>CM021107.1:157521723-158211873 GCA_007115665.2 Sequoiadendron giganteum | reverse complement strand
GTGATATAGAGAGTAGAGAGAGATATATAGAGATAAAAGGAGAGGGATGGGAGATAGAGAAATGGAGAGGGAAGGAGGGAGGGAGATAGATATTGGAGAGGGAAGGAGAGAGAGATGGACATGTAGAGACATAGTTCTTGATCTCAAGGAAGATATTGTTAGATAAAGGGATGGAGATAGTGAGAGAGAGAGAGAGGTCTAGAGAATAAGAGATGAAAATGAGTGAGATAGAGAGAGAAAAATGAAATTTGACCTCCTAAGTACTAAAATTTGACCTCCTGACTATTGAAATTTGACATTCTGATTACTGAAATTTGACTAAGTCTGAAATTTTTAAGATCTTCCAAAAACTAGAATTTGCATTATAACTCCTAGAGATTTGAAACCACTCTCAAACAACCTACCTATATATACATGAAATATAACTTAAAGTATAAGAAATTAAATGTCCATATGTAAATGTCAACTTATACTTAAATGTTAATTTCATGTATATAGTTTCCCTGACAGAGAAAGCGAAAATCAAAGAGTTCACAAAAATGCATTCCAAAAGTCATGAATGACATTTGGCGCTCGCCAAATTTGGTGCATGCCAAATGAAGTATCCGCCAAATTTGGCATGCGCCAAATAAGTTGCATTGGGAAACACCAACCCTATGGGTTGGATTTTGCATTGGGCATCCGATCCAAAGGTTTGGACAACCATTTCATGAAAATGACATGATTTTTTGAAAGGGTGCAAAATTTCTTCATATTTTCGTTTGTGCTCTTTGTCTCATTTTCACGTCTTTCAATGCAAGTTTATAAAAAAATTGTGATAGCATTGACCTCTCTCTTATCTAAATATATAATTATTTTTTCATTTTGATTTAGTTAAGGTTTTGATCCATGGCTTCTATTGTAAATGCCTTTGTTTTTAGTCAAAAACCAACATGTGCTAGGTTTAGGATATATTTTTACTCGCTCATTGGAACGTGAAACAAATTACATTTTTTGAAACTAGACTCCATTCTACACATGATGAAAAAAAAAATCAATTTTCGATTAGTTTGTAAAAAATTTGGGGGGGAGCATGCTCAAATTTCAGCTTTTGAGGATGTGTCCACTTTGAAAATTCATAAAATATTATATTTTCATTAAAAAAATTATCCAAAAGAACGAGGATAAACTACATGGTGTTAGCTAATTTCTCACCATTGGGATTTTTGAAATTCTAAAAAAAAGTTAATCAAAAAGGGGGGAGCCCTCAAGCACTCTGCTATTTTTTTGATAAAAACAGGACCTATTTTGGGCCCACCCATTTTTGAGAACCTTAATCTTCATTAATTTCAAAAAATAATAGTAGCTTAGAAACTAGACTCGAAGCACTTCAAGTTTTGTTCTTGCCGCATCTTGAAATTTTGAGCGTAACTATCTCCATTTTCTCGTGCAAATCAGATTTTGCTGATTTCAGAAAAAAAATGGCATCTTAAGAGCCAAAATTGTGTCATAGATTGGTGCACTTACCCAATCGACCAAAAGCACATATTTGACCTATCGATAGAAAAAATATTTTTTTTGCAAAAGAAAATTGATCTAAGATATATACCACATGCAGTCTGTATCGACCTAGAAGCACTGTCTATCGGCCCAAAAGCACCATGAATTGATCTAAAGGAAAAAATATGAGCTATAACTTCAAAGACACACACATCTTGCAAGTTTCTTTGTTAAATCTAGGACATGGATCCCACTAAGCATGCGAAAATGTGGATGATGAAAATGTGAATCAAAAATATCAACAATATAAAATTCACACTCTCACAATCACACAATGAAGTTCAAGATCTTGGCTTAGAATATAGAATTTAGATAACAAGCAAAGTTGTCATAGCTAAGATATTGATTTGCTCCATTATTGATTGCTCTTCAAAGTAACAAACTATGAAAGATCAATAATGATATGATAAATTCTCAAAGATAAATGATACAGGTATGCTTGATAAATGACAATGACAAATGTCCGATAATGCTTGAAATTACTTGATAATGCTTGATATGCTTGAATTATTGATAGTGCTTGATAATGATAAGAGAGATATATTGAATTTGATAATAAGAATGCTAGGGGGTATAAATGAAATATAAGCTTCTTATTTATATGCTTCACTTAACATTTGATTAATGATGAAGATTAATTTGCAAGCTCAATGAATGGGCAGGTGCATGGAAATGGGTAGCAATTTCATGGACACCCTAAAAAAAAAAGAGTTGAAAAGCATAACGCGAGCACGTTATAACGCGCTCGTGTTATGGCTTTCATTAAACCTAGGCAAGTTCCCTTCGGCCACAAATACAAAGACATAATGCGAGCGCGTTATAACGCGCTCACGTTATCTTCTGTTAAAAGCAAAAAAACAAATGCAAATCTCTCATTTGCATTTCGACTGGTTTTTTTGCTCCACCCACGGCCAAAAACCCCAAATACCATGCTCGCGTTCTAGGAGAAGCATTTCTTCACCAAGAATCCGAATTTCTTCACAATGATGGTGCCACGACGATGAGGAGCTATAAGAGGTAAGGATTCTATGCTTTTTGTTTTGAATTTGTTAGTTTTAGGTTGAATTTGATATCTATTTGTTTGAATTTTTAGGAGATGCAAATCAACCTGCAAACCCTCAAAATCCTCAACAGGAGGACCAACCAAATCCTCAAGATCAAAATCAACCACAACATCAACCTCCTCCACCAATCAGTCAACCCCCTCCTGGCACTCAACAAAATTTAATGAGTGAAATTGAGAACAACAAAAAACAAATTGAGGATTTGATCAATAGGTTGAGTTATCCAAATGGTTCAACCACAGAAAGAATGACCCTAGAAAATTCATTGAAAGATATGTTAACAAACGTAGATTCAATTAGCAAACAAATAACTGGATGGGAAGATAGGAGGCAGACAACTAGGGAGTATTATGTAAACAAACTATCATACAAGGATGTGAAAGATTTAAAAATAACAAAAGGTGATTTGTGTTCATTATTCACCGACCCACACATAAATCAAAATCTTACCCTCAATGCGAAGAGGTTTCCTATCCATTGGTGCCACCACCAACAAGTGAAGGAGTGGTTTTATGATAGGTGGTACATGGTCTTCGATTACCCACTGTGCAACAATTGCAAGGTCCCACAATATTTCCTTAGGAAACTATACAATGAGTTCATATTGAACAAAATCCCAAATTATTTTGATATGAGGAATTTCCAGGGGAGAGGTGGGGGGTCAGCTTAGGATAGACCTGGTGCATAGCCAGATCCTACGCGGCAAGGTAGATGAGCTCTCGCTAGGCCACCTCATGAGCACATTGTTATGCCTTCCGTCGTGAAGGAAAGTGCTGATGTAGAGACATTGTAGGCAATCAGCACTTTGACCCATAGTGACATCCATCATACTAGCCCTATTCTACAGTGCCATCTAGGGGAGTCTTCTAGTGGTGGTATTTGAAAACATGTGTGTCAATCTTGCGGGGCTACTTGTTCACATGACCCCACCGACTCTCAGGAGACTAATATGCAGGATCCATCTGCAACTATAGAGATGGAGAGGGTAGCTAACATTTTGCATGAGGCATATGGCATTGATAGTCAGGTAAAAGTTAGTGTATGTGTTCATTGAATTTAATTTATTAGATTTCGATTTTGAAATGCAAGATTAACTAAAAATGTTTTATGATTTTAATAAAATTACAGGGTCACAGTGTTGAGACTAGATACACCGGCCCCCCACCAACCTATTTTTGTAGTACACCTATCACTAGGGTATGTAACTAGTAAACAATTATAATTTTATTGCATATTAATGGCATTGTTTTACGAATGGTAATTTAATATGCAATTTTGGATGTTGAATAGACTAATATTGGAGGTTTTGATGGAATACTTCCCAGTGGTAGTGGATTTACACAAACCTTCACGCAGGTAATAGAATAAAGATTTTAACTAATGAATCAAGTACTTAATAGATTTGTGTAGTTTATGCATGCACATCGTTGATTACGTTGAATAATTTGTTGTTTTATTTTTAGTTGTTGCGTGATGATACACCTCTGAATGTGACGAGGGCAATGGATATTGGTGTGACATCTACTATACAATCCTCGATGGCTCTGACATAAGAGGTATGAGGCAAATTAGTAAATTTTAATTTACATTTGTTGTTATAGATGTTAGTTAGTGAGAAATCAAACCATTATTGATTCAAGTAGTTTTTGTCTATTTGCATGGTTTATACAGGGCTTGAGCAAGCCTAAGCATGGGCATGAGGATATTTCCCTCGTGGACAGAGATCGTGAGATGGATGTAAGTGATTATTTTGTCAAATATATCATTTTTTATAATGTAATTTCTATATATTCATGTCTTTACTTCTTATTGTAATAGTTAAAACTTCACCATGAACTAAACCCTAGGAGGAGTAGCAGGAGCACTCCATGAGCGCAACAAAAATGAGTGACAAACCTATCGCCATCCGAGTGAAAAGGAAAGGGAAAGATTTTATTTCCTAGGCATGGAGAGCAATGACTTTTGATTCCAGAGTCCTTTATTGTATGCCTGCATGGCAGTTTTGTACATATTTTTTATTGGACATATTTGACATTGTATGCCTAGATGGCATTCTCGTAAGCCTACATGGCTATTTTGTACATATATTTCATACTTATATCAAAATATATTTATGTATGCCTACATGGCTATTTGGTTAATACAAATATCTTTTTTCGATGCTTGGCCATATTTACATTCTAAATTGATGGTTCAATAGATATGAGTTACGTATATTCAAGTGTATACTTTACAACTTACGTGTATACTTTGTGACTTACGTGCATTCGAGTGTATACTTTGTGGCTTACATGTTTTCATGCATATACCTTGTATTCGTGCATATACTTTGTTTTAATTTGTGTATACTATGTATTCGTGTGTATACTTTTTGAGGCTTACGTGTTTATGAGTACTTGTAGTTCCCTTATTGACATGTACATGTTTGACTTATTCACGTGTATAATTATTAATTGGTTAGCCCTAGCATTGATCTATGCCATCCTCAATGCATGATCCTTGAGATGGAGTAAGTACACCCTCAAGGTCAAAAGGAGTTTCACATGCATTCTTCGTAGGCTCATTTTGGTAGTGAAACCAAAAACCTCTTGCATCATTGAAACGAAAAAAAAAATCCTTTATAGCAGGTCTGAAGCCATTATCATTCTCCATCAGTTCTTCATGTATCCACTCCCCATTAATGGTTGTCTCATGACCTTCATGAAACCAAGCACTTATCTCATTTGTGATAGAAGAAATGTATGAAGATTTATCTTCCTCCTTATGAACCATTCATTATCATGAGAGATGGGTTCTTGTGAACCACTACTGATGAATCATGGGTCAATGAGTTTGACTTGTAAAACTACATGATTGAATCCTGATAGCAATATCACAATATTTATATATCTAAATGTGTTATTTCCTTCAACTAAAATTTGTGCTTATACTTATGTGATTGATGTATGTTTGTGTATGGGATCATAGTAATTTCTATTTGATGATGCTATTGTGTCTTTAAGGTTTATTTATTAAAGGGTGCATGAAACAAGTTTTAAATCCTTACAAATCTTTGAATTTCTTAGGTTTTTCTATTTGTCGAGTCTAGGCTCCGAGCCCGAGTCCAAGTCAAAAAATGGCTTGTCAAGTCCGAGCGAGTCCTAGTCTTGTAGCACTGGTGTGAACACATCGAGGAATGATGTATATGCCGATGAAGAGAGAACCCATCCTTGTTTTCAAACAAACCATTTATCCCTCAAGAGCACTCTTGCTCTTCCCAAGACCTATTATCTGGTCTTCCTAGGGTATTCCTCTCTACCCTACTAAGGGACCACTCCTAAACCCCTCTCACCATGTAAGACTCTCCACCAATTTCAAATTTTTCTCCATCACTCTCAATCCACCACTAAGCTTCCTTGGGCTCCACACTAACCCAAAGTGTCCTAACCACTCCAAGGCTAGGGAAGGGTATCCTAGTTTTCCCTTTGTTGATTTTTCTCCTCACCGATCCATATTATTGGATTCTTTCACTTTTTACCCATCGCTTTCTTGAAAAACTCAATTTTAGGCCTTGTAGCCTTCTGCCCCAATTTGGCCTCCTAGAACCCGTTTTCTTGACTTTTCTCACAAACAGTCTTAACAACCCCCAAATTTTTTTGTAGATTATTTCTTTTGACCATCAAGGCTCCAATATTTACCAGGCCTTAGGTCCTACAAGTGTCCGTACATATGATTGTCCTCAAACCCCCTATTTTCAAGGGTTTTTAGGGTTTTTGGCTCTTTTTCCTTCTTTGAGGGCTTCAACGACCTCATAAACTCTCCTCTTGGAACACACATGACTGAGATACATGTTCCTACACTCCCATACTCTTGATTGGCACAAACCAATCCATTTAGCAACTCTCCTTGCTGCTGTCCTCTCCAAGCTACTAGCCAGAATGCACTTGCACTCGCCTAGTGCTTGATGATTTCATCACCTTCCCTACAAAACAAGACCCCAAAACCTATATGTATAATATTTACACAATCCCAACTTGATTCCAAGTGGCCATGAGAGGAAAGCCATGGGAAGTCAAGTGGGACTCATTATTCAAAAAACTGGCCTGAACCAGCAATGAGACGAAGAACACCAAAAACATGCAAAAAGATAACCAGTCGGCCTAGATGAATAATCTAATGCTACACAATGTAATTAAGTGACACAAATGGAACAATCAAAGCATCAGATAAGTCCTTTCAATCCATTCTTGACTAGATGAAGGCTCAAACACAGAAATTCAATGAAAACTTGCTCTCTTCCAATCACAAAAATGTACTCTCCAAGTCTCAATTCATGAAAAAAATCCTCCAACCCAGGTATTAGGGTTTTTCTGACCTTATATACCTTTCTCCCATCTTCTAGGACCCTTGGGCCGGGCTTAGAGCATCATTAATGCCATTTTCCAACTTTTAGGACAAATAGCCAAGGCAATATTGCTCAAAATGCTCACAGTGTCCAAGACTTACCCAAACCGCAAGCCCCTAAAAAACCTATTTCCAATTCACTCATCAAAAACACTCTTGGGACTTTACATCATAGTCCTTATTCCCTTGGTGGTTGGCTAGAACCACCTACAAGCCAAAATTGCAAAGATCTCTCCAAAAGACCTTAAGGTGTTCTTGCACCATTCTCCCCCGTGCAACAAAGAAGTTAAGAAACTTGTGGTGTCAAGAGCTCCTCACTAATTCCATGCTTCTTAAAGTCACTTTCTGCTATCCAAGTAGCCTCTGACTCTGGTTGATGTCTCCACTTCACTAGGTGCTCCATGTATGTCTTGTGCTTAGTATTCTTCTTCACCCTTGAGTCTAGAATCTTGTCCACTTGTGGTCTGATTTGATCAGGTACCTTGAGTTCATCCACATCCTTACTCACCTTAGCACTATACTGTTCCTCATCCATTTATGTTCCTTTATACTTCACCAAGTCCTTCACATTGAAGATAGGTGAAATGGACATCTCCTTAGGTAACTCCACCTTGTATGCATTGGATCCATACTTAGCCAACACTTTACATGGCCCTATCCTTTTCATTTACAACATTACTAACCACTCATATAACCCCTTAGTGGTTTTAAAAGCTGACTTCCATTCATCTCCCTCTTTCATCCTAATCTGATAGTAGCCACTTTTCAAATCAATCTTGTAGTAGTACTCAGCACCCCCCGAACAGTCCATTAAGTCTTCTATCTTAGGAATAGGAAACCTATATCTAATGGTTATCCTATTTATGGCCCTAGAATCATTACACATTCTCCACTTATCTCCCTTCTTAGGTGCCAACACCACTGGAACATCACATGGGCTTATGGTTTTCCTAATCAACCCTTGGTCCAAAAGTTCTTGAACTTGCCTTGCTATCTCCTTGTTCTGCTCTGGTGTTATTTTGTATGTAGCATTGTTAGGCAATGTTGCTCCTGGTACAAAGTCAATTTGATGACTAATTTCCCTCTTACGTGGTAGTGTAGCTGGTGTGCCTTCACAAATGATATCCCTGAACTAATCCAACAGTTGCTTCACCTTTGCTGTCATAGGTAGCCGACTAGGTGACTCCTCCTCCTTTGGCTTCAACATGATTGCATAGAAAACTCCTTCTTCCTCCTTGATGTCTCTTAGGAATTCCTTTCCACTCATCAAAAGTACAGTGGATTCTGCCTTTTCCACTGTGCCTTCTTGGGGAAAAAACTTTGTGGTTAAGCGCTTGAGCTGGAGTATATTGGAATGGGTGACCTCTCAGGAATGCCTAGTGGCTCACCTCTGTGAGCATCACTTAGATGCAATGAGTGCTATGTGGGCCATTCATTATGATTTCAAATTTGTTGCTTTAAGCAACTTACAAATTTGTAACTTAAGACTCCTCCAACCTAAGGGATCGATCCGGTGGAACATAGCTCAAAGCGATTCCATGTGTTTTTGTGCAAAAGATGACCATGCCTAGTGTAAACATACCTATTTGGATGTGTTGGAACAGTCCACTTGGTCACATAAGTTGCACCACTCTGCAACTTTCCACTGCTTGCATTTGATGCTTTTTCCATCAAGTGAAAATCCGCCACCACTGGAAAACCACTCTGAGATAGCCAAAACCGAGAGAGGTTTTTGTAGACAGGCTCAACACAATCCTATAGGATTAGACAAGAAGTTTCTAAGCATCATGACATCTGAGTAATAGCATGCTGAAGCTTGCAGCCATTTTGCACTTTGGACCCTTAAGGGATAGATCCGGTGGAACATAGCTTAGAGCGATTCCACGTGTTTTGGTGTGAAAGAGGACTATTCCTAGCATAAACATACCTATTCAGATGTGTTGGAATAGTCCGCTTGGTCACACGAGTTGCAAAGAGAAAGTTGCACCACTTTGCAACTTTGCACAACTTGAATTTGACACGTTTTCCATCAAGTGAAAATCTACCACCACGAGAAAACCACTCCAAGATAGCCAAAATAAAGAGAGGTATTCCTAGAGGGGCCCAACGCCTTTCTGTAGGATCAGACGAGAAGTTTCTAAGTGTCACGGTATCCGAGTACTAGCATGCTGAAGTTTGCAGCCATTTTGCACTTTAGACCCTTAAGGGATCGATCCAGTGGAACATAGCTCGGAGCAATTCCATGTGTTTCGGTGCGAAAGAGGACTATGCCTAGTGTAAAAATACCTATTCGGACATGTTAGAACAGTTCGCTTGGTCACACGAGTTGCAGAGCAAAAGTTGCACGACTTTGCAACTTTACACAGCTTGAATTTGACACCTTTTCCATCAAGTGAAAATCCGCCGCCATGAGAAAACCACTCCAAGATAGCCAAAACCGAGAGAGGTTTTTCTAGAGGGGCCCAATGCCTTTCTGTAGAATCAGACAAGAAGTTTCTAAGTGTCACGGTATCCGAGTACTAGCATGCTGAAGTTTGCAGCCATTTTGCACTTTGGACCCTTAAGGGATCGATCCGGTGGAACATAGCTCGGAGCGATTCCACGTGTTTCAGTGTAAAAGAGGACCGTTCCTAGCGTAAAAATCCCTATTCAGATGTGTTGGAACAATTCACTTGGTCACACGAGTTGCAGAGTGAAAGTTGCACCACTTTGCAACTTTGCACTACTTGAATTTGACACCTTTTCCATCAAGTGAAAATCCGCCGCCATGAGAAAAAAACTCCAAGATAGCCAAAACCGAGAGACATTTTTCTAGAGGGGCCCAACGCCTTTCTATAGGATTAGACGAGAAGTTTCTAAGTGTCACGGTATCCGAGTACTAGCATGCTGAAGTTTGCAGCCATTTTGCACTTTGGACCCTTAAGGGATCGATCCGGTGGAACATAGCTCAGAGCGATTCCATGTGTTTCAGTGCGAAAGAGGATTGTGCCTAGTGTAAAAATACCTATTCGGACGTGTTGGAACAATTCACTTGGTCACACGAGTTGCAGAGCGAAAGTTGCACCACTTTGCAACTTTGCACTGCTTGAATTTGACACCTTTTCTATCAAGTGAAAATCCGCTGCCATGAGAAAACCACTCCAAGATAGCCAAAATCGAGAAACCGAGAGAGGTTGTTCTAGAGGGGCCCAATGCCTTTTTGTAGGATCAAAAGAGAAGTTTCTAAGTGTCACGGTATCCGAGTACTAGCATGCTGAAGTTTGCAGCCATTTTGCACTTTGGACCCTTAAGGGATCAATCCGGTGGAACATAGCTCAGAGCGATTCCACATGTTTTGGTGCAAAAGAGGACTGTGCCTAGCATAAAAATACCTATTTAGACGTGTTGGAACAGTCCGCTTCGTCACACGAGTTGCAGAGCGAAAGTTGCACCACTTTGCAACTTTGCACTGCTTGAATTTGACACCTTTTCCATCAAGTGAAAATCCACTGCCATGAGAAAACCACTCCAAGATAGCCAAAACCGAGAGAGGTTTTTCTAGAGGGGCCCAACACCTTTTTGTAAGATTAGACGATAAGTTTCTAAGTGTCATGGTATCCAAGTACTAGCATGCTGAAGTTTGCAGCCATTTTGCACTTTGGACCCTTAAGGGATCGATCCGGTGGAGCATAGCTCGGAGCGATTATACATGTTTCGGTGTGAAAAGAGACCATGCCTAGCGTAAACATACCTATTCGGACGTGTTGGAACAATCCGCTTGGTCACACGAGTTGCAAAAAAATGTGTACAAATTGTTTACATGACCTTTATATGACCTTTTTCACATTGTTTACATTTCAAAATTCAAAGTTTGCAAATTTTCCTACTCAAGGCATTTATAGAACAAGGTGCTACTACACCAAACATGAACTTCAACCTTACAATATTTGAGTATACCTCATTATGTAATTAAATCTTATTATAATGCCTTTGGCACTTCGTTCTCTCAGATCTTTTACAATGTCACTCATACATTCAAGATTCTCTTTAAATATCTACATCATAGGTGCTCATCACGAGGTTAACTTCAAATGAGTAACTTGAGATTCCATCACTAAGCTTCACATGCTCTCTTACAATGGCTTGAAATCAAAATTGAGATTTGTCAAAATCATCAAAATAAGTATGTTGCATTTCTTTTTTGGTTGAGATTTTCTTTGATGGCTCTTAAATCAACATTTTCTGCAATGAAAGATCAATCAACCCTTAGTAGTTTACTTACAAATACACAAAGTAAAAGAGAAAAATAAGGAGCATCCAAAATGGAAATGAAATAAAAATAGATGGAAGGCACTTACAGATGTTGCATGCAGGCATCAAAATAAGGATGTTGCATTGCTTTTTTGGTTGACATTCTCTTGGATGGCTCATATATCTGCATTTTTTGCAAGGGGACACCAATCACTGTAAAAGAAGATGATAGCATTGGCATCAAACAAATTAATGTGCATACAAATATAAATTAATAAGAACCAATGTGTATATACTTATAAATTAATCCAATGAACCATCCGGGTCTGCTCTACTCTTTATTGTGTCAAGTATTGCCTCATGGTCAGACTCACGGACCTTCCATAACATCTTGTTCAAAGGTCTACCCCCATATTTGGTCAAATGAACATTGGATGCCACAACAAGGTTCGAGTAATGAAGAATCTTACGATGCATGCCAAAGTCCTGAAATAGCCAATGTTTAACACTTGAATGTGGGTACCTTCTAAGCCATGTTCTAGTAACCACAACTGACCCTGTAGGGTATTCGATGTTTTCTCCATCTATAACTGGGGCCTCCAATTTCTTTTTTGTCTCAACACAACAACACAAGCAATAGTTTGTTCCCTCTTCATTGTCTTCATCTGCAATAACTGCATAAACATTCCCTGCATTGATATGTGCAAAAAATCTCTTGAAATTTTTCAACATTATGAATATAGTACAAAGAAAGATCTAACAATATGAAATTTCAACAACTAAGAAAGTAGATATATCACCTCATTGAACTAGATCTGATATGTGGTCAAAGTCCACCGATGATTCTATCTGTGTCAGTTCCAATGCCATCAGAGGGCGATACGTGTGAAGTGGGCTAAGATAACTTGTGAACCATTTGTCAACCCATTCCCCTGACTCACAATCATTCCAGTCTTGCATTGTACATGAAGAACAAAAGCATGCCATCTTTCGTGTATTGATACTCCATGAACCTGTATTTGAGCTAAGGAAAGAGTGTACCTCACTCGATCCTATTAGTGTACAACAGTCTTCATATGGTGCAATGTTAGTATCATCCATCAACCAAAAAAATCTATGAACTGAAGACGTACCTTCATTACCTGGACCCATCAAAGCATTACACCACTCGACGATTGATTTTGCATCTGTCAACTTTGCACTGTCTTTATACTTTAACTCTTCACGTGCTAATGCTCTTTTCACACATGCTCCTGCACCATCATGCTCCCCCTTTCCATGTCCAGCCTCACAAAAGTTCCATATATGTTGAACACCTGTAATGACATGCATCCTGCACAACCAGTAGAACATGTGCGAGTTCTTGAACTATGCTGCACAGTTATTAGACCATATTATATGTTGATTGTATTCTATGCCCCTCTGAGCCAAACCACTGTAGAACATCTAGAAGCAACCTTGCACGAACTCTGGAGAATGTGCGCGATCATCACTAATGTAAAAGTGGTACTCCCTCAATACCTTCCTTTACTCATCTGTACTATCAGATGCATGAATGAATGCTATGTGCATAAATATAAAAACTTGTGTGGAGTTGTAATACTGTGACTGCACCTCATGTTGCAGCTGTAGAGTGTAGTTCTCTGCAAAGTCAACCACGGATACTATGCTTCCAACTGGAAAGGTGTCCTTGCATAGCTTGAACTGCGTGTCCAACCATCGGGCTCTATGGGTATGCATTGCATACTCAGACAGTATACTGTCACAAAATGTGATCATAAATTTGTACACTAGAATCTTCTCAATAACCAAATCACACCTTTTTGCTTGAGACCCATCTTTTGTAGCATATGCCACTATTTTATACTTCCCGAACTCTACTAGTTTTTGGCCCACCTCATACGTGCTTTCCATATGTTGACATACTGGCATACGCTAGAAGCCACCGCAACGCTCACATGAACCATCCAAGCATGTTGTCCTATAGAATATCTGGCCATCCTCTATTTCACATAAATTTTTTGATAAGACCTCTCTTGAAGATTTTGGTGGGGCTTCTATGCCACAATCCTGCAAAACATCGTTAGTATGCAAATCTAAACATATAGAACGATAAACATCGTAATGGTTAGAAAATTCAATATGTAGTCTACAACAACAAGTAGTGCGTGTGTGATTTATCTTGACATAAAAAGGTTTAAGCAGTTCAAAAAATCTTTGAGAAATACTAATTTGAGGATAATCATTTTCAAATTTCCGAAAAAATTTGGTTTGAGTCATATCGAAAAAATGCTTTGGATGTGGCTCACGATTCCGACTACCGATTCTCCTTATTACCACATCCCTTTGATTCGGAGATGGCCTTGTGTTATTCTTCCAATACTCTTCAATTAGTGTTCTCAAGGCTTTGATAACTTCTTTATCTTTTGGTGACAGTCTCCCCAAGAATTCCTATAATTCATTTGTATCATTGCTCTCAATTCTTTGCCGCCTTTGAATGGCTCTTGATAAAGTCTTTCTACTAATTCCCATTTTTTCACTAGTCTTTTTAATTAGGCAAGCTCTCTTTGTTTGACAACTTACCAAAGTTGATGTAATGACATGTCGGGTGACATTACTATCCTTTGAGCGTGAGGTCTTACCCACACTCTCATAAGCATCCATTAGATTCTTCACAATAGTGTCTTCACTCGATGCATTCGATGTTCTCAACCCAAGAGTCTTCATGATGTTCCTATACTTTACACCCCGCATCATTTCAACAAATAGTTGACATCTTGTAGTCTCATTTAGCCTTTCAAAGAATCGTTCCCAAATCTTATCAGCATATCTTCCACAAGTGCGTGTTGAAATCTTACCTTCCATGTGTTGTAAAATATCATCATCAATATTAATCAAATACTTTGGCTTTCTACACAAAATTATTGGTGGTGTTCTCCTAGGTACATACATCTCAACATTAGGAATTTCATCAATATTTAATTGAGGTGGGCTAAATTGCATACCTTCTTTGAGAGTGGAGAAGAAGACATACCTTGAGGTTCACATGGGAATGATGGCATACCTTCTTTGTCAATTTCGAGTGATGATGTACTCTCAACTTGAAATGTGTTGGATGGTGTCCAACAATATTCACTTGTGGTAAATGGTGTCCCTCCATATTCACTTGTAGTAGATGGTGTCCATCCATATTCACTTGTGCTAGATGGTGTCCCTCCATATTCGCTTGTGCTTAGTGGTGTCCCTTCATATTCACTTGTCGTAGAGGGTGTGTCTCCAACTACGGTATCTAAATCTGTCTTACGACGATGCTTTCGCATTTGTGCCTTTTGTGCTGCCAATTCCTATTCTCTTTTTGACAGTTGAGGTTCCTCTACAATCGGATTGTTTTCATCAATCGTTTCCAATTTCTTCTTTTCACGATATGCCACCACCCGAACTCTCTCCTTTTCTTTCAAGGTTTCATTCTCTTCATCTGCTAGTTTCCTCTTTGTCTTTTTCTTCGGCATGGCGGATAATTTTATCTGTACCATGGTAATGAGACGAATATTAGTTCCTAAAAAATGTATCCATTCAATTGAAAAATATATGTCATTGAAGGCTTCATTTATGTGTGAGTTAAGGAAAACTTAGGGTATTCTAGAGCCTTGAAGTTTGGAGAAGCCTGAATGATGAAATTAGGCAAATTAGTCCATGTAGACTTGGCAATTTGTCCTAAAAGTGGGAAAAGGGCATTAATGATGCTCTAAGCCTGACCGAAGGGTCCTAGCACGTGGGAGAAAGGTATATAAGGTTAGAAAAACCCTAATTGAGCATGTGGGAAATCTATTGTATGATTTGGAGTTTTGGAAGGGGAATTTGTGAGTTGGAAGAGTGCAAATTTATTGAATTTTTGTTTGTGTGCCTTCATCTAGTCAAGAATGGATTCAAAGGACATGTATAATGCTTTGAGTCTTTCAATTGTGTCACTTAATTACTGTTTGAATCATTATATTAACCATTTAGTTCAATTTATTTCTTTTTTGCAAGTTTTTAGAGTTTTTGGTCTCATAGCCGGTTAAGGCCAATTTTTGGAAATAATGATCCCCACTTGAATTCCCATGGAAAGGCTACCATGGCCACTTGGAATAAAGTAGGGGACTATTTTTATAGTGTACATATGGTGTGTGGTGTCTTGGTTTGCAGGGGAGATGGTGAATTCATCAAGAACTAGGCGAGTGCGAGTGCATTCTGGCTAGTGGCTTGGAGAGGACAGCAGTAAAGAAAGTTGCTAAATGGACTGGTTTGTGCCAATAAAGAGAAAGAGAGTGTGGGAACATGTATTCCAGACTTGTGTGTGTAAGGAGAGAGTTGAGGAGGTCATTGATGCTCTCAAAGTTGGAAAAAGGAGCTAGAACCCTAGAAACCCTTGAAAATAGGGGGTATGAGGACAGTCCTATGTACAGACACCAAAGGGACTAAACACCTAGTAAATATTGAAGCCTAGGGTACCACTAGAAAGAATCTATAAAAATATTTGGGGATTGTTAAGACCGTTTTTGAGAAAAGACAAGAAAACAGGTTCTAGGAGGCTCAATTGGGCAAAAGGCTACAAGGCCTAAAATTGGGTTTTTCAAGAAAGCGATGGGTACAAGGTGAAAGAATCCTATGAGATGGATCAGTGAGGATTCAAATCAACAAGGGGATAGTGAGCATACCCTTTCCTATCCTCTGGAGTGGTTAGGACACTTTGGGTCAGTGTGGAGCCCACGAAAGCTTAGTGGTGAATTGAGAGCAATGGTGAAGAATTTGAAATTGGTGGAGAGTCTTATGAGGTGAGAGGGGTTTAGGACGGATCCCTAAGTAGGGTAGAGAGGAATACCCTAGAAAGACCAGAGAATAGGTCTTGGGAAGAACAAGATTGCTCTTGAAAGATAAGACTCCCCATCAATTGTTGAAGGAGTGGTCTATGTAATGAACTTTTGACCTTGTGCAGGGTATTTTGAAGATGTTTGATGCTTTGGAATGGTCTGGGAAGGCCCGGGTATAGGAGTTTCTATAAACCCTCCCTCTTTGCTTTGAAAAATGGGGGTTTTTGTATTGGAAGCCTAGTTGAGCGGGTAAGGTCCTAAGACCTAGAAATTATCTTGTTTTGAGACCTAGAACTAAACAATTTATGAATGACATAATCATTGGTTGATGTTTTGAGGAACCTAGTTGATTGTAATCAGTTATTTTCAAGATTTTTGAAGGTGTTTTGAAGGTCATTAAGGAATTGGGAACTCTTAATGCTAATTTGAGTATATGAATCAAATGTTTTGTGAAGGGAAATATAGTTGAATAAGTGTGTCAAGAAAGGTGTTGATTTCTTCCTTTGTACTGCATCAGTTTGTGCAGAGGTATTGGAAGGTGTTTGGACCCTTCAGATGAATGGGAGAGGCTTGGAGTTGTCTTAAAGGATGAATTTTGGTGAATTGTTCTGAATTTCTATAATTGGAAAGTGTAAGATGGTAATTGGCAAGTGTAAATAATTGTGTATATAATTTGGTAATTTAAAATGTGCATTGACAACCTAAGGTTATAATGACAAACAAAAAATGAAAGCAAGTCATAATATAATGAAATAAAATTTGTAAAGATTTCACATACCTTAAAAACCAGACTTTCAAATGGAGGAGTTCAACCCAATTATGTAGCCTTAGCTTCTTCTTTCTTCAAACTCCACAACAATTTGACTTGTTCAAAAGCTTGTTCCCTTCCACACTTCAATTGTATATCAGTTTTCAATGGAATTCAAACTTCAATTGATATTATACGTCTTTCAACATGGAAACTCTGCTATTTCATGCAAAGGTGGTAAAAAGATCATGGAAAAGGTGATGGAATGTGAAAAAGATGCTTGCGCACTTCACAACATAATCAAAAAGATATATTTTTTTAGAGCACGCGCAAAACCAGGGGAATATGCAGACTGTGGGCCTTCAAATCATGGGTATATAGATTTTTTTACCGTTCTAGTGGACTACAAAACGCGCTCGTGTTCTTAGTGTATTTTTAAGAGTATAGGAGTTTTTGAGAGAGTGGGAGTGAGAGAGGGGGAGAGTGGAACATAGAAAGGGAGGGAGAAGGAGAGAGTGGAAGAAAGAGAGAGGGAGAGAGTGGGAGATAGAGTGGAGGGAGAGAGGGGGAGAGTGGGAGAAAGAGAGAGGGAGAGAGTGGGAGATAGAGTGGGAGGGAGAGAGGGGAGAGTGGGAGATAGAGAGAGAGGGATAGAGGGGGAGAGTGGGAGAAAGAGAGATGGAGAGAGTGGGAGATAGAGTGGGAGGGAGAGAGGGGAGAGATAGAGAGAGATGGAGAGAGGGGGGAGTGGGAGAGAGAGGGAGAGAGTGGGAGAGAGTGGGAGGGAGAGAAGGGAGAGTGGGAGATAGAGAGAGAGGGAGAGAGGGGGAGAGTGGGAGAGAGTGGGAGAAGGGGGGAAGTGGGGAGTGGAAGATAGAGACCTAAACCCTAAACCCTCAACCCTTAAACCCTAATCCCTCAACCCCTATACCATCTTAATCCCTCAACCCTTAAACCCTAATCCCTCAACCCCTAATCCCTCTTAATCCCTCAACCCTAAACCCTCAACCCTTAAACCCTAATCCCTTAATCCCTATACCCTCTTGATCCCTCAACCCTCAATCCTTAACCCCTAAACCCTAATCCCTCAACCCCTATACCCTCTTAATCCCTCAACCCTCAATCCTCAACCCTTAAACCCTAATCCCTCAATCCCTATACCCTCTTAATCCCTCAACCCTCAACCCTCAACCCTTAAACCCTAAACCCTCAACCCCTATACCCTCTTAATCCCTCAACCATCAATCCTCAACCCTTAAACGCTAATCCCTCAATCCCTATACCCTCTTAATCCCTTAAACCCTAATCCCTCAACCCTTAACCCCTATACCCTCTTAATCCCTTAACCCTTAAACCCTAATCCCTCAACCCTTAAACCCCAATCCCTCAACCCCTATACCCTCTTAATCTCGCAACCCTTAAACCCTAATCCCTCAACCCTTAAACCCTAATCCCTCTTAATCCCTCAACCCTAAACCCTCAACCTTTAAACCCTAATCCCTCAATCCCTATACCCTCTTAATCCCTCAACCCTTAAACCCTAATATGTCAACCCCTATACCCTCTTAATCCCTCAACCCTCAATCCTGAACCCTTAAACCCTAATCCCTCAACCCTTAAACCCTAATCCCTCAACCCCTATACCCTCTTAATCCCTCAACCCTCAATCCTCAACCCTTAAAACCTAATCCCTCAATCCCTATACCCTCTTAATCCCTCAACCCTCAACCCTTAAACTTTAATCCCTCAACCCCTATACCCTCTAAATCCCTCAACCCTCAACCCTTAAACCCTAATCCCTCAACTCCTATAACCTCTACTCTATAACCTATTAATCTCTCATCCCTAAACCCTAAACCCTTAAACCCTAACCCATAAACCCTCTACCCTCTACCGCCAATCCTATACCCTCTACCCTCAACCCTAGTCCCCCAACCCTCAAACCCACTTAGTAAACTCTCTACCCTAATCCCTCAACCCTCTTGACCCTTAAACCCTCAACTCTTAAACCCTTAAACACTCAACCCTAAACCCTCAACCCTCAACCCTAACCTCTTAAACCCTAAACTGTTAAAACCTTTACCCTCTACCCTCTAACCTCTACCATCAACCCAATACTCTCTACCCTAAACCCTAATCCCTCAACCCTTAATCTCTCAACCCCTATAACCTCTACCCTATATATTGGACCCTCAACCCTAATCCCTCAACCCTATACCTTAAACCCTCAATCTTCAACCCTCTACCCTTAAACCCTCTACCCTTTACCCTATACATTAAACATTCAACCCTCAATTCTCAACCCTCAACCCTTAATCGCTCAACCCTCAATCCTTAAAACCTAAACCCTCTACCCCTTACATTGGACCCTGAACCTAATCCTTCAACCATATACCCTCAAACCTATACCCTAAACCCTCTACCCTCAACCAAGTAAACCCTTAACCCTAAACCCTTAACCCCAAACCCTTCAACCCTAAACGCTTAAACCTTAAACCTTCTACCCTATACCCTCAACCAAATACCCTCTACCATCAAACCTATTCCATCAACCCTCAAACCTTAAACCCTAATACCCTAGAAACCATCAACCCTATAGGTCCTCCATCCTAATCCCTCAACCCTATACCCTCAACCCCTATCACTTTCTCTCTATCTATACATCTCACCTCTCCCTCCTTCCCTCCCTCCCACCCTCTCTAATTGTCTCTATGTACCATCTCCCTCTTTCTGCGTACCTCTTGTTCAATCAATCCCTACCACCCTCTCTCACTCCCTCTCTCTCACACTCCCTCTCACTACCTATCTCTCAAGTCTCTCCCTCTCACCCCCCTCACACTCTCAAGTCTCTCCCTCTCACACTCTCAAGTCTCTCCCTTTCCCACCCTACCTACATAACCTCTCTCTTTCTCTCTCTCTCTCTCTCCCTCTCCCTCAATTCTCTCTCTCTCTCTCTCTCTTCCTCTCCATCAATCTCTCTCTCTCCCTCTCTCTCTCTCCCTCCCTCTATCCCTCCCACCCTACCTAGCTAAGTCCCCCTCAATCCAACCCCTTCTCTCCCACTCCCTCTCTCTTAAAATCTCACTTTGACCCCCTCTCCATCTCTCTAGACTCTCTCTAAATTCTCCCTTCATCTAAAGACATACATAAATGCATACATACAAGCATAATACATTTGCACATATAATCTTACACCCATACAAGCATACATACATACATGTACATAAAAATATATCAGCATACATTAATATATTAGCATTTAACATAAAGTAAGACATAACGTGAGTGCGTTATAACGCACTCACGTTATGTGCTAGTAGACATGTTCCCCGCATAAGCAAAAACCATGTCAAAAGTGAGATATAACGCGAGCGCGTTATAACGTGCTCTCGTTATAACGCGCTTGCATTATATCTTGCTTTGAGAATTACCGAACTTTAAGCTTGGTATTGCCTTGTAATTCCAACCCAAAGGTTTGAAGGGCATTCCCAACGACCAGAGATGTGTTTTTAAAAATCCACCATATTTCTCATAATCGAGTTTGTGCTCACCATCAGGATTGCACGTGGTTCAATATCGAAAAAATCGAGCACATGGGTAATTTTGGGTTATCTCTTAGCTATCCAACGATGTAATTTTTTTCACTTTTTGAAAATGTTAAAGTCTTTCATCCATAATTTATTTTATCTATATGTCATTTTTTTGCCAAAAAGTAGCGTTTGGTATTTTTTTCGTTATAAATTAACCGTTCATCAATTTTTCAAATAAATTACATTTTTAGAAACTAGACTCCATTCTACAAATTTAAAAAATTAAAAGAAAAACAAATCAATTAGTTTCCAAAATTTGTAGGGGTAGCACGGCCAAAATTCTATTTTCAGGATATGTCCACTTCGCAAATTAGTTAAAAATCAAATATTCATTAAAAAATTATCGAAAAAATCGTGCATCAACTACATACTGTTAGCTAACTTCTGACCATTGTGATTTTAAAAATACTAAAAAAAAGTTCATCGTACGAGGGTCGTACAAGAGTTGCTATGCTATGTTTTTCTGACAAAAACAACACCAATTTGTGTACGTCCCTCATTTGAACCCCTTAATCTCAATCATTTTCAAAATAAATTAGTAGTTTAGAAAGTAGACTCGGAGCACTTGAATCCTTCTTTTCGTTCCATCTCAAAATTTTGAGTCTAAGTATCCTCAATTTCACATCCAAGGTCAGTATTTCTTGATTTCAGAAAAAAGCTGTCCACTTAAGTCCCCTTTTTGGGAACCATCTTGGTGCACTTACCCGAATAGGAAAATTCAAAATATGGTAAGACCCAAAATTTGAATTTGATGAAAGAGGGAAAGATTAGAAGAATTAAATAAAAATGATAGTTGGAGAAATATATAAATACTAATTTACTTATTTTTGAAGAAAATATGTAATTTATATAAATTATTTTTTAATTTATTTAAAAGAGGAGTGTTAGCTAATTAAATAATTTAATTATAGAGGGAAAATTTAATTGAATTTTAATTGATGTTGGAGGGAAAATGATAAGTTATGAAGTAGTTAAATAATTAAAAAATATTTAATTAATTTATAAATAGAAGCGATAAGGATAATGATGAAATGATCATATGAAAATGTATTAGTAATTTTTAGGTGTGTATATACCTATTTTGTGGTTTTCGGAAAAAAGATTTCACCTAAAACTGTATGTGTCATGTAGGTGCCAAGTAGTTTCAAGTGAAATTGTTTCACTTGAAATGATTTTTCTAGCCGAAAGTGTGACACAATTTTATACTTTTACCCTTTTTGTCAAAGTTGTAAAGTTAATCCAACCAAAGGTCTAATTAAGGAGAACATGACCTTCACATCTTAGCAAATTACAAAGGTTGATCAAAAGACCTTACACAATTTTTGATATCAAAAGACCACCTAAACTAACTTCCTACAACTATCAACCTACCAAATTAATGCATTGAATCACAATTTAGATCACATGTTAGATTTGGATAAACACATATGAAGATTAAGTTTGCACACACATTTATTGACCAGGACAAAACACAACTAGTTTATAGAACCATGAGTCAATTATTTATGTAGGCATTAAAATTCCAATTGTATACTAAATCTATTTTACACATATCCAACTTCACATTTCCTACCTTTGAAATTTAATTATATATTAGAATTTTAATGTTAATGTTACATTTAATATAATATTATTTCTTAACCCCTTTGAGAGGTAGATTAAAACTTAATTTTGATGAATCCTCAAGAGGCAATCTTGGTGTCTTTAGAGTTGGGTGTATTATGAGGAATGACTAGATAGCTATTTGTTGGGTGAGCTTGATTAAGTTACTTGAAGGAACCAATAAAGAAGTAGAGTTTTCTACCCTCTTAGAAGGCCTAAACATTTGCATTGATGAGAATTTATCATTGGTGGATATTGAAGGTGATTTGCATTGTGATCTAGAAGCTATAGCCTCTAGGCAAGCTATTAGCTCAAAACTCTCCAAATGGATTGATTGGATTCAACCATACCTTGACCCAGTTGACGAGTTTACCATCAAACACACATATATAGAAGCAAATCAAGCAGATGAATTTCTTTCCAATCATGGTATTGATCAAGTAGAAGAGATAATTTTTTAGAAACATTGAGGCTTAGGCAGGATTGGTGATGATCATTAGTACATATAACTCCCAATAAGTATAATGGAAATACTGTGATGTGGTACTTTGATAGCCTAAAACATTCTCTTTTTTCAAGAATATCTGACCATAAATTTTATGTTTGTGATCATATTTCTTCCTAAATTCTATGCACATCTATTTCTTCCTCTTTGGCTTGAATATTCCATGAACAAAAGATGGTAGAAAGGTAATCATGCCCAATTATTCTTGTGCTTGCAACCAAGGGGATCTCTTGGCCTAACTTTGTCATGTCTTCCTCTTGGAATTTACTACTATAGAGAAGGCTATTAGGGAGGTTATTGGGGACAAACTCATAAGGGACTCACGTATCCATGACAATGAGTTGTTGGAGAAGTTTTTGTACAAAATTGTTTGGACAATGGGGTAAGAGCACTGGTGGATGCTCAGTGTTAAAAGCTTTGTCCTCTCAAGATTCACAAGTGAAGTTATTATGGCCATCTCAACTCTCAACAAATGGCCAATGATAAGGCTAGTCATTGATGATATGTCTATTGAAATTGTAAGGAGAAATGAAGACCTCTGCCATGTCATCACTCTTTTCAAAAATAGATTAGTGAAAAACAACATGGAGATTTATACTTTTTATATATTTATAAATTTAAATTTAATTAAAGTTAAATATAAATCCCATTTATTATAAAATCTAATTTAATTTCAAAAAATGATTCAAATTAATTGTACAACCGAAATCGTTATTTAGCTGAAAAGTTGAACAACTTCCCATCCTTTTGGCATTGTCATCCACGCCTGTGTTTGGTGGTAGGGGCCCACGTCTTCACCGGGGTGATTAATCTTGTGTGCTTCACGCCTGCATATTAAGAAATCCCTATCTCCGAAACGTTCAGAGAAGTTGGGAATCTCCTAACTTGTAACAGTCAGTAAACAAAACTTATTTTTGGGTTGACTTGACAGAGACGGCAAGTTCGTGTACCTACACCTTACTCCTTCAACGAACTTTCCTACGGCCTGCACTTTCCTCTACTTTATTGAATTTATTTTTCTATGCAACACTTCTCTTCTTCTCACTCGTTTTCAACCAATCTTTTATTCGATTTTGATTAAACGATTGGACGGTGCCACGCTTGCAAAGCGTAATCACTTATAACTTCACGCGCTAATCCAGAATGCGATCTCTATAAAACTCCAGATCGCTGTTGTTATGTTGCACTACTTTTTGAGATAAATATCTTGCAGCCGTTGAGTAACCACAAAGATCTTGCTGTGTCGGAGAAAGTAAAGAATTGGATTGCTTTATTCTAGAGGTTTTTTTGCCCTTTATTGCTTTACAAAGCTGCAAACCCTGTTCCAGAAATTTTTATTCTGAATTCCCCTTTCCTTGCGAAACAAAATCCGAAGCATTAGTTTATTCTCTGGATCGATCATAATGGGATTCCCCTGGTTTTCCACCCGCAAAGACTCGCAGACTAAATCTCCGCGACGGCATTCACAGGGCATTAACATTTTTTCTTCCAAATCTCGGCCGGGAAAATCTTTCTCGACCAAGAAAATGTCAGGCCGCGAAGAACGGGAAAATTCGAGAAGGGACATGGTGAGGATTGCTTGTCTATTGCCCAGCGGCGAAGAGCTTCAGAATGTGTTCAATAAATTTGACGCCAACGGTGACGGCAAAATATCTCCGTCGGAGCTGGGCCACGTCATGCGGTCGCTGGGGAACGATGCGACGGAGGATGAAGTGCAGATGATGATGGCAGAGGCTGACTCGGACGGAGATGGTTACGTGGACTTGTCGGAATTTGTGGCGCTCAATACGCGCGGCGTGGACAGCGCTGCGAGCCTGCGGGATCTTACAGATGCCTTCAACATGTTCGACATCAACGGCAATGGATCCATCTCTGCAGATGAACTCCACAGAGTTTTAAGGAAGCTGGGAGAGACTTCCAGTTTGGATGAGTGTAATCATATGATTCGAGGTGTGGATGCTGACGGGGATGGCCAGGTCAGTTTCGACGAATTCTTGACAATGATGTCGAGTCCAATTGCAGTGCAAGATGGTTAAATCCGATCTGCATATGTTGACAGACAATGAGCATGTCGATCGTTTGAACTTTACCCAGAGAAAACATCAAGCGAATTGCTTGTTAAGCCAAGAATTGCTACAATGGCCCTCCATAATAGTACATGGCATTTGGTTCTCCTACTCTGCTGGCTGTAAACAGCCAGTGGATGTATTACTCATAGATTATTTATTTTTTAGTGTGGTTCTAAAAGATATTCTGTATAATTGAATACATTGAATACACTGTACAAAAATAAAATCACACTATGAAAGTGTGAATGTTTTTAATGCTTTCATAGCCATACTTTGTATGGGGCTTGGATTGTATGCAATTTTAGTTTTAAGCAAGCTGCTAAAGATTCAATTCTAGGGGTACATCTGTGTGAGATAGCATGTTTTAAATTTTGTTTGTGTTTATAAAATGGAGGTTACAGAAAGAAATTTGAAGGAGAATATTGAGACAAAAAGTTCTTATTAATTTTTATTCGATCGGTTGCACCATCTTTGATTATGATTTCCACTCTTCCTCTCATCCCTTCTCAAAACCAATGCCGTGTGGGATTGTCTCTTAAATAAAACTACACTACACATCTTTGACCTTCATAGAAGTAAAATTTTCTCAAAACCTTCCATAAAATATCTCTAGTTATTTCAAAATTATGATCAATTCTACATTAAATAAAGTTAATTATATGTATTTGTTAAAAACCTCCGAAGCCTATTACAGATGAAGACACAATGTAAATAATACCCATAATTCGAAAGAAACACAAGATTAAAGAAAAGTTGTGAGAAGATAGTAAGTTGTAAGAAAAACCAACAGTCATTAATAGCTGTGAGTAATCAGAAATCCATGACAGCTAAGCAAGATAATCAAAAGAAAAAAAACTAGGATCAATCCCTTATAGTTTGGGGTGTTGATAATCATGTTGAGCAAGTCTTCTTTGATCGGTAAAGGAAACTTGGTCCCTCTCCCAACGTCTTACTATTAAATTCATATCCAATGTCCTGATGCAATTGCTATATTGCCTCTGGAGACTTTATAAGCATTATCCTCTGTATATTGCATCTTACAGAATTGAAGAGTATTCTCCTCATAGTACCTGTACTCCTCCCTCTTAGGCCAGTGGATTTGGAAGTTCTCATGGAATTTGTCCAATCTTCAAAATGTAGCCCTCTTACCCACGAAATTGGCATGCATAAGGTTTACCTTGTATTATATGCAGCACAAAATATACGATAGTGGTAGGAAAATCATAAGCCCTGTGACTCCTTTAGTGTATCTTCCTTGATTGATAAAAAATGGACAGGGCTGAGCATAATCACAGTGGAAACGGTTAGGTAGGCCCCCAATAGATGGTAAACTTTAGTTGTCATAGCGTTGTAATTTTAACTACAATGTGCTGGCAATTCATGTTAAGCATTAGCATATGCTAGTGATAGCTTTATGAACAATGTTACCTGTAATTTCGACATCTGATGGGAATATGAATGTTTGTATGTCACTTCCAGCTAACAACATTTAAGCCACATTCAGGCTATGTAATTTAAGGTTCTTGTATGAAAATATGATCACAAAATATGGTTATTCTTTAAGTATCATAAGTGATCAGGGCAAGCACTTTATAAATAAAATGATTGTAGAATTATTATAGAACTTTATGATTACACATAACAAGGTAACATCTGAGCAAAATTTCAGAATTGTTCCAAGATATAAGAATTAACCAGAGAGAAAGGTACGTGTATAACCTTGAAACAATAGACATGTGCACTCTATAATAGGAAAAATATGAAAATCAAGAAAGATGCAATGCCACAAAAGCATATACCAATATATCTAATTACAAAGAAATTTGAGGAACATGAAAATGAGGAAACGAGAACTGTTAAGAGATGTTCTGTACCAAAATCTCAAACAAGTGTGCTGGTGATGAGCATAAAATGTAGGGAATATTATACAAACAGGTTCAGAAAACAATAAAAACACAACTAAAGAGACCTCTGTAAATGTAAATATGCATGATTCACCATCTATAGTGGTTGTGTTTTAAGATATATCCAAATAGTAGTTGAAATAATCAGAAGGATAATGCAACAAGTTTCAACAGAAAACACTACAAGAAAAAGTAGATACTTTTGGAAACTTGTAGAAAGTTGAGATGAAATGATGGAAATCCCAAAACTCCTAGAATACGACTAGAACCAATCATAAATGTTTGTGGGTATTTCACAAACATTTATAGAAAGTTTTCAACTAGTCTCCAGGAGTTCCCATAAGTTGTTGGTAGCAGAAACATTTTAGAAATCAAGAAAAGTATTATCAGCCTACTCAAAATTGTTCCATAGATTTCTTTTACTTAATTTGCTAATAATGCTAATATTGTTCACCTTACTATATTGCTTATGTCTGATTTGTGGATCCCCTTGCCTTGTTCTTGTCATCATTAGATTCTTTGTAAATTATAAACTATTAAATTAATGTCACATATTCTGATGTGTGGGATTTTGTTCTATGTTAATACTTGCCCTACCATCCCCTTTCATCAAATGAGGAGCTATCCCCTAGAGTTAATGATTGCATGTTAGTCCATGCAAACAACTGTCTAACAACAAACCTTTAATTGAAACCAAAAATAATAACTTTTATGGTTCTGATGGGATGCACCAGTTTTGAATTTTATGGTGTGCACTGGTGGTAAAAGTATTTATTACATGAAAGCGCATAGACAGGCCATAATTTTGTTAAAAATAGATGAGAAATAACAAATCTGGTTTAAAACTGGCAAGGCATTGTTAGTGGAGAGATGAGTATGCTAATAGCTAGATTGTACACGAAGATGGCAATTAAGACAGGGAATTCATAGAGACTTAAACTCCAAGTTCAAGAAGCTCAAAAGGTTCAAAACCAACAAGGCCTTAGCTCCACAACAAAGCTTATAACTGAATCTTCAAGAGGTCGTTGGATTCAATAGTAGATATTTATTCTTATATGCTATAAATCAACCGATGTGCACTTGGAACGAATATTTATTTGTAAACAAATTAGAATTTGACAAAAATTTCTAGAAGGGATGGCGACCCTTGTGATGAAATATATTTGGTCAACAATCCTATTAATTGAATTGGTTAGCCAACAGTCAAACAAAAATAGTAACAGGATATAGCTCCAAGCATAAGAAGAGGACGGTGTCATGAATAGAGTGAATATGATCTTGGATGGTGGTGTGATATTATATGAACCAACAATCTTGTGATTGTGGCATGATTAGATAATGACACAATTAATTGCAAGATAAACCAATATTATCAAAAAGAATAGTGGTAATTGTATGTTTAATTATCATAAACAAGAAATATGATGGAAAATGGGGTTAGGTGAGGCTGCACATAAAAACTGTTTTAGTCTATTCACATAAATTTTATATATGTATATTAATAGTATATAGATAAATATTCAAATTTTAGATAATTATATATATTTTAGAGAAAAAAATTGAAATCTATAAGAAAAACTGTAAGAAGCATACAACAATTCTAAATAGATGATCTAGTGTTGGATGAATAAACACTTTGCTTAAAATGATAGAAAATTAAGCTGGTTTCACATGATAATGACTATGTTATGGCATACCTTTATGAAGTGGTATCTTTAAAACTGCAAAGAGAAATTGATAGTTTGCATAAAAAATGTAGATTGGACCATGAATGGAAAGAAATTCTCATGCACAATTAAAGTCTTGATGCATCTCTAAAACAACATGGGCCATAATAATGACAGGATAGATGATCTGAGAAAAATCTAGGCAAAAGATGGGAAAATATAGTGTTGAGGATTGGAAAAAAAGGCCCTAAAATTATCAGGGAAAATTGAAAGAAATAAGAAATCAGTGAACCCCCTTGTGTCACTAAAGTTGTATTGTTTTCATTTTTATCAAATTTTGTAGTGGAAAACATAAAGTACGGTTCCTTGGAGACTTTTTATTTACTTTGTTCTTCTCTAGGCTTAAGCTTATTTTTTCTTTTTCAAAAGGAGGGCCCAAAAAATTTTCCTTCCTAACAAAGGCCCAAAACATTGACATAAATTCCATATCCAATACAATACCAAGTAAAAGAGATAAAAGAAGTTGTAATGGTGCAATTTTGCACCCTAGGAAAATTTCCCATTTAATTTGGACCCAACCTTAGAAAATATAAACTCGGTGATGTAAAATTCACTGCCACCACCTTGTCCCTGTCACATAGCCACATTGTTTTACATTAGTGGAGGATTTTTTGTTAGGGATGCGCGTGCGCCACATGAACGTTTGCACATCGCGTTGTCATCCTGACAAGATTCCTACCCCTGGGATCTACAAAGATGTTACATTTTCCATTGGTTGTGAAGAGTAATGTTCCCTACCTCCCTTGACTGATGAAATTCAACCTCTTACCTCCATTTTGTTCATTCAAACACAACTCATTCCAACTTCTTCACTCTTTCTTCGTTCTTGTATGCTTCTCTCACATTCTAACATTTCATTCTCTCATTCTTGCTTCTACACCATTGTTCTTCTTGTTGCAAGCTCCTCATTTGGCTCCAACAATGTACTCTCATTGAACCACCACTCTCATTGTAGGATCATCAAGATTCAACTCCTCTACATGGTGGTGTCACTCTATTCCTTCCGCTATTGGCCTTGAGAGCTTATAGTTGGGAAGGTATCTAAATGTGTCTTTCTATTTGCATCATCGTGCTTATTGGATAACAGTTTAGTTGTCTTTGCTTTCTATCTAGTTTTACTACATCCATTCTACTTTCTTTTTCGATTCCCATATCTTGTGGCATCTTGGTTGTTCGTGGAGGTAGGAACACCCAAACAGGGCCTTGATTGAGGTAGACCTAAAACATAACCCAACATTTTTCTTCTTTTTGTGTGTGTAGGCATGTTTGTGTGAATCTATTTGAAGAATCAAGTTGTGGGAAGTACGATACCTCTTTTCTATCATCTCTTTGTAATTTCTAGAATAGTTCATTTCTAGCAGTTCCCTTTCAAGTACTTTGTTTTCTACATTTTTCATATTTTTTGTCAAATAGAAAAACATAACCAATTAGATAGTTAGTAGGCTCACATTGTTTTCTATTTTCTTTTTGGAAATCTGTCCATAAGGATGCCAATGCATCCCTAAGATGCTAGTGCACTGTGATGGAGTCTGAGATCCACATTGTCATCCTCAGATAATGAGCTATTTGGGTAGCAAACCGAAACTTCTGTAGCTAGATCTTATGATTTTGTAGACACCTAGTTTAGCAGAAGGAAAGTGGTGCACTACTTTCCCTTCCTTTTCAACCTCAATCTTTTGTCTTTTCAAACCTGTCTAGTCAACTTGAGGTAGTTTAGTGCAGTCTGTACCTTACGACTCTTCCGTGACCTGGAGTCTCGAGGGTGATGGATCTCCCTCTTCTACATTTTTCGTGAACCTGACGTGAATAACTTTGTTTTATTTCTTAGTATTGAGGAGCATTCTCTCGTGTCCTAGGCGTGTTGTAGATTCACATGTTACAAGGCGTGTAGCCTTGTGACCAATCTATGACCCCTAGTTACATAGTTAGAAGGGCTCTTATATATTTGGAAGTGGAATTTAGATAGGTCACTATAAATTTCTCAATCTGCCGAGTCCTTTGAGTTAGTCCCATTAGGATATGCGAATAAAATTTGCCCAGTCTGAATAAAATAGGATACCTGACATAACATTTACCTCACAGGATTTTCCTCTGAATAAGGAGCCTTCTCCCTTGCACATTCTTGCTTGTACCAATGGAAACATTGTGACTAGTTTTCTAGTTGACCCTATGAGCCGAGTGAATGTTATAAGTGAAGAAGCTCTATTTATAAACACTTTGCACAGGGAGGAATACGAAGAATCGAAGGCTACTATCAGTATGCATGATGGAATCTCGATCCCTTCTCTTGGATCTGTCTCTCTTTCTATCTTGGTAGGACCCAAGGTCATTGATATTTCCTTTGTCATAATCCCAAAGTCCTAAAGACCTATTCAGAGTGAGGCTAGGCATCCCCTGGCTAGTTTCCATGAATGGAATTGCTTCGATAATTCATAAGTGTCTCAAATTATTGCATGAGGCCTCTATGCACACAGTGCATGACACCAATTATAAACTACTAGTGTCATGTGGGGGCTTTTCATTGGACCATTGTTGGCTCGCTCTAGTCAGACCTCTCCCTCCTAGGGGAGATTTTTTTTATCATTCATATGTTAAGTATAAGACCAGGGGCAAGGCACCAAAGATGAACTATCCAGTGTCACCCTATTGCTATTTTCATGAGAGGTTCCATGATTTTACAATAGAAATTTACCTCCTCCTCCCACCAAAAGGGGAAGGGGAAGCTTGCTCACACCCAAGGCCCTTCCTCTTTTGTGTCCTCTGCTCCATCTGCTTCCGCTTCCCACCCTACTACACATCTTTGGCTCCTACTCCCATGCCTCTCCTGGGAAACTCGATGGTGCCTACTTGGTGAATTGCTAAGTGTTAGGTTTTTGAACTTCCTATCTTTCCCATGATTCCTAGACCTATTATCTACGACAAGGGAAAATGTCCTCATGGGGATGCTCTTGTGTCTCAACCTCCATGGCCTCCTATCACTCTTCCTCCCGCTCCTTTGGCAATGAATGGGAAGAGGCCCACTATTGAGGCACTTGTGTCTACTTCTCCACCTGTTGTTGTCTCTTCTCATATACTCCTTGCACCTACTCCTATCTAGTGGGTTGTCTTTCCAGTGACTACAATTGTGGAGGAAACTACTATGATAGAACATGAACCTCCTGCCTCTTCTCAGGCTGCAACTTCTAGTGCCTAGAGTTGACATAATTGGCTTGCATGTGAGTGCAAGCGTAAGAGAAAAGCTTTGGACACCGAACAAGTTTCCTTGCAGAAGATAGAGGAGGAGCCAGTAGCTCCTATTTTTTCATCTTCTTCTACTATGTCTCTTCCTTTTGCTCCTTCTTCCCCAGTTCCAATCACCTCCATTTTGCTTCTGGCTCCCCAGCGGGTGTTGATGATTCTCATACCAAAAGGGTGTAGGTCTTCATCAATCCTTTTGTGGAGCCTCCTCTTTTGATGTCCCTCCCAAAAATCCCTCCCTTTTACCAACCCATAGACATGTCAAACACAATGGTGGTGCCTATCGTAACTTTGTCTTCTCCCTCCTCCAACTTCGCTTCTTTCATGGGGATCTAACATCCTCTGTTGAAGCAAAATCTGAAGGATGACCTCACTTCGAGTGGTGGTCAAAAGAAGGGTTCGCCTTCTTCAAGAGCTAGTCTTAATTTGTCTCGCATCATCCTTGTGCAGAGGCGGCCCCTACATCCCCAAATTTTATCACTGCCCCTCTCGATGAGGTCGACAATGGATCTCGTGTAACACACCCATTGTTCTACACATTAACTTTCCTATGTTTTAACCTCAAGTAAAATTTTCAAGCATCTATCCATTAAGAGAAATAATTATTTTTCCTTATATTTTAAAAGATAGCATGCACATTTGAAATAAGCATCTTTCCAAACTTTCCCCATTGCATTATATCAAATTATTACAGCTTAAATTCAATATATTGATAACATAATAAATAATTCATGATAACATTTCTCTTTTACAATAGTTCCATCATAATGGATACAAAATACACATACAAGGCTCCATTGAGCTTACTTGCAAAAGATGTTTGAATAGTATTGGAAATCCCCATCCAAATCTTGGTTGCCAATTGATGAGGAGAAGCATCACTCAAGTGCTTTTCTGCCAACCTTGGACTAATTGCGGTCCCCCGCACATCTATCTAACTGATAGGTGGCCCTAACCTTCGATGAATATATTGGTTTGGTAACCTCATAATAACATGACCTTTTTTGAGATTGGTGTTGTGTCCTAACGTTTCTAGATCTGTCATACAATGGCTACAACCTAGACATATGACATTCCCTATCTAGTATGTAAATTTTGAAAACATAGTGAACTGATAGTGTAAACAGTGGCAACCTACACTACTTTGGCCAAAGTATTCATCACTCTTGATTTCAGAGTGTATGTCACATGCTCACCCACCTTCCTAGCTCGATTTATATATGACCATTCATAACCTATGCATAGGCTATCCCCTTCACTAGATTATCATAACCCTAGAAATATCCTATTACCTTTATATATTTAACTAACACATCTACAAAGTAACCATAGTAACTCTAAGAATCAACTTGTTTAAACATTAGCTACATAAGCTATATCCCTAATATAGTATTTAATTCCCTCTATATCCACCCATTCCTTAATATGGAATATGTACAAACACATCAAGAAAAATAGATCTTTATACTAAATACAACAAGCTTCCTTTCACTTTCACAAAAGAATAAAATAATCTTTCCTTAATAAGAAATAGAACTAACTTCCCAAACAAAATAAACAATGTCACACAATCTTTTCAAATACATAAAACAAAGTATACAAGAGTAGGAAACAACATGCCTATTTATGCAATACTCCAGTTGATCAATTTAGATTCCCAACTCCCAAATAGCTTTCCCCCACTTTACCAAAGACTCCCTCTCAAAATCCTCTCTCAATTCTCTCAATAACTCTCTCTATCTCATAACTCAAGAAATTAGATTATAATAACTCAGAAAATCACATTAAGAATGCAGATATATGCATCCAAATGAGGTAGATAGATCTTCTATTTATACATAAAAATCAGCAACTAAAGGCTAGAAATAGGGTATTAGGAATGACACTTCTCAGCTCAAATGGTTTGACTTGACAAGGTAAAAAAAAGGTGGCGGCTAAAATTGATGCACAATGAACACATACACAACCATGGTGAATGAGTCACACATGAACAATAAGAAAGATAATTAAAAATTCAAGGTATTTTCCTCCTACAGGTCGACTTACTTGGCTAGTTGCATACTTGACCATTTCCACATATTTCAAATGCTTCACATTTTGTAAATTCATATTGAGAAATAGACTTCTAATCGATTCATCTCATTCTCAGTTGGCACCGCATTATGCCATTTGCACCATATAACATGGTCACTATTTGCTATTTTGACTTGGTCGACTTACTTCTTGTGCATAAGAATTTGTTGTTGTTTTATTTTGGCAAAGTCTTTACAACAATATTTACACGTTGAAAGACATAGGATAAGTGTTTTACATGCAATTGTCCATATAATACAAATTACACTTTAATTGTTTTAAGAATCATTCAAATATATATGTGTTGCTTACTTTAGTGTTATTCCCACTATTAATATGTTGCACGCTATTCTTTGCATAAGCTATGTTTAAAATGCTATGCACTATATTGATAATTCAACGCTTTAGAAATCATTAAACCATATATATATTATATATATATATATATGTTATATATATATATAACATATATATAACATATATATATATATATATATGTTTTATATATATATATGTTATATATATATATGTTATATATATATATATATATATATATATATATAACATATATATTTATATACATCATGAATTAATATGTATATAAGTATATATATATGTACATATATATACAAAATTCACAAGTTAATAGAGTTGTATTATTCGATATACGAACATATATGTATCCTTATACTTCATATATAATAATGTATGTAAATATATACATATATATATATTAATATACTTGTATGGATGTTTCCATTACGTCGATACATACACGTATGTTAATATAATATATATATATACTTGTACACTATATATATATCATACTTTGATATTAAAACACATATTAACACAATCATATTGATTGACATATATATGTGGAATGTATATATATCCTATCGTTTAAATAGAAACACATAAAGAAGAAAACACTCATCACAAAGAGACTCTACATTGTTAACCTCTAAACAAGAACATTCACAAATAAACAAAAAGAAAGACAAAAGGTAACTTACTATTTCCCAACTATTATCCTGACTTGACCAAACTAGAAGTGTTTATGTATGAAAGCTCGATTTAGGTCTTAATCAAAGGTTACCAGACCAAGTTCTTATCCCTGAGTGATACTTCCCCTCTCTTTAGGAGGCTTGATTAAATTCCTGCATCCAACTTAATGCATTACAATAGTAGTCAGCTAAAAACAATACATTCATTTGCATCAAATATTTCACAATCAAAATCATTTCATAACATCAAATTGAATCAACATTTATTCTTCATATTTCCAAAACACATAAAACATAAATACACTCATTTTAATCATATTCATCCAACTAGGTAAAATTAAATAAGTAGTAACACAAAAGGGTGTAACATCTTGGGCACCTCCCTTTTCTCCCACCCGGTTAACACATAGCACTCAAGTGAAGTGCATGTTTAACTCAGTGGATGATGTCCCGACTTTGTCCACAATCTTTGTGAGATTGATGACCTTTACGTGACAAGAGCTTAGTGAAGAAGACCTTGAGGGCCTTCTTCCTTGGACCTTGTTGCAGGAGAGTTAGAGGGTATTTCCCTCACTATCTTTCCCTTGCAGGCCCATCCTCCCTCCCCTTATAATGATCTAGATTGGGAGAAAGACGACCCCCTGGTTGATAAGGAGTAGGGTGGTGCCTCTTCTTTATCTATAGATTAGATTTGTGTGTGTGTTGTGTTCCCCCGTGCTTGTTTTTATGTGTTTGTTATCTTGTTTAGAGGACCCTTGCTACCCTTGTGGGTGCTTGGATATAGGCTTGGAAATTATTCATAAACTTCTATGTGTATCATCATTCTTCTATATATTGTGAATTTTATTTTTTGACAATTGGGGATGATGCAAAGCTTTGGGGGCATTTAGGCCCTCTTCCATGTTGACCCAATTTTTATTTTTATTTTGTCTTCATGTGCTCTTCTTCATGATCTGGGAACTTTGGGGATTGATGATCTTTCGTTCTTACATCATGTGCTACCTATTTATATATATGAATAGATCTAACCTCGAACTCCCAAATACTCCTATCTCTTGATTTCATCATTTCTTCAAGTGTCTCTTGTTTTCTCTATCTTTCCTTGTTTCTCTCTATCTTCTTGGTGATGTTGTGGTGCTTATGTGATGTCCCTTGTGTGCATGAAAACATTCCACATTTACATCTCGATATGTCTCATGGGGCACAACATCTCTACTTTTTTCTCTCTCCTTAGGATGCTACGCGCTCCTCTATGTAGCAAACACCATCCTAAGGGGTTGGCTACCATGCTTTCCTGATTTTCAATAAGGTGAATTCGGTGGCCAACCAATCCCTTACTAAAAAAAAATTCATTTTCCAAATGATGCATTCTTCAACAAGGATCCCTTAGTGAAATTTTTCTTTCAAAAATGAATTCGTAACGAAAGAATCTAAAAAATTTCCTTTGAAAAAGGAGTACTTTTTTTGATGAAGTATGAAAAATTTCCTTTGAGAAGGAGCATTCTTTCTACTAGATTCCTTGATGAAAGAGTTCTTTCAAAAGGATTACTTGATGACATAATCATTTGCAGAGAATGTCGTGTCTTTCAAATCGGAGTGTCCCTTTGAGTGGGCCCATTGTTGTCTTGAAGGGTTCCTAAGGGGACCCCCTTTGAAAATTTATCCTTCAATTGCATGCTCTATGTTGTGTCTATCTATCTTGTCTTTTTTGCCTAACATGTTTTGTCCAGAGCTTAACATGTTGCTTTGTAGGATTGAGAACCTGAAAATCTCCTTCAAAATGAATCTTGTCTAGTAGGACCGAGCACCTCGTCAAGCTTGCCTTATAAGATTGAGAAACTATAAGGATCTTTCATATCAAATAATGCAAGACCAAGAACTTGTAGAAGCCTGTCATGTCAAGCCTTGCAAGACCGAGAACCTATAAAGCTTATGTCAAGCCCTACAGGACCGAGAACATGTAGTGCTTCTTTTGCAAGACCAAGAACTTGTAAAGCTAATGTCAAAATCTGTAGGACTGAGTACCTATGGAGACATCATTCTCTCTTTCACATCAAGGTTTCCCTACAAGACTGAGAACTTGTGGAGTTTCCTCCTCTACGTCCAGGTGTTTTAGATCAAAGATATGCTTCCTCAATAAATAAGGTATATTCTCTTCAATCGCTATCTACTTTACCTCACATCTGCACTAACACGTATGCTTGCTAAAGTGGGGGAAAAATGTAATGGCATGAATTTGCACCCTTAGAAAATTCCCCATTCAATTTCCCCTGCCTTAGAAAATATAAACTCGATGATGTGAAATTCACCACCACCACCTTGTCTCTTCAACCTGTCCACATCATTTTGTGTTAGTGGAGGATTTTTTGTCAGGGACATGCATGTGCTACGCAGATGTCCACGCACCATGCTACCATCCTGAGAAGATTCTTGCCCTTGGGATCTGCAAAGACGTTACATTTTCCATTGCCTATGAAGAGTAAAGTTCCTTGCCTCCCTTGACCGAAAAAAATTTGACCTCTTGCCTCCATTTTGTTCATTCGAACTCAATTCATTCCAACTTCTTCACTCTTTCTTCGTTCTTGCATGCTTCTCTCACATTCTAACACTCCATTCTCTCGTTCTTGCTTCTACACCATTATTCTTCTTGCTACAAGCTCCTCATTTGGCTCCAACAACGTACTCTCATTGCAACACCACTCTCATTGCAGGATCATCAAGATTCAACTCCTCTACATGGTGGTGTCCCTCTATTCCTTTTGTTATTGACCTTGAGATCTCATAGTTGGGAAGGTATCTTTGTGTCTTTCTATTTACATCATCGTGCTTATTGGATAAAATTTTAGTTTTCTTTACTTTGTATCTATTTGTACTACTTCCTTTTTGATTTCTTTATTGATTTCCATATCTTGTGGCATCTTGGCTATCTGTGGAGGTGAGAAAACCAAAACGAGAGTTTGACTAAGGCAGACCTCAAACACAACCCAACATTTTTCTCCTTTCCATGTGTGTAGGAACGTTCGTGTGGAGATAATTAAAGAATCAAGTTGTGGGAAGTACGATACCTCTTTTCTATCATCTCTTTGTCATTTCCAAAATAGTTCATTTCGAGTAACTTTTCCTTTCAAGTGCTTTGTTTTTTTGCATTTTTCATACTTTTTGTCAAATAGAAAAACATAACCAATCAGATATTTAGTAGGCTCACATTATTTTATGTTTTCTTTTTGGACCTTTGTCCGTATAGGACGCCATCATGTCCCTAAGACGCCAGTGTGTCATGCTAGAGTTTGAGATCCGTGTTGTCGTCTTTAGATAGTGAGTTGTCTGGGCAGTTGACCAAAACTTGTGTAGCCAACTCTTTTGATTTTGTAGACACCTGGTTTAGCAGAAGGAAAGTGGTGCACTATTTTCCCTTCCTTTTCAACCTCAATCTTTCATCTTTTCAAACCTATCTAGTCAACTCGAGGTAGTTTAGGGTAATTCATTCCTTGGGACTCTTCCATGAGCTGGAATCCCAAGGGTGATGGATCCCCCTCTTCTATAGAAGCTTTGCAAATTTGATATCTAAAACCTTGATTTAAAGGCCCCAAACAAGAAAACTACTTTTTACGTTCTCTGAACATGGAATCAAGTCAAATTATCGAGGGTTTTCTTGCAATCAATGATTAATTTCTCATATTGCCTTGCTAAAATGCCCCTAATCTTAGTCATAAAGGCATATCTTCTACTGTTGTGTCTAAGCCATAGCTTATGCCCCCTAATTCAACTTATAATCCCGATTTCAATTCATAAAACAAATAATGTTACTTCTTACATATATGTAACTCAATATTTATCATTGAAATTATATATACAAGGAAAGCACTCTACCAACTCTTTAAACTTTTAAAACATATCGTCTCCTCACATGTGAATATAGAAAGTATGTTTAACATTATTTAAAAAAGAAAAACATAGATGGAGAGAATTCAAAATAAAATGAAATAATACCATAAACATGACACATAGAAGTAATTCATACATAGGAAAAAATTATAATAGAGACATTCAATAGACATACTAAGATAAAAAGGGCATTCTATTTGATTTGTGTCATCTTACAAGTCTCATTGTAGTTTGATTTAACAGATATTCAATAACAACATTGAAAAGGCACAACAAATAAATGGTGCTGAAATATGACAATAAAAGACTCAAAATTCAGTTGAAACAATAATGAAATATACTAGTTTGGTGACAAAATGTATAATCACCTCCAACAAGTATTTGGGAATAAGAATGTGAAGCTCCAAATAATACACAAAGGAATTAGAAGTAAAATTACTAACGAATAGCTAAATATTTATAGGACTGATAGGTAGGTGAGATTTTATCAAAGACAACTATTCAAGAAATATCCATGCAAAGGTGGCAAAGGCAATGCTTATTTGTATTGAATGTAAACCAAAGCAAGCAACTTCCCAAGCCTCTTTAAAAGAAATAAATGGGCTTTCATTTTTGACATCTACAAAAATATCTCTAAGTGTGTGGTATACAAAGGATAAAAGTAAATAAGCACCCAAATACTACCATTGCAAAAAAATACAAATCTAAAAACCTAATAATCATGAGAAATCCTAGGCATGGTTAAGAGATGTAAGAGGTTTTGTAGGATATATAGTTTAAAAATTGTCTCCACCTGTCGATGGATTATTTATTTCAATAACGTTATAAATTTTTTTAAATTATTGGACTGACTAAAATATAAATATAATAAATAATGTATAAATGTTATATGTATTAATATAAATTATATTATTTATATTGTATACTATAATATATCAATATAATAAATAATATGTAAATGATATATAATATAATATAATATAATATATAAATAATGTATATATATATTATATAATTTAAATATAAATATACTAACAGTATATAATATAATTTAGATATAATAAATTATATATAAATAATAGTATTATATAATATTACCAATACATAATGCTAAGAGAATAGAAGCTGAGCATAAGCTGCCCAAATGTTTTTACACTTTTAGCAATGAGAAGGAGACCAACCTAAAAATTAACTTTGATGAATGTTAATGTAGTGTCATGGAATGTCCGAGGAATTGAATCCCCGAATAGAAAACATATAGTAAGAAGGTTCCTCAACTAGAAGAAGGAAAATGATGTAGTCCTTTTACAAGAGGTGAAGGCAATTGGTTTCACTCTAGAAATAAATCTAAAATTCATTTGGGGAGAGGCTACTCAGTTTGTTACCAATCATGAAAAGGGTAGGGGGTTTCCGTATTGCTTGCAAAGAAATGGGGGCAATTTGTCACTACATCTAGGGTTTCACCCTGCAATAGAGAATTTTGGGTAACCTTCAAAAGAAAGAAGGATTTCTTTGGAATTTGCTCCATATATGCCCTAAATGACTACAGGGATAGAATCATGCTATGTCCAACTAGTTGTTCAATTTGCAAGATATACCCTGGATACTTGGAGGTGATTTCAACTTGGTTGAAAGGAATGAGGACAAGTGAGGTGGGATGAACTTGGAGTGGAAGAGCAATGAGAGCTACTTTTGGCAAAAAATAAAATCTAAGCTTAACTTGGCTGACCCAATAGAAGGAAAAAACAAGGACTACACCAAAATCTGATTCACTTGGTGTAATGTGTGTTAGGGTGCTACCACAATAATGGGTTACACTTTTGGGGACATCTTGATTTTTTCTTGAAATCACATATTTTAAGAAAATATATTGATTTAAGCCTTGAAAGGTTCCATTTAAAGGATTTTAATTGAAGAGGGTTTGACCAAAGCCCCTTAGATAAAACCCTCTTGGATAGAACCCCACTAGTGTTAAACCATACCTATAATGGATTCTCCTCTACACCTATCAAAAAATTGATAAAAAATCACTTTTGATTTAAGCCTTTTGGGGGATCAAATGAGTTCATTTAAAATTTATGTATTTTAAGTACATGTAGTCCTTATTGTAATCTTCCCAAAAAGTATAATTTTAAATATATTTTAAAATTGATTATTATATTTATTTTTTATTTCTTGTGAATGTACGTTTTTCAATGAACATCAAGGTCTTTGTTTCACAAATACGAAAAAATAGGAAAATAGAGAAAAAAATCTAAAACATGCATGTCCTCTAGGTATTGATGTCCTTATTCCAACAAAAAAAAAAGAATTTCGATACATATAAAAAAAATTTATGCTCCTAATAGTACACCTATGTCTAAATTGTAATTGGTTTGACTTCAAAACTTAATTAAAAAAATTAATAAAACATTATGAAACCAAATGCATCCTCTAGATATTGTAGTTAGAAATCTAAATTCGAAAAAATTAGAATTTATCCTTCATAGAAAAAAGTTGCGTGGTTTATAGTATACATCACTCTTTGAAAATGGTGTTTACTATTAAAAACTAGTTATCGAAGGAGATGGAAAAAGAAATGCAATTTGATTCCAATTTTTTAAAAAATATATATTTAATCTACAGACAAAATTTCATAAATCACTAGTTTGCATCATCTTCAAATTCTTCACAATTTAGCAGTTATAGGTGTCTAAAAGTGAAGATTTAGTTCATTTCAATGTCAAGTTTGGCCAAAAAGTGTAACCCACTATTGTGGGATCACCCCGTAAAGGGGTGAAAAGAGGATTTGTTGCAGGCTTGATAGGTTCTACATGCACAAGGATTTATTTTTTGTTGTACCCACAAATGGAGGGTGTAAGGTGGAAGTGATCCCTTATACCCTCTTTGATCGTCACCCTATAAAGGCTCAATCTTTCCTAAAGCATGGCATGCCAAAGGAGAGGGGAAAGGGTGAAAGTTTTCTCCTCAACAGTAAACTACTGAAGGACAAAGACTGTAGAGATGCCATTGTCTCCCTAAGGGCTATCAAAAAGTGGATACATAAAGAAATGAATGCAATTAACAGATGGAATTTGAATGTAAAGGGGTGGAAGACTATCTTCTAGGCTATAGGGAAGAAGAGTGTTATGGATTAGAGGAGGGTGGAGGGCTTGCTAAATGAAAGAATGTTGGAAGTTGAAACTAAGCTTCAAGGTGAACGAGAGAGTGAGACTCTCCTCCATAACCTCACCAAGTAGCTAAACAATCCTTGAGGAGGTTACAGGCTGATAAAATTTAGGGATTAAGGATAAGAGCTAAGCTGAATTAGTTGGATAATGGAGATAAGGGCTCCAAATTCTTCTTCAACTACATTAGGGATAAGCATGTAAGGGAGTGATTGACCATATCTGGGCAGATGGTGCAACTCTAACTAGCTAGGATGGTATAAGAAGATAATTATATCTCTTTTACAAGGGCCTCTTCACTTCTGAAGGGGACAATGAAGAAAGCAACCAAACCAAGGAATACATTAAGTAGCTCATTCCAAAGAAAATTAAGGGGGATGAAGCATGTGAGCTTGGGAAGGAGATTTCAGAGGAAATAAGGATGGTTATTTTAGCTATGAAGAATGACAAGACCTTGGGAGCTGATGGTCTTTCAATAGAATTTTATAAAACCTTTATAGACTAGGTCAGTGATCTGACTTATTCCTAGTATACAAGGAGACCATAGGAAGGGGCTCATTAGGTAGTAGGATAAATAAAGGGATTATCAAGCTACTCTTGAAAGATGGTGAAGAAACATTGGTAAAAAACTAGTGGCCAATTACCCTCCTAAATGTGTCCTACAAGATATTGGCCAAAATACTAGCCTACAGACTGGTTGGCATCCTTCCTTCACCAGCAGTACACAAACCGGTTTTATCAAAGGGAGGTGTATACTAGAGAATCTTATCACCATTTGGGAGGTAATGGAATGGGCAAATAAAACTAAACAAGGAGCAACAATGCTCCTCCTTGACTCTGAAAAATCCTATGACAGGGTAGAATGGTCATTCATGATGTTAAATCTTGAAGCCTTTGGATTTCCTAGATCATTTTGCAATATTTTCATATCATTGTTCAAAGATGCAGTGGCACATGTTGATCTAAATGGGACTCTAACAAAGGAATTTACTTTGGAGAGATCAATTAGGCAGGGATGCCCCTTGCCCCTACTATGTTTTTCATAGCATCATATGCACTACATTATATTATAAGGGATAATTCCTTATCCCCAAAATTCAGAGGGATTATCTTGCCTAATAAAAATGACCTCTCCAATATCCAATTTATAGATGATATTGCGATTTTTGTCCAACTAGATGAGGAAAATATTAAGAATCTGATGGATAAACTCAACACATTTTGCAATGCATTAGGGGAAAACATTGCTCTGGTCAAATCATGCATGTTGGGGTGGGAAGAAGGCCCCCCTAAATGGCTGAAGGAATTTGATTTGCAATGGGGAGGGTCACATAAACAAGTGAGGTATCTAGGTATACCTTTTGTTGTTGAACCTAACATGAAAGATATGTAGTTCTTGATTAAGGAAAAGATAAAGAAGAAGATTGATAAGTGGAATAAATAGTAGTCTTTAGTAGGGTGTATGTAGGTCTACCGAAAGATATTATCAAGTCCTACAACATATACTTTGCTTTGGTATGGTTTTTTAGCTTCTATCAAATTAATGAAATACAAAAAATAATCAGGAAATTTCTCCGGTCTAATGGGAAAGGAAACAAGAAAAGGCATACAATGAAGTGGGAATGGTTTTCCATTGACAAAGAAAATTGGGTTCTAGGATTAAAAGACCTTAGGTTGCAAGGCATTTCCCTAGTGTCCAAGTGGATCATCAGAGCACTAGATGGAGAGGAGCCCTGGAAGGTCCTTGTAAGGAAAAATATCAAAAATGTTGTAAACAAGCATGCTAAATCATGGAAGCTCCTCCCCTTGTGTGACATCCTTAGCAATACCGTCCATATATCCCCTACAGGCTTGAATGTGTTAAAGACCATCTAGAGAGAATGGGAGCATGTAAAAAAATATATCACTAACTACCACTACACCAAGAATAGTAACAATACTATTCTAGCCCACAGATCAATATGGTGGAACTTGGAACACAAAGGCATACCACTTGCAATGATTAAAGGTTTCTCGGCCAAAATTTGGGCCCAAAAAGGGATTAAATGTTTTGGTGACATTATTGCAAATGTCAGACTAAAAAACTGGCATGAGTTAAGCATTGAATTTAATATTCCTCAAATAAATTGGAGGACTTACACTATTTTAAAGAGGCTTATAAAAACATTCATTTTCTGATTGAAGTTAAAATGGATGAGTTGTAATACCAAGAATTCCATTGGAACGATGGTAGCTCATTAATGAAAATTAATGCCAAATCAATTTACAAGTCCTTAACTAATCAAATTGATATCATAGTGCATGTTAATAAAAAATGGGTCACAAACCTAAATAGAGGACAATGGACCAATTTTTTTTAAAATAATTGGGCTTACGTATTGGAACCTAAAAAAACATGTTTTAGGTGGTTACCGATTCTACATAGGCTACCATACAAAGTAAAATCTAATGAAATTGGTGTATGCAATATTTGCAGAGTTCCTTAGACAATCCAACACATTTTCTTTGATTGCTTATTTGCTAAAGAAATCTAGAAAACATTTTGTGACTTACAAAACATTTGGAGGAATAATTTTGATCCCAGCCTGAAAAATAGTCTTTGAAATTGATAACAAAATGAATAGTGATCTATCTTTGTTTTTGGATTTGTGTTTATTCTAAAATTCTTTGGTCAATATGGAAGGCTAGAAATGAGGAAAAGTATAAAGGAAATAGAAGGGTGCTTATTGAGTCTACTAAAAGAGTCATAATAGACAATGTTGCTATGTAGGTGTTCATAACTATAGAGATCTCCATAGACACATTTGGAAGTTTCTGGAAAAAGGCACAACCAATGTCAACCTTCAAGAGGCCAGGTATGGACACACTTGGCAGGAGGGCCATCCCAAGGTTGAGATCTTCCTAAAAGCCTTAAAGGATTTTCAGAAAGAGCTTAAAGATGAAGCTACAAGCACAAGGAGGCAAAAAACATGAAAGGAACACACAATGGTACCATGTTGGAAGATGATGGGTCTATGGATGAACAGGTGGCAATAAAATTCCTCACAGGTTGGAGGGCGGTGTACTAACTAACATAAAAAGTAATAAATATATTGTTTTTGTTCATACTCTATATTGTAATGTTTTATAATTATGTTACATAAATCTTGCAATATATATGTATATCCTGTTGGTAAATGATAGTTTGTATATATGACTGAGGATAGTATATTGATATTGTTAGTCACACAACATAACATGCTCTGATATGTAAAGCAATGTAAGGCAATGATATTTTTTGTTGGTTGCTCTATAATCAATACAAAAAAATATTATATAATAGTATAAAAATATAATAGAGTTAAAGAGCACACACTTGCAAGTTAATATATAATATATATTAATATATATTATATTTTTCATATATTGTATAATGTAATATATAAATATAATAAATAATGTGTAAATAATATAATATATTATATAAATATAAATATAATAAATAATATATAAATATTAAATATATTAATATATAGTATAGTATTTCCATAATGTAAAATATAATATATAAAATAAATATAAATTAAAAAAATAATGTATTTAAATAAAATAATATAACATACATAAAGATAATATAGAATATAATATATAATAATAATAGTATAATTTGTATATACGTAATATTATATACAATATTAAATAGAAGTATATTATATATGATGTAATTTGTATGATATTACTTATATATTGTACTATATTGATATGTCTATTCAATTTGTACTATTAAAATACATTAATTTTTAGCTATAATAATCTTGTTATAGAATATAAGATACAATAATAATATAATTGATAGATACAAGAATTCAAACGAGCATGTCCATCGTGAAATATGGTAAGGCCGATGGAAAAAAACCTAAAGGGTGAAAAAAATGCAAATTTAGATATAGTCCCAGGGGATACACAATTAGGTTGTGATTGGTGTCCCCTCCAACTATTCTAGCGAATGAAAAACAACGAAAATCCAATAGTCATGATGATTTTAATTGTTTTGCATCCCGTCTCCAACAATTTGCACCATCGATCTCGAAAATCAATCGGACTTTGTTAAGAAAGAGAATGCCTTCGACACATAATTAAAACTAAATATAAATCCCATTTTGTTTGAGTAAAAAAAATTGGATTTGATTGTGTCATTGTCCTTTTATCAAAACCCATTTAATTTATAAAATATAATTTAATTTCATAAAAATGATACAAAGAGGGGCCAGTAGTTGTGCAATCAATTGTGATTATAATACTAAGTCTTACCACATATTTATACTATTTATTGTAAATAAATAGTCCACATATAAATTAAAAAAACCAAATGTTGATCAAAATGGACCCATACTTGAACAAATGAGAACCTCTGAATGTTATATATAAAAAAAAAACATTCATGAAGAAATGAAAAGATTTTTATTTTGTCTCAAACAAAATATCATAACTATGCACTATAAGTGTGTCATTTATAAAACAAAATGTTCATTTAATAAAATAAGACACTCATTTAAACAAGTATTGTTATCATAGTGAAAAATTATTGTTCTTATGTGTACAACTATCTGGGTAGCAATGTACAAGCATTGGAGTATTTCATATTTAGCCGATAGGCTATTCTGGGTGGCGAGCACCACCAAAATTGTCTGTTGTCAGACGCCGTGAAACACTGTGAAATGCCGTGATTTTTCCCCAGGTGACCCTATCAGCAATTATGACCATTTGACCAACACTCTCATCAGCAGTATGGCTCCATAGCCGCTCGTGCTGTTCTACACCCTTCCTGTCGTCTCTGTGCATAGTGTGGCATTTAACAACCCACCAAATCTTCGTCGCACGTAGTAAATGTCAAGCAGTTTTAAAATGGTGTTGACCTTCCATGGTTTTGTGCGGTATAATTTTCATAGGAACGCTCTTTGCTCTGTGGCTCAGCCTCTTTTTGCATAACTGTAAGTAAATTCTCCTTGTAATTTTGTTTCTATGCTTTCGCAACCTTCTACATATAGGTTTCTAGTGTTTGTTTTGCATATAGGTTTGTACTGTTCTTTTGTGCATGAGAGTTGCGTAGCAAATTTTCTTTATTTTAGTACAATAGTTAGGCTTACAGTCAGCTTCAAGACCTTTGTGTTAAACTTTGCAGCACCAGTTTTATAACAACAGTCATCAGTTTCATGTATGGCTTGCAATGGCTTGTGAAGCATCCTCCTTTTGTGTTTTTCTCAATCTACTTGCTGATTTCGTGGTTCCTAGTGAGTGAGGATTTGCTGCACTTGGGAGTCGAATTTAAGAGCTCCAGATTTGTTTTTGAGGACATGGCTTGATGGAGAAACCCTAGGCACACTGTATGTATGTCTGGGTGCCATGAAATGATTTATTTTGCAGTGAATCTGTGCGAGTTTAAGGGAAAACGTGTTTGTTGTGTGAAATGGCTGCTAAATAGCTCATCATTGTTGCTAGCTTACATCGTTAAGAATGCAAGTGTACCCTGTTTGAGCTATAGTATGAACTATGAATTGCCTTTTAAGGCAAGCAAACAAAGTAGCTAATTTTTTTGCCAATCTGAAAATTGAGGGCCCCGAAGATATTTATGTCTGAAGTCTTGCACTTAATTGCCTTTATTGCATTGGAACATTGTTTGTATTATACATTTATTATCTATATATAATGTGGAACTGATTATTGATACCACAATCCAATTTCTTTCAAAAGAGGGAATGATTATTTGTACAGTACATTTCTGCTAAACCAACTGGGTTATTAGATTTGAAATGGCTTACTTACCTTCTTTCAAGCAACCAGGTTTAGTTCTTAGGCTTCGTAATGTTAGCATAAAAGCCTCTTGAATTTTCAAAGATGCACCTTAGTGGCTTCTTTGTTTCTTTTTCTTGAGCTGTTTTCAATTCAAATTCATATTGTAAATCATGATAGAACTATAGATTACACTTCTCAAAACAAATGCGGGTGCAATGAATCAACATTATGATTATATTGGTTTAGTATAATATTAACAAGTTATCTTGGGAGCACTGGAGGTTTTATATGGTTATACATTTGTTTTCTTTGAAAAAGAGTGTTTGAGAATTACAGTTTGAAAAAATAATCAAATGGATTATATGTTGAACACAAATTGGGGTGTATGCTCATGTTAAATGCACTAGAATATATGCTACACATATTCAATCATATATATATATATATGATATTGCTGCAGTATTTAGCTTGAGCATTTGTTTACATCAAATTTCTTATCTTCATATGTTGGTTCATATCCTCCATGTTTTCAACATAATTTATTTTCTTTCAGCAAAAACTACCCATTTGTCATCTCTACGTAAGATTTCCCCCTCATTGTTCATGTGCACCACCTTATTATGGTGGACTATATTTACATGGCTTCTTATACAGGATTTTCCATTACATGACTCATCGTAACTGATTGATGTTCTACCCATCATGATATGGTTAAGTTATACTAAAATAGGTGTGCTTACAAACGTATACAACATTTGATATATTCAATGATTGAAGCTTAGAAATTGTAGTATTAGAAGCAAATGTTCGTGATGTTTCATTAGTACCATTACATGTAACATTCATCATATTTTGATTAATTTTTATTGCTTACAAAGAAAGTGGCTTATTGAGGTCTCAAGGCCAAATATGAAATCATTAAGGCATTCTGCAAAAGGAACTACAAAGATAGACTTTGAAGATTATCAAGTTTAGTAGGTCTCAATTTTATTTAATTCAAAAACAGAGAAATTTAAAATTGAAAATAAAGCCATGCCCCTAATTTGGTGATTCCAGGTTAGGAATGGTTTCAATATAAATTGAGGTCCTTGAGCTATTTAATTCAAAAAAAAAGAAATTTAAAACTAAAAATCATCTAGGTTATTTTACAGCAAATAAAGCCATGCAATTCAAAAATAGAAAAATTTAAAAGTGAAAATCATGTAGCTTATTTTACAACAAATAAAGCCATGCCCATACTTTGGTGATTCTCAACTGTTGTTTGTTTTGTAGCTGTCATTTTGCTGTTTGTTTTGGTTATCTAAAATTATAAATAATAGGTATATGCTCAACTATTGTTGTTGTGTTAGGTTCTGCCCTGCATGAAGCATAATTGATAAAAGATATTTTTTTGTGTACAATTCTTTCGGGAGTTTTCAGTTTTGTAATAATTTATTCCGGATAACTGTTTTGCTGCAGTTGCAAGTAGCCAGCTACACACATGTACACCTATTTTTTGGAATTTTATGTTGAAATTTGATAATAGAGGACGTCTTATTGAATCATACCTATTTTTTTGACTAACATTTATGACAAATTTAATTACAGGCACTGTTGTCCAAGTGTTGGGATATCATAGGTTGCAGATAATTTGTGATATTCTTGTTCAAGTTCATTGCAGGCTCTAAGGTACTGCACTCACACTGCTTCTTATGGAGCCTTTTTGCCTAGTAGGCTTGCGTTTACATTGGAGTATTCACATTGTTGTATGTCTTTTACTTCATACTTCATTCCATTTAAGATGTCTGCTTCAGATTTGATATTTATTTACAATTTGATTGGAAAATTCAGATTACTCCCATGATCCTTCATCTTTCACACTTAATTATCATTCCTTCATACTTTACTTTTACTCAATGTACAAATTCACATATTAATGTAAATATATCGCTTAGTCAGTTTCTCCATTTACATGTCCCTACTCTTACTACTTTCTATATATTGAAAAAGGAAAAAGTAATGAATTAGTTACCCTAAAAATTAGGAAGATAAAATCAAATCTTCTTGCACTTCACCTCCAGTTGACATTTCCTATACATAGTTAATCTTGCGAAACCTAGCTTATAACAATTTACACTTTCCTATACATATTAACACATGCATGACTCAATATAATTGGTAGGTGTCATAATGCATTTAAAATCATCTCATTTCATTTTATGAGGTGTGAGGTGACGGATTACTTATCCTTAATGCCTATTCATGCCTTTGCCACATGTTGTTCATAGCCTTATGTAGTTTTTCTGTATAGGTGGTAGTTAAAGGTGTGATTATCATATAATCAAGTAGTTTAAGAGACCTTTTAAAATAACTAAATGTATAGTGGAAGTTGATATTTATCAATTTAATAATACAAATTAACAAATATTTATTTCTTTCATTTTATTTACCATCTACTTGTGATTCTATTTTGAATCATTATATTTGATAAAAGTTGATATTATTAATTTGTGACTTACTCATTTTCTTAATAAAGATAATTTAAAGAGTTTTTTAAGATGATATATACAAACTAGCGTTTAGTATAGATGATTAGAATACTTATATAGTAACTCAATATATTGAAAGAGACCTTGGAATTAAAAAAAACTACAAGTTATACCAGGATGAAAAAATCTAGCTATGGTAAAACAATCAAATATTATACTAAAAAAGTGCTATATTCTTATACTAAAAGTATAATAACTAACTCATATAAAAATAAGTCAATGGGTAATGGCAAACATCCACCCACCTGCATATATTATCACCATCTCTGGCAGCTCCTCTGAGGGGGACGTTACAGCACCGAAGCCTGATGCTTCTCCTTTGTCACCATTAGAGTCATCTTCGGTTAATTGGGGTGGGATGTACCAGAGCAATATAGCAGTTTTTGCAAACAACATTGTGCGAGGCTGTGAGGACGCTATTGAAGATGCTAAGAAGACATTTGATGATGCATGTCATGTGCAAAACCATGACATTGAAATGGTGCAGCAGGCGGTCCAAAAATTCCATACAACATATATTGTTTTGGATGCGTATTGTGATTTCCTCCGAGCATTAAAATATGATGCCCTTTACAACATGGGAAATTCAGCTAGGCTTAAGGAAGATTTCCTAAAGCTCCTTTCAGACATACAGTAGACTGCAAATAGTTTCCTCTAAATTGCTACAAGTGTTTTTTGCGTTGGGGAAAATGGTTTCCCTCTTAAAATGAATTGAAGCCATCATACAGAACAAAAACTTCTAATTATGATCATCGAATACCTTCTTTTTGGCTTGCTCCCTAGGTTGCGATACCATGTATGCTCTACCACAAGATATGTTATGGTGGGAATAATGTACACCTCCTTCTCCTTATCTGCTACTTCATCCTTTGGTTTGTTCCATTGTAAAGATCCATCCAAAAATATTATATTTTGCTTGATATTTCTAAGTGTGTTTTTCTTTGTGTTGAATTTAATGTATCTTTCAACTATTATAATCAAAACTATATAAATGTATCTTTCAACTTTGGCCCAAAATTAATTACATAAAGAATACCTATTTTCCTTTGTTCGCTCCCCACAATAAGGTGGAGGTTAATAAATAGAGTTCATAATTTAATTGGCCTACTCTACTACATCTTGCAATTGTTTGGTATATATTTACAAAAAGGTTCTTTTACCTACGACTTTACCCCACAAATCCTTATATCCAATACACTTTTGCAGGGTTTTTCTACTTGCACCGCACCATGGCAAGCTTATTAACCGCAAATGCAATTAGGTTAATGCATGAAGGAAATGTGGATTTGGAACACCATGTCCAAATCATTGCAATCACGAGTTTTGGATCTGAACATGCGTGTAACAAAAGATATAGGCTAGACATCTCCGACGGTGTCCACAAGCACAAGGTGTCATTGTCGTCCAGGTACAATGACATCGTAGATTCCAGTAAGATCCTGCCTGGCTCCATAGTACACCTAAAATGATACAACTGCCCCCGAACAGCTAGCACACAGTATGATTGTATATTCATTACTCTTTTACATAAAATAAATGAGCCTTACACTCCACTTACATATTGTTTCTTATACTTTCTCTCATGATAACTATTTAGGTGGATTGTTATTGTCAACCTCGACATTGTTCTCACAATGTACGCTATAGTTGGTGACCTAGTTTTCCTATGTCCAGAAGTTCCTGAACAAGCTGACCAATCAACAAAAGAATCCTCTGCTTCACCTTCAACTTCAAATAACCCTTGTCTTCCTACAAGGTTACCCCCCAAACGTGTACTATTTGGTATCAATCCAACCAAGGGAAAGGACACCCCAATGGCAATCACCCCTATCAAAAACTTGAACCTGTTCCAACCAAGGTGGACCATCAAAGCTCATGTAACTATAAAGAACAAAATACGTACGTACAACACAAATAAAGGAAGTGGTCACCTCTTTACCTTTGATATTATAGATTGTGAAGGAACTGAGACACGTGTGACATGTTTTAATGATGCAGTAGACATCCATTACGAAAAAATTGTTGTCAGAGCAACATACACATTATTTGGAGGATCAATACATCCTGCTAATAGGCTCTATAACAAGCTTAATAGTGGGTTGGAAATTTCGCTACAGGCTGATTCAAGGATAACCCTCTGTATAGATGACCAATCCATCCCAAAAGACCATTACTCATTCACACCACTCAATGAACTTTTAAGCAAAACCATCGGCTTGAACGTTGATGCCATTGGAGTAGTCATTTGCGTACAGCCATGCTCCGCAGTCAAAAGAAGAGATGGGACAGAGGTTGCAAGGCGTACTATAACAATGGTGGACATGACCAACACAACTATAGATCTTACTTTATGGGGATCATCAGCTGAAAAAGAGGGTTCACAGCTCCAAGAGAAATACCTTCTACATGAATCAACAACTCTCACTATTAGAAATGGGCATCTCTTTGAATTCAATGGCAAGGTGATTAACACCTCTTCCAGTACAAAAATATGGATAGACCCTGAAATAGAGGAGGCAAAACAGATTAAACTTGGTTCAAAGAAAATGACATTGGCATCCAGTATTCGTCTACTAACTCCCTGCGGATGTCTCCACTTCCTAGAAGATTAACGATCAGTGACATATGACAAGAAGCTCTAAATACAGCACAACCTCTACAATGCATGGTATTGGCAACAACTCGCTTCATAAAAATGGACTCATTTTGCTATCCAGCTTGCCCTTCTTGAGCAAACAACAAGCCTTGCAAGAAAAGGCTATCCCAAACAGATGATGGAAAGTGGTTTTGTGCAAAATGTAATACAATACTTGCCAACTATGACTATAGGTATATACTCCAATTCAAGTTGTAGGACCACACAGATATGATATGGGAGGTCGCATTTGATGAAGGGGAAACAAAACTACTGGGCATGCCTGTAGACAAATTGTACAACCTATAATCTGATCAAACTGCTGACCTAACTATTGAAGCGGTGATTAGAGATGTATTGAACAAGCAATAACTTTTCACAGTCCATTGTAATGTTGACATGTACAATGGTGAACAATGTTTGAAAGAAACTATTGGCAAGGTCGAACAACTGGATTACACTGCAAAAAGTACCTTGTTGGTCAAGACTATCCAAAAATTGTGTCATGGAAAGGCTACTCCCTCTATGGAGTGTGTCGAAATAGTAGATATCGAATTTCAGAGCATTGAAACTTCTTAAGCGTAGTATAAACCATAATATACCTGGCATATTCTCTTTACAAGTGTAGTATGTAAATATCTTCTTCTAGAGAAAAATATGTAAATCATGACTTGATCTAGAAAATATGTCCCAAAAACAATCATATTCTATATAGCTCTTTTATATTTCTTTTAATGTAAAAAATATGATGTTCACAACGTTCCATGGATTGCCATATGTATACTCTTATGATTCTTCCTTTCCTTACCCAACTCTTCATCCTAAACATTAATTGCACGCTTGTTCACCACACTTACAAATGATTGTTGTAACAATAAATATATATGTTTGTTTTGCATTTACTTATCCACATTTAACAAATGGTGCTTGTGACCCAATAAGCAATACCTTTATATTTACAATTACAATGCATCTTTGCATCTCTTTGGTTACATTAGTTTTCCTTTATTCCTTGTATTCAATACCGGTACCAGTATGTAAATGTGTCTTAGCATTTATAGATATATAGATTGCACTTTCTTAAACATTGCTAGCTTCATTGGTGTCACATTTATGTAATACCTACTTGTTTAGTGCCTTTACAATGCGTTGTGTTATTAATTTGCCTTAACATTTCTAGACCCACAAATGGCAAAATCCTCCATACGAAATAGTGGATTTGGCTCACATCAAACAAATATCCGAAGACAACTAAGACAAGAAAGAAATTGGGTTTACCATGCTCGCCACAGAGAAGAGATAGCTACTCGAAGGTGCATAAGAATATTGCAACAAAGTCAAACCACCCCACAAGAAACAAAAGCCCATAGGCAACAACATTCTTAGAGAAGTCGAGATTACTATGCTCAACATAAACAGGAAATAAATGCAAAAAATCACACTAGCTATTTGCAGAAACAAACATCACAATGTCAAAATATGCAAACAAAACAATACATGGAACATGGAACACCATTCAACAACAATCCTAACTTCATGGTAGCAATGAAAAGATTCTGACAAAGAATATATGCCTTTTCCAACCAAAAAACATACACTGTATGCAAGGAATGTTACCCATGCATGCTCTTCCATTCATCTGATACTCATGCTACTTGTAAAAGATGACTTGCTGAGAGAAGCATCCCTCGTTTCTCCGCACTCAACAACATGTACCCAAGAGAACAACCTACACTCTTGAAAAGACTAACCCAAGTGGAAGAAATGCTCATTGCCAGAGTCAACCCAATGCTACAAGTAACACACACTCTTGGAGGCCAGTATAAATATAGTGGTCACACAATTTGCTTCCCACAAGATATAGATCACATTGCACAAGTTCTTCCACGAAGAATACAAGACTTGGATGTGCTCATAGTGCGGAGGCTCCATACAGAAGGAAACTATTATGATTGTTATGTAAGTAGAAGCCATATCAGAGATGCATTGCAATAGAAACCCAAATATGACCCATACTATATAAAGATGTTGCAATAAATTTTGACCGCTTGGAGCAATTTTCAAAGTAAGAGCAAACATATCAAATATGCTCCACACAATTGAAACTAACGAAGCCATAATACTTCCAAGTAATGAAAGCGACTATGATGGAGATGATATTTCAAGTAGCACAGTAAACACATCATTGTTTATGGCCAAGTTTCCAAATAGATGCCCTGAATTAGAAATAATTAAGAAAACACTAGACCTTGAGGACAACACACACACGATTATCGATTGGCCTGAAATAAAATCATCTCCAATAAATGAATACAATACTGAGGGGTTGCTCGATATGGTATTTCCAACACTCTTTCCAAATGGGACTACACTACAAATGCAACCATGACTTCGGGAAGTGCACATGCATGAGTATGCACTCCACTTGATGAGATTCCATGACCAAAGGTTTGGAAGGCATCCAAGGTTCTGATATTTCATGTTTAACCTTATGATGCGACATCGTAGCTAGGGTATCACAACAATTTTCATTAAACAAAATGCAGAAGATAACATGCCAACCACTATTGAAAACCTCAGAGCACATCTCAAAAATCTCCTCGACACACAATTATCTGAAGAGCTCATGCACTTTGGATCTTCAATGCGGGGCAGAAGACCATACTAGAACAAGTGTTGTAGTGAACTAACAAATATGATCAACAAAATAGGGTCTCCCACTCTTTTCTTTACATTAAGTGCAACAGACACAAAGTGGCCAAACCTCCAACGTTTGATCTCAAATGACATAGCGCTCGAAATGCAAAAAAAAAACTCCTGGATAATGTAATCAATAACCCCTACATGACATCACTATACTTGCATCAACGCTTCACAGTCTTTCGCGAAGAAGTCATTGAGAAACTCCTCACTATAGAAGATTACTAGTATAGATATGAATGGCAACATCAGGGCACTGCACACGTCCATGGATTCCTTTGGCTCCAAAATGCACCAGACATGGATAACCTTGATTAGCAGGACAATACTGAAGTTGAACGGGAAAGAACATACTTTGACAAGTATGTAAGTGCTTGGAATCCTCGAAATGCATCATTCAGAAACAACACCGTTTACCGATCTCCATTGGATGATCCTTGCTTGCTAGACACAACCAATATATTTGCTACAGACCCCTCTCATGACTACATAGAGATAATCAGTCAAGTCCAAAGGCACACAAAATGTAGAGAGGGAACATGCTTACGTAAAAAGGGCAAAAAGTTGGAGTGTTGATACAAAGCTCCATGGAAAGAACAGATAATGTCTACCTTATCATGTGACAACACTGAGAAAAAACAATATGAACCTGCAAGGAATGATGATAGACTAAACATACACAATCCAGAAATGATTTCAATATGGAGAGCCAACATAGATTGCCAACCTGTCATCTTGCGATCACTTGTACTTAAATACATTGCCAAATATGCATCAAAAGTAGAGAGAACATTTGAGACTTGTACTGATATGTTAGCAAGAATTTTTGCATCCCAAAAAGCAGGCGACCCAACCCTCAAAGTGTACCAAAAATTCATGGCAAAGATTGTCGCGGAGCGTGATATTGGAGCACAAGAAACATGCCATATGTTGCAAAAATCACTGCTTGTTGTTTGTAATCAACCGTTTGCATCATTAAATGTTGGTCGGAAGATGTTCCATCAAATAACACGAAGACTAGATGAAAGACACCTCCAACCTAGCTACCTTCATTCCTACATCAATCGCCCTCCAGAATTGGAGATAATAACCCTACTCGAGTCAACCCGCTCTTTCTCCTATTCTTCAAGTCGCAAGGGATGCCAGTGGAAAGAAAGAAAGGTGAAAGTGATTGTCAATGTTTTCCCAAAGTTCTATACCACCCCAGAAGATGACTCTAACCATTTTGAAACATTCTGCTGAAGTGAATTACTATTGTACAAACATTTCCGAAGCTTCGAAAGCAACATATGAATTACTAAGGATACAATAGTAGCAAATTGGAAGTGACTAAGTGCATCCAAATATGATGTATGGCATGTCATTTGCACCCCCCAATTGGAGCAGACCATTGATTTTGAAGAATCAGACAACGAAATAGAGATGGACACGAGGGACATAATAGAAATGAATGAATGGGAATTATTTTCACAAATCGGCCCCTCAAACAATGTCAGCATAAATGAACTTGAGATGCTTGGTAGGCACGATTTTGATAGAAACAACTTATGGGACCAACATACAATGCCCCACGACCTTCATGGCAACGTTACACAATTCATAGCCATGAAAAAAACATGCAGCCAGGAAGAGCACACTCCAGGGCAGATTAATGTACCAGACTATACCCTTTCGCCCAAACAAAAACTACCACTCACACATATTATTGACCATAGCAACCATCACTCAAATAAACCATTGTGCATGATCATACAAGGAACAACAGGTACAGGAAAATCCTACTTGATTGCTCGCATACGAAAAGCACTTGAGAGTAGTGCTCTACAATGAAGAAGCCAGCTGCTAGCATTAGCTCCTACAGGGGTTGCTGCATTTAATATACATGCATCAACTATACATTCAACGCTTCAGATTCCTATCAAATAAATGCACCCATTGTAGGGCCAAGCATTAACAACATTTCAAGAAGAGATGAAAAGCATTAGATATATTTTGATTGATGAGATGAGCTTCATAAGTTACTATTAAAAATTGATGAAAGACTACGTGAGGCCTTCCCGCACCAACAACACCTATACTTTGGTGGGGTTTCACTTATCATGATTGGTGACCTTGCCCAGCTTGGGACAGACCTATTTACACATCACAGTCAACTACAAGAACACTTTGGCACCAATTCACGACTGTAGTCACCTTAGAAACAATATTTCGTCAACAAGGCGAGACTCCAACACAAAGACAATTTCGTCAAATGTTGCAAAACATACGAAATGCAAAAGCAACACAAGAGGATTGGCAACTTCTAATGACACGCACAGACAAGTAGCTCACCTCGACTGAAAAAGAACAATTCGACAATTCAATGCACCTATTCGCTACAAATGATTTAGTTAGAATGCACAATAGAAGAATGTTAAAATTAGTGAACCGTCCAATTGCAATTAGTACTGCAACAAGCACCAAAACCGGAGCAGATAATGTAACTACTGATGAACAACTTGAAAAACATGTATTTCTTTGTAGAGGACAGCGCATCATGCTCACAACCAACATATGGACACAAGTTGGACTTGTTAATGGAGCACTAGGTGAAGTTATAAAGATCATTTATAGCCCTAGATCAAAATAGCCAAAAATACCAATTTATGTTGTAGCAAGGATCGACAATTATAGCGAGTCACCATGGAATGAAGCTGACCCCAAAAGTGTCCCAATAATACCTGTAGCGTTGGGTAGCCGAAGGCAAATCCTGCTTACAATGGCATGGGCTATTACCATACACAAATCCCAAGGCCTAACACTACAGAAAGAAACAATCGACATTGGCAAAATAGAAAGGCAAAGACTGACATTTACAACTATCTCTAGAGTAAAATCATTCGACGGCCTTCGCATCCAACCAACTTTCACTTTCGAAAGATACTCCAAGATGCAGAACAATCCATACACAATTTTGAGGAAAGAAGAGGAGACTCGATTACAACAACTGTCTCCAACAAGTGCAAGTACACACCTCTTCTCCGTTTCTCCTCCACATCTCCCCCTACTATTGTCGGATCATCATTTCCACATTAAATACAAATTCCTATTTTGCAGATACCTGCTCCACAGCATGACAAAAATCAACTACAAGCATACATATCAGCCAAAAGCATCCATATATTCAATCTCGTATGGTAATTTTGTTTCCTATTAATATTCCATAGCTCCTATTTTACAGGTGTTAAAGGAAAATGGCAAATTCAAATACTTTACTATAGATAGTTAGTCTTGCAATACCCAGCTTACAACAATTTACACTTTCCTATGACAATATCTTGCTATCGACGTAACCATTGAACCTCACATGAGGTGCAAGCGCTAGTAATAGTTTGTCCTATCACAAATATAAAAGGCGACCATAATAAATACAATGTATTTTCCCATTAAATGCGAAGGATATTCAAAAAGTTTTACTGTTCAACTATTGGTCTATTTTTGTTTGATATAAGTTGTATTTTAAATAATTATGTGTTGTTTTTATAACAACAAATAGATTTTTTGTGTTCAACCACATATGTTGAATATTAAGGTAGAGATATCAAAGGCTTATGGTTACCAATAGGTATTTGGTCCATTTAGATTGCATATAGTTTTATTTTAAATAAAAACATGATATTCTACAACCAACAAATGATATTTTTTGTTCAACTATTGGGGTTCCCATAATTAAGTTTTGGTCAAATCTTTAAAAAGCCAAATTTTAGACACTTCTCAATAGATGTGTTGATGTGGCAAGTTGCATGATGAATCGCACCTCCAAACATTAATTATAGATAAATAAGAGAACAGTCCACATGTAAAAAAAAAACAAAAGTTCTACAATATTCCAATCAATCACATAATGACAAAGTTAACCCACATGACTACTCACCCATTTTAGTTGAAAAATTAACCACTTCCCATTCTTTTGGCATTGTGATCCACGCTTGTGTTTGGTGGTAAGGGCCCACGTCTTCACAGGGGTGATTAACCTTGTGTGCTTCACACCCGCATATTAACAAATGCCTAACTCCAAAGAAGTTGGGAACCTCCTAGCCTAACTTGTAAGAGTCGACAAACAAATCTTATTTTTGGGTTGACTTGACAGAGTCGGAAAAGTTCTGTACATCTCCTCCAAACGGAACTTTCCTACGGCCTGCACTTTCTTCTACCCACTGAATTTCCTTTTCTATGCAATTACAAAACAGCGGCAAGTATTTTAATCGGTTTTAATTTGACGATGCCACGCTTGCAAAGCGTGATCAGATTGTACCTTATAATTTCACGCGCTAATCCAGAATGCGAACTCTATAAAGCTCCAGATCATATATTGCTATATTGCACTACTTGGTATCGTTCAATTTTTAATATCTTGCAGCCGTTGAATAACCAGAAAGATCGTACTGTGTCGGAGAAAGTAAAGAATCGGATTGCTTTATTCTAGAGTTTCTTTTTCCTTTGTTGCTTTACAAAGCTGCAAACCCTGTTCCAGAAATTTATATTCTGAATTCGGGAAAGTCTTTCTCGACCAAGAAAATGTCAGGCCGCGAAGAACGAGACACGGTGAGGATTGCTGGTCTATTGCCCAGCGGTGAAGAGCTTCAGAATGTGTTCAATAAATTTGACGCCAACGGTGACGGCAAAATATCTCCGTCGGAGCTGGGCCACGTCATGCGGTCGCTGGGGAACGATGCGACCGACGATGAGGTGCAGTTGATGATGGCAGAGGCTGACTCCGACGGTGGTGGTTACATGGACTTGCCGGAATTTGTGGCGCTCAATACGCGCGGCGTGGACAGCGCTGCGAGCCTGCGGGATCTTAAAGATGCCTTCAACATGTTCGACATCGACGGCAACGGTTCCATCTCCGCAGATGAACTCTACAGTGTTTTAAAGAAGCTGGGAGAGACTTCCAGTTTGGATGAGTGTAATCACATGATTCGAGGTGTGGATGCTGACGGGGATGGCCAGCTCAGCTTCGACGAGTTCTTGACATTGATGTCGAGTCGCATTGCAGTGCAAGATGGTTAAATCCGATCTGCATTTGTTGACAGACTCTGAGCATGTCGGTTGTTTGCACTTTAGCCAGAGAAAATATCAAGCGAAGGGTTCTATAGAGCCGATAATTACAGCAGTGACCCTCCTTAATAGTACATGGCATCTGATTCTCCTACTCTCATGGATTCTTTAGTTTTTAGTGTGGTTCTAAAAGATAATCTGTATCATCGAATGCACTATACAAAAATAAAATCATAATATGAAAAAGTGTGCATTTTTCTAATGCTTTCATAAATATTCTTTATATGGGGCTTGGGTTGTATGCAATTTTAATTTACGCAAGCTGCTAAAGATTCAATTGTAGAGGGTATCTGTGTCAATTTGATTATGTTTTTAAAATGGAGGTTGAAGAAAGCAATTTGAAGGCAAACACTGAGATAAAAGTCATCTTGATTACAATTTGAGTCATTTTCATTCCTTTTGTTTTCATTGAAATACAATGCCGTGTTGGAATGTCGCTCCTTTCATAAAATATCTCTAATTATTTTGAAACTATGATTAGTTATACATTAAATAAAATTAATTATATATATATATATATATATATTAAAAACTCTGTAATAAGATGAAGACACGATGTAAATATACCCGTAACTCGAAAGAAACAAAAGATCAAAGAAAAGTTGTGAGAAGATAGAAGTTGCAAGTAAAACCAACAGCCATTAATAGCTGTGAGTAATCAGAAATCCATGACAGCTAATCAGGATAATCAAAGAAAAGAAACTAATATCAACCCTTACAGTTTGGGGTATTAATATCCAATGTAGAGCAAATCTTCATCGATGAGGAAAGGAAACTTGGTATTAAATTCATATCCAATATATTGATGCAATTGCTATATTGCCTGTGGAGAATTTGTTAGTATTATCCTCTGTATATTGCCTCTTGCATAAATCAAGAGTATTTTCCTCATATTACCTCTACTCCTCCCTCTTAGACAGTGTAGACCAGTGCATTAGGAAGTTCTCATGGAGTTTGTCCAACCTCCAATATCTGGCCCTCTGTCCCACGAAATTGGCATGCATAAGGTTTACATTGTCTTGTAAGCAGCACAAAATATACAGGAAAATAATAAGCCCTGTGATTCCATCAGTATATCTTCCTTGATTGATTAAAAATGGACAGGGCTGAGCATAATCATCAGTGTATATGATTAGGTAGGCCCCTCATTAGATCGTAAACTTTAGTTGTCATTGCGTTGTAATGTTAATTAAAATGTGCTGGCAATTTAGTGATAGGTTTATGAACAATGTTATCTGTAATTTCGACATCTGGTGGGAGTATGATGAATGTTTGTGTCACTTCCAGCAACAACTTCTAGAAATAAGAGGAAAAGTTTTGGCCGTGAACATTTAAGCCATATTCAAACAAAAAAACTAGACACGTGAATCATTTGAAGTCCAAATAAAACATTTTCACTATAGAGAAAGATTGTCGAAAACCATGTTTCTCGTACATTCTTCTAAATGAAAGAGACCGGTTTAGAAGATATTTTTTTAAGTGGAAAAATTAAATTAGAGAAGTGAATATGTAGATACATTAATAATATTTTTATTTTTATTTTTAAAAGGGAGGATTGAGAAAATGAGAGAACTTATTGTCGAGATAAATAGATCAACATTAAAAAATAAATAAAATGGTTGGGTTTTTGATTCTCTAGGTTATTTATATTGGATTTTGCTTTTTATGCATTTAATTTATTATTTTATTATACTATATGCATCTAGGATATGATAAAATTACTTAGGTAGGTATCTACTTGGGTAATTATTATCTTCTTTGCACAATAGTAGACATCTATTAAGATAGGTAATAACATTTACTACATGTGTCTTGTACTTTCCTTATCTAGAGGAGACGTGTACTACACGTGTAGTTTTTCCTTTATCTCACATTGGTTGTATATTCATGTCATTCAATTGTGTATCCAATATATATCATCTTTCTTTCATATCAACATCTCATCTCACCTAGTGTACATTTTCTATTGCATCCTTAGTCTAATAGCCTAATCATGTGTCATAACTATGCCTGGAAGATTTGACATTGTTGGTTTTATCTCTCATTTAATTTAGATTGGGCTTTGGACCTAATTTGTAACGGTTTGAAGGATTTTTTAAGCATCCTTAGATCACTCAATATATAATGTATTTTGAGCCAAATTTGGCCCTCCTGTTGTGTATAGCAGTACCAAAAAGCATCCTACCAATTCATCAATTTTTGACAACATTGTGTGCAGGACCCTAAATTTTTTTATCTCCATTAGCCATACAAAAAAAATCATTGACACCTTTCGCATATTTATTGGTTGGGAAACACAAGAAGAAACATTACACGTGCATAAGCAAAATTTGGGGAGGTATATCAAATTCTTTAAAAGTTTGATTTTTTTTTGTACATTTTTTATATCCATTTTTTTACTTGCAAACAGTATTGACCATACCCAACACCTATAGAACCCATACAAGGTGCCTATAGGTGTAGAACCCATATCATTGGTTAGACCATTGAGGTCATATCCCTACCTAACAATCTCATTAGTGGGCTCTTGAAACCCCTAGTTGATAATATACATACAATAGGCAATGGCTTCGCATCCCACCACCACTAATGTTATTTAATAGTGCTGCTCAACCTTCCAATTATGTGGCCATAAAATAGCCCTCCGAAAAATTCCTTATCTATAGGTCTAGTTTCTTTTAGTGCAAACAATAGTTTTATGATTTCTACTAGAAAATTTGGGTCCCAAAAGCTACAAAAGGTAGCTTTGAGAAAACTAATATTAGTTTTGGACTCAAAGAATATTATATTCATATATGTCTACTAACATTAGTGTGACATCATCCTTCTCTCCTCTCTTGAAACCCTTGTTATAATTTGTAAGAAAATGTATAACCTATAAACAAGTGCAACAAATATAATTAATTAAACTATAAATGGAAATTATTAATAAAATTGAACTCTTATAAAAAGTTAGTCTCCAAGAGGAATGCAAGATGTCACAATTCTTACTTTGAAATTATATCAGGAAGGAAGTATAGATAATAATATATAGACTCGTAGTTTCCAAAATATGACGAGGATGAGGCATAAAACCAAAAACCAAGGGATTGCTTATCCAAATTTTAAATCTATGAGAATAAGGAAAAAAGTACAATCCCATGAATATGCAATTCATTATCTGGTGCAGGAGAACACAGGTGGACACACAATTGACACTAACCACAACCATTATTTAATTTTCTTTCAATTTTTGTTTTGTTCATGTTTGGTTTATCTTGCTCTGATAAGTGCCTAAACCTCTTAAATTTGATGCTTAACGAGATATGGAACTTGTGTGAAATTTTATCAAATGTTGTATTTGCAACTGCATTGTAAACATGTGCATGTGAAATATGGAAGCATAGACTGCAGCCAACATTCATATTGTGAGCCATGATATGGACACCCATCAAAGTATAATCAATTTTTCAATGTTGTTGTTGCAATTGTGTTGGCAGATGCATGAGAAAATAGTGGTGTAATGATTGCAAAATATGCACAAAAATGGAATGGTCAAAGCCATAGACATTTGAATCGACATAATTTGTTGAAGTAATGTCATTTTTGATTGGGTCGATCTATTAAATATCTGATTTAACGATTTGAAAATAAACAAGAACCCATGCAATGACTAGGCAATAGAAGAGAATCTAAAAAGGGCAAGTGGAAGTCAAAATTGGAGGTCATGAGTGAGAAGGAGTCATTAGTTCTTGCTTTGAATTAAATTAGTGGAAGCACAAGAGACATTTCATAGAAAGAGGAGTAATTTGAAATGAATATTTTCAAAATGTGTGTTTTCATATTCGAGTGAAACAAAAGACAATGTAAGGGGTTGTGAAAAGATAAAAGAGGGGGGGTTGCACCATGAAAGAAATGGCTTCATAAAATCAAAAAAAAAAAATGCAAAGATAAAAGGGAGTGAGGGGAGATACATGGTGAAGTGGGGTTGCTAGAGAATTGATGGTGGAAATCGCATCTGCGTGCAGCAAAATTGATTCATTTCTGCAAGATTGAAGAGGGAGAGAAGAGGCATTGGAAAGAAAGGAGGGGGCGGCTAGAATATTGACAGCCATGTCAATGATTTAAAAATTGAAGCTTTAAAAACCAAAAGATAAAAGCAAGGCCGATATATAAGGGAGTGGAGGAGTGTAGATAAAAAGCTGGAGGGGTTGCATTTAGATTGGAAGGAAAGTTATCAAATGGGCAACATAAAATATATATGCAGATTTTAAAATTTAATAGGGGTGCATAAGTGAAAGGGGTGTGTTAAAAGAGGCAGTGAAAAATACTGAGGACACAACGTACCTGGTGTGAAGGAGTTCAAAGAAATCAATTATAAATAATAAATTGCAATTTGATGTAATTATGAGTTTGGTTTAATAAAAGAAATTTTGTCATTTGTTGTAATCCTTATTTTTATTGTGGATTTAGGCAAAGGTTTTCCTGTGACATTGTGTGTGTGATTTGGTATTTTGTGCAGAGGGGAGTACCCTCTTGCGTCAATTGGTATCAGAGCGGGTAGTCCTGAGAGGAGAGGATCCACAAGGACCTATGGGTGTGTGTGAACAGATGACCGATGAGGAGGCAGTTCGCACCGAAAAGAAAGTGTATGAAGTGATAGTGAAGAAGCTCGTGAGAGTTGTTGCAGGTGTATGAGGAATCTTTTTAGCAAGAGAGAGAGCTTGAAGTCGCGAAGGAAACTTGAGAAGTGATGAAAAATTGCGAGAAGTGAGATTGCAAAAGACAAAAATGGGTTGGGTCGTGAAGAGGCCCATGCAGATATGGTTTTAGGAGCAATATTGGGATGATGTGGAGGATGAATTATGTGAAGCATTGGAAAAGATGGTTCATGGAAAAGTGAAAAATAATTTTGGAAAGAGTGAGAAGAAAAGTTAGGAAGATGTAGCCCTTATTGAAGTAGAAGCCGAGACATGCCATGTGGAAGGCATGAAGAGAGAAGATGAAAAGACGGAGGTAAGTAGCAAAGAGGTCACCATGGATGGAGAAGAGGATTTGTTGGCCCATTTGTTAACGATTGAAGATGAGTGGGTGATGAAGCGCATTGGTGCAATGAAGAAATAATAGTGAGAATTTGTGGCTAATGAGGAGGTGGAAGATGTCGCAGTGAAGTTCGATGTTGTAGCTATGAGTGAAGATAAGGTAAAACAATTTTATGATGTTACTTTGGTTTTAGATGTAAAGATAGAAGAAGAGATGGATAGAAAACTAGAACATGTAATAGATGTTGCAGATGGTGTGTGGTTGTGTATAGAGATGGTTGAAGATATTGCAGGTTGTTTTTGGTGGAGGTGGATGGTTAGGTGGGTTTGAACCCACGGAGGAGAAGAGAAGTGGGGAAGTCATTTTGTGGAGGGGCTCACGCTTTGGTGGATATGAGTCCACGAGAGGGAGAAGGAAGCAGGTGCAGTGTTGTTGGAGGATGGTGGTGTGTATTTTGACACAATACTAAAAAAAGTGGAAGAAGGATTAATTTTGAACACTTGCACAACGGAGAATTTCGTTGTAGGTTGATTTCAACCTGAAAGAGTGATTCCATCACTCAACTCCACTATTGTCAGCCTATGATCACAATCCTCCTACCTGTCTTGTCTAGTGCAAGAGAACGTGGGTGGATAGGCAATCAACACCAACCAAAAACATTGTTTGATTTCCTTTCAATTTTGTTTTTGTTTGTATTTAGTTTCTCTCGCCCCGATCAATGCTTAAACCTCTTAAATTTGATGCTAACGAGATATGGAGCTTGTGTGAAATTTAATCAAATATTGTATTTGCAACTGCCTTGTAAACATGTATGCAAAATATGGAAGCATAGACTAGAGCCAACATTCATATTGTGAGCCATGATATGGACACCCATCAAAGTATAATCAATTTTTCAATGTTGTTGTTGCAATTGCCCTGGCAAATGCGTGAGAAAATAGTGGTGCAATGATTAGAAAATATGCACAAAAATGGAATGTTTGAAGCCATAGAAATTTGAATTGGCAAATTTTTTTGAAGTAATGTCATTTTTGTTTGGGCCGATCTGTTAAATATCTAATTTAACAATTTGAAAATAAAAAAGAACCCATGCAATCGCCAAGCAATAGAAGAGAATTTAAAAAGGGCACATGGAAGTCAAAATTGGAGGTCACGAGTGAGAAGGATTTGTTTCTTTTTGCTTTGAATTAGAGCAATGGAAGCACAAGAGACATTTCATAGAAAGAGGAGGTCGATAAAATTATAATTTGCAATTTTGAAATGAATGTTTTGAAAATGTGTCTTTTCATATTTAGATGAAACAAATGACTATGTAAGGGTTACGCCATGAAAGAAATGGCTTCATAAAATAAAATAAATATGAAGAGATAAAAGGGAGTGAGGGGGGATACATGGTGAATTGGGGTTGCTAGAGAATTGAGGGTGGAAATCGCACCTGTGTGCAGCAAAATCGATTTAGTTTTGCAAGCTCAGAGAGGGAGAGAAGAGGCATTGGAAAGAAAGGAGGGGGCGGCTAAAATATTGGCAGCCATGTCAATGATTTAAAAATTGAAGCTTTAAAAACCAAAAGATAAAAGTAAGGCCGATATATATAGGAGGCATCGAATATACATAAGGGAGTGGAGGAGTGTAGATAAAAAGATGGACCTAAGTTGTGCAAATTGGAAGGAAAGATATCAAAGAGGTAGCATAAAATATATATGCAGATTTCAAAATTTAATAGGGGCACATAAGGGAAAGGGGTGTGTTAAAAGAGGCAGAGTGAAAAATACAAAGGAGACAACGTACCTGGTGTGAAGGAGTTCAGAAAAATCAATTGTAAATAATAAATTGCAACTTGATGTAGTTATGAAATTGGTTTAATAAAATAAATTTTTCCATTTGTTGCAATCATTATTTTATTGTGGATTCAAGCAGAGGTTTTCCTGTGAAATTGTATATGTGATTTGGTGTTTTGTGCAGAGGGGAGTACCCTCTTGCGTCATTATCATATCCTACAAAATTAATTAAAATTAATTGTACCTAAGTGGACTTAAATAAACATGTACAATATCATATAGATAAATATATCCAAAGTAATGAAAATTACACCAACACTCCCCTTTAAATACACCTAGAAGGTAAGAAGAAATGAGTCTCGACAACAAGGCCATGTTAGGTACTCACATGTATAATTTAAAATAACCCCAAAGTAAAAAGAGAGTATATACCCCAAAATTAGAATAGGAGAAAACATGTAGGAAATAACTCCATACCAATTGAGGTATGTGAAGAAGGACGAGATATCCCCCCAAAAAGTGAGTATCCTAAAATCTCAACAAGATAACACACATGTGTGAGCCAAAAAAGAAGAGAAACAATAGTAGTGAAGAAGGTTGCTTGGTGAATGTTGTAGTAGGTCCCTCTACAACAAATGATGCATCTACCTTGTAGAAGTGAGAAACCTTGAACTATCAAACTACTTAATTCCCACTCAAGTGGAATGTAGAAAGGAATCAATATGCATGGATTTAGAAATTGCTAATGTGTCTCTATGTCAATGTTGAACTATGACTATCCCATAAAATATTTGAGAACAATGACCAATGAAGTGCTAGAGCTAGACCAATGTGAATTAGCTTGTTTCAAGTGAGTAGCTCATGAAGTGGTAAAGAGAGAGCAAAAGAATCCAAAATGGAAAATGATGCAACTCAATGTGAATTTTTATCAAAGAGAAAATAAATATCCTCAATAGTGTCATCTAGATCTAAAATGTGGGACTTTACAAAGAAGCAAGAGATGTATAGTAGAAATATTTCCCAATGAAGTGAATCTAGAATAAAAATATGATCCTTCTATAAAGAATCATTAGAATATCATGAATACATGACTTTGAACTCTATAATAGAAATAGGAAAAGGAGGATCTAGAATGTCGGCCATTTTATATGGGGTATTAATTTATGTTAACCTTGAATAGAATGATCATACCATGAAGTTGTGTCCACACAAGATGGGGCAACAAAATTCATAGTATCATCCACATGTGTTTGGTCATCTAAGGAAACATCACTATTAGATGAAGATCTAAAGTATTCATACAATTATTGGATGATAGTCCACGTAGTGAATGTGCACTTTGTATGTTTTATATGATGTGGATAATATTGAGAAATAGTAAGGCATATCAGTCTACAAACCTTGTCATTGTTGTTAAACTATGCATTCTTTTGCTAAAAAATGAGTCCAAGGAGATATTGCACACTAGATCCTACTCAAGGGAAACATTCTTTATCCCTTATTTATAGGATAAATAATTCTCTAAAACTAGCTTGATAACAAGAGTAAGTAATTTAATTCTAAAATCCATGATGAACCCCAACCCCCCTCCCACAAAATAAAACTTTATCTCAGCTCATAAAATTACAATACCCCATAAAATATTCCCTTGTAACTCAAATTGTAAACACCTAATAGAAAGATTTGGAATTTTATAATTAGTGTGATTACAATCACCACTAGCACTAAGTACAAAGTGGGTTTGATTTCAATGATTTATAAATGGTCAAAACTAGGTTATAATGTTGAAAGTATAATTCATGTGTAGGACCAAGTGAAACTAATAGCACCATTATAATGTACTATTGTGACCCTTCACAACATACTCTTAAAATTTAAAATTTTGTGGACCTAACATTCTATTAGAAGTTTATCATTTTCATAAAATTGAGTCGTTCCATTTTTGTGTTTTATTTTGTCATCACCTATTTGCCCAACATTTATTTATTGAAGTTGCAAAATTTTTGACAAGCCCTTGAAGTCATTTTATTATCAATTTTTTTAATTTTATTAATTCTAACTTTACAAATTGTAAATCCTTCATATTCCCTAAAGCACTTTCACATGCCAAGTTACAAATTGTAATGATTCTCCAAATTCTAAAATGGATGAACTTGTAAACATATGGATAATTCATTTCACTATTTTAAATTTCTTAATATATCAATCACTTGAAGTCTCCAGTAATCTTGTCCACCTCCTATTGTGGTGACATTAATTTTGCAAATTTTGGATTTTTCTATTGTAAGTGTTCAGCCTTTTAGAGACCACATGCCCTAGATTTTGAGCACTTATAAAATTTGGTTTAAATATAATTTTTTACTCATAATCCCTTGAAAATTTTCAATAAAAATTAACACTATCTATTTGACTACCTAACAATTAGAAAATCTCTTTATTTCACTTTCTTGACATATCCCTTTCACTTTGCAATTTATAAAACTTGCAACTTGTAAGCCAATACCAAATATTTATGTAAAGGAAGAGGTGGAACATACTTTGGAAATTTTACAAGTTATTCTCAAATTAAATTTAACACAAAATAATTTAGACCTTCTCCAAAGGGTAGGTTGGCACTAACTACCTAAGAGTCAAATTTATAGAACAAACATTGACACCACATGCTAACATGCAAGTAGATGTAGGAAACAAATTTATACTTAGTCCATTTTCAAGCTATGAAAATGAAATTTGGCACCACATGCTTGTTATCTAGAGTTATCATGCATTAGCTAATAATTAATTAATTTTTAATTGATTATTAGCCTAATTTATTCTCATGCACTTAAGCTAAACTTAGGAGTGTTTTTATTCTTTTTTGGTTGAGATAATATTTAGATCATTATGTCTCATCACATGTGATGTTGACACTTGTCATGATCTAAGCCCTTTCTCATTTAGGGTTTTTCTCTTATAAGCACTCAACCCTCATTGTAATTATATCTCAAGCTTTCATATCTTCTTAAAAGTCTCTTGCTTATGTATCTTTTTCTTGTGGAAGAATATTGCACATATTATTTGCAAATATCTTGTGTGGAAGGTGTATTTGTTTGTTGTTTGATCCCGTGGCTCGTGGTTTTGTGTTTGTTTCACAATTCTAACATGGTATCAGAGCTTCAGAATTGCAGCTTCTTGTTCATCTTTTGAGGGATTCAAGCCTTGAAAGAGTGTTTTAGTGCATCTTAAGTCACTTTTCATCACACCATTATATTTAGAGTGCTAGAAATAGTCAAGACTGGCCTTTGTTTCATCAATTTTGGACTCACGGGCTTAGATTTGTAAGGGTTTCTGCGAGTGCCTTTTTTCTCAGATTCAGAGGGTACCTACAATTTTGAAGCTTTTTCATCTTGAACAAACCTCACTGTTGCATTCGGATTGGCCAAAAACCCTAAAAACACCTATAAAATCGTCAAATTTGGTGAAGTTGGCTTCTGAGGGGAAAACAAATTACCCCAGAGGTTGTATGGCCTCTATACGGCCCAAGCATGAAAATAATTAAAAAATTAGGGGATTGGTTGGTTTTTTTAGTTATTTTTCAAATTTCATTTTGAATATTTTTAAAGCAAAAAAATCTTTACAAAAAGTAGTTTTCATTGAAGGGGCGGATTTTTCAAACCTGGGGGCCGAATTTAAGTTAAGGCAAAGGTATTTAATACCCTGCGCAAAGGTACCACAAATGGTACTCCACACAAGGTACCTGTGTTGACCACCAATGTATGTTGACTGATGCTTTTAAGCCGCTGGCTACACCTTTTTTCGGTGACCCCACACATTTACCGATGCCATCCCAAGTTTTTTGTCCTCTGCACATTACCCCAAGTCAATGACATCATCTCATTTTTTTGGAGGCAACAGATTTTCTAGCATAGATTTTTGTATCTCCCACCGACTGTTGGCGATCAAAAATTTTTTTTGAATATTTTTCTAAGGGACCGAGTTTTCTTTTTCCGGCATCATGGGAATATTTCGTTGATGTCATGCTGACATCAACATGACATCAGCAGTACGGTCGTTGATAGGGCCCCTTTGACCCCGTCTTTGGCCTCTAGGCAGTGATTTTTTTCTTTTTCCCATAATTGAGGAATACGATATTATTTTTTGGCAAACAAGATATCATCAAAAAGTTGGTTCTGCCAAATTTCTAGTGGTGCAAGCCTCATCACTTTATTTTGCTTCTAGTACATTCTATAGCCTGTTGAAGTCAAAGGAGTTTTTTTCAATCCCAAGCTCATAACTCTTGAATAGTTTCTTCATTTTTTGTTATTCCAACGATGTTGGAATCGTCTTTTAGAGCTCTTTAGTTCTATCCATGCAATTTTTCCAAATTGTTCTCCAGGTATAATTTATTCAATTTTTTTGTGTTTTCACACTTTAGTGAATTACTTGGACATTTTAGCTCTTGGAAACTTTTCAGTTGCGTGGGATGACTCGTTTTTGGCTATTCTATATGTATTTTAAATTTTATATCATATTTGGGTGTTGTAGACATCTTTTTCATGTATTTCTTATTATGTAGACACAATGAGATAAAGTGTCATTTTGGTGTATATTGTTTTTGGGGATAAAATGCACATCATGTTGTGCCTATTGTATTTGTACTATGATATAAAGTGCCATGGGGGGTTTGATATTTTCCTTTTGTTTTCCATCACACCTTTGTCAAGTGAGTGTCCCTTCCACGACAACAGTGAATCTTAGTGATTCTTGCCTCATGTGTGTGTGCATAGTTTGCATACCCTTTTATCTGTAGGTTGTTTCTCCTACATTCACTTCATGGTTTCACATAGTTTCAGTGTTCCTATCATGGCTATCCCTTTTTTAGCATTATGGGGGGGTTTCTACTATTGGTGCTAATGCTTCCTTGGTTTCACGTTGGAGCGAGCTATGCATACAATATTTTTTCTTATGTACTTTCGGATGCAGCGCACATTAGTGGTTGGTTACATGCATTTCAATGAGATGGATCACTTACCATATCAACACTCTTGCATTCCTATTTATGGAGGTTCTTCATTCAACACTCTATCAGTCATCTTCAACAGTAGTCTATAGCTTTGTGCTTCTGGATATTCTACATGTTCCCATTTTCTAGGACATTGTCTTGTTTAGAGGCTTCTTCAGTCCTTCACTTGGCTTTCATTTCTTTTTGGAGTGGATTTTTTCCCATGAGGTTTTCTCTATTTCTCCACATTATAGAGATATTTTGTTTGTACGTGGGTACCTTATTTGGCCTTGTTTTTCGGGACCCATCATGCATTCATTTTTAGGGTTTTTATCTACTCCCTAAGTTCATCTTAAGGGGGGGTGTTAGAGTTATCATGCATTAGCTAATAATTAATTAATCTTTAATTGATTATTAGTCTAATTTATTCTCATCCACTTAGGCTAAACTGAGGAGTGTTTTTATGCTTTATTAGTTGAGCTAATATTAGATCATTATGTCTCATCTCATGTGATGTTGAAAATTTTCATGATCTAATCCCTTTCTCGTTTAGAGTTTTTCTCTATAAGCAATCAACCCTCATTGTAATTATATCTTGAGCTTTCATATCTTTTTGAAAGTCTCTTTCTTCTATAGCTTTTTCTTGTTGAAGAATATTGCACATATTGTTTGCAGATCTCTTGCATGGAAGGTGTATTTGTTTGTTGTTTGATCTCATGGCTCACGATTTTGTGCTTCTTTCACAATTCTAACATGGAATCAGAGCTTCAAATTTGTAGCTTCATGTTCATCTTTTGAGGGATTCAAGCCTTGAAAGAATATTTTAGTGCATATTGAGTCACTTTTCATGACACCATTGCATTCAAAGTGCTGAAAATAATCAAGATTGGTATTTTTTTCGTCAATTTTTGACTCACGAGGTCAGATTTGCAAGGGTTTCTACGATGCCTACAATTTTGAAGTTTTTCAGCCCAAATGGACCTCATCGTTGTGTCTGGAGCGGCCAAAAACCCTAAAAATACTTGTAAAATTATCAAATTTGGTGAAGTTCGCCTCTAAGGCAAAAATGTTTAACCCTAGAGGTTGTATGGCCTTCGTACGACCCAGGAACGAAAATAAAAAATAGTAATTAAAAAATTAGGGGACTGGCTTGTTTTTTTTAAATATCAATTTGAAAAATTTAAAGCAAAAAATCTTTAGAAAAAGTAGATTTCATTGAAGGGTTGGAATTTTTAAACTTGGGTGTCGAATTTAAGTTAAGGCGGAGGTATTTAATACCCTATGGAAAGGTACCACAGATGGTACTCTACACAGGGTACTTGCGTTGACCGCCAATGTACATCAACCAGTGCTTTTAAGCTGCCGAATGCACCATTTTCCAATGACTCCACACATTTACCGACGCCATCCCAAGTTTTTTGTCCTCTACGCATTACCCCAAGCCGATGACATCATCTCACTTTTTTGGAGGTAGCAGAGTTTCTAGCGTGGATTTTTGTATCTCCCACTGATAGTTGGTGGTCAAAATATTAAGACAAATCTTTTTCCAGGGGGTCGATTTTTTTTCTGGCATCATGGGAATATTATGATGATGTCAGCATGACATCAGTGGTATGGTCATTGATAGGGCCCCTTTGATCCCTTCTTTGGCCTCTAGGGAGTGATTTTTTTATTTTGGCCATAATTGAGGCATACAATATTGTTTTTCGACAAACAAGATATCATCAGAAAGATGGTTCCACCAAATTTCTAGTGGTGTGGGTCTCATCACTTTATTTTTCTGCTAGTGCATTCTACAGCCTGTTGAAGTCAGAGGAGTTGTTTTCAATCTTGAGCTCGTAACTTTTGACTTGTTTTCATCATTTTTCACGATTCTAGCAGTGTTGGAACTGTCTTTCAGAGCTCTTCAATTCCATCCATGCTATTTTTCTAGATTGTTCTCCGGGTATATTTTATTCAGATTTTTGTGTTTTCACACTCTAGTGAATTACTTGGACGTTTTAGCTCCTGGAAACTTTCCATTTACATGGGATGACTCATTTTTTGTTGTTTTATATGTATTTCAAGTTTTCTATCTTATTTAGGCATTGTAGACATCTTTTTCATGTATTTCTTATTATGTAGATGCATTGAGATAAAGTGCCATTCTGGTGTATATTATTTTTGGGGATTTTGCACATCTTGTTGTGCCTATTGTATTTGCACTATGATATAAAGTGTCATGGGGGGTTGATTTTTCCCTTTTGTTTGCCATCACACCTTTGTCAAGTGAGTGTCCCTTCCACGAAAATAATGAATCTCAGTGATTCTTGCCTCATGTGTGTGTGCATAGTTTGCATACCCTTTTATTTGCAAGTTGTTTCTCCTATTGCATGCACTTCATGGTTTCACATAGTTTTAGTGTTCCTGTCATGGCTCTCCCTTTTTCTACATTATTGGGGGGTTTCTACTATTGGTGCTAATACTTCCTTGGTTTCACGTTGGAGAGAGCTATGTATATAGTATTTGTTCTTATGTACTTTCAGATGCAATGTACATCAGTGGCTGGTAACATGCATTTCGATGAGATGGAACACTTACCATATCGACACTCTTGCTTTCTTGTTTCTAGAGGTTCTTCATTCAACACTCTATTAGTCATCTTCAACAACAGTTTACAACTTTGTGCTTTTGAATGTTCTGCATGTTCCCATTTTTCAGGACATTGTCTTGTTTGGAGGCTTCTTCAGTCCTTCACTTGGCTTTCATCTCTTTTTCGAGTGGATTTTTTCCCATGAGGTTTTCTCTATTTATCCAAATTATAGAGATCTTCTATTTGTACATGGGTACCTTATTTGGCCTTGTTTGTCAAGACCCATCATGCATTCATTTTTAGGGTTTTTAGCTACTCCCTAAGTTCATCTCAAGGGGGGGTGTTAGAGTTATCATGTATTAGCTAATAATTAATTAATTTTTAATTGATTATTAGTCTAATTTATTCTCATGCACTTAAGATAAACTTAGGAGTGTTTTTATTCTTCATTAGTTGAGCTAATGTTAGATCATTATGTCTCATCTCATGTGATGTTGACACTTGTCATGATCTAATCCCTTTCTCATTTAGGGTTTTTCTCTTATAAGCACTCAACATGTTTGACATCGACGACAATGGTTCCATCTCTGCAAATGAACTCCACAATGTTTTAAGGAAGATGGGAGGGACTTCTAGTTTGGATGAGTGTAATCACATGATTTGAGGTGTGGATTCTAACAGGGATGACCAGGTCACCTTCGATGAGTTCTTGACAATGATGTCGAGTCCCATTGGAGTGCAAGATGGTTGAATCTGATCTGCATTTTCTAGTAGACTCTGAGCATGTCAGTTGTTTGAACTTTATTAGGATAAAAGATATCAAGCAAAGGGTTTTATAGAGCCAAGAATTACAAAAACGGCCCTCATTAAAAGTACATGTCAATTTGGTTCTCCTACTTTGTTGGTTGTAAACAACCAGTGGATGTATTACTCATGGATTCTTTATTTTTTACTGTGATTACAAAAGATATTATGTATCATTGAATACATTGAATACACTGTACATAAATAAAATTACAATATGAAAAAGCATGAATTTTTTTAATGCTTTCATAACTATACTTTGTATGGGGTCTCCTACTTTGTTGGCTATAAACAACTAGTGGATTTGTTTACTCATGGATTTTTTATTTTTTACTGTGATTACAAAACATATTCTGCATCATTGAATACATTGAATACATTGTACAAAAATAAAATCACAATATGAAAAAGCGAATTTTTTTAATGCTTTCATAACTATACTTTGTATGGGGCTTGGAGTTTATGCAATTTCACTTTTAAGAAAGCTACTAAAGATTCAATTCTAGAGGGTATCTGTGTGAAATAATATTTTTTAAAGAAGTTGCATAAATTTAGTTTGAGTTTTTAAAATGGATGTTGCATAAAGAAATTGAAAGGTGAACATTGAGATAAAAATTTATCTTTTAAGTTTTACTCTATCAGATACAACACCATTGATTACAATTTCCACTCCTTGTTTCCATTGAAATGCAATGTGATGTTGGAATGTCTCTTATAAATAAATCTACACATCTTTGACCATCATAAAAGTTTTATTTTCTCAAAACCTTCCATAAAACTACATTTTTGGTGAACCTAACATGAATATCTCTATTTTGTTTCTTAGCATCAAGGAACCTTCTCTTGTGTCCTGGGAATGTTGTAGATTCATGTGTTGATGTATTCATGTGACACAATCTAAAACCCCTAGTTACGTAGTTAGAAGGTCTCTTGGATATTTTGAAGTGAAATTTAGATAGTTCACTGTCTAATTTATCAATCCTCTGAGTCCTCTAAGTTAGTCCAATCAGGATACGTGAATATGGTCTTATTATCGTGTATTCCTCCTACCCATTTTGTGGGCACATCACTTGACATAAGATTTACCTCATAGGACTTGCCTTTAAATAAGGATCCTTCTCCCTTGTACATTCCCACTTGTGTCAATGGAAACATTGTGACTAGTGTCCTAGTTGACCCTATGAGCCAAGTGAATGATATAACTGAAGAAGCTTTATTTATAAAAACTTTGCATAGGGAGGAATACAAAGAATCGATGGCTACTATCCATACACATGGACTCTTTATCCCTTCTCTGGGCTCTATCTCACTTTCGATCTTGGTAGGACCCAAGGTCGTTGATACTTCCTTTGTCATAATCTTGAAGTTAGACTTATTCAAAGTGAGGCTAGACATCCCCTAGCTAGTCTCCATGAATGGGGCCATTTTAGTAGTTCATAAGTGTCTCAAATTATTTCATGAGGGCTTTGTGCACATAGTGTACGACACCAGTTATAAACCACTAGTGTCGTGTGGGGGATTTTCATTGGACCATTTTTGGCTCGCTCTAGTCAGACCTTTGCCTCCTAGGGGAGATTTTTTATATTATGACTATGTTAAGTATAAGACGAGGGACAAGGTGCCAAAGATGAGATATCCAGTGTCACCCTATGTTGTTTCTATGAGAGGTTCCCTGATTGCACAACAATAAGTTGTCTCATCCTCCCAAACAAAGGGTAGGGGAAGCTTGCTCATGCCCAAGGGCCTTCCCCTCATGTGTCCTTTGCTCCATCCTCTTTTTCTTCCCACCCTATTGAGGCATCTTCGACTCTTGCTCCCTTGCCTCTCCTATAAAGCCTAATGGTGCCTGCTTGGCGAAAAGATAAGTGACAAGTTTTGAAACTTCTTGTCTTGCCCACGGTTCCTAGACCCATTGTCTATGGCAAGGGAAAAGGTCCTTGTGGGTTTTCTCTTATGTCTCGACCTCTATGATCTCCTATTGCTCTTCCTCTTACTCTTTCGGTAGTGAATGGGAAGAGGCTCACTACCAAGGCACTTGTGTCTACTTCTCCACCTTGTACTATCTTTGCTCCCTACTCTTGCTTCTATCCAAGATGTTATCCTTCCATCGTCCATGGTTGTGGAGGACACTCCTATTGCAGAACAAGAACCTCCTGCCTCTTCTCAAGCTATAAATTCTAGTGCCCAGATCCAACATAACTGTCTTGCATTTGAGTGCAATCATAGGAGAAAATATTTGACCACAGAACAAGCTTCCTTGCAAGAGATAGAGGGGGAGCCAACAGCTCATATTCCTACATCTTCTTCTACTATATGTCTCTTCCGTCCACTCCTTTTGCCTTAGTTCCAATCTCCTATGTTGTACTTTTGACTCCCCCAATGGGTGTTGATGATCCTCACCCCAAAAGGGTGCAAGTCTTCATCACTCCTTCCATGAATCCTCCTCTTTTGATGTCCCTCTTGGACATCCCTTCCTTTTCCCAACCCATAGACATGCCAAACACAAAAGTGGTGTTTGGCATGGCTCTGTCTTCTCCCTCCTCTGCCTCTGCTTCTTCCATGGGGATCCAACATCCTCTACTAAAGTGCAAGCTAGAGGATGACCTCACTTCGTGTGGTGGTTGGAAGAAGGGTTAACCTTCTTCAAGAGCTAGTCTTGCTTTGGCTTGTGTCATCCTCATGACAAAGGTGGCCACTGCATCCACTGATTTTGTCACTACCCCTCTCAACGAGGTCGGTAATGGATCTCAATTGCCTCATTCTTCTCCCACCTAGTTAACACATGACACTCTAGTGAAGTGCATGTTTAACTTGATGGATGATGTCTCAACTCTATGTTCACAATCTTTGTGAAATCGATGACCTTCACCTCACAAGAGCTTAGTGAAGAAGACCTTGAGGGGCCTTCTTTCTTGGCCCTTTTCATAGGAAAGTCATAGGGTACTTCCCTTGCTATCCCACCCTTGTAGTTCCATCCCCCCTCCCCCTATAATGATCTAGATTGGGAGTACGACGACCTCCTAGTCGATGAGGAGTAGGGTGGTTCCTCTTCTTTATCTGTAGACTAGATTTTTGTGTGTTGTGTTCCCTCATGCTTGCTTTTATGTGTTTGTTATCTTTCCTAGAAGACCCTTTCTACCCTTGCAGGTGCTTGGATACAGGCCTATAAATTTTTTCGTAAACTTCTTCTGTGTATCATCATTCTTATATATGTTGTAAATTTTCTTTTCAAAAATTAGGGATGATGCAAAGCATTGGGGACATTTAGGCCCTCTTCCATGGCCCAATTTTTATTTTTATTTTGTCTTGATGTGCTTTTCTTCACAATCTAGGAACTTTGGGTATTGATGATCTTTCTTTCATACATCATGTGCTACCTATTTATAGATATGAACAGATCTAACCTCAAACTCCCAAATCCCCCTATCTCTTGATTTCTTTGTTTATGCTTGTCTCTTTTTTCTCTGTCTTTGCTTGTTTCTCTCTATCTGCTTGGTGATATTGTGGTGCTTATGTTTTGTCCCTTGCATGCATGACAAAATTTCAAATTTACATCTCGCTATGTCTCGTGGGCCACATCTTTGTTTTTTTATTTCTCTCCTTACGATACTATGTGCTCCTTTGTGTAGCATGCACCATCCTAAGGGGGGGCTACAAACCTTTCCTAATTTTCAATAAGGTGAATTCAATGGCCAATAAATCCCTTAATAAAAAAAAATCATATTCCAAATGATGCTTTCTTCAACAAGGACCCCTTAGTGAAAATTTTCTTTCGAAAACAAATTCATAACGAAAGAATTTGAAAATTTTCCTTTAAAAAATGAGCACTTTTTCTGATGAAGATGTTTGAAAACTTTCCTTTGAGAAGGATAATTCTTTCTACCAGATTCCTTGAAAATAGAGATCTTTCAAAAGGATTCCTTGATGATAGAATCATTTGGGAAAAAATTCATGTCTTTCAAATCATAGTGTCCCTTTGAGTGGGCCCCTTGTTGTCTTGAAGGGTTCTTGAGGGGACCCCATTTGAAAACTTCTCCTTCAATTGCATGCTCTATGATGTGTCTGTTTGTCTTGTCTTTTTCGCCTAACATGTTTCTTTGTAGGATTGTGACTTGAAAAGCTCCTTCACAATCAAACTTTCCTAGCAGGACTAAGCACCTCATCAAGCTTTCCTTATAGGACCGAGAACCTATAAGGATCTTTCATATCAAATTTTGTAGGACCAAGAACTTGGAAAAGCCTATCATGTCAAGCCTTGCGAGACCGAGAACCTGTAAAGCTTATAATGTCAAACCTTGTAGGACTGAGAACCTATAGTGCTTCCTTTTCAAGGGGTAAGTGCATGGATTTGTGACATAATTTTGGATCTTAAGATGCCACTTTTTTTTAAAATCAGTAAAATATTATTTGCACGAGAAAATGAAGATAGTTGCACTCAAAATTTCAAGATGCAGCAAGAACAAGAGTTGAAGTGTTTCAAGTCTAGTTTCTAAGCTACTAATTATTTTTGAAATTAATGAATATTAAGGGTCTCAAAGGGGCAAAATGGGTCTTGTTTTTATCAAAAAAATAGCATAACGCTTGAGGGCCCCCTTTTTTTGATTAACCTTTTTTTAGAATTTCAAAAATTCGAACAGTGAGAAATTAGCTAACACCATCTAGTTTATCCTTGTTCTTTCAGATAATTTTTCTAATGAATATATAATATATTATGAATTTTACAATAAAAGTTATGGATCAAAACCTTAACTGAATCAAAACAGAAAAATAATTATATATTTAGATAGCTAAGAGAGAGGTTAATGCCATCACATTTTTTATAAACTTACATTGAAAGACATGCAAACGTGATGGCGAGCATAGATGAAAATATGAGGAAATTTGGAAAATCCTATCAAAGCAGGTTATTTGGCAAGCACCAAATTTGGTGCTTTCCAAATGGCACCACATTTGGTGAGTGCCAAATTTGGCGTGTGCCAAATGTGATGTGTCATTTGGTGAGCGCCAAATTTGGCACTTGCCAAACGACCTGCTTTGAACAAAATCTAACTTTCCCCTCTCTTTGGTCAACCATTTTGATAATGTTAAGTGTGTGGTTTATGATCGTAGATGGATAGTATAGGTTTTACCTTTCATACACTCTTTTCCTCCTTACCCTAACTAGATAACTCTCTATCCCTCTTAATTCTCTCTCTTAGGTCTCACTCCCTCCCATGCTACCTAGACTACTCTCTCTCACACCAATCCCATCTCTCAAGTCTCATTCCCTCCCATCCTACCTAGATAAATCTCTCACTCCAACCCCCTTTCTCACACTCCCTCTCTCTCCCCCTCTGGTCTTTTTGTCTCTCTCACTCCATCTCCCTCTCTTAGGTTTTTTATTTCTCTCTCTCTCTCCTAGCCCCTCTCCCTCTCTCTCTCCCACTCCCTCTCTCTCAATCCCTCTATCTCTCTCTCAAGTATCTCCCTCTTACCCCATCTCCCTCTCTCTCTTTGTCAAGTCTCTCCCTCCTACCCCCTCTCCCTCTCATAGTCACTCCTTCTATCTCTCTCCCACTCCCTCCCTCTCTCTCTCTCCCTCTATCTCTCTCCCTCTCTCTCTCAATTATATCCCTCCCACCACCTCTCCCTCTCTCTCTCATGCCTTCTCTCTCTCCCTCTCCCTCTCTCTTAGGTTTCTCCCTCCCACCCTCTCTATCTCTCTTTATCTCTTTGGCTCCCTCTCTCTTAGGTATCTACCTCCCATCCCCTCCCTCTCTCTCTTAGTTATCTCCCTCCCACCCCCTATCCATCCCTCTCTCTCTCAAGTCTCTCCCTCCTACCCCCTCTCCCTCTCTCAGGTCTCTCTCTCTCTCATTGACTTCCTCTATCTCTCTCCAAATCCCTCTCTCTCTCACTCCCTCTATATCTCCCTCAATCCCTCTATATCTCTCCCATCCCTCTATCTCCCACTCACTCTCTCTCCCCTCCCTCTCTCTCTCTCCCTCTCTTTCTCTCCCTCTCTTTCTCTCCCCCTCTCTTAGGTAGGAGGGAGAGACTTGAGAGAGAGTGAGAGGGAGTGAGTGAGAGAGAGAGATAGAGGGAGTGAGAGAGAGAAAGAGGGTTGAGTGTTTAGGGTTGAGTTTTGAGTTTTGAGTGTTAAGTGTTGAGTGTTTAAGGGTTGAGGGATTAGGTTTGAGGGTTGAGGGTAGATGGTTGAGGGTTTAAGAGTTGAGGGTTTAGGGTTGATTTTTTAAGGTTTTAAGGGTTGAGGGTATAGGGTTGAGGAATTAGGGTAGAGAGGTAGGAATGAATGGAGGGAGAGGTGGAGGGAGAAGTGAGATAGAGAGAAGGAGAGAAGAGGGGGGACAGAGATAGATGATGGTTGAGGATCCAATGTTTAGGTGAGAGGGTTGATAATTGAGGTCATAGGGTTGATGGTTTAGAGTAGAGAGAAAGAGGGGGGGAGATGGTTTAGGGTAGAGGGTAGAGGGTTTAATGTTTAAGGGTAGAGGGTAGAGGATTAAGGGTAGAGGGGAGAGAAATATATGGATTGAGTGAGAGAGAGACCTGAGAGTATGAGAAGGGGTAGGAGGGAGAGAATTGAGAGAGAGGGATAGGGAGTGAGAGAGAGAGAGGGTTTAGGGTTTAGGGTTGAGGGATAGTTGTGCCACTTGAGAGAGTGTGATAGGGAGTGAGAGAGAGAGAGACTTGAGAAAGAGAGAGAGGGAGTGAGAGAGGGAGAGGGAGAGAGTGTGTGTTGAGGGTAGATGGTGTATGGTTGAGAGAGAGAGAGGGAGAGAGAGGGTAGAGTGTAGAGGGTAGAGGACCTAAAGGGTGTATGGTTTAAGGGTTAAGGGTAGAGGGTAGAGGGTAGAGGGTTGAGAGAGAGAGAGAGAGGGTTGATGGTTAGGGTAGAGGGTAGAGGGTAGATGTTTTAAAGTTTTAGGGTTAAAGGGTTAAGGGTAGAGGGTTTAGGGTTTAGGGATTACGGTTTACAGTTTAAGGGTAGAGGGTGTAGGGTTGAGAGAGGTTTTAGGGCAGAGGGTTAAGGGTAGAGGGTAGAGGGTTTAATGGTTTAGGGTTTAGGGTTTAGGGTATAAGGGTTAAGGTTAGAGGTTAGAGGGTTTTGGGTTTAGGGTTTAGGGTTTAAGGGTTGAGGGTAAAGGGTAGAGGGTAGAGGGTAGAGGGTTAAGGGTTAAGGGTTAAGGGTTAAGGGTTAAGGGTTAAGGGTTAAGGGTTAAGGGTAGAGGGTTTAGGGTTTAAGGGTTTAGGAATTAAGGGTTGAGGGTAGAGGGTAGAGGGTATAAAGTTTAAGGGTTGAGGATTGATGGTTGATGGTTTAGGGTTGAGGGTTTAAGGGTTTGAGGGTTAAGGGTATAGGATTGAGATTTTAGTTTGGTTTAATGGTTTAAGGATTAAGGGTATAGGGTTGAGGGTAGAGGGTATTGTGTTGAGGGTAGAGGGTAGAGGGTTTTAGGGTTGAGGGTTTATTTCTCCCATCCCTCTATCTCCCACTCCCTCTCTCAGGTCTTCCCCCCACCCTAACTGAATAACTCTCACTCCCTCTCAAGTATCTCTCTCTCAAGTCTCACTCCCTCCCACGCTACCTAGACTAATCTGTCTCACTCCAATCCCTTCTCTCACACTCACTCTCTTTCAAGTCTCACTTACCTCCCACCCTACCTAAACAAATCTATTTCACTCCAACCCCCTCTCCCACACTCCCTCTCTCTCTCTCTCCCCCTTTGGTATTTTTTTATCTCCCAAGTCTCATCCCTCCCAACTTCTCTACCATTTTTAGGTCTTTCCCCCCACCCTAACATGATAACTCTCTATCCCTCTAAAGTCTCTATCATTCTCAGGTCTCACTCCCTACCACACTACCTAGACTAATATCTCTCACTCCTATCCCCTCTCTCTCTATCTCAAGCCTCACTCCCTTCCTTTCTATATTTGGAAAACATTTCAAAACAACACATTTGGTGCTTTCCAAATTTGGCAAGCGTCAAATGTGTTTCTTCCTTGAAACGGTAAAATAGGGGTTGACCCCATGATTCAGGCCCACATTCTTCTTCATTTGTCTAGTTCAGCACTTTATCTAACTCATAAATTCCTTTTTCATGTAGTTGACTCCCTATTGTACTAATCTATGTTTGAGCCATCACCTTTTACCACCAATTTGCATGCTAGGCAATGTAGAAGAAGACATTTTGAAGTTTTTGCATCATTTTACAATATCTCAGATAATATATTCATTTTGGTAATATTAAAATGTTTATATTTATTATATTTGTTTGTTTTTTATAATATAAAATAAATTCCTTTCATAATTTTATTAATCATAACAATTGTACATAGAATTCAACATTGAATTAGATGGGAGTTGAATAAAAAAGTTTATTTTTTATGAGTTTGAAGAAAAAAATGAAAATCATGAAATAATTTAGATGAATTCATGTTTAAAATTATATAAACAACATCAACTTAACACAAATTTTCTTATGAGTTGTATTTGCATTGCTTATAGTAGTCCATTTCCAACATGGCTAGTGGAATTCACTCTATTTCATTTTAGGTAGATGTTTATAATAAGTTTTTTTTTGTTTTGTTTTGACAATTTATAGACCATTAATTTGATGATTTTATTAATCTTCATTGTTACACATATAATTCAACATTAAATTAGATGGATGTTGCATGTAAAAGTTTAATTTTTAGGAGCTTGAAGATGAAAAATGGAAAACATGGCATAATAGATTCAAATTCATTATTAGTGATGGTTGTGGGAAAACTTTTATTTTCAACTAATTTGGAAAACCTAAGAGCTTTCATATATTTCAATGCAAGTTTCCTTTAATTTTTTTGTGCCATAAAAAATTCACCTTCATCATGTGCTTAGATAAATTCACATGACTTGACATAGTTTTTAATGAAAGTTTCCATTCGTTCATACCATTTACCTTTCTAAGAAATAAAAAAGGAAAAATTTGTGCAATTAAAAAGGATTTTTTTCTTTCTAAGTCACCTCATTTCCAAATAAATAGTGAATAATTTCAAGATATAGCATCAAAAACCCTTCTTTGAATTCATGTTCTTCATGGCTTGGTTGACAATCACAATGTGGTTTTGACAACAATAAGCACAAGATTCTCTAGTTTCCATAGGTGGCGGCAACTTATAACCTAGGTTTGACACTTCTTTTCTCCTAAGAATTTTTCCACACTCCAAATACTCCCCTCAAACCCTTCTTAATACTGGTCAACGCTTACATGAAGCAATTTTGTACAAATCCCTCAAAGTACTAGGTTTTACATAGTATAGCTGCAAAAAGAAACAAATTGTCCTTAATAACTCACACAAAATGATGATTTATCAACCCTCCTTTTTTCAGCACATGCATATAGGCCTAAAAAAAATTAGTACCAAGTTTCATGTATTTTCACCAAACACATCAAAAGTTATGGGTTTTTTTGAAGCTCGTTATAAACCCTAGGTTGGGGACAACAATGTTTGATAAGATATGCAAGGTTTGGTAAGTTACATTAGTTATACATTGTAGATTTAATGCTTTGAGTTTTGAAGATATGCAATGCAATTTAATCAATGATATGAATATGTTTCATAAAATGCTTGGTGTGTTTCATAAAATGCAATGTAATCAGTGGTATGGATATGTTTGAAAAAATGTATTACTTACTTTTGTTGTGGTATGGAGGTAGACATGTATGAAAAATGTTGTAGTATAGACATTTTTGATAAGATGCATTGGTAGACATGTTCGAAAAATGTGGTAGCATAGAATAAGGCAGTGAATTGTTTGAAAGAATGCGTCAAAGAAATGAGGTCTCATGTTGAAGTCCATCACCATGAGACCAAATTTCTTGGAAGCATTTTTCCAAATAGCTCACCGCCTTCTTTCATAAAATTCTTTGGTAGACATGTATGAAAAATGTTGTAGCATAGAAAAGTTTGATAAAATGCAATGTAATCGGTGATATCAATATGTTTCATAAAATGCATTACTTACTTTTATTCTATGTGTGTTTATGAACATGTAGCATTCAACGTCATGCCAAGGAAATGACCAAAGCCTCTAACACTAGAAGAATGTGAAGTTAAAAATGCAAGGAGAAGAGGATCAAAAATTGTAGCTCGTGAAGCAAAGGAATTGCAGCCCATACAATAAGAAATCCATGTGCAATCTAAGAGAGATGTCCAATTGGAAGCACAAAGGGCACAAATGAAAAAAAATTGTGGAAGGACACAAATGGATCCCAAAGTTGGGGGAAAATCATCAACCATAGGTGAATTTCAATGCACATCTCTAGTTGAAGACACACCAGCAACAACATGTGGTTTTCCAAGTACATCAGAAATCACATCTACAATTGAAGACACACCATCAACAACATTGGGTTTTGAAAGTACATCAGCAAACACATCTCTATTTGAAGGCACTCCACAAATGACATCTCAAGTTGGAGGTACAACATCGTTTAAATGTCAATCTCAAGGCATGTCATCAATTGCACCTTTGATTGAAGTTACACAATCTATCCCCGATGTTGGCGACTTTCCTAATGTTGACATAAATTTAGATTTGAGAACTCCTCATAGATTTTTGCATTGAAAACCAAATTTTTGATTGATATTAATTCCAATGTTTTGAAATGGATGCCTAATAAGATTCCAAAATGTACATGTCAAATATATGCACAGAGGATATGGAGTTTAGTTTTTGAGAAGCTAAGTGAGGGTGGAAGATGCCAACTATTTATTGAAATGATGAGGCAACTCAAATTTAGGCCCACCATGAAGGCTCCTGGGCTAAGAGTTTCAAATGAATCAAGTGAAAAATCCATTGTAAAGAACTTGATGAGTGCATACAAGAGTGTGGGTTCTACCTCATGCACAAAGGATAGTTGTGCCACACAACGTGCGATGACAACAACATTGTTAAGTAGTCAAATAAGGAACAAGGTGAACCTAACAAAGAAAATTAAGTCTTTGAAAGTAAGTAGATCATCTCTAATGACAGCCAAAGGAAGGCATGAAAGAGTGGAGGATCCAAATAGCAATGTGTTATGGGCATTCTCGGGTAGAGTGCCATGGAAAGATAAAAGAATTGTTGAAGCCTTGAGATCTATAATAGTAGATTATTGGAAGGATAACACAAGGACCTCTCCCAATCAAAGAGATATTGTAAGAAGGATAATTGGTAGTCAAATCCGTGAGCCACATCCAAAGCATTATTTGGATACCACTCAAACCCAATTTTTTGCTGATTTTATACAAAAATTTCCTCAAATTAAAATATGTCAAAGGTATTTTGAAATGCTAAATCTTTTTTATGTCAAAAATAAATCACACACACACTACTTGTTGTTGTAGAGTACATATTGAGTTTTCTAACCATTATGATGTTTATCAACATATATGTGTAGATATGCATACTAACAATATTTTGCAAGAATATAACATAAGGCATCCACCTAAATCCTCAAGGGAATTCTTATCTTCCATTTTATGTGAAAGAGTGGATGGTCAAATTTTTTACAAGTCATGTTTGGATGGCACATGTGATCATTGTGGTGGCATGCAAAATTTTCCAATTTTCCAACACATGGATAGTACACACACAAGTGGAAATGAAATTATGGAATTTTCCAAATACAAGACAGTGGCCTACAGTCTAAAAGATGGGAAAGAAGAAAAGAAGTGTGAATTGGTTAGTGATAAGATTCTAGCACATCAGTTTATGGGAATTTTTTGTGATCAGGTGGTCTATGAGTATGCAAGGCATACACATAGAGTTCGATGGTTGGACTCACAGTTCAAGTTATGCAAGAACACATTTCAACTTCATAGCATCATTTCAATTGTCGACTTTGCAAAGAACTACACACTACAACCACAAAACAAGGTGCAATCATAATACTACAACTCCATGTAGGTTACTATATTTTTGCATATAACATTCATTAATGCAAATTTTAGTACAGAGGATAACAAGAAAGTATTGAGGGAGTATCACTTTTACATCAATGACGATCACACATATTGTAGAGAGTTTGTTCATGGTTGCTTTCAAATGTTCTATTTTGATATGGCTAGCAGGGGCATATCATTCAATCAGTATATCATATGGTCAGAAAACTATCCATCGCAATTCAAGAACTCCATAATGTTTTACTGGTTGAGCAGGATGCATAGGATTAGTGGTGTTCCCTATATGTGAAACTTCTCAAAGGTCGGGCATGGAAAGGGGGAGCATGATGGAGTAGTTTCATGTACCAAAAGATCCTTAGAACTAGAAGAGTTAAAGTAAAAATTTAGTGTAAAGTTGACAAATGCAAGATCAATTGTCGAGTGGTGCAATCATGTAATGGGTCTAGGTAGTGAAGGTAATTCTTTAGTTCATAGATTTTTTCATTTAGTAGATGATACTATCATTGCAAAATATGAGGATTTTTGTACACTAATAGGATCAAGTGAGCTACACTCTTTTATAATCTCTAATTTAGGTACATGGACTATCCATACGCGGAAGATGGCATTTTCCCATGGTGACAACTTTTCACTTGGAGAAAAAGTTGTCAAATGCAAGTAGTGTAAAGTTGCAAAGTGGTGCAACTTTCATTCTATAGCTCATGTGGCTAAATGAACTATTCCAATGTGTCTAAGTTGGTGTTTTTATGCTAGGAATGGTCCTCTTTTGCATCCAAACACACAGAATCACTGTGAGCTACGCTCAACTGACAAAATCCCTTATGAGTCCAAAGTGCAAAATGACTACAATATTTGACGGATTTTTACTCAGATACCATGATGCTTAGTAACTTCTCGTCTAATCCTATTAGATTGTGTTGGACCCCTCTACAATAACCTCTCTCATTTTTTTCTATCTTGGAAATTTTTTCCTGTGGTGGCAACTTTTCACTTGGGGAAAAAGTTGTCAAATGCAAGTAGTGTAAAGTTGCAAAGTGGTGCAACTTTTGTTATGCAACTTGTGTAACCAAAAAAACTATTCCAATGCATCTATGTGGGTAAATTTACACTAGGAATGGTCCTCTTTCACACCTAAACATGTTGAATTGTTCTGAGCTACGTTCAACCAGTAAAATCCCTTATGAGTCCAAAGTGCAAAATGGTTGCAATATTCAATGGGTTGTTACTTGGACACATTAATGCTTAGAAACTTCTCAACTAATCCTATGGGATTTTTTTGGGCCATTATACAATAATCTCTCTCATTTTTCACTATCTCAGAGGTGTTTTCCCATGGTGGCGACTTTTCACCTGTTGAAAAAGTTGTCAAATACAAGTAGTGTAAAGTTGCAAAGTGGTACAACTTTCATTCTATAGCTTGTGTGACCAATTGAGTTGTTCCAACACGTCTGGGTGGGTAATTTTACACTAGGAATGGTCCTCTTTCTCACGCAAACATGTTAAATCACTCTGAGCTACGTTGAACTAGTAGAATCCCTTATGAGTTCAAAGTGCAAAATGGCTGCAATCTTTGATGGGTTGTTACTCTGATACCATGATGCATAGAAACTTATTGTCTAAGCATATGGGATTTTTTTGGACCCCTCTACAATAACCTCTCTCGGTTTTCACTATTTCGGAGGCCTTTTCCTGTGGTGGTGACTTTTCACTTGGGAAAAAAAATGTCAAATACAAGTAGTGTAAAGTTGCAAAGTGGAGCAACTTTCATTCTGCAAACTATGTGATTAAACAAACTATTCCAACATGTATGAGTGGGTATTTTTATTCTATGAATGGTCCTCTTTCATACCCAAACACATTGAATTGCTCTGAGATACGTTCAACTAGCAGAATCCCTTATGAGTCCAAAGTGCAAAACGGCTGCAATCTTCGATGGGTTGTTACTCAGACACTGTGACACTTAGAAACTTTTCATCTAAGCCTATGGGATTTTTTTGGGACCCTCTACAATAACCTATCTCAATTTTTTTTTATCTCAGAGGTGTTTTCCCGTGGTGGCGACTTTTCAATTGAAGGAAAATTTGTCAAATGCAAGTAGTGTAAAGTTGCAAAGTGGTGCAACTTTTGTTCTGCAACTCGTGTGACCAAATGAACTATTCTAACTCATACGAGTGGGTACATTTACACTAGGAATGGTCTTTTTTATCACCCAAACATGTTGAATCGCTTTGAGCTATGTTTAACCGACAAAATCCCTTATGAGTCCAAAGTGTAAAATGGCTGCAATATTTGATGGGTTGTTACTCAGACACTGTGACACTTAAAAAATTCTTGTCTGAGCCTATGCAATCATGTTAGCTCTTTCTAAAATAACCTCTCTCATTTTTTTCTATTTTGGAGGAATTTTCCCATGGTGGCGACTTTTCACTTGGAGAAAAAGTTGTCAAATCCAAGTAGTGTAAAGCTGCAAAGTGGTGCAACTTTTGTTCTACAACTCGTGTGACCAAATTATTGTTCCAAATCATCTAGATAGGTACATTTACACTATGCATGGTCATATTTCACACCCAAACATGTTGAATCACTCTGAGCTACATTCAACCAATAGAATCCCTTATGAGTCCAAAGTGTAAAATGGATGCAATCTTCGATGGGTTGATACTTAGATATCGCGACGCTTAGAAACTTATTGTCTACACCTATGGAATCACATTAGGCCCTGTTAGGACTCAAAATTGTAGGTTTAAACCATGAGAGGTTGCCAAGCTCTCACAACGTTTCAGGCTAACGTACAAGGCTAATCAATTTGATTAAACCTTCTACTCTTTAGGCTCTGCTAAACCTAGGCAGGTGAACCTATATAAATGAGGTAGGCTTAAACAATACACTTACTATTTGAACAATCTATCCACAATGGCAATTGGAAGTGGAGAGATAAAATCTTAATAACTACTCCTACTGCATACAATGAAAGTGTTTATATATGTCTTCTTATGAATTTTGTTTTTTGGGGTATGACAGATCAGTACTTTCTATCCACATGGGAAATGGAGTCAAAATTCAAGAATAATATGTGTTTCCCTATTTTTTCCTTGACTCGAGTTGCTAGGCACTTTTGAAAAAGGAGGTTCTATGACTGGCATAAAACTTCACTAAATTTATGACTTGCAAAAATTGTGCTGGAATATTTCTTTACTAGGTTCTTCTTCAATTATCCAAAAGAAATCCTTAATCACTATGATTCATTCAAAAGAATTTAAATCTAACTTACAAACACCAATTAGTTAAATCACACAAAATGAAAATGCACTTTGATAAATCAGGAATATACTTGACATATTGATTTAAATGATTAAAAATCTCAAGTTGGAGACAACTAGATAAAAAGTAGAAAAATTGTATCACAACTACAACTAAACACCAAAAAATATTTCACCAATTTAAAATATTATTTCCATTGCTTTGCTTCATAAAATTCTATACATTTTTTGCATCCCCCAATTTTTATTTTTTTCTATCTTCTCACTATTTTATCTTCTAACCCTTATTCTATATCGAACTCTTTCTTTTATATCCTTAGAAAATATTTTCCGCGCCTTTTGGTTCTAGCATGTTCACCTTCGCATGAAAAGCCAAAAGTCACATCACTTCAGAACTACACACAACTAAAAATAACAATCATAACTATCTCTACAGAAACAACTACTTTACCGCATTACTGTGCACCATCATTTCAACTATTGCGGTACCGCAATGGCATTTCACATTACTCCACCATCTATTGCTCTACCGTGTTCTACCTATCTGCTACCTGAGGTTTTGCGATGACGTCTGGCTCAGCTCTAGCTACCACTCTACCGTTGGCTTTCTTTTGAACCCTGGTGGTATAGCGGTACCCTCCTTTTTTCATCATTGTCTACCGCCCTATCGATCACTACATTTTATCTTCTTACGGTATAGCGATGACTTGTCTTGACCATCACCTCCACCACTCTACCATGGTCTCTTCTTCATTCTGCTCCTCCTATGCACACCACTCTACCATGGGCTATCATCTCTCCACGCGGTATGGTAGTTTTCCACATGCTCTGTTCTTTCTATTGCCCTATCACAATTTGCCTTTCACCTCCCCATGGTACAGCGGTGACTTACATTGATTGTCATCTTCACCATCTACCGCCCTACCGTAGGCTCCTTGTTGACCCTCCATGGTATGGTGGTTATCTTCTCACCGCACAACCATGGGCTCTGCTCCAACTCCTTATGGTGCACCAGTAAGGGCGTAATATGGTTGTCCTTAATCACTATACTGTGAGTTATTTGTGAGAGGCCGCAATAAAGAGGTAAAGAGTGAAAGCTATGAAAGGTGGACAACATGGCAACGGTATGGTGGTAAAAGGAATTTTTTGACTTTGTGGATGGCGATAAAATGATTTTTCATGAAAAAGATAGTAAAAATTTGGATTCAAATGGATAAAAAAACTTAGGAATTTTTTGAAAATTCTGGTTCTAATAGCGGTTCCTACTGGGGATGAGTGATTTTCCAATCATTGCAAGAAACCAGAATATCACTGGGAGAGTAGACCAAAACACCAAAGGATATGAAAAAATGAAAGAGGTGAAAAATGGAGGAAGTGGAAAGATGAAGGAGATGGAAAATGGAGTATGGAAGTTGTTAGAGTAATTGGGTATTTACTTTATTAATTAAACAATATTTGTTTAATTACGTAAAGTTCCCTTTTACCTCTTTTTCACTTAAGCTAACATTAGGTACATAATAATTAATTACTTTATTAATTATTATTGTGCAAGCCTAGGGTTTTCCTTTTTAGGTGTTTCATCTATATATGGTTGAAAACTATCTTTTGTATTATTATTCATTTTACATTTTGGGTGAATACATTGCTCCACATTCTTGAGCATTCTCTTTGTTGCTTCTCTTTGTTTGCAGAGGTCACTGGGCTCCTATGAAGTTGTATCTTCTCAACTCCAACATGGTATCAGAGCTTCAGATCTGCAGTTGTTTGTTCTTGTTTTGAACTTTTTGCATTGGAAGCAGATCTAGGGTTCTAAGGTTTTTTTGGTGGATTCAGAATACTCCTATTTTTAGGTTCACTTTGGGCCCAAACAGACAGTGCCATTAGATTTGCAGTGCCCAAAAACCCCTAAATCGACTGTCGATTCGTCGATTTTGGTTACAGTCGACCAGGGATGCAAAAAAAATTTTATGGTTTTGGTCGTACGGCCCTCCGCAGCAAAAATCGCAAAAAAAATTATATTTGCTGCTCACACACACCAAGCCGCATTGCCACCGCGCCGCCCATTGGCCACCGCTTCCATCGGTCGCTCCGCCCTCACATACACCGGCCGCTCCGCCCGCGCCGACTGGCCACTCCATGCTGTGTTCCCACTCCGTGCTCGTCGCGCCCGCTCTGTGCTTTGCTAAGCTCCCCACCGACACCGAGCTCGCCGACCTCCTGTCGGCTCTCCTAGCCCGCGGGTGGTCACATGGTGACTGCGGACTTCACCACAGTTCTAGCCCCCTGGTCCGCCCACATGACCAGGGCCCTTTTCTTTTAGCTCCAGGGTGCTAAAGGGGTGTGATAGGGCAATTTATGCTTCCTTCATTCAATCGGACGTAAAATGGTCATTTTTTCTCCGTTTTTCAAAAAACAATAGGCGTTGGAAAGCTGGTTTCAGCACCGATATGATGGTGTAAGAATTTTTTCCAAATTTTACCAGTTTGGATATTATTTTTCCAGTCAAAGCGAGGTCTTCTTTCCTCACTTCCGGGGTCTTAGAAGGTGCAAACGGACTCCGTTTTTCAAACTCGAATAGGCGTTGGAAAGCTCTCAACATGATCTATTCAAATATGTGATTTATTTTATCAGAATTTTCATTAGGTAAATGAGAATTTTTTTTGAATTATTTTTTGCTTATGCATTGCTTCCTTCTTCTCAGTTTGTACTAGGGTTTGGGTTTATCTTTTGTGGGGGGGTGTTTTTCTCTTGCTTTCTGTCATTTATATAAGAAAACCAGAACACCAAAACTCTCAAAAAAATCAAACCCTTTTGCATCTTCTGTCTATTCTGAAAGATCACATAATAATAAAAAAACATAAGCAGGTACAGGTGCAGGGTTTCATGGCAGACTCTTCAGTTGAGCTCCTCACATCACATAAATATCACACTTGGAAGTCTCGCATGATGAGGCTACTCAGGTCATGAGGGTTGTGGTCTTGTTTAGATGAGGTTCAGCCTTAGTTGCAACGTCCTTTCGAGATTATGCAGCACAGAAACAAGATGGATGAGGCTATGGATTTGCTATGCATGCATGTTTTAGACAGTCTTTTATTTCACCTTGATGCTTTGCTCACTCCTCGAGTCATGTGGCTGAAGTTTGAGACACTTTTTGGGGCCATTAATGAGTTCTGAGCATTACAAATTGAGGCAGAGTTGAATTCACTGTTACCTGAATCATTTCCCACTATTGAGGACTTTTTGAACAAGTTCAAAACTATCCGCACTATTTTACAGGGTTGTGGCAAGAATAAGTCAAACACCGAGTGCATTTATTTGATTTTTTCAAACCTTCGTGGTCCATTTCAGATATTTTCTTCTTCCTTCTATTCCACCATCGATGGCTTGGGTACTCGTTTTACCATGCCTACCTTTGATGTGTTTTGTGAGCATTTGTCTCGTGATCAGTCACACCTTTCTCAGATGGATATGCTCTCAGGATCCTAGCACAAAGTATTGGTTGCTCAATCACCTAAAGGGAAATAGAAGCAAAAACCATGGCACAAGAAATATTTTGCATGCAGTGAGCATTCCTCCAAACCTCCTCCTAAGTCTGATTCTAAATCACCATTTCATCCAAAACATGGGAAATCTTTGAAGTCTGGTGAGTCTTCCTCCAAGACTAAGGAGAAATCAGGAGACACTTGTAGCTTCTGTGGGAAGCAAGGACATCTAGTTTCCAGGTTTTGGAAACAATTAGAGGCTTTAGAGGAAGCCATGCAGCAGCAACACATCTCCTCACCTCAGTCTTCTTCTTCTTCCATACGGAAAGGTCATGCTCTCACTGCTAGAGCATCAACCAATGGGTCCACTTGGATTTTAGACTCTGGTGCTTCTCACCATATGACTCACACTCAACAGTTGGTCACTTCTCTTGCCTCTTGTGGTACTTCACAGATTGCAGTGGGTGACTCTTCACAACTTTTCGTCTTGGGTTCAGGTTCTGTCTCTTTGGATGGGGGCACTCTACAAGATGTTTTGGTTGTTCCTAACATCTCGACGAACCTCTTGTCCATTTATCAGATTTGCCACACTGGCTCTAGTAAGACAGTTGAGTTCTCACCACATGATGTGGTTATTCGAGACCTCCATGACTCTGATTTGGTTGTGGCTACTGGGAGTGTTGATACTGCATCTCGTCTTTGCAGATTTGATGGATTTGAGCCTTCTAAGGGTACAGGTTCATCTCTTATAGAACATGTAGATTCAGTGAGTAAGCTTTGGCATGAGCGTTTGGGCCATGTCAATTGCAAATATCTTCAGCAGATGAGTACACAGGCACTAGTTCTTGGTCTTCCACAGATTTCTTGCACTGATGGTGTTTGTCATGATTATGTGCTTGGCAAGCATCATAGAGATCCATTTCCGAAGGGAAGTGCCACTCATGCTTTGGCACCCTTGGAGTTGATTCATAGTGACCTCATGTCATTTCCCACTCCTTTTTCAAGGGCTAAGTATGTACTCACATTCATTGATGACTTCTCCAGATGCACATGGGTGTACTTTCTTAAGTACAAGTCTGATGTCTTTGATTCCTTTTGAGTCTTCAAGATATTTGTAGAGAAGTAGTTTGGCCTTTATATCCGGTGAATATGTACAGATAATGGGGGGGAATATGTGAATCAGGCTTTTAGAGATTTTTGCATTGAGCATGGTTTGCAGCATCAGTTTTTTGTTCCCTACACCCCTCAGTAGAATGGTATTGCTAAAAGAAAGAACAGGACTTTACGGGAGATGGCTAATTGTATGATTCAGTCCAGGTCCATGGATTCATTTTTTTGGGCTAAGGCAGTCAATTTTGCCAACTATATTTAGAATCGAATGCCTCACAAGGCGATTCGACATATGACTCCTGAGGAGGCTTGGTCTCATGAAAAGCTTGATATTTCATCATTTCGAGTATTTGGTAGTGAGGCATGGGCTTTTATTCCTAATGCTCAAAGGAGAGCTATGGAGCAGAAGAGTCGACCCCTTATTTTTGTCGGCTACTATGAGGATGTTAAGGCGTACAAGTTATTTGATCCTGATTTCAGAGAGGTCCTGTTTCAACAGGATGTTCAGTTTGATGAGCGTCTTCCTCCAGTTGATACGCTGTCTCCAATGTCTATAACTTCACTACCTACTCCACCCACTGCAGCTCTTCAGGATTATTTTGAGGATGATTCTGATGAGGATATTGATGATCCCCCATCTCCATCTCCACTTGATCCACCTCAGAGGCCCAAATGGGCTCACTTTACTATTGAGGCAGTAGGATCTATGGTTGGTGATCCTTCAGACACTCGTCGCACCCATTCTCATACTGCGGGTTCTAGTCTTTTGAGTCATGCTCTTTTAGAGGATCCCCAGAGGTTTTTAGAGGCGACAGGTCACCTTGAGTGGGATAGTGCTATGGAGGAAGAGTATTCTTCTTTGATGAGGAATAGTACATGGGATCTCTATCCTCTTCCTAAGGGCAGAAAGATGGTTCGGTGCCGATGGTTGTATCACACCAAGTATGTTGTTGATGGTTCTATTGATAATTACAAAGCACGTCTTGTTGCGAAGGGTTTCTCATAGGTTGAGGGTATTGATTACTCTGAGACATTTGCCCCTATTGCCAAGATGAATTCTATTCATTTTGTACTATCACTTGCAACTTCTAGAGGATGGCCCATTTTTTAGATGGATGTGAAGTGTGCCTTCTTGCATGGTGACCTATAGGAGGAGATCTATATGGAGTAGCCTCAGGGATTTGTGCATGATGCTTCTTTGGTTTTTCGACTTCAGCGTTCATTATATGGTCTCAAATAGGCCCCTCGGGCTTAGTATGAGAAGATGGACTCTTTTTTGCTCTCCACTGGTTTCACTCACTGTCATTTTGATCCCACGGTCTATATTTAGCATCTTGAGGGTGAGATCCTGATTCTTGTGCTATATGTTGATGATCTTCTCATCACAGGTAGCTCATCCTCTATGATTCAGCATTCTCAGCTAGCTTTGATGGAGCAGTTTGAGATGACAGATCTTGACCTTTTGCACTATTTTCTTCGTATTCAGGTGATTCGATCTTCAGAGGGGATCTCCATTTACCAGCAAAAGTATTCTCTTGATATGCTTTAGTTTTTTAGAATGCTTGATTGCAAGCCTACCCCACACCATTTCAGTCAGGGGTTGTTTTGACTACTACTTGCCCCACTCCTTCAGTAGATTCTACACTTTGCAGGCAGTTGGTTGGCAGTCTGTTGTACCTGACTCACACTCGTCCTGATCTTTCCTTTACGGTTGGCCTTGTCTCTATATTCTCCCATGATCCTCATGAGATTCATTGGCAAGCTGCCAAGCGTATTTTGAGGTACATTCAGGGCACCACTTCATATGGCATTCACTACACATTAGGGGATCCTCACATTGTTGGCTACACTGACTCAGATTGGGCTGGTGATGTCAATGATTAGAAGTCTACTTTTGGCTTTGTTTTCTGTCTTGGCTCTGGTCCTATCACATGGTCGTGCAAGAAGCAGATTGCTCATGCATTATCATCTACAGAGGCTGAGTACCGAGCTGCTATGCTCGCTAGTCAAGAGATTTTATGGCTTTGTCAGTTGATGACTGAGTTTGGTTTTCCTCCTGATAGTCCTACTATTATTGGTGTGACAATTAGAGTGCTATCCACATTTCTCGCAACCCGGTGGAGCATCAATGAACGAAGCACATTGAGCTTCATATGCATTTCATCAGACAGTTGATTCAGGATGGTTCTCTCATCTTGGAGTATATTCCCACTGCCGAGCAAGTTTCAGACATCTTCACGAAACCTTTTGCATCTTTGTGCTATCTTCAGTTGCACTCTATGCTTGGGGTGAAGGAAGTTGTCCTTGGGGGGTCTTTATGAGGCCTTCCTTCCTTCATGTTTCTTTTAGCATGTTCTTCTATCTCTTTTTAGAGAGGAGTTTTTCCCACTGGGTTTTCTCCTTTTCTCCATTTCATAGAGATTTCTTTGTACTTGGGTACCTGATCTGGCCTTGTTGTTGGGACCCATTGCTTTTGCTTTCAATAGCTTCTTCTAGGTTTTAGCTTCTCCCTAAGTCTAGCTTAAGGGGGGTTGTTAGAGTAATTGGGTATTTACTTTATTCATTAAACAATATTTGTTTAATTACGTAAAGTTCCCTTTTACCTCTTTTTCACTTAAGCTAACATTAGGTACATAATAATTAATTACTTTATTAATTATTATTGTGCAAGCCTAGGGTTTTCCTTTTTAGGGTTTTCATCTATATACGGTTGAAAAGTATCTTTTTTATTATTATTCATTTACATTTTAGGTGAATACATTGCTCCACATTCTTGAGCATTCTCTTTGTTTCTTCTCTTTGCTTCTCCTTGTAATAGGTATTATTTGCTTGCAGAGGTCACTGGGCTCCTATGAAGTTGTATCTTCTCAACTCCAACAGAAGTGACCCTACACTACTGTACATGGAAAGAATATTTTTTTCAATGAGGGAACTCTGGGATTGTCCATGTACTGGCAAGTCCCAGACCATTTTAAATTCTTAAACTACTTTGCATGGAAAAATAATGTTTAAAGAGGTTTGTAAAGAATTTTCCATGCACTGGCAATCCTTAATCCTTTGTTATTCCTTAAGAGAAAAATACTTCAAGAACTGCCCATGTACAGGAAACTCCTGCTCCTCTCTAGACATTTTCGTAAGAAATAAAAATCCTCCCCTCCTTTGCCAATGACCACAAAAGGACCCAACCATAAAGCTTCAAACTTTCCATGATTTCCCCTCTCCCGACATCGAGCATTCCACATCAACACTAGGTCATTTTCTTCAAATTTTCGCTCTTTGGCCTTTTTATCAAAAAGATACTTCATATGTGACTACAACTTCACATTCTACTTTTGGGCCATTCTCCTTATTTCATCAAGTTCTGCAAGCTGCTCCATTCTTTCCTCCATTGGTTTAGAAATATCCAAATCCTCTTGCAGAATAAAATTAAAAACTGGTAAAAGATTTTGTAGTGGCATCTTGGCTTGATTCCCATACACCAATTCAAATGGAGACTTTCCATTCACCCTTTTTACTATAATCCTATATGCCCACACACCCATTCTCAACTTTGAGTCCCATGCCTTTTTATTTGTATCTAACATCTTCTTTACTATCTTCAAAAGACTTTTATTACTTGATTTTGCTTGACCATTTTCTTGTGGATGATAAGGGGAAAAATAGGAAACACTAATGTCATATGTGTTGCAGAAATCTCTAAACTCATCAGATCTAAAACACATCCCATTATCTATGATCAATCTTACTAGTGTGCCAAATCTATTTATAATGTTCTCCATCAGAAATTTCACCACCACCTTGCTCATTGCCTATTTAGTTGGGATAGCCTTCACCCACTTGGTAAAATAATCAGTGGGCAATAGTATCCATTTATGTCCTCCACTTGATTTTTCTTGTATTTCTCCAATGAAGTCAATTCCCCATTGGTGGAAAGGAGCTTCTACTTGCAAAGGTCTAAGTGGTAAGGATCCATGATACTTCGATTTCCCTGAAATTTTTTGACAAGCCTCACATTTCCTTACATGTGCAAAAGATTCATTAAAAACTTTAGGCTAGTAATAGCCAGCCCTGAGAATCTTATGTGCAATAGTTTTAGTAGAATAATTTCCACAACACACCCCCTCATGCATCTCCCTCAAGACATATTTTTCTTGTGATTCATCTAGACACAATAGCAACATTCCATCCTTATTCTTCCAAAATAAGCCCCCTTCTATAAAAACATACTTAGATGCTTGTAGCTTCAAAGTTCTCTTTTGGTTATCATTCAATCCCTTAGGAAATTTCATGTGCTTGAGATAATACATTACATTTGTGTACCAAGAGGTATGTTCAATACTTGCAACTGCATTCTCCTCACCTTCTATATTTCTGATTTGATTTGCTTCTATGTTTGTTTCTGCCATTAGCCTGGCCAAACCCTGTCCTCTAACCAACTTGGTAATCTGAATTTCCATGTTGAACTCTTGGATTTTATTAATCCATCTACATCTTTTTCCTGTTACCTCTGCCTATACCAGGATATCTTTCACAGCTGCATGCGGGACATAAGCAATTACTTTAGCTCCAACAAGATATGGTCTGAAATATTTTGCTACTTTGACCAATGCAAAGGCATGTTTTTCCATAATGTCATATTTAAATTCTGACCCCTGCAAATATTTTTTGAAAAAAGATACAGGCTTCTCATGACCTTCATCATTCTTTCGCAACATAACAACTGATATGGTGTGAAATGAAGCAAAATAAAATATCTGAAAAGGTTTAGTAAAATCAGGGGACTTTAGGATGGGTGCTTCTTTGATAGCTATTTTGATAGATATAAATGCTTCCATAGATTTAGCAGTCCAAGCTAATGTTTCTCCCTTTTTCAACATCTTGGATATAGGTTTAACAATCTCAACAAAATTGGATACAAATCTTCTAACAAAGTTAATTTGACCAAAAAATGATTGGATTGCTTTGATAGTTTTGGGAATGGGAATTTTATCTATGGCATCTACTCTCTTAGGGTCTATCCTAATCCCATCTTTTGATACAATATGTCCCAAAATTTTACCCTTTCTAACAAAAAAATGACATTTTTTAGATTAAGAATAATACCATATTCCAAAGCCTTGATGAATATTTTCTCCAAGTGCCCTACATGATCCTCTACCTTTTTGGAATAAGTAGTAAGATCATCTTGATACACCACCTTTATAGCATTAATCAAATCTGCAAATGCCACATCCATGGCCCTTTGAAAAGTGGCCCCTACATTTGTGAGACCAAATGGAATTCTCACATAAACATATGTTCCCCATGGTGTAGTGAATGTTGTCTTGTATTTCTCAGACTTTTTGACTTTAACTTGGTTATATCCAGTAAACCCATCCATCATTGACAGTAACTCACAACCTGTTACTTTGTGCAATATTGCTTCCATATTTGGGAGAGGATAACTAACTTTAAGGGAAGCAACATTCAGATTTCTGAAATCTACACATAATCTAATATCCCCATTTTTATTTCTTACTAGAACCAGGTTTGAGACTCATGTTGAATGCCTAATGGGTTTAATAATGCCTCCACCTCTGAGTTTTTCCAGTTCCTCCCGTATCTTAGGTTCCAAAGTTGGGTTAATAGGCCTCTGCCTTTGTCTAAATTTCTTTGAGTCTGGTTTAAGTGGAATCTCATACTAGAAAAGGTCCTCTTTGTATTCCTTGAGATCCTCATAAGACCAATCAAACACATGTTCATATTTTCTCAATAATGCAATCAACATTCCCCTAATGGTTGGACTTATCTTTTTTCCAATGTAGACCCTTTTTGGTGTTAACTCAGTTCCTAGATTTACTTCTTCAATATCTTCTCTCTTGACTGATGTCTGCTTCATGAGAGAGCGATCACTCCCATCATATGCTCTTTCTAATGCCACAAGCCCTTTGGGGAGCTTGTTGGTTTTAAGCTACAAGAATTTCTTCTCAAATACAATTTGGTTCCCATCCACTTCATCCACAAAAGCATTGAAGTCAATCTCATGTGCCTCATAGTGATCTATACAATGAAGAAACTTCAAAAGGTCAATATCATCATTAAAAACCTACCAACTGTATATGTTATTAGGGATAGCAGGTCTTGTTTTGAATTCAACCTAAGATATTCTAGCCAAAGTGGTATCATCTCTTTTCAAGGCTACATTAGCCAGAAAATCTTCCATCAATTTTTTTGATCTATCTATCCAATCAATTGAGAACGCATCAAATAATTCAACTGTGTCCCACAAAAAAATTATATATTGTTTCAATCTCTTGTTCTTTGCAGCATATCTTGATCTGATTTGTGAAACAACTAGCTCAGAATATCCCAGGATAGTTAGCAATTTGATCTTGTGCTTGACAACCATATTTAAACCAATCAATAAGGCCTCATATTCTGCCACATTGTTTGTACACTGAAAGGTTAACAAAAATTAATATTTGAATGTTACACCTTTAGGTGATATAAAAATTACTCCAGCTCCATTACCTTCTTGGCTGCATGCCCCATCAAAATACATTTTCCACACACCCTGCTGATCTTTAGAAACATGCTTATCAATTGGGTCAGTATTTGATAATTCAGGCTGAGATGGTTCCACTCTGAAGCTACCTAAATCCACATCACAGAAAAAATTAAGCTATTCTTGAGGGACATACTCAACAATCCGATTCATCCTTGGTTCACTATACAACTTGACTTCCTCACCATTGATTGGTATTATGGAATATGATAAATCAAACTGTACATTGCATCCAACTATTGTAGTCCATTATCTTGACAAAAGCATTCCAAATTGAGGAGGTGTGTCAATAATAGTTATGTCAATATTATAAGTTACTTGTGGGTAAGTTTCCAATTTCACTTCCACATCTTTCATAATTCCCACAACCGGGACAGGTCTACTATCCATGGCATAATATTTAACACCCTCAACATCTACCCACATACCAAGTTATTTCATCACCCCTACTAGCATAATGTTCATAGAAGCACCTGAGTCTATCATACAATTTCGTACCAGCTTGCCATTTATGAGTAGGGTAGTGAAGAATGGATCAATTTGTGGTGTATTAATCAATGCATCACTTAGACAAACCTCTGGAACTTTTATCTTTTCCTTTCTATTACTAATTTCAAGAATCTCTTTATTTTCAAGGTTTGTACTTTTATTACCACCACTACACATTAATTGAATAGCACTATCCCTATACTCTTTGATCTTCATCATTTCAAGTAATGGGACAAACATTTTTACCTGGGAAAGATGCTTGCATGAAATCAAAAGAGGCGCCTTATGTTCTGATCATCTTATTTTTCTCTTTTGACTCTCCTTTCTTCTCCTCTTTCTCCTTTTTGTTTGTCTGATCTGAATTATGTTTGTCCTTGGGCAATTCTTTGTTTTCTTCTTTAGGGACATACTTTTGTTTTTTTTTATCAGACTGCTTACCAGCTATCCCTTTTGAAGCTTCATGGGGCATTTCCTTATTCTTCAAAAATATTCCTCTTGGAACACCTTCATTCTCATTCACTATTCTATTCCTCAACCAGTATCTACTTTTGGCTTGCTCAACTGCTACAATGGTCAATCTTTTAATTTCTTCCTCAGTTGGTCTCCTCATATTGCACCTATTGGTATGATATGATGTAGTAGGGGGACCTTGTTCATTATCACTTTCTTCATGATCCGAAAAAACTTGTTGTTCTGCCATATGGACATTGTACTTCTAGTGATCGACATCATATTCATACCCTCCTCCTTCTGAAAATGAGTATCCATGCTCAACAGAGTGAAGAGTGTGAGAAGTTAAATAAATATTATGGTCCTCTTCATTGTTGTCTTTTGGTATATCTTTTCCTGGTATTGACTGAGCTACAATAAAATTATCTGGGGAATGCGGCAAGTCACAAACTAAGCACCAAGGACTATTATCTACCATATATGCCCCTCTTTTCTTTAAAGGATCAGGCGTCTCTTTATTCCTTGGCCTATCCATCACTCGCTTTCCATCCTTCCAATTTGTATTATATGGCATGTCATGTAGCCTTGGCCTTTCATTTTTGTATGTATTTTCCTGCCTATTTGGAGGAACATATTGAGGAACCCTAGGGTTATCCCTCTTGGCAATCATTCCTGCAACTTTCTTATTATTTTCAATAGTTAGTGCTATCTTTTGAGCTTCAGCTAGATTCCTAAGACACCTGTTCCTGAGCTCATATCCTGTCTTAGGATCAAAATCTTTTAAATAGATACTCAATGCAGCAGGATCAGCTAATTTGCATCCAAGAGGTATCTTATTATGCAATTTATAAAACCTCTAGTTGAAGTCATAAGCTGAATCATTTTCATGCTTTTGGATAGTTACCAATTCATGCAAGGCAAACTCTGGTGCACATTGATTCCCATACTGCTCAAGAAACTATTCATAAAACTCTTGAATGGAGTCAATAGAAGTTGTGGGCAAACTGTTAAACCAGTCTCTGGTATCTTCAATTAGTGACATCATAAACAATCTCATTTGTACATCCTCATATTGCATATCCAAATCTTGAATAAATGCATTAAAGCTCCTTAGGTTCTCTTTAGTCGTGATTGCACTACTTCCTGTGAACTTTGGGACAAGACTTCTCCAGCTATTATCCATGGGATAAGGATATATTTGAAATCTAGCCAAATCAAACTGTCTGATCATGGTTGTGTATGGTGGAGGAGGTGGATTTTGATGATGTTGGTACTGGTACAATGGATTGTTGTATGGTAATGGCACATATTGCTAACCTTGTGGGGGCTTGTGTTGTTGACCATGTGGAGGCATATATTGTTGGTGAGGAGGTGGCTGAGCATTTTGATGTTGTGGTGGAGAATTTGGGGGTCTATATTGATTCCCTGGTTGATTTTGTTGGGCTCTTGGGGGATTTGAAGGTCCTGCATTATTATTCCCCTGCCTATGAGGTGGCACATATTTACGCAAGTTAGCCATTTGAGCATTAATTTGAGCTTTCTGCAACTTCAATTCTTCAAGCTCCCTTATTGCTTGGATTCTCTTCTCATACTCTATTATTTCTCTTTCCACTTGTCTTTCATACTCCAACCGTGCATTTATCTCATCTCGAGCCATGTGTTCATAGTTCTCTTCAGAGGCTACTTCATAGCCAAGTCCATCTTGATTCTCTTCAAGTAATGTCATTTTCTAATCATATTCATGTTGTCTCCTTTCCCTTTCAACCTCAAATCCATCCATGAACTCCTCAACTTTCTTGGGTTCTGGTTGATAGAAGGGATTCCTCTTTTCCTCAGGAGTGTGAGGTTCTCTAGATGGGTTGTTTTCATTTGTCAGTGTACCATAGGAATTATGTGTCTCCAAGGGTGATTTTGATGTTTTGTATTTATTTTTTGGGCCCATGTCATCAGACACCTTCTTGCCCTTATCATTCTTTTGAGTCCATTTACTTTTGTCATTATTAAAATCCTCCTTATACAAAGATCTTTTGCCATGCATGTTGTGAGTAATTTTGATAGTCTGAACTCTAGGATGGTTCCTTTCTAATGTATATTTCACTTTATCAGTTTCAATGCACTTATTCATTCAAAGTCGCCACTCACTTTCCAAAAGTGATAAAATTATGTAATTCATTGTTCCCAGCAGAGTCTTTTGCAAGGTACTGACTCTATGATGAAGGCGTGGGTTCAGTTTAACGGTCCCCAACAGAGTTACCAAACTGTTAGGACTCAAAAAAATAGGTTTAAACCATGAAGGGTTGCCAAGATCTCACAATGTTTCTAGCTAACGCACATGGCTAATCAATGTGATTGAACCTTCTACTCTTTAGGCTCTGCTAAATCTAGGTGGGTGAACCTATATAAATGAGGCGGACTTAAACAATACACTTCATGTTTGAAAAATCTATCCACAATGGCAATTGGAAGTGGAGAGATAAAATCTTAATAACTACTCCTACTACATAAAATGAAAGTTTTTATATATGTCTTCTTATGAATTCTGTTTTCTGGGGTATGCCAGATCAGTGCTTTCTATCCACATGGGCAATGGAGTCAAAATTCAAGAATAATATGTGTTTCCCTATTTTTGGCTTGGCTTGACTTGCTAGGCACTTTTGAAAAAGGAGGTTCTATAACTGGCATAAAACTTCACTAAATGTATGACTTGCATAAATTGTGCTAGAATATTTATTTACTAGGTTCTTCTTCAATTATCCAAAAGAAATCCTTAATCACTTGATTCATTCAAAATAATTTAAATCTGACTTGCAGACACCAATTAATTAAATCACACAAAATGAAAATGCACTTTGATAAATAAGGAATATACTTGACATTCTAATTTAAATGATTAAAAATCTCAAGTTGGAGACAACGAGATAAAAAGTAAAAAAATCGCATCACAACAACTACAACTAAATACCAAAAAATATTTCACCAATTTAAAATATTATTTCCATTGTTTTGCTTCATAAAAGTCTATACATTGTTTGCATCCTCTAGTTTTTATTTTTTACTATCTTCTCACTATTCTAACTTCTAACCCTTATTCTATATCAAACTCTTGCTTTTATATCCTTGGAAAATCTTTCCCGCACCTTTTAGTTCTGGCCCATTCGCATTCACATGAAAGGCCAAAATTCATGTCATTTCAAAACCACACACAACTGAAAATAACAATCATAACTATCGCAAAAGAAACAACTACTTTATCGCGTTACCGTGCACCATCATTTCAACTGTTGCAGTACCGCTATAGCATTTCACGTTACTCCACCATCTACTGCTCTACCATGTTCTACCTGTTTGCTCCCTGTAGTTCCATAGTGATTCCAGGCTCATCCCTCCCTACTGCTCTACCACGGTCTCTGTTTTGACCCCTGGCGATATAGTTATACCCTCCTTTTGTCATCGTTATCTACCGCCCTACCGCTCACTATATTTTGTCTTCCTGTGGTATAGCGGTGACCTATCTTGACCGTCACCTCCACCAATTTACCGAGGTCTCTTCTTCATTTTTCTCCTCTTGTGCCCACTGCTCTACCGCGGACTAACATTTCTCTCCACGCGGTATGGCGGTTTCCACATGCTCTGTTCTTTCTACTGCCCTACCATGGTTTTCCTTTCAATTCCCCACGGTATCGCGGTGACTTACATTGACTGTCATCTTCACCGTCTACCACCCTACCATGGGCTCCTTATTGACCCTCCACGGTATGGCAGTTATCTTCTTGTACACCGTGCAACCGCGAGCTCTGCTCCAACTCCTTGTGGTGCAACGGTAAGGGCGTAATATGGTTGTCCTTAACTGCTATACCACAAGATACTTTGTGAGATGCCATAGTAAAGAGGTAAAGAGTGAAAGCTATGAAAGGTGAACAACATGGAAGTGGTATGGCGGTAAAAGGAATTTTTTGACTTTGTGGATGGCGATAAAATGATTTTTCATGAAAAAGATAGCAAAAATTTGGATTTAAATGGATAAAAAACCTTAGGAATTTTTTGAAAATTATGGTTCTAGTAGGCCCCTCTACAATAACCTCTCTCAATTTTCACTTTTTACTATCTTAGAGGTGTTTCCCGTGGTGGCGAATTTTCACTTGGGGAAAAAGTTATCAAATGCAAGTAGTGTAAAGTTGCAAAGTGGTGCAACTTTCGTTATGCAACTTGTGTGACCAAATGAACTATTCCAACATGTTCGGGTGGGTATGTTTACACTAGACATGGTCCTCTTTCACACCCAAACACGTTGAATTTCTCTAAGCTATGTTCAACCAACAAAATCCTTTAAGAGTCTAAAGTGCAAAATGGTTGCAATCTTCGACGGGTTGTTACTCAAATACCATGATTCTTAGAAACTTCTCGTTTGATCCAAAATGATTACATTGGGCCCCTCTACAATAACCTCTCTCATTTTTTGCTAACTCAAAGGTAATTTTTTGTGGTGAAAACTTTTCACTTGGTGAAAAAGTTGTCAAATGCAAGTAATGTAAAGTTACAAAATGGTGCAACTTTCATTCTATAAATTGTGTGAGCAAAGGAATTATTCAAACCCATCCAGATGGGTATGTTTATGCTATGCATGGTCCTCTTTCACACCCAAACATGCCAAACCGCTCTGATCTACGTTCAATTAGTTGAACCCCTTAAGAGTCTAAACTATAGTTGTTGTCACTAAATAGTGCACCCTTTTTGAGACACAAATCTCAGCACACTATTGAAACATTGGATCTTTATATTCAATATCCATGACATATGGTTTTTCATGCTCTAGATTTATTAAACATGATGTGGCGACAGTTATGTTGTGCATATTTTGCACACATGCCCCGCCGTAGGCATGGACCCTCTTTTTTTCGCTCTTGGTAGGCTTCTTTGCTCCTGTCTCTTTTTGTGTGCCCCTCATTTTTCTGTCCTAGTTGGTCAACATGCTCTTCAGAGTCTCATTTTTGGCTGACCATATTTTTCCCCTAAAATGAAAACTTGTTAAGTCTTGGGTTTTTCGGGCTTCACCCCCCCGCTCGCTCAATTCACTTTTTCCTTCATTCTTTGACTTTGGGGATAGATTTCCTTTGGATTTTGGATGTTTTTGTGGTTCCTAAGTGAACTGACAAGGTTTTATTAAGTTTCAAGAAGTTTTAAAAATTCCAAAACTGTGTTCCTGCAACAGCATTCCTACAGCGGCATTCCGGCCTCACGTTTCTGAAACATACAAGCACACCTCTAAATCAAAAACGAACTTTGACCTAGATGCTAAAATGGGGTCTTATCCTCCCCTAACCTTTCAAATTTCAATTGCAGCTGGGAAATACCATCTAGAGTTTCGTGCTTCGTCGATCGTTTCAAAATAGCATTCCTACAGTGGCATTCTAGCCTCACGTTTTCGGAACGTACAAGCGCACCTCCAAATCAAAAACGAACTTCGACCCAGATGCTAAAATGGGGTCTTATCCTCCCCTGAACTTTCAAATTCTAAATTTGCAGCCGGGAAATACCATCTGGAGTTTTGTGCTCCGTTGGTCGTTTCAAAACAACATTCCTACAGTGGCATTCTGGCCTCGTGTTTCCAGAACGTACAAGCGCACCTCCAAATAAAAAATGGACTTTGACCCAGATGCTAAAATGGGGTCTTATCCTCCCCTGACCTTTCAAATTCCAAATTTGCATCTGGAAAATACCATCCAGAGTTCTTGCTCCGTCGGCCGTTTCAAAACAGCATTCCTACAGCGACATTTCGGCCTCGTGTTTTCGGAACATATCAGCACACCTCCAAATCAAAAATGGACTTCGACCCAGATGCTAAAATGGGGTCTTATTCTCCCTTGACCTTTCAAATTCCAAATTTGCAGCTGGAAATACCATCCGGAGTTTCGTGATCCATCAATCGTTTCAAAACAATATTCCTACAGCGGCATTCTGACCTCGTGTTTCCGGAATGTATCAGCGCACCTCCAAATCAAAAATGGACTTCATCCCAGATGCTAAAATGGGGTTTTATCCTCTCCTAACCTTTCAAATTCCAAATTTGCAATCAGAAAATACCATCCGGAGTTCTATGCTCCATCGGTCGTTTCAAAACAACATTCCTACAGCGACATTTCGGCCTCGTGTTTCCGGAACGTACAAGCGCACCTCCAAATCAAAAACGGGCTTCGACCTAGATGCTAAAATGGGGTCTAATCCTCCCTTAAGCTTTCAATTTCCAAATTTGCAGCTGGGAAATACCATCCGGAGTTCCGTGCTCTGTCGGTCATTTCAAAACAGCATTCCTACAACGGCATTTCGGCCTCGTATTTTCGAAACATATCAGTTCACCTCCAAATCAAAAATGGACTTCGACCCAGATGCTAAAATGGGGTCTTATCCTCTCTTGACCTTTCAAATTCCAAATTTGCAACTGGGAAATACCATCCAGAGTTTTGTGCTCTGTCGGCCGTTTCAAAACAACATTCTTACAGCAGCATTTCGGCCTCTCATTTTCGGTTTCAAGAAGCCTACCATGGGTCCATCGACAGAACCATTTGATCCAATGAGGAATGCTGAAATTCCATTAGGAAGAAGGTAGCTTTTAGGCAGTTTCAGCTATAGTAAAAAGGAAATTAGCTAGGAGACAAAACTACTACAGTGACTAGCCACTACAAAACAGAATAGGGAAAAAACAAAGATGTATTTTAAATTGTTGAATATTGTGGGGTATGTGAAGCCCTAATGTAATTGAATCTGAGCCACACAATGTAAATCAATCCTTGTCATTCATTTGGACTTTGGAAAACTATAAATAGGGGTCTTCCCCTCATTTGTAAGTGTTGGAGAGTTGTTGTAAAAACATTCTACAACAATAGAAAGCAGCATTGCATGATCTATGGGTGTTACTTTTGAGTTTGTTCATTATGTGTGCATGGTTCTACCTTCCAATTTAGTTTTAGTTTTAGTTGTAGTTTCTTGAATGGAAGTGGTAATGGTGATTTTTGTTACAGTATTTGATGAATTTTCAGCCCATATTTTTGGCACTTGTTGATGGCAACCTGCTGTGCAACGTTAGCCTGGGCTTCTTTATTTGATTGTTGCAACTTAGTTCATTTGCATGTTCATGATGTGTGTATGCAAGCTAAAAATCTACAGTCCTTAGAAGATTGCACTGGTTTTGTGTAACTGTAGGATCCTCTTGGCCAAGCAAAATCTAGTTTAGGGAATTTGTCTACTGTAGTAGCCTCCATGATCACTATTCATTCGTAGTTTCAGATCCAGGAACCTTCTCTTTTCCCTGCCCTTTTTCTTTTTTTTTAATAAGTAGCCTTAGGTAAGGTTCATTTCACATTGTAAAGTTAAATCTGATGTTGAAATGGAGGTCCAGACTGCTATTTGAACCTACACCTTTTTAACTTTCCCATCTCAAAAACTCCATTTGTAGATCCAACTTCCCTGTTTTGTAACTCATCTGTAAGTCCACCTTGTGATTCCAAAAAATCACATAAATCAACTGAAATATTCCAAGCATCATCATGACCTGACATCCGAGAGACCTTGGATAGTATTCTGCAATCTGATTGTGGAAAATTGTCTTTCAAGAGAGGTAATGCGCCTACGTATTACCTGTGTTGTGAAGTGCATAAAAACACCATTAACAGAACTGGCGCTAGAGGGAGGGCTGACATGTTGAGGCTACAAAGCTGAATGTTGGATGTTGAAAAGAGCACTTTCAAGAAGAAATCTAAGATAAGAAGATCTCTTTTAATGCTGAAACATAAAATCAAAAAAATTTGAAAGCAAAAAGAAGTTGAGTTGAAATGGAGCAGCACGTGCAAATTAACATCACTCAGCTACATGTAGATTTAAATAGGAGATTGAAGAGACCATTGCAACAATTTGCATTGGTAGATAAGTGTCGGATTCATGGCACCCACAAGCACAATGAATTGGAGTGTCTAACTTTCTTGAGTAGAATTGAAAGAGTCTTGCAAGGAGAGATTCCCTTTTGGGAAATATATCAGCCTTTAGCCCTTGCAGACCCAGAGGAGGAATTAGCAACCATGGCAACCAAGGCATTTGAAGAGATGATCTAAGAATATTTGGGTAGCAAAGATGGACCAAGATTGGAGGAAGCACTAATGTCAAGCTGGTCCATATTTCACAATGCACCACATTCCGAATTTACTTGTTCGTCATGTGCAAGCATCATCACCCAAGTCACAGGCAATTTGAGCAAGTTGGAGCAGCCAACTGTCAAGGAGAATGAGTCATACCATATGGTAGAAAAGCTATCAGCATCTGGAGGACAACACCTTCAAGATAAACCAGGAAATCCACCAGAAACTAGTGTTGGGACAGCAAACACTGATGCTGAAAATCAGAAAGAGGAAGAGGTTGACAGCCTTGGGACAGCAGAAAGTGATGATGAGAACCCAGTAGCAGAAAGATATGACCAGCTCATCTCCAGATTAGCAAAGGATTGGTCAGAGCTGAAATGTCAGGTGGATTTGGAGGTATTGCTACTACCAAATTGGTGCAGGCTCCATGATTCATCCCACTCTGAGTTCACATGAGGACTGTGCCAAAAATCCATGAAGCAAGTCAGAAAACAAGCAAGGCAGCGGATCACACCACTCCCTGCAGTGGCTTCAAGAATGGAACATGAGGACCAAGAGCCTGAGCCAAGTGACAACTCAGCTGAAGGTAGTCCTCAAGAGGATGTTGGGACAACAATAGAAGGAGTACAACAATACAATCTCGAGCTTTTGAGTGATCAAGTAGATCAAACTGGAATGTTGTCCACCAGTCACCAAGAATTTTTTCCTCTTGAAAAACATTTGTGCACCATGGATGATGAGCTTTATGGTGAGTCTTTGGGGGAAAATCACATAGTAAATTTTGGCCCCCTTGATGAGGTGCCATCAATTGATGACTTATTTCCATTGGGAGTTGTGCTGCAGAGGTATGCTCATGCCGAGGAAGAACACATCCCAGAAGATGGTAGCGATGAGGGCATACTCCTTGAGCCTCTAAATGGTGATGCACAAGAGTTTCCAGATTGGGAGAGGGGTTCCTTCTCCGTTTATAGCGATAGTGAGCAAGGGGAAATGAGTGAACGTCATGATGAGTTGCATAAATAGAAAAGAGAAGAAGACAAAGGCGGGGGTGCTAAGATAGCCTCCAATAGAGATGAAGCACCCGGTTGATTACAAGATCCAACATGGAGTCCTTCCGCCATGATCATTGTTGATCCTCCTTCATATTTAGATGGCTGCAATAGGATAGATTCGTACATGTCATCATCCCATGATATTGAGCATCTTGAAGATAGGTTCAACGTTTGGGAAAGGAGATGGCACAGTGTGCCACCTTTTGAGGGCAGCAATCAAGTGGATCCCAAGTTTGTGGATGATCAATGTGGAGAAGTACTTTTTTTTGAAGAACTGCCAAGGGGGATTGTTGATCCCACACAAGATGTGGAAGAAGTGTTTGCTGTCTCGTTCTCCCTGCCTTATGCAGACTTGATGCCCGAAGTGTTTCTCCTTCCACCGTACCTACCCAGGTTGCTGATGCAAAGACTGACGATGTGGTGCTCGCTCTCGATTGTCAAATGCTACCACCTCCATGTGATGAAGTCCAGGTTTTATCCTTCCTTCCTCCTGTTAATTTTCATAGCTACACTTATCATTTTGATTATGGGAATGAGAAAAAGTGAACATGTTTATGGATTAATCATGGGTTTAATGAGCCTCCTCAATTGTTGATTCTTCGTGATGTTGAGGTAGAATTTGAATGTTGTCATATTGAATTTACGCCCTCTGAATATAAGGATAAATCTGCATTGTTGAGAACTATAACGATTGCTCGTCTTCTTGTGCACGCATTGCAAAATCCAATGGGCATGAGTGTCGGCTCGCCTTACCTGAATGTAGTTCTTTGTAAATATCTTTGTACATAACTCATTTTGAGTAGTGTAGGTTTCCTGTAAATACTCCACTTTCCTGCTTTCCTTATGTTAGTTTGTTTGTTGTAGGTTGTTTGCTTTAGAGTAGTTTCTTCATTGTTTTCTTTCATTGTCCCGCTTTGGTTAGTTTTGGTGCTTGCTTTTCTTTTCATTTTCTTTTGTTTGCTCTCACTTTGTTGTTGCTTTGCTCGGGGTCCCTCTGCTTTTGGCTGGGCACATTTGTGCACACATCAATCATTCTTATTTCCTAGGGTTGTTCTATGTATTTCTTTGTCAAACTCTAATCAAGTTTTTAGAGTGGATGGTGAGGATCTTTTGTTAGTATCAAGTGATCTAGATGTTTGATTTTAAGTGGATAAGTCGTTGATTGGTCTAATTCTGAAGTATTCTTGAATCTTATATCTCTCACAAATTTTAAAAATCTGACGATCACTATAGGCCTTTTGTGAAGTCTAGTTAAGTGAAAAATCTAAAATTATGCTCCAGCGCCATTGTGATTCTCAACCCTGAGTGCAAGCTTCATTGCTTCCGGGTTGAAATAAAAGAACTGAAAAGAGAAAAAGAAACAAAAGAAAGAAAGCAAAATATTAAAAATCAAAAGAAAATAAATTTAGCTTTTCAAGGGTATACGAGCAACTCTACCGGGGCTATGGATGCCCGGCCAAATAGTAGAGCAATGTTCGAGAGAATCATAGTGACAACGTCGTCGGTGCTATGGACACCTGACTGGCAGCGAGGCAATGTCCCAGATGATTTTGGAGTTAGACTAAACTACGTAGCTTAACTTGATGGAGTTTAGGTTCTTGTAGCAACTCAAGTATGGGAATTAACGTAATTGCACACACTTGGATTTTCAGCATACTGAAGGTTGGGTTAACTAGTGGTTTTGATCCTTTGGTTGAGTGTCTGGCTTGTTTTCCCTAGCATGAAGGTTGGAACCAGAGATTCTGGGTTCGTTATTTCAGTTTTTCATCGAAATGCTCTAGAGCATTTCCCCCAGCGAGTCGCCATTTGTTGTGCATATTTTGCACACACGCCCTGTCGTAGACAGGGACACCTCTTTTTTTCACTCCTGGTGGGCTTCTTTGCTTCCGTCTCTTTTTGTGTGCCCCTCATTTTTCTATCCTAGTTGGTCAATGTTCCCTTCAGAGTCTCATTTTTGGTTGACCATATTTTGCCCCTAAAATAAAAACTTGTTAAGTCTTGGGTTTTTCGGGCTTCGCCCTCCCGCTCGCTCGATTCACTTTTTCCTTCATTCTTTGACTTTGGGGATAGATTTCCTATGGATTTTGGATGTTTTTGTGGTTCCTAAGTGAACTGACAAGGTTTCATTAAGTTTCAGGAAGTTTTGAAATTTCCAAAACCGCGTTCCTACAACAACATTCCTATAGCGGCATTCCAGCCTCACGTTTCCGGAACGTACAAGCGCACCTCTAAATCAAAAACGGAATTCAACCCATATGCTAAATGGGGTCGTATCCTCCCCTCACTTTTCAAATTCCAAATTTTTAGCCAGGAAATACCATCCAGAGTTTCGTGCTCTGTCAGTCGTTTCAAAACAGCATTCCTACAGCGACATTCCGGCCTCACGTTTCCAGAACATACAAGCGCACCTCCAAATCAAAAATGGACTTCGACCCAGATGCTAAAATGGGGTCTTATCCTCCCCTAACCTTTCAAAATCCAAATTTGCAGTTAGGAAATATCATCCGGAGTTTCGTGTTCCGTCGATCGTTTCAAAACAACATTCCTACAACGACATTCCAACCTCGTGTTTCCGGAACATATCAGTGCACCTCCAAATCAAAAAAGGACTTCAACCCAGATGCTAAAATGGGGTCTTATCCTCCCTTGAACTTTCAAATTCCAAATTTGCAGCTGAGAAATACCATCCATAGTTTCGTGCTTCGTCGACCATTTCAAAACAGTATTCCTATAGCGGCATTTTGGCCTCGTGTTTCCGGAACGTATCAGCGCACCTCCAAATCAAAAACGGACTTTGACCCAGATGCTAAAATGGGGTCTTATCCTCCCCTAATCTTTCAAATTCCAAATTTGCAACCGGGAAACACCATCCGGAGTTTCGTGCTCCGTCGGCCGTTTCAAAACAGCATTCCTACAGCGACATTCTGGCCTCGTGTTTCCGGAACGTACAAGCGCGCCTCCAAATCAAAAACGGGCTTCGACCCATATGCTAAAATGGGGTCTTATCCTCCCTTGAGCTTTCAATTTCCAAATTTGCAGCCAGGAAATACCATCCGGAGTTCCATGCTCCGTCGGCCGTTTCAAAACAGCATTCCTACAGCAGCATTTCGGCCTCGTGTTTCCAGAACATATCAACGCACCTCCAAATCAAAAATGGACTTTGAACCAGATGCTAAAATGGGGTCTTATCCTCCCCTGCCCTTTCAGATTCCAAATTTGCAATGGGTAAATACCATCTTGAGTTTCATGCTCCGTCGGTCGTTTCAAAACAGCATTCCTACAGCAGCATTTCGGCCTCTCATTTTCGGTTTCAAGAAGCCTACCATGGGTCTATCGACAGAACCATTTGATCCAATGAGGAATGCTGAAATTCCATTAGGAAGAAGGTAGCTTTTAGGCAGTTTCAGCGACAGTAAAAGGGAAATTAGATAGGAGACAAAACTGTTACAATGACTGGCCACTACAAGACAGAATAGGGAAAAGACAAAGATTTATTTTAAATTGTTGAATATTGTGGGGTATGTGAAGCCCTAATGTAGTTGAATCTAAGCCACACAATGTAAATCAATCCTTTCCATTCATTTGGGCTTTGGAAAGCTATAAATAGGGGTCTTCCCCTCATTTGTAAGTGTTGGAGAGCTGTTGTAAAAACATTCTGCAATAATAGAAAGTAGCATTGCATGATCTATGGGTGTTAATTTTGAGTTTGCTCATTATGTGTGCATGGTTCGACCTTCCAAATTATTTTTAGTTGTAGTTTCTTGAATGGAAGTGGTAATGGTGATTTTTGATACAGTATTTGATGAATTTCCAGCCCATACTTTTGGCAGTTGTTGATGGCAAGTTACTGTGCAAAGTTAGCCTGGGCTTCTTTATTTGATTGCTACAACTTAGTTCATTTGCATGTTCATGATGTGTGTATGCAAACTGAAAATTTTTAGTCCTTAGAAGATTGCATTGGTTTTGTGTAACTGTAGGATCCTCTTGGCCAAGCAAAACCCAGTTTAGGGAATTTGTCTATTGTAGCAACCTCCATGATCACTGTTCATTTGTAATTTCAGATCCAGGAACCTTCTCTCTTCCCTGCCTTTCTTCCTTTTTTATAATAAGTAACCTTAGGTAAGGTTCATTGCACATTGTAAAGCTAAATCTGATGTTGAAATAGAATTCCAGACTGTTGTTTGAACCTGCAGCAAACACTCAACAACTTTCCCATCTCAAGAACTCCATTTGCAGATCCAACTTCCCCGCTTTGTAACTCATCCATAAGTCCACCTTGTGATTCCATCAAATCACATAAATCAACTGAAATATTCCAAGCATCGTCATGACCTAACATTTGAGAGACCTTGGGGTAGTGTTCTACAATCTGATTGTGGAAAATTGTCTTTCAAAAGAGGTATTGCGCCTACGTATTACCTATGTTGTGAAGTGCATAAAAACACCATCAACAAGTTATAAGATCATGTTTCTCAATGATTTGTCATGTTATTTTACACATAGAAAATAGGAGGAGGTTTTTTAACTTATTTAAATGATGAATATGGGAGAAATGTGATAACTACACATGGGTGATGCATCTAGAAATCAAGCTTATATTGTTGTTCATACACATCTAATATCTTCAAAATATCATTAAAACTGACATGTGCATTGATTTCATTTAATGAGATGTCAAGTGTTGTGATATTAGTAGATGCAAATAAATTTTTTTGGTTGGATCAACAACTATCATGTGTTTTGATGCACATTCATACAAGTTCATAGAGGTATAAATATATTCCCATGAGGTTTAAAACATCCACTTGTTCTATAGATGCAAATGCAATGATTTCTAAGCTTTAGAATTAGAACCATTAGTTGTTGGATGCCAACCTCAACCATGAATTAAAAGCAATACATTTTTCTATGATATTTTTTTATGGGAAGGAGCTCTTACAATTCATTTGAAACCTTATGGTGTTAAAATATTTTCCACTAGACAATAATATAACTCAAGAAGAATGAAGCATACATACAAATACATGAAGTATACACATGAATCATGAAGAATACATGTGAACACATGAATTATGCATTGTAAGCATGAAGCATACACGTGAATACACACAATATACGTGAAGTATACACATGAATAAGTGAAGCATACATGTGAATAAGTGAAGAACAAGTAATTGAAGCATTGCAAAGGATACAAACCTCTAGGAATGGAGCTTATTAAGCAATCGATAGAGATTATTTAAGCATTAGATGTAAAAAAACCCATGCCTACAACATTCAAGCATACAATTTACACAATACGCATGATAACATCCTTCAAGAATGATATTAGGAAAATAATATTTTCTTTAATCAATTTTTTTTAAGGCTATACAATGATATACATTGATAAAAGTATATACAATATATCCAAAAAAGTCATACAGGCTTACTACAAAAGAGCCATATGGACATAAAATATCACATATATATCGATAGTACAAAACATATGTTCCAAAATGCCACATAGGCATACAATAAATGATGCTAATACATAGTCATTTCCTTCTAGGGGAAAGAAAAATATCATGTGCTGCCTTTGAAATTCAGCTAGATGGAGTGCCTATTGGTTCTCTTGTCTTTCGAACACACTCACTAGACCTCCTCTCTAGACTCCTCTAGAGCTTCACCTGATACAATGAAAAGTATAGATGTTAATACATAGAAATTGAATTATGGAATGAAAAAATATAGTCACTTACTGCATACAAATAGTCATCATGCACATTTGCAATATTACAACGTTCACGATCTGGAGTGACACCCACCTGTAGCAACCCTCAAGATAGAAATTAAACTACATGTACAAGTATCATGAATTTTTTTAATAATAGACCATAAAAGAGAAAATATAATGTCAAATAAACTAATTTGTTGCATACCTCTCTCAAAGGATCAAAACTGGCTATTGTTGCAGCAACTCCATGATCCATTGTGCCACTAACATTGTCAGGGTTGTTCGATGTCAGCAACTGAAAATGAAACAACATATCTAGCAATCATATAAAGAAGTTCAAGTAGTCGCTTTATAACTGTCATAATTGAGCAACAATATGGCTGTGATAAATGAGTAGGAATTATAAATGTAAAAGTGTAGAAACTTCATAGATAAAAATATAGAAAATTCATGCGTCATGAGTGTAGCAAATTTTGAAGGAAGCTATTCAAGAATGGTGATACTGATAAAAAAAATTCAATACAAGGTAAAGGTCAATGATAGTTGAAAGAAAATGAAACACAATATTAAGAAAACTTTGGGAAGTGATGGTAGGCTATGCAACAGTACAATCCCTATTGGTGGTAGTCACCTTGCATGAAAGAGTAAATGATTGACCTCAATTGAAACTACAATATAGTGCTTATAGATCACAAAATGGTGAATGTACTAAGTCCACTGGGATAGTCCAAACTCTTGCAAATGCCCAAGTTAAGTGCTCATTAAGATTCAAATTGCATATGTTGATGAAGTAATGTTAATGAGGGCATGTTGTCAACATAGTGACAATGCCACAATGAAGTTCACATTAATGAAGTGAGAATTACTATGTTACTAGCAGCTTTCAAAGGGATATTTTAGAGTAAAGGTTTTAACTTAATTATGTTGATTAAGTTACCTTTATTCCCTTCTTAAGATTTCACTTTAGTTTGCATAAAGTGACATTTAAAAATTATATTAATTATTAAATGTTTTCCTATTAGGGTTTCTTTTAGGTTTTGCACGATCTCCTTCTTAAGGATTGATCCATTATATTTTTCATAATTCTTTTTTGTTCTGATAAGATAATTTCTCCATTTTTCAGAGCTTCAAACCCTTGTTTGTTTTCTCCATCCATTCTCTTCCTTGTGACAGGTATCCATTTGCATGCAAGTGTTTTTGGAGTCTGAAGTTGGTTTTGACAACTTTTACATGGAATCAGAGTTTTCTTGTTGCATGCTTGTTCTTCTTTGAAGAATTTTGAGCTACTTGGAGATACAAGGGTTGGATCAGGCATTCACAATTTTTGGGTTTTTTTTTTTTTTAATCCAGGGAATCACCTACAATTTCAAAACATTTTGAGTCCAAACGGACCTCACCGTTGGATCCGCAGTGGTCCAAAACCCCTAACTCAACTGTTCATTCATCTATTTTGGACAAAGTTTATTTAAGGGGGAAAAAAAATTTACCCATACGATCGTCCGTCTGTCTAGTAAAATTTATATATATATATTTCTTCGGAATTTTTATTTTTGTCAGTTTTTTAAAAAAAAAAAACAAGTTGTAAATGTATTTTTGATTTTAAAAAAATCAAATAAATAAAAGAAGCCTTTTTAAGGCTTGCTTAGGCTTGTACCGTGTACCTGCGTAGGTGGGTAGGTACCCTGTGCAGGCTTTGTGCAGGTTCATACCTGTGCAGACCTCCGCAGGGGCCACGCCTTCATAAGGTGTGGTGGGGGTGGGCCCACGTGCCTCCCCCACCAAAGTTTTTTTTCAAAATTTATTTTATTAAAAAAAAATCTTTGTAATTATTTTTTTATTTGTTTTTTTTATATATTAAAAAAACAATTTTTTCTGTAATAAGCCATATTGTGAGAATGCGGTGACGGTCATTTGGCCATCAATTTTAGGCCCGTATTTTTTCTGCAACAGCTATATGACTGTCAAATTTAATGTAGCACTGGTTTTTTCCCCCTTTGGAGCTATTTTTTTCCAGAGGTCCTAACTTGGGCATACGATATCGTTTTTTGGCAAATAAGATATCGTCGAAAAGCTGGTTCTGTCAACTTTCCAGTTGTGTGGGTCTCATTGCTTCATTTTTTGTTGCTGCATTCTACAGCCAATTGAAGTCAAAGGAGCCTTTTTCAGTCCCGAGCTCATAACTTTTGACCTGGTTCTCCGTTTTTCACGATCTCAGTGACATTGGAACCATATTTCAGAGCTCTTTAGTTCCATCGATGTAATTTTCCCAGATTTAACTCGAGGTATATTTTATTCAATTTTTTGTGTTTTCACACTCTGGTGAATTACCTGGACATATTTGCTCTTGGAAACTTTTTGTTTGCATGGGATGCTTCGTTTTTTGGTTGTTCTTCATATATTTCTAGTTTTTGTCCTTTGTGGGCATTTTTGAGCATCATTTGTAAGCAATATTTTATGTAAATGCACTAAGATAAAGTGACACACTATTGTACATGTATTTTGGGGATTTTGCACATAAGGTTGTGCCATATTTTGTACTCGCACAGTTTTATAAAGTGTCATGGGGGGTTGTGTAGTGCCTTTGTTTTTGCCATCACACCTTTGTCATGTGATTTTTCCTCCATGACGACAGTGGATCCATATGATTCCAACCTCATGCATGTGTGTTTTTTTTTGTACACCACTTTTTCAGTTGCAAGTTCTTCCTTGTGCACTTTCAGATGTTGTATCTTCTCATTCATGCACTACAGGGTGTTACACACCATTTCAGTGGATCTGTTAGGCTCTCCCAGTTCAGCATTATGGGGGGGTGTTATACTATTCGTGCTAATGCTTCCTTGGCTTCACCTTGGAAGGAATCTTCCATTCTCAGTTGATCAATGTTTTTCAGACTATTGGTACTTGTGCCATTTGTATCTTCGTTCCAGGTGTTTGCATTTGTTTGCCATCTGATTCGAGTAGTGTCATTTGGGGCACTCACGCAGATTGTTGTCTTCCTAATCCTGATCATCCTATCTTCAGAGGAGGTTCTTCAGCACCATAGCATTCATCTTTTGACAGTTGTTTGCAACTTTTTTTGCTTCAGTGATGTTCTTCATGGCTTTGTGCATCTTTTTTTGGAGTAGAGTTTTTTCCATGAGATTTTCTCTATTTCTCCACTTTAAAGAGATTTGGTTGTATTTGGGTACCTGATCTAGCCTAGTTGTCGGGACCCATGTTTGACTTCTTGCATTATAGTTACCTTTGCTTTTTTGCACATGTTTGTAGCTGCACTCTTGCTCATCTTAAGATGGGGTGTTAGAGTAAAGGCTTTAACTTAATTATGTTGATTAAGTTACCTTTATTCCTTTCTTAAGAATTCACTTTAGTTTGCATAAAGTGACATTTAATAATTATATTAATTATTAAATGTTTTCCTATTAGGGTTTCTTTTAGGGTTTGCATGATCTTCTTCTTAAGGATAGATCCATTATATTTTTCATAAATCTTTTTTGTTCTAATAAGATAATTTCTCCATTTTTCAGAGCCTCAAACCCTTGTTTGTTTTCTCCATCCATTTTCTTCCTTGTGACAAGTATCCATTTGCATGCAGGTGTTCTTGGAGTTTGAAGTTGGTTTTGACAACTTCTACAAATGGAACATATGATGAGTTAGGGCATGTATATGGTTTTACTATAGCATGTAAAGTTGGTTGTTGAGGTGTGCAATAGTAATGGAGAAGAAAAATTTGGTCAATAATGAGTGGAATGAAAGATTTCTTGTAATGGTACATGTCTATAGGATAAAACTTGGATGGAGGTGCTATAGTATAGAAGGGATAAAGAGACAAGACCAAAAGGGGATAATGGAACATATGGTGAAATAATAGAGGGTACAATGGGATGGGAGTCGAATGTTATAATGGAACATAGAATGGACTAGTAGAGATTAATGGGATGGTCCAAGAGTGGATTGTAGAATGTAGGGTGAACTACTAGAGGTTAATGGGACGCGAATTAGTAGGGAATAAAGGAAAATAGGGTGAATTAGGGGAAGATAGTGGGACAAGACCAACAGGGGATAATGGAACTTATGGTGAAATAAGAGAGGGTAATGGGGATGGGAATAGAAAGGGTTAATGGAACATAGGATGGACTAGTATAGATTGATGGGATAACAAAATATGGGGTGAACAATTAAAGGTTAATGTAATGAGATTATTAGGGAATAATGGAACATAGGGTGAATTAGGAGGTGTCTAGGGTTTGACTATAGTACATGAAGTGGGAACTTGATATGTGTGTAGTAATAATAGAGAAGAGTTATAAGATGAAACATAGATAAATATGGTATAACATAGAATGGGTACAGGAACATAGGGTGGAACATAGGGGATGATGGAACATAGGGGGAAATAATAAAGGGTACAATAAGATGGGAGTACAAGGGAATAATGAAACATAGGATGGACTAGTAGATATTAGTGGGGTGGGCTAGCAGGGGATCATGGAAAATAGGGTGAACTATTAAATGTTAATGGGATGGGATTAGGAAGGAATAAAGGAAAAAAAAAGTGAATTAGGAGAAGATAATGTGACACAATCAAGAAGGGATGATGGAACATAGAATGGACTAACTTAGAGATTAATTGGATGAGCTAGGATGGGATAGTAAAATATTTTTAAGGTGAACTATAATAGGGGTTAATGGGAAGTAATTAAGAGGGAATATTAGACCATAAAGTGAATTAGGTGATGTCAATGGGAAGTAATTAGGAGGGAATATTAGACCATAAAGTGAATTAGGTGGTGTCTAAGGTTTGAATGACATGAAGTGGGAACTTGAGGTGTGTAGTAATAATGTATAATAGATTTATTCAATAATGAGTAGAAGGAAAGGTTTCTTGTAATGATATGTGTATAAGATGAAATATGGAGGAAGGTGGTATAATATATAAGGTGTTAAAGATTGGGATATGTGATATAAAATGTTTAAAATATGCGTGATGAAAGGAATGGAAGAATTAGATGGACGTTGAATGCTAAATATAATTAGGATCTCACAAGACTAACCAATGTTTGTGTTTCTCATCAATTTTTTAGATTTGTATACACAAAATTATGAAAACTAGCTAACATTGTTTTACAACACCATTAATGAATAAAGGTTACCCGAGTGAAAAAAAATTGAGGACATGAATTGCAAGGTGTGGAGATCGAAGGTCCACCAAGAAAATGTTTGACATCCAAAGCATTTTATGAGACAAACATTCAAATATAACATTCAACTGTTCAAATTCAATAATAATATATTTAATACTAGCTGCATACATGTTGACTCAATGTCGATAATGAATAAGGGTCTACAAGAATGGAGTATGTCTCATGAACAATCTAACCCTAAAATTTCATCATATTGATTCTACTAATTTATTTATTCTTGAATTTTAAAATATAATTTAATAAAAAAAATCAAATGAACTTGCTAAATTTTACTTGAGTATTAATGTTGTATGTATTATTCAACAATTCATTTGGCATAGCCATCGCCTTTGCAATTGTTGTATATTGTGTAGCTTCATCTTGAGCACTCCGATAACCATATGTGCAAACAACACTGCAAGCGCCATAATGGTGGGGTGGATCTTGGGGCCTACATGTCTCCTCCACATCAGGCTCTACTAGAGGCCTCACACACTATATAATATTCTAGGTGAGAAAGCTAATCAACTCCAACGTGTCCACCTCTACACTGTCCTAAACAATGGAAGGAATGGTGACATGCTCCACCATGGGTTTGGCCAAGGGTCTCAGTGCCAACTGTGGATTACATCGTGCACCGGGTCTATGATGTGTGGAGCCCCCACCTCTACACTAAAAGTCTAAGATGTCAAAATAATTTGGCATATTATTGAGGAAAAACTCGCAATAGAGTTTCCTCAAAAATTATTGTGGTACCTCATGGTTATTGCATGGAGGTTGGTCAAATACCATCCACCACTACTCCCAAAATTTATTTTTAATTAATTCATGGTGGCACCAATGGATGGGGAACCTCTTTCATGCATGAGACAAAGGTGTGTTGGTTCTCGGGTCTATAAATAGGGCACATAAGTCAAATTTGCTATTTTTAATTTTTTTCACATATGCACATGACAAACCACTAGCATAAAATTGTCTCAACTTATGCCTCTTATTTGACCAAAATTTTATTTTCTTGCTCATCTCTCCTACATGAGATACAATTGACTTCAACGATTCAACAATCCCTCTCCTATAAGGGTGGGTTTCGACATGCTCAACTAATCTTCCAATTAATTTTTCAATGTCTCTTTTATTGGTTTCAATTTGATTTAGGATATTTTATTGTGTTCCTTGAGGATGCCTATGAATTGATGGAGGGGTTTTAGGTGTTTCTTGTATAAGAGGCTCTTCATGAGGGGGTGATTATGAATTCTCAATGTTTGGAGGTGGATATTCATTCCCTAAGAATTAGAATAAAGTTTTATTAAAAAAACTATTTCAATCTACATTCTAAATCAAATTTGAAGTAAAAACAATAAAAATACATACCTCTTCGCAATCTTCAACCTCTTTGACATGTTGGTGGCATCCTCATGAAGAATTGCAAGATAAGAGTGCAAAAAACGGAAGAGATTTGGTGAGCGCAAGTTGCAGAGATGGAAATCTCCAAGCCAAGTTGTGGGTTGAAAAGAAAATGAGGTTTAAAATGCAAGATTTGGTTTAAATTAAATTTTTTCATTTGGCACACACCAAATTTGGTGCACGCCAAATGAAAATCATTTCGTGTGCACCAAATGCTCTCTTTTGGCATTTTGTTTCATTTTTTTCCAATTTGGCATCAAAATTGTGTCACATATCCATGCACTTACCCCAAGATCGAGAACCTATAAAGCTTGTGTCAAACTCTGGAGGAATGAGTACCTGTCGAGCCACCTCTCTCTCTTTCATGTCAAGGTTGCCCCGCAAGACCAAGAACCTATGGAGCTACCTCCTCTATGTCTAGGTGTGCCACATTGAAGATTTGCTTCCTTGATGGTTAAGGTATATCCTCTTCAATCTATTTCTACTTTACCTCACACCTACACTGGTATGTATGCTCGCTAAAATGGGGGGAAAATTTAATGGTGCAAATTTGCACCTAGGGAAATTCCCCATTTAATTTCCCCTACCTTAGAAAATATAAAATCGATGAAGTAAAATTCACCACTTCCACCTGGTCGTGTCATTTTTCATCGAAGGAGGAATTTTTGTTAGGGATGTGTGTGCGCCACATGAACATCTACGTGCTACATTGGCGTCTACGCACTGCACATAAATCTACACACTACACGAACGTCTATGCGTCGCACGGATGTCTACTCGCACACAAATGTCTATACATCACACAAATGTCTACGCATCGCACAAACATCTATGTGTCATGTGGTCGTCCTGACAAGATTCTTTCCCTTGGTATATGCAGAGACGGTACTTTTTTCATTGGTTGCAAAGAGTAACATTCAAGTTTCCTTCCTTGATCAAAAAAATTCAACCTCTTACCTCCATTTTGTTCATTCAAACTCAATTCATTCCAACTTCTTCACTCTTGCTTCATTCTTGCATGCTTCTCTCACATGCTAACACTTCATTCTCTCATTCTTGCTTCTACAGTGTCATTGTTCTTCTTGTTGCAAGCTCCTCATTTGGATCCAACAACATACTCTCAGTGCAACACCACTCTCATTGTAGGATCATCAAGCTTAAAAATCCTCTACATGGTGGTGTCACTCTATTCATTTCGCTATTGGCCTTGAGATATCATAGTTGGGAAGGTATCTTTGTGTCTTTTTATTTGCATCATCATGCTTATTGAATAAAATTTTAGTTGTCTTTTTTTTCTATCTAGTTGTACTACTTCCTTTTTTCTTTTTTTATCGATTTCCACATATTGTGGCATCTTGGTTGTTAGTGAAGGTGGGAACACCAAAATTTGAGTCTGACTGAGGTAGACCTCAAACACAACCCAACATTTTTCTCATTTTTGTGTGTGTAGTAGCATTCGTGTGGAGCTAATTGAAGAATCAAGTTGTGGGAAGTATGATACCTCTTTTATATACTCTCTTTGTCATTTCTAGAATAGTTCATTTCAAGTAGTTTCCTTTCAAGTACTTTGTTTTTTGTATTTTTTGTACTTTCTGTCAAATAGAAAAACATAACCAATCAAATATTTAGTAGGCTTGTATTTTTTGTTTTCTTTCTGGACCTTTGTCCATACAGGATGCCAACACATCCGTGAGACGCTAGTGTGTCACGTTGGAGTCTGAGATCTGTGTTGTCGTCTTTAGACAGTGAATTGTCTGGGCAAAAGATCTAAACTTCTGTAGCTGGCTCTTCTGATTTTGTAGACACTTGGTTTAGCAAAAGGAAAGTGGTGCATTGCTTGCCCTTCCTTTTTAGCCTTAGTCTTTCATCTTTTCAAACTTGTCTAGTCAACTTGAGGTAGTTTAGGGCAGTCCATTCCTTAGGTCGCTTCTGTGACATGGAGTCCCAAGAGTGATGAATTACCTTCTTCTATAGAAGCTTTAAAAAAATTGATATCTGAAACCCTATGAAGGCTCCAAACAATAAAACCACTTCTTATTTTCTTTGAACACGGAATCAAGTCAAATTCTTGAGGGTTTTCTTGCAATCAATGATTAATTTCTCATACTGCCTTGCTAAAATTACCCTAATCTTAGTAGTGAAGAAATATCTGCTACTATTGTGTCTAATCCATAGCTTAAGCCCCCTAATTCAACTTATAATCCTAATTTCATTTCATATAAAAAACAATGCTACTTCTTACATGTAACTCAATATTTATCATTAAAATTATATATACAAGGAAAGCACTTTACAAACTCTTTACACTTATAAAAAATCTCATCTCCTCACATGTGAATATAGAAAGTATGTTTAACATTCTTTTTTAAACAAAAACATAGATGATAACATTCAAAATAAAAGGAAATAATACCATAAACATGACACATAGAAGTAATTCATAAATAGGAAAATTTTCTAATTGAGGCATTCAACAGACATAATAAGATAGTGAGGGCATTCTATTTGATTTGTGTCAACTTAAAATTCTCGTTGCAGATTTGTTAAATAGATATGCAATAATAAAATTGAAAAAGCACAACAAATAAATGGCGTTGAAATATGACAATAAAAGACTCAAAATTCAATTGAAACAATAAAGAAATATACTTGTTTAATGACAAAATGTAGAATCACCTCCAACAAGTATTTGGGAATAAGAATGTGAAGCTCCAAATAATACACAAAGGAACTAGAAGTAAAATTACTAATGGATAGCTAGATATTTATAGGATTGATAGGTAGGTGAGAGTTTATCAATGATAACTATTTAGGAAATATCCATGCAAAGGTGGCAAAGACAACACTTATATGTATTGAATGTAAACCAAACCAGGAAACTTCACAAGTCAAGTCTCTTTAAAATAAATAAATGGGCTTCCCTTTTTGGGATCTACAAAAATATCTATAAGTGTGTGGTATACAAAGGATAGATGTAAATAAGCGCCCAAACACTACCATTGCAAAAAAATACAAATCTAAAAACCTAATCATTACAAGAAATCCTAGGGGATGGTTAAGAGATGTAAGAGGTTTTGTAGGATATACAGTTTAAAGATTGTCTTTGTCCATTGATGAATAATTTATTTCAATAATGCTATACAAGTTTTAAAATTATATTCCTAACTAAAATATAAATGTAATAAATAATGTATAAATATTATATATATAGGTATAAATTATATTATTTATATATTGTATACTATAATATATCAATATAATAAATAATATATAAATGATAAAATATAATATATAATATAAATATATAAATAATAAATATGTATTGTATAATTTAAATATAAATATACTAATAGTATATAATATAGTTTAGATATAATAAAGTATACATAAATAATAATGTTATTTAATAGTACCAATACCTAATGCTAAGATAATAGAAGTTGAGCATAAGCTGCCCAAATGTTCTTACACTTTCAGGAATGAGAAGTGTTAGGAATAAGGTGTCTCAACCTTGGATAGTTCCTATTCTTATTATTTGTTTTGTAAAATGTATTTCTTGCAAATAATGTAATTAAGTGTGAGTGTACATGTCTAGTTTGCATGTTGATGTGTCACTCCACTTAATGTGTCGGCATCTTGAATTGTGTGTAAGGAGATCATGGCTGAAACGGTTATGACGGATTCCTATGACACGTAAGAGCTATGTCTGGAAGATTCAATGACAGGTGAAGACATGTGGCAACTGATAAAGTTGAGTACTGTACACTCTTCCACGATAGTAAAACCCTAATACAGTTATCTTCGGAAGTTGCCCTAAAAAGGGAAGCGCATGATATAAGCATTTTTTAGGGTTGCGAAGATGTGTGATGTGAGTGTATTGTTGGAACGTTTTGATGCTGCCACATTTTGTCTTCAAGTGTTGGAAATCTCCTGAAAGAACTTGCATTGCAAGTGTGTTGTAACCATTGTGTTGAAGATAATACATTGTGCAGGTTTTGGAGTGCTGGGGTTTTTTACCGAAAGGTTTTCCCCAGGGTAAATCATTGTGTCATTCTTCATTTTCTGTATGTATGGTATATTGCTGCAATATCTTTGTTAAGTAGATTAACGAATCTGAAATTGTAAGGGTTTAAAACAAATTTGCACCATACTTTCCTTAAGAGATTAGTGTAGGAAGTTGTTTCCGCACCTGAGTTTCCTTACAAGAAGGAGACCAACTTAAAAATTAACTTTGATGAATGTTAATTTAGTGACATGGAATGTCCAAGGAATTGAATCCCAGGATAGAAAACATATAGTAAGAAGGTTCCTCAACTAGAGGAAGGAAAAGGATGTAGTCCTTTTACAAGAGGTAAAGGCAATTGGTTTTACTCTAGAGACCAATCTAAAATTCATCTGGGGAGAGGCTACTTAGTTTGTTACCAATCATGAAAAGGGTAGGGGGGCTTCCATATTGCTTGTAAAGGAATGGGGGTAGTTTTTCACTGTATCTGGGGTTTCACCTTGCAGTAGAGAAGTTTGGGTAACCATCAAAAGAAAGGAGGATTGCTTTGGCATTTTATTCGTATATGTCCTAAATGACTATAGGGACATAATCGTGCTTTAGAACTAGTTGTTCAATTTGCAAGATATACCCTGGATACTTGGAGGTGATTTCAACTTTGTTGAAAGGAATGAGGACAAGTGGGGTGGGATGAACTTAGAGTGGAAAGGCAATGAGAGATACTTTTGGAAAAAAATGAAATCTAAGCTTAACTTGGTTGACCCAATAGAAGGGAAAAAGAAGGATTGCACCAACTTTTGGTTCACTTGGTGTAATGTGTGTCGGGGTGCTACCACAATAATGGGTTACTTTCTAGGACATCTTGTTTTTTTTCTTGAAATCACATATTTTTAGAAAATATATGATTTAAGCCTTGAAAGGTTCCGTTTAAAAGGTTTTAATTGAAGAGGGTTTGATCAAACCCCCTTGGATAGAACCCTGCAAGTTTTAAACCATACCTATAATGGATTCTCCTCTACACCTATAAAAATGTTGATAAAACCCCACTTTTGATTTACCTTTTGGGGGATCAAATGAATTCATTTAAAATTTATGTTTTGTAAGTATGTAGTCCTTATTATAAGATTCCCAAAAAGTATAATTTTAAATATATTTAATTTGATTATTATATTTTTTTTTTCATTTCTTATGAATGTAGGTTTTTCAATGAACATCAAGGTCTTTGTTTCACACATACGAAAAAATAGGAAAATAGAGAAAATTCTAAAAAATACATGTCCTCTAGGTATTGATATTCTTATTCCAACAAAAAAATTGAATTATGATACATACTTGAAAAAGATATGCTCCTAATAGTACACCTATGTCTAAATTGTAATTGGTTTGACTTCGAAACTTAATTAAAAAAATCAATAAAACATTATGAAAACAAATGCATCCTCTAGATATTGTAGTTACAAATCTAAATTTGAAAAAAAAAATGAATTTTATTTTTCATAGAAAAACAATTATGTGGCTTATAGTACACATCACTCTTTAAAAATGGTGTTTACTGTTAAAAACTAGATATCAAAGGAGATGGAAAATAAAATGTAATTTGATTCCAATTTTTTTTTAAATATATTTAGAATCTACAGATAAAATATCATAAATCACTAGTTTGCATCATCTTCAATTTTCTCACGGTTTAGTAGCTATTGGTGTCTAAAGTGAAGATTTAGTTCAAAATGTCATTTCAATGTCAAGTTTGGCCAAAAAGTGTCACACTATTGTGGGATCACCTCGTATAGGGGGAAAGAGGATATGTTGCAGGCTTGATAGGTTCTACATGCACAAGGAATTCTTTTGTATTGTACCCACAAATGGAGGGTGTAAGGTGGAAGTGATCCCCTATACCCTCTCTGATCATCACCCTCTAAAGGCTCAATTTTGTCTAAAGCATGGCATGCCAAAGGGGAGGGGAAAGGGTGAAAATTTTCTCCTCAACACTGAACTATTGAAGGAAAAGGACTATAGAGATGCCATTGTATCCCTAAGGGCTATCAACAAGTGGATGCATAATGAAATGAATGCAATTGACAGATGGAGTTTGAATGTAAAGGGGTGGAAGACTATCTTCTAGACTATAGGGAAGAAGAGGGATATGGATAAAAGGAGGGTGGGGAGCCTACTAAATGAAATAATGTTGGAAGCTGAAACTAAGCTTCAAGGTGAACGAGAGAGTGAGATTCTACTCCATAACCTCACCTTAGCCAAAAAAACCTTGAGGAGGCTATAGGATGATAAAATTTAGGTATTAAGGATAAGAGCTATTAACAATTGGTTGGATAATAGAGACAAGGGCTCCAAATTCTTCTTTAGGTACATTAGGGATAACCAAGTAAGGGAGCGGATTGACTAGATTTGGGCAGATGGTGCAACTCTAACCAATTAGGATGGTATAAGACTTGACAATTCTATCTTTTTTACAAGGGCCTCTTCACTTCTGAAGGGAACAATGAAGAAAGTAGCCAAGCCAAGGAATATATTGAGTAGCTCATTCCAAATAAAATTAAGGGTATGAAGCATGTGAGATTGGGAAGGAGATTTCAGAGGAGGGAATAAGATGGTCATTTCAACTCTAAAGAATGACAAGACCCTGAGAGTTGATGATCTTCCTATAGAATTTTATAAAACCTTTATAGACTGGGTCTCTGATGACTTATTCCTAGTATACAAGGAGGCCATAGAAAGGGGTTCATTGGGTAGTAAGATAAATAAGGGGATTATCAAGCTACTCTTGAAGGATGGTGACAAAACATTGGTAAAAACCTGGAGGCCAATTACCCTCCTAAATGTGTCCTACAAGATATTGGCCAAAATATTAGCCTGTAGATTGGTTGGCATCCTTCCTTCATCAACAATACACAAACCGATTTTATCAAAGGGAGGTATATACTAGTGAATCTCATCACCAATTTGGGAGGCAATGGAATGGGCAAGGAAAACTAAACAAGGAGCAACAATGCTCCTCCTTGACTTTGAAAAAGCCTACGACAAGGTAGAATGGTCATTCGTGATGTTAAATCTTGAAGCCTTTGGATTTCCTAGATCATTTTACAATATTGTCAGATCATCAAGTTTAAAGATATAGTGGCACATGTTGATGTAAATGGGACTCTAATCAAGGAATTTACTTTGGAGAGATCAATTAGGCAGGGATGCTCCCTTGCTCCTACTCTACTTTTCATAGCATCAGATGCACTACTTTATATTTTAAGGGATAAATCCTTATCCCCAAAATTCGAAGGGATTACCCCGCTTGATAAAAATGACCTCCTTAATATCCAATTTGTAGATGATACTACAATTTTTGTCCAACTAGAGGAAAATATTAAGAATCTGATGGATAAACTCAAAACATTTTACAATGCATCAAGGGAAAAAATTTCTCTGGTTAAATCATGCATGTTGGGGTGGGAAGAAGGCCCCCCCTAAATGGTTGAAGGAATTCGAGTTACAATGGGGAGGGCCACATTAACAAGTGAGGTATTTAGGTATACCTTTTTCTATTGAACCTAACTTGAAAGATATGTAGCTTTGGATTAAGGAAAAGTTAGAGAAGAAGATTGATAAGTGGAATAAGTAGTACTTGTCTTTAGCAGGGTGTCTGCAGGTTTGCCAAAATATATTATCTTCCTACAACATATACTTCGCTTCAGTATGGTTTTTTGGCTGCTATCAAATTAATGAAATACAAAAAGAATCAAAAAAATTCTCTGGTTTGATGGGAAAGGCAATAGGAAAAGGGATGTAGTGAAGTGGGAACATGGTATTCAATTGACAAAGAAAATGGGGGTCTAAGATTAAAATCCTTTAGGTTCCAAAGCATTTCCCTAGCCTCCAAGTGGATCATCAAAGCACTAGATGGAGAGGATCCCTAGAAGGTCTTCATAAGGAAAAATATTAAAAATGGTGTACCCAAGCAGGCTAAATCATGGAAGCTCCCCCCCTTGTGTGATCTCCTTCACAGTACCCTCCCTATATCCCTTGTAGGCTTGAATGTGTTCAAGACCATCTGGAGAGCATGGGAGCATGTAAAGAAAAATATCACTAACTACCACTACACCAAGAATAGTAATAATACTATTCTAGCCCACAGATCAGTATGGTGGAACTTGGAACACAAAGGTAAACCACTTGCAATGATTCAAGGTTGCTCGGCCATAACTGGGGCCAAAAAGGGATTAAATTTTTTGGTGACATTATTGCAAATGACAGACTAAAAAATTGGCATGAGTTAAGCACTATATTTAATATTCCTCAAAGAAATTGGAGGACTTACATTGTTTTAAAAGGGACTTGTAAAAAAATTTTGCTTCCTAGTTGAAGTTAAAATAGATGAGTTGCAATACCAAGAATTCCATTAGAACTATGGTAGCTCATTAATGAAAATTAATGCTAAATCAATTTACAAGTCCTTAGCTGATCAATTTGATATCACAAAGCATGTTAATTAAAAATGGGGAACAAACCTAAATAGAGGGCAATGAACCAATTTTTTTAAAAATAATTGGGCTCGGGTATTGGAACTTAAAAAATCATGTTTTAGGTGGTTACAAATTCTACATAGGTTGCCATACAAAGTAAAATATAATGACATTGACATATGCAATATTTGCAGAGTTCCTGCAATAATCCAACACATTTTCTTTGATTTCTTATTTTCTAAAGAAATATGGAAAACATTCTATGACAGACAAAACATTTGGAGGAATGATTTTGAACCCAACCCGAAAAATACTTTGAAATTGATAGAAAAATGAATAATGATCTATCTCTATTTTGGATTTGTGTTTCTTCTGAAATTATTTAGTCAATATGGAAGACTAGAAACAAGGAAAAGTATAAAAGAAACAAAAGGGAGCTTATTGAGTTTGCTAAAAGACTCATAATATACAATATTGTTATGTAGGTGTTCATAACTATAGAGATCTCCAAAGACAAATTTTGGAAGTTACTGGAAAAAGGCACAACCAATGTCAACCTTCAAGAGGCCACTTATGGACACACTTGGTAGGAGGGCCATCCCAAGGTTGAGGTCTTCCTAAAAGCCTTATAGGATTTTCATAAAGCTTAAAGATGAAACTACAAAGCATAAGGAGGCAAAAAACATCATTGAAGGAACACACAATGGTACCATTTTGGAAGATGACAGATCTATGGATGAACAGGTGGTAGCATCTAAATCCTAGTAGGTCGAAGGGAAATGTAGTGACTGGCATGAAAAATAATATATACTATTTTTGTTCATATTCTATATTGTAATGTTTTGTAATTGTGTTGTAAATCTTACAATATATATGTATATCCTGTTGGTAAATGATAGTCTATATATATGACTGGGGATAGTATGTTGATATTGCTCGTCATACAATGTATAACATGCTCTGATATGTAAAGCAATGTAAGGTGATGTAATTTTTTGTTGGTTGCTCTATAATTAATACAAAAAAATTATATAATAGTATTATATAATAATACTATTATTTAATAAATAGTATATAAATATTAAATATATTAATATATAGTATAGTATTTCCATAGTGTAAAATATAATATGTAAAATAAATATAAATAGAAAAAATAATATATATTAATAAAATAATATAACATATATAAAGATAATATAGAATATTTAATATATAATAATAGTATAATTTGTATATATGTAATATTATATACAATATTAAATAGAAGTATATTATTTATGATGTAATTTATATGATATATATTATATATTAATTATATATATTGTACTATATTGATATCAATTTGTACTATATAAAAATACATTAATTTTTAGCTATAATATGTTTAATATAGAATATAAGATACAATAATAATATAATTGATAGATACAAGAATTTAAATGAGCATATCCATTGTGAAATATGGTAAGGTCAGTGGAAAAAACCCTCAAGGGTGAAAAAATGCAAATGGATATAGTCCCAGGGGATACTCAATTAGATTGTGATTGGCGTCACCTCCAACTATTCCAGCAAATGAAAAACAACGAAAATCCAATGGTCATGATTATTTTAATCGTTTTGCATCTCATCTCCAATAGTTTGTGCCATCAATCTCAAAAATCAATCAGACTTTGTTAAGAAAGGGAACGCCTTCGATACATAATTAAAACTAAATACAAATCCCATTTTGTTTGATTAATTTTTTTTTGGATTTGATTGTGTTGTCTTTTTATCAAATCCCATTTAATTTATAAAATCTAATTTAATTTCATAGAAACGATATAAAGAGGGGTTAGTAGTTGTGCAAGTCTAATAGTCATTCAATCAATTGTGATTATAATACTAAGTCTTACCACATATTTATACTATTTATTGTAAATAAATAGTTTGCATGTAAATAAAAATAATAACTATATTGATCAAAATGGACCCATACTTGAACACATGAGAACCTTTGAATGTTATATAAAAAAAACATAAATACATTCATGAAGAAGTGAAAAGTATTTTTTTTGTCTCAAATAAAATATCGTAACTATCCACTAGAAATTTCATTTATAAAATAAAATGCTCATTTAATAAAATAAGACACTCATTTAAACAAGTATTGTTATCATAGTGAAAAAATATTGTTCTTATGTGTACAACTATTGAGGTAGCAATGTACAAGCATTGGAGAATTTCATATTAATAGTTTGTCCTATCACAAATATAAAAGGTGAGTACAATAAATACCATGGATTTCTCATTAACGTGAAGAATATTCAAAATATTTTAGTGTTCAACTATTGGTCCATTTTTGTTTGATATAATTGATATAAGATGTATTTTTTATGCCGAAGGTGTATGCAATTTGAAGGAGGCCAAGCTAAGTTATGCGATCAATGGCTGCAATCATCCATCGTACAATGGGAGATGAATGCAACTTTTTTTTCCATTGATTTTTTCAGACCCAAGGATAAATGCATGTGCAGACTTCCATTTTGATCACTGCAGCCATGGTTTCTCATGAAGTGGTAAAGTTGTTTATGAAAATGCAACGAATATGCATTCAGACTAATCAGTTCATATTTGTGAGCATAATCCCAACCTGTGCCAAAATAAGAGCTTTGGATTTGCTTATGGGAATCCATTAAAGTATAATCAAAAGTGGATTTTGTTAGATGTCGTAGTTGTAAGTGACCTATGTTAAGCGTGGAAGCGTATAAAAGACATAGAATTCTTCAGAGACATTGCCTGATGGACTACAATCATTGCAGGATGTGCACAAAATGGCTTTGTTGAGGTGGTCTTGAAAACCTATAAGCAAATGCAATTGGTAAGAATAAAATCAAACTCCACAACTTTTGCGAGTATAATCGATAGGGGTTTTTCACCAGATGTTTTAGTTGGAAATTCCTTGGTTGATATGTATTCAAAATGTAGAAGAATCCAAAGGTACTTGAACTATTTGACAATATGCCTCAAAGAGATGTGATCTGACAGGCATTAATGATTTCAGGATATGCACATTTGAAACTTTTTAGCAAATGCAAGCGGCAAGTGTAAAGCTCAATTCCACACAAATATGCTAGCATACTCCCAGATCGTGCCAAAATGGGAGCTTTTGAACATGGTATGGACATCCATCAAATCATAATGGAAAGGGGGTATTTTTCAGATGTTGTAGTGGCAAATGCCTTAGTAGATATTTGTCCAAAATGTGGAAGTATACACAAGGCACAGGGCTTGTTTGATGTGATGCCTCAAAAGAATCTAGTTTCTTGTACTACAATGATTGCAGGATATGCACAAAATGGTGTCCTTAAGCGAGGTTATAAGGCTTTTCAAAGAAGCACGTAATAAAAATGATATCAAGATATGCACAAAATGGTTTTTGTTGAAAAGTCGTTTGAAACTTTTGAGAAAATGCAAATGGTAGGTGTAAAGCCAAAGTAAACAACCTTTTCTAGCATCCTCTCAGCCTATGCCAAATGGGATATTTAGGATAGGACACGAACATAGAAGTCTACCAAAGCATAATTGGGGATATATATTTGTCAGACGTTGTAGTTGTGAATGTTGTGATAGACTTCTATGTAAAATATGGAAGCATACACAAGGCACACAAACTATTTGACAAAATGTCTCAAAGTGCATTTGGCAGGAGTAAAGCCAAAGTCCACAAGCTTTGGTAGCATCCTCCCAGCTTGTGCTAAAATCAAAACTTCATAACAGGGCATGGACATGCATCAAAGCATAATAAGAAGGGGATTGTTGTCTAATGTAGTTACAAGTGTCCTACTAGACATATATGAAAAATCTACAGCAAGGTAGTTGTGTTGTTTGACTAAATACCTCAAAGAGATGTTGTATCATAGACTAGAATGATAAATGGGTTTATTGAGAGGGCCTTGGAAACTTTAAGCAAATGCAATTAGAAGGTGTAAGGCGTAACTCAACAACCTTTGCCAGCATCCTCCCAACCTATACCAAATTGGGAAGCTTTGCAACAAAGTATGGACATCCATCAAAATATAATTGAAAGAACATTGTTGTCTGATGTTGTAATCACAAGTACTCTTATAGACATGCATGCAAAATTTGGAAGCATAAACAACACGTCAACTGGTTGAAAAAATGCCTCAAAGATATGATCTCATGGAGCTCTATTATCGCACGATATGCCCAAAATGGCTTTTGCAAGGATCCTTTCAAGCTTTTAGAATTAATGAACTACTTTGGAACTGAGGGTTGTAATAATTGAGTTCTAGTATGTAGTGGTTGAGGTTCTACTAATGGAGTTTTATGAGTGTCTCCTTTTGCATTCCACCAACAATTGATCATTATGTATGGATATTTGACCTTCTTGGTCATGCTGGTTATCTTGAGGAAACTCTAAACTTATCATCAAAATGACAATTAAACCTATTGGAGTTGTGTGGATGTGTTTTCTTGGTGCCTATAGAACACATAAGAATAAAGGGTTAGGAATATCTAATGTGAATCTTCTTTTTGAGCTAGATCCTAAAAAAAAATTATTGGAACTTTCAACATTTGAAATTTCAATATCTTTATCTTCCTCTATGTATATCTCATTACCCCCCGCTCTCTTCCCCACCTCTATCTCTCCCTCTTTCTATCCTTATCTCTCCCTCTCCCTATTGCAAACATAACATGAGGTAGTTGTTAATGGAGCCTGATTATCTTCTTGATTTAGAGGTTTTGTTTCAATTATGTTCGGATCCTTGTGAGTGGATGTATAGTCAATTTAAAGCTATCAATTCTCCATTGAGACCTTTGTTGTGCAAACAACATCATTTTCTAAATGGCCTACCAATGGACCTCATCTATTGCACAAATATATGCAAAAAGTTAGACCAAAAAATTCCCTAATTGACCTTTTACACTTCTTCGACGTACCCATTGCACACCAAGGTGCAATTGCTAGTAAATAATTATGTGTTGTTTTAATAACAACAAATAGTTTTTTTGCATTCAATTATTGGTCCATATGTGTTGAGTATTAAGCTAGAGATATCAAAGGTTTATGGTTACCAATAGATATTTGGTCCATTTAGGTTGCATTTTACTTTTATTTTAAATAAAAATATGATATTCTACAAGCAACAAATGACATTTTTTTGTTCAACTACTGGAGGTCCCATGATTAAGTTTTGGTTGAATCTTTAAAAGTCAAATTTTAGACACTTCTCAATAGATGTGCTGATGTGGCGAGTTGTATGATGAGTCACACCTCCAAACCTTAGTTATAGATAGATAAGAACCAGTCCACATCTCAAAAAAAACAAAGATTCTTTAATATTCCAATCAATCTCTACATATGACAAAATAACTCGCACAACTAATGACCCTTGCCCTTACAACTGAAATCATTATTTAGTTGAAAAATTGAACAACTTCCCATCCTTTTGGCATTGTCATCCACGCTTGTGTTTGGTGGTAAGGGCCCACGTCTTCACAGGGGTGATTAACCTTGTGTGCTTCACGCCCGCATGTTAACATATGCCTAACTCCGAAACATCGAGAGAAGTTGGGAACCTCCTAACTTGTAACGGTCAGCAAACAAAACTTATTTTTAGGTTGACTTGACAGAGTCGGAAAAGATCGTGTACACCTCCAAACGGAGCTTTCCTACGGCCTGCACTTTCTTCTACCCATTGAATTTCCTCTATGCAATTACAAAACAGCGGCAAGTATTTTAATCGGTTTTAATTTGACGATGCCACGCTTGCAAAGCGTGATCAGATTGTACCTTATAATTTCACGCGGCAATCGAGAATGCGAACTTTATAAAGCTCCAGATCAGATATTGCTATGTTGCACTACTTGTTCTCGTTCAATTTTTAATATTTTGAATAACCAGAAAGATCTTGCTGTGTCGGAGAAAGTAAAGAATTTGATTGCTTTATTCTAGGGTTATTTTTTTCCTTTTTTGCTTTACAAAGCTGCAAACCCTGTTCCAGAAATTTTTATTCTGAATTCCCTTTTCCTTGCGAAATAAAATTCGAAGCATAAGTTGTTCCCCTGGATCGATCAAAATGGGATTCCCCTGGCTTTCCAGCCGCAAAAACTCGCAGACTAAATCTCCGCGACGGCATTTACAGGGAATTAACATTTTTTCTTCCAAATCTCGGCCGGGAAAGTCTTTCTCGACCAAGAAAATGTCAGGCCGCGAAGAACGAGACACGGTGAGGATTGCTGGTCTATTGCCCAGCTGTGAAGAGCTTCAGAATGTGTTCAATAAATTTGACGCCAACGGTGACGGCAAAATATCTCCGTCGGAGCTGGGCCACGTCATGCGGTCGCTGGGGAACGATGCGACGGAGGATGAAGTGCAGATGATGGTGGCAGAGGCTGACTCGGACGGAGATGGTTACGTGGACTTGTCGGAATTTGTGGCGCTCAATACTCGGGGCGTGGAGAGCGCTGCGAGCCTGCGGGATCTTAAAGATGCCTTCAACATGTTCGACATCGACGGCAACGGTTCCATCTCTGCAGATGAACTCCACAGTGTTTTAAGGAAGCTGGGAGAGACTTCCAGTTTGGATGAGTGTAATCACATGATTCGAGGTGTGGATGCTGACGGGGATGGCCAGGTCAGCTTCGACGAATTCTTGACAATGATGTCGAGTCCAATTGCAGTGCATGATGGTTAAATCCGATCTGCATTTGTTGACAGACTCTGAGCATGTCGGTTGTTTGAACTTTATTCAGATAAAGATATCAAGAGAAGGGTTTTATAGAGCCGAGAATTACTGCATTGGCCCTCATTGATAGGACATGGCATTTGGTTCTCCTACACTGCTGGCTGTAAACAGCCAGTGGATGTATTACTCATGGGCTCTTTATTTTCCATTGAATACATTGAATACACTGTACAAAAATAAAATCACGATATGAAAAAGTGTTTCTAATGCTTTCATAAATATTCTTTGTATGGGGCTTGGATTGTATGCAATTTTGAGGGTATCTGTGTGAAATAATTTGTTTTACAGTAGTTTTATAAAGTTGTTTGTGTTTTTAAAATGGAAATTGAAGAAAGAAATTTGAAGGCGAATATTGAGATAAAAAGTTATTTTGATTACAATTTTCACTTCTCTTGTTTGCAATATAGTGTTGGAATGTCCTTCTTACAAATAAAATTATACATCTTTGACTTTTATAAAAATAAAATTTTCTCAAAACCTTCCATAAATATCTCTATTTATTTTTAAAATATAATTAATTATACATTAAATAGAGTTAATTATATGTATTTGTTAAAAAACTCTGAAGCGTATTACAAATGAAGACATGATGTAAATAATACCCATGATTCGAAAGAAACACAAGATTAAAGAAAAGTTGTTAGAAGATAGTAAGTTGTAAGAAAAACCAACAGCCATTAATAACTGTGAGTATTCAGACAGCTAATCAAGATGATCAAAGAAAAGAAACTAGTATCAATCCCTTATAGTTTGGGGTATTGATATCCATGTAGAGAAAGTCTTCATCGATCGGTAAAGGAAACTTGGTATTAAATTCACATCCAATATACTGATGCAATTGCTATATTGCCTCTGGAGAATTTCTTAGTATTATCCTCTGTATATTGCCTCTTGCAGAATTCAAGAGTATTCTCCTCATATTATCTGTATTCCTCCCTCTTAGGGAGTGTAGGCCGGTGCATTTGGAAGTTCGCAAATTGGCATGCATAAGGTTTACCTTTTCTTGTAAGCAGCACAAAATATACAATAGTGGTAGGAAAATAATAAGCCCTATGATTCCATCAGTATATCTTCCTTGATTGATAAAAAAAGGACAGAGCTGAGCATAATCATCAGTGTATATGGTTAGGTAGGCCCCCCATTAGATGGTAAACTTTAGTTGTCATTGCGTTGTAATGTTAACTAAAATGTGCTGGCAATTTATGTTAAGCTAGTGATAGCTTTATGAACAATGTTATCTGTAATTTTGACATCTGGTGGGACTATGAATGTTTGTACACCACTTCCAACAACAACTTCTAGAAATAAGAGGACAAAATTTTGGCCATGAACATTTAAGCCACATACAAAAAACTAGACACGTGAATCATTTAAAGTCCAAATAAAGATTGTCAAAACCATGTTTCTTGTACATTCTTCTAAATGAAAGAGACTGGTTCAGAAGATACTTTTTTTTAAAGTGGAACAATTGAATTAGAGAAGTACTTCATGTCAGTGTAAATCTTATAGTGACTAGTTTTTTTTGTTTAAAGAAGAGAGGATTGAGAAAATGAGAGAACTCATTGTTAAGATAAATAGATCAACATTAAAAAAGATAAAGATAAAATGATTGGGTCTTTGGTTTTGTAGGTTACCTATGGTGCATTTTACTTTCTTTGTATTTAGTTTATTATTTTATTATACTATATGCATTTAGGATATGATAAAATTATTTAGGTAGGTATCTATTTGGACAACTATTATCTCCCTTGCACAATAGTAGACATCTATTAAGATAGGTAATAACATTTAATATATGTGTCTTGTACTTTCTTTATTTGGAGGAGGTGTGTACTACACATGTGCAGTTTCTCTTTTATCTCACATTGGTTGTATATTCATGTCATTTGGTTGTGTATTCGATATATATCCACATCTTTTTTTCATATGAACATCTCATCTCATCCAGTGTATATTTGCTATTGCATCCTTAGTCTAATAGCCTAATCATGTGTCATAACTATGCCTAGAAGATTTGACATCGTTAGTTTTATCTCTCATTTAATTTAGATTGGTCTTTGGACCTAATTTGTAAGGGTTTGAAGGATTTTTTTAGCATCCTTAGATCACTCAATACATAAAGCACTCTAAGCCAAATTTGACCCTCCTATCGTGTATAGAAGTATGAAAAGCATAGGATCACCTACCAATTCATCAATTTTGGACAACATTATGTGGAGGACCCTAAACATTTTCCTCTTCGTTAGCCATAAAAAAAATCCATTGATGCCTTTGACATATTTATTGGTTGGGAAACACAAGAAGAAACATTACACTTTCATAAGCAACATTTGGGGAGGTATATCAAATTCTTAAAAAAAAAAAAAAAAAATCTCTACATTTTTTTACTTGCAAATGGTATGGACCATACCCAACACCTATAAAACCCATACAAGTTTCCTATAGGTGTAGAATCTCTATCATTGGCTAGACCATTGAGATCAAATCCCTAGCTAACAACCTCATTAGTGGGCTCTTGAAACCCCCTAGTTGATAATATACATACAATATGCAATGGCTTTGCATCCCACCACCACTAATGTTATTTCATAGTGTTGCTCACCCTTCCAATTACGTGGTCATAAAATAGCCCTACAAAAAATCCCTTATCTATAGATCTAGTTTCTTTTAGTGCAAACAATAGTTTTTTGATTTCTACTAGGAATTTTGGGTCCCAAAATGTAGCTTTGAGAAAACTAATATTAGTTTTGGACTCAAAGAATAGTATATCTATATGTGTCTACTAATATTAGTGTTGCATCATCCTTCTCTCCTCTCTTGAAACCCTTGTTATAATTTGTAAGAAAATGTATAACCTATAATCAAGAGCAACGAATATTATTAATTAAACTATAAATAAAAATTATTAATAAAATTAAACTCTAATAAAAAATTAGTCTCCAAGAGAAATACAAGATGTCACAATGCTTTCTTTGACATTATATCAGGAAGGAAATATAGATAATAATATACAGACTAGTAGTTTTCAAATATGATGAGGATGAGGATGAGGCATAAAACCAAAAATCAAGGGATTTATTATCCAAGTTTCCAAATCTATGAGGATAATGAAAAAAGTACAATCCCATGAATATGCAACTCATTATCATATCCTACAAAATTAATTAAAATTAATTGTACCTAAGTGGGTCCTTAAATAAACATGTGCAATATCATACATGATAAACATATCCAAAGTAATGACAATTACACCAACAACCCACTTTAAATACACCCAAGGTTTAAGAAGAAATGTGTCTTGACAACAAGGCCATGTTAGGTACCCACATGTATAATTTAAAATAACCCCAAGGTAAAAAGAAAGTGTATGCCCCAAAACTAGAATAGGAGAAAATATGTAGGAAAGAATTCCATACCAATTGAGGTATGTGAAGGAGGATAATATATCCCCCAAAAATGTGAGTATCCTAAAATCTCTACAAGATAACACACATGCATATGTCAACAAAGAAGAGAGAAAATAGTAGAGAAGAAGGTTTCCTGGTGAATGTTGTAGTAGGTCCCTCTACAAAAAATGATGCATCTACCTTGTAGAAGTAAGACACATTAACGTATCAAAATACTTAATTCCCACTCAAGTGGAATGTAGAAAAGAATCAATATGCATGGATTTGGAAATTGCTAATTTGTGTCTTTGTGGACATGAAAATCTGCAAAGGGTTAGAAATGCTAAAATACATACATTCTATTAGCATGATCACATTTTAAAACCAAGCATACCTCCAATATCCTCATGAAATAATACCTCATGCTTCAAGATGTAAACACATGAAAAGCTTAATAAAAGCATATAAAACAAATACATGAAGTAAACCTATTCCATGTTGGATTGGTGCTGTCCTTTGTGTAGAAGATAGCCCTTTCCCAATCCTTGATAAGCTTAATGAGATGATAGACAATGAGATGCTAAGTGAACTCAAGTTGCCTATAGTGATAGTGCTCAAATTGTAGATATCAAATGAGAGATAAGTCATTGAATTTATAGGAGAAGTTGAGAGAGGAGAGGCCAAGATTGAGCAATGTGGGATTAAAACCCAACAAATGAGAGAGAGCCACTTGTCACAATGGGATTGGCCCATGCTTGTGCAAATTTTGGCTAATGTGCCCATTTCAAATTTGAAAATGGCAATAAATGAATATGGTTGAGGGTTTTGGGGGGGAATTGTGTTTGGCCAAAAAAGTCAAACATGAGAGTTAATGAGGGAATATGCCCTTGTGAGGGAAAATTGGTGTTTTAATAAATCAATTAAAATGATTTATTGTGCAAGTGGATGAATCTAGAGGATTTAGGTGATTAGGATTAAACTATTCAGGATTTGATTAATCTGACAGGAGTTTAGGTGATATGACATTTGATTTCAATTTTTGTATTTATTTTAAATCAAATGAGAGGAAAATAGATATGAGTGATTTAGTTAGATATATGTGATTTAAATTATATCAGGAACTATAGGAGATAATTAAATAATTGGATTTATTTAATTTTGAGAGATAAACTTAGTGAATTAATTAAATTGGTTTATTTAATTAATAGATGAAATAATGTTGAATGAAGTATGATTAGATGCATGCGTATATTTTGCATGTCTACAGTCTCTATGTCAATGTTGAACTATGACTATCCCATAAAATATTTGAGAACAATGACCAATGAAGTGTGAGAGCTAGACCAATGTGAATTAGGATGTTTCAAGTGAGTAGCATGATGCGGTAAAGAGAGAGCAAGAGAATCCAAAATGGAAAATGATGCAACTCAATGCGATTTTTTATTAAAGAGAAAATAAATATCCTCAATAGTGTCATCTAGATCTAAAATGTGGGAGTTTACAAAGAAGCAAGAGATGTCTAGTAGAAATATTTCCCAATGAATCTAGAAGAAAAATATGATCCTTCTATAAAGAATCATTGGAATATCTTGAAGAAATGACTTTGAACTCTATAACAGAAATAGGAAAAGGAGGATCTAGAATATCCTCCATTGTATATGGGGCATTTATTTATGTTAACCTTGAATAGAATGATCATACCATGAAGTTGTGTCCACACAAGATGGGGAAACAAAAGTCATAGTATCATCCACTTGTGCTTGGTCATCTAAGGAAACATCACTATCAGATGAAGATCTAAAGTATTCATACAATTATTGGATAATAGTCCACGTACAATGAAAGGGAACTTTGTATGTTTTATACATGATGTGGAAAATATTAACAAATAGTAAGCCATATTAGTCCACAGATCATGTCATTGTTGTTAAACTATGCATTCTTTTTCTCAAGAATGAGTCCAAGGAGATAGTGCACTAGATCCTACTCAAGAAAAAAATTATTTGTCTCTTATTTATAGGATAAATAATTATCTAAAACTAGCTTGACAATAAAAGTATGTAATTTAATTCTAAAATCCATGATGAACCCCCCACCCCCTCCCACAAAATAAAACTTTATCTTAGCTCATAAAATTACAATACCCCATAAAATATTCCCTCGTAACTCAATTTGTAAACACCCAACAAAATGATTTGGTATTTTATAATTAGTGTGAGTACAATCACCACTAGCAATAAGTACAAAGTGGGCTTGATTTCAATGCTTTATAAATGCTCAAAAATAGGTTATAATGTTGAAAGTATAATTCATGAGTAGAACCAAGTGAAACTAATAGCACCACTACAAATTACTATTGTGACCCTTCACAACACTCTCCTAAAATTTTAAAAAAAAATTGAGGACCTGACATTCTATTAGAAGTTTATCATTTTTATAAAATTGAGACGTTCCATTTTCGTGTTTTATTTTTTCATTACCTATTTGCCCAACATTTATTTGTTGAAGTTAAAAAATTATTGATAAGCCCTTGAGCTGATTTTATTATTGAATTTTTCTAATTTTATTAATTCTAACTGTATAAGTTGCAAATGCTTCATATTCCCTAGAGCACTTTCACATGCCAGGTTACAAATTGTAATGATTCTCCAAAGTCTAAAATGGATGAACTTGTAAAACATATAGCTAATTTTTTTCACTATTTTAAATTTCTTAATCTATCAATCACTCGCAGTCTCCAACAATCTTGTATGTGCCTCCCACTTTTGAGTGTTTTGGTGAAATTTATCTTGCAAATTTTGGGTTTTTCTATTGTAAGTGTTTAGCCTTTTAGAGAGCACATGCACTAGATTTTGAGCACTTATTAAATTTTGTTTAAATATAATTTTTTTACTCATAATCCTTTAAAAATTTTCAACAAACATTAACAGTATCTATTTGACTAGGTCTAACAATTAGAAAACCTATTTTTTATCAATTCCTTAACATAACCCTTTCACTTTGCAAATTACAAAACTTGTAACTTGTAAGCCAATACCACATATTGATGTAGAGGAAGAGGGGGAACATACTTTGGAAATTTTACAAGTTATTCTCAAATTAAATTTCACACAAAATAAAATTTAGACCTTTTGCAATGGGTAGGTTGGTACTAACTACCTAAGTGTCAAATTTATAGAACAAAGGTTGACACCACATGCTAACATGCAAGTAGATGTAGGAAACAAACGTATACTTAGTCCATTTTCAAGCTATGAAAAATGAAATTTGGCACCACATGCTAGCATGCAAGTGATTTCATTTTAAAACTTTTATAAATTGCAAGTTGGGATTGAACCTCTTACTACAATCTTGCAAATTGATAGCCCAACCTGAAAAATGGGAGATTTGAAATTGTTGGACTTTAGAAATTAAATTTTGATGGAATTGGATTTTGAATTTATATATCAAAAATTGATTATTTAAAGGAATTTGATGCCTCACTTTTGATAAATTCAATATTGGAGTACAAATTGTAAGAGGAAAATGTGGACCAAGACTATGACATCAAAATATGCGAACACAAGGTGAAATTATTTCTAAAGGACAAAGATCACCTAGAAAGTGTGCACAAGCATTATGAATTGCATGTACACGCTAAATTTTAGATTACTCGTAACGAAGAAATAGAATGTGAAAATACAAGTCAAAGAAATATTTTTAGGTGACACAAGATTGCTCTTGCACCTTGGGATGCTTTTACATTATCTCATATTGGTGTACAAATTTATTGTGATAATACAACTTTGGATTTCTTTGGTGGTGGATTTTATCTTTAAATGGTTTATCCACGTATATCAAATATTTATATGGTTTACATATTTATGCTTTCTTCTCTATTAGATTTTAATCACATGTTTAATTAAATTAAATATTTTATAGGGTAAAAACACAAACCTACATGTCACACTTTATAAAGGAATCAACCAACAACAAAAAAAATTATAAACTTCGACCACATAAAAGTGGTCTTTATGTTTTGAATTTCAAAATGATGTAAACTAATGAAAGGTATAAATATTGATGAAATTTAATCCTGTAATTTTTCATATTTTTTAAAAATTGTTTTGATTTTTTTTATCAATTTAAGAGCAGATTTTGGAATGCTAAAAATTTCAAGAAAAAGTAGCGTTCACTCGACGTCAAGAAAAAATTAGAAAAATACGTCATTTTCCTCTAATTCTTTTTGTCCAAATAGGGAACTTCAATATCTAATACATAATTTTTTTTTGAAATTTCGATGTATATTTTTTTCGTAGTAACATTTTAAAGTCAAACTTTTTAGATTTTGACAGTTTTCATTGGACGTCAACTATTGTCTATTTTTTTAATCATTTTCAAAACATAAATTATACCCTTTTGAAGAGGACTCTCTCCTCTAGTGCACCATATAGTTTTCAAAATGTTTTAATATGTTCTACTATTTTTTAAAATTTGAATCAACCTCTTTTTTAACTTTAACAACGTACTTGCATTATTTTTAAAATAAGATATATTAAAACTAATCAAAATATTTAAAAAATTACATATTTAGATTCACCACTCTGAGCTCTACAAAAGGGTTTTTTTTAAAACATCATTATGACTGAAGAAATACTTAGTTGAAGTTGAAAGTTTCAAAAAAATATGAAAAAAGTTGAGTTGGTTGCCAACTAAGATGCCACATAGATAGTTTTGATAGAAAGGGTTTTGACTAAAACCCTTTTTACCGAAACCATGCATATAAAAAAGCCAATTTCAAAGTGGAAAAGGGAAAAATTTAAATTTTTTTAGATTCAGGAGAAACATATTCGACCGAAACCCTGTGTGCCAAGTATAGGCCATGTGGTTTTGGTTGAAACCTATCCAGTCAAAAATTTTCTGGTTGAAATTTTTTCACTCGAAACTATTTAGTTGGTTGAAAGTGTGACACAGCTTTGTGATTTTACCTTAATACTCTCATTGCATCATTCACCCTCATTGTGTCATTCACCCTATATACAACACTTCATAATCACTTAAGAAAGAACAAAAGGATATAAAGGTAGATCTCCATCAAAAAATTGTACATCAACATGATGCATGGAAAAATACAAGATTCACTACGAAAGGACCACTTGAAGGAAAATAATAAGAATTATGTGTAAAGCATGGCCCAAGGAAAACAAAAAAAGTTATAATCTATGAATGCACATAACAAGTAATGGAAGGATGCATAATTAATCATGACATGAATCAAACCATTTTATTTATCTCTATCAACCAATGTGTAATCATAATATAAGGATAAGCACCTTGAGCACCATGAAATGCCTAAATCTAATGAATGTGTTAAAATAATTTATATCACAAAGGGTGATCCCGTAATAGTGGTTTACAATTTTTGGCCAAATTGGGCACTGAAATTATTGTTTTTAACTAAATCTTCACATTTAGACACCTATAGCAGCTAAACCGTGAGGAATTTGAAGATGATGCAAACTAGAGTCTCATCATATTTTGTCTGTAGATTTTTTTAAAAAAAAATTCAAAAATTTTGGAATCAGATTGCACTTCTTTTTCCATCTCCCACGAAAACTAGTTTTTTTTAGAAAACATTTTTAAAAAGTGACGCACACTGTATAACGCATAACTTTTTTTCCATGAAGGATAAAATTCTAACTCTTTTGAATTTAGATTTGTAACTCTAATATCTAGTGCTTCCACTTGGTTAGATAGTTTTCTATTGAATATTTTTTTCTTTAATTAGATTTCAAAGTCAAACCAATTACAATTCAGACATAGCGCAACCATATAACGCATAATTTTTTTTGTATATATCAAAATTCAATTTTATTTTTTTTGTTGGATCAAGGACTTCAATATCTGGTGCACTCATATTTTTAATTTTTTTTTTGATAATCTATTATTTTTCCACATGTGCAGAACATAGACATTCATTTTCAATTAAAAACCTATGTTTAATAAAACTAAAAAAACAAATACATAATAAAACCAAACATATTAAAATTATATTTGTTGGATAGCTCGTTCTGAGGACTACCTAATTCCAGTTGGGTTTGTGAAGATTCCTCTATTTTCATCCTCAACCTGAGCTCCGAAGTGCCAAAATTTAGGTTTTTTTTGTGTCTCAGGGGGGATGAGGGATAAGGCGGGTTCGTACAAACCCCTAGGAGTTCGAGTGAACCACTTCAAGGGGGTTCGCTCAAAACCCTTTTCAATGCATTTTTTTTTTGTTTTTGGCCACCAAGATTCAAAGGGGTTCGCGCGAACTCCTTATTGGTTTGGTCAAACCACTAGGTTCGTACGAACCCCCAAAATCACATTTTTTTCCTTGGGGTCATTTTTTGTGAGTTTTCCTTCCTCACTTGAATTGTAAACCACTATTGTGGCTTCACCCCAAAGTGCATCATCATAGAATAAAGAATCATCAACCTCATCTTGAGATGGTAAAGAAACATCACTATTCTCATCAATATACATATTGTTAGTGGAACATGAACATAAGATAGAGAAGAATGACTACCATGAACTACATGTGGGGTAAAAACCACATGTAGAGTTAAAAATAAGGTGTATCATGTAAAGGTACATGATTATTGACAAAAGAAGTAAAATTACCATATATAGCTCATTATTAGGACAACCATCATAGATAGGTAAATCCAAAATACACAAGTTATATATCATTAGAAATGAGAGAATTTTACCATCATTCTAAGTGAAGGTAAAACATGTGTGTATCTATAAATCACACAACACTAGGTTCCTTAGGGGAGAATGAATCAAGATATAGGCATACATAGGAGAGCTTTCATGATATTCTACATGACTAAAGTGTTATCAATATGAGTGAAAGCATGGGAAGGGAAGACATGTGCAATGGTAATGAATTTTTATGCTCATGTACATCACTATCACCAACCATTATAAAAATAGCAGCAACACGAGACTCACAAGAAATTGAAGCAAGTGTTTGTAAGAGGAAACCAACATTGACTAACCAAATATATGGAGGAGTTAAAATTATATGCATGATGGAGTAAACTCCCCAGATAATATATGCATTTTCATCCATAGGATATAGAAATGAAATAATCATGGATGTAAGGATCAAATGGTACATAGTATAAAAAAATATATCCAAAATTATAATATAGGCATAGCTAGAGGCTAAGGAAAATGGATTATGAGAATTCATGATGTAATATGTATTGATCAATGATGCACAATCTTGGATGGGTGTGAAGGAATATAGAAAGAACTGTTTTAAATGATAAAATGAATTATTTGAGAATGACCTAGGGGTTGATATGAATAAGAAAAATAAGTCAATAATTGTATTTGAAACAAGTGTAAAATGCAACCCTAAAGGCCAAATAAAGGATGTGTAGGATGTGATAAGAAATTCTAAAAATCAAATCTAACTCTTAATGAAGGAGAGGAAAGCCTAGGTTGTGTAAAAAAAGGAAAATAAATATTTTTCCTAAATTATCTAAGCTAATAAAAAGAATGCACGTATACATAGGCACAAACTAACATGTTCAATAGAACAAGATAATTGAACTGAAATATATGTGATAATTAAATAATAGTATAAGAGTGCTTAGTTCTAAGATTGGTAATGAATAATTGTTGCTGGTGTCTTTCTAAATCAATTTTTAACTACCATGAAATTATATTCTTTGAGCTAATGAATATATCAAAGTTTGAAGTGCCATAAAATACCTTTCCAATTAATTTTGAGTCATGTAAGGTCAATCCCTACTACTACAAACCTAGTCTTTTGTTTGAGATTAATTTGAGTTGTAGAGAAATGATTTGACAAAATGTGCACCCAAAAATTTGTTCACTTTTACTTTCTTAGTATCTAAATTTGTGGTGGTGGTGTTTAGAGACATGATTGAGTAGCATGCCAATTAGTTTTTTGTTCTTTTATAATTGAAATGTGCTCAATTATTCCTTCAATATTTTTCTTAAATTTTCTTCTATATGTTTTAATGTACAATGAATACTTTTAAATATCACAATATTGTAACGTGTTGTATGAAACATGTGTTAGGTTAGCTCACAACAACTACTATAAGAGAATAGAGAAGTTAGAATTTAAATTTGAAACTTTTAATTTTAGAGATCATTGTTAACTACTCGTTATTGATTTAGATCAACCTCATATCTTTAAAAAATGAACTTAAAGAATAAATATTAATTTTAAAGTAAGAAATAAATATTTAAAAATTAGATTAAATTAAATTAAATTAAAAATTAAAAAAATTGCAAATCAAATCTTCTATAAAAATATACCAATATTAATATATTATTGTATTAAAATGTATTCAACTTATGTGAATTGCAAAATGTAAAAAGATGACTTTTCAACGCGCCGTTTAATCAGACTTCCTCTTGTTAAAGTTCCTTTTTTAATGCACTCCTTTAAGACAAGCAGATAAGCGAGCCGAAGAAAATCCAGAACAAGAAAAGTCGGCCAAGAAGAAAACGTGTTTTGGAAGAAACCGAAACTTCCAAAACACCAGGAATCTCGACGTAAACGGACGGCCAGCTAAATTATTTATTAAAAAAAAATCCAAAATCCATCGTTTCTTATATATCTTGAAAGAAGCAGATTAGTGTCGAACACGCGTTGCTGATGCTTACGTCGATCTTAAGTTTAATCAATGATGAAAAATTTCTCTGAATGAGTCACGCCATTGCCAAGCAATGATTTCAACACCTAACTCATTATACCTCCTCATTTCATCACTCTGAACGTCAGAGAATTTCAAGAATGCGATCTCTATAAAACTCCAGATCATTGTTGTTATTATTGCACTACTTGTTGAGTTAAATATCTTGCAGCCGTTGAGTAACTACAAAGATCTTGCTGTGTCCGAGAAAGCAAAGAATTAGATCGATTTAATCTAGAGTTTCTTTTCCTTTGTTGCTTTACAAAGCTGCAAACCCTGTTCCAGAAATTTTTATTCTGAATTCTCCTTTCCTTGCGAGACAAACTTCGAAGCATAAGTTGTTTCTCTGGATCGATCAGAATGGGATTCCCCTGGTTTTCCACCCGCAAAAACTCGCAGACTAAATCTCCGCGACGGCATTCACAGGGCATCAACATTTTTTCTTCCAAATCTCGGCCGGGAAACTCTTCCTCCACCAAGAAAATGTCAGGCCGCGAAGAACGGGAAAATTCGAGTAGGGATTGCATCGTGACGATTGCTTGTCCATTGCCCAGCGGCGAAGAGCTTCAGAATGTGTTCAATAAATTTGACGCCAACGGTGACGGCAAAATATCTCCGTCGGAACTGGGCCACGTTATGCGGTCGCTGGGGAACGATGCGACGGAGGATGAGGTGCAGTTGATGATGGCAGAGGCTGACTCCGACGGAGATGGTTACGTGGATTTGTCGGAATTCGTGGCGCTCAATACGCGCGGCGTGGACAGCGCTGCAAGCCTGCGGGATCTTAAAGATGCCTTCAACATGTTCGACATCGACGGCAATGGATCCATCTCTGCAGATGAACTCCATAGAGTTTTAAGGAAGCTGGGAGAGACTTCCAGTTTGGATGAGTGTAATCACATGATTCGAGGTGTGGATGCTGACGGGGATGGCCAGGTCAGCTTCGACGAATTCTTGACAATGATGTCGAGTCCCATTGCAGTGCAAGATGGTTAAATCCGATCTGCATTTGTTGACAGACTCTGAGCACGTCGGTTATTTGAACTTTATTCAGATAAAATATCAAGCGAAGGGTTTTATAGAGCCGAGAATTGCAACAATGGCCCTCCATAATAGTACATGGCATTTGGTTCTCCTACTCTACTGGCTGTAAACAGCCAATGGATGTATTATTCAGATTCTTTAGATATTCTTTTACATTGAATACACTGTACATAGGTAAATAAAATCGCAAAATGAAATTGGGTGAATTTTTTTAATGCTTTCATAACTAGGTATACTTTGTATGGGGTCTCCCATTCTGTTGGCTGAATGTTGGCTGTAAACAGCCAGTGGATGTATCACTCATGGATTTTTTATTTTTTTTAGTGTGATTACAAAAGATGTTATGTATCATTGAATACACTCTGCATAAATAAAATCACAATATGAAAAGTGAATTTTTCTAATGCTTTCATAACTATACTTCGTATGGGGTTTGGATTGTATGCAACTTGCTGAAGATTCAATTCAAGGGGTTCTATGTGAAATAATATGTTTAAAAGTTGTTGCATAAAGTTAGTTTGTGTTTTTAAAATGGAGGTTGAAGAAAGAAATTTGAAGGTGAACATTGAGATAAATCAAATGCATTATTATTGATTATAATTTTGTGTTTCCATTGAAATACAATGTCATGTTGAAATATCTCTCTTATAAATAGTAAAATTTTATCAGAACCTTCCATAAAATATCTCTAGTTATTTTGAAACTGAAAATAATCATATTAAATAGAGTTAATTATATGTATTTGTTAAAAACTTTGAATCCTATTGCAGATGAAGACAAGATGTAAATAATACCCATCATTCAAAAGAAACACAAGATTAAAGAAAGTTTGTGAGAAGATACTAAGTTGTAAGAAAAAACAACAGTCATTATAGTTGTAAAGGAAACTTGGTGTCTTTCCCAACGTCTTACTATTAAATTCATATCCAATATACTGTTGCTATATTGCCTCTAGAGAATTTCTCAGTATTATCCTCTGTATATTGCCTCTTGTAGAAATCAAGAGTATTCTCCTCATATTACCTCTACTCCTCCCTCTTAGGCAGCTTAGGCCAGTGCCTTTGGAAGTTCTCATGGATTTTGTCCAACCTTCAAAATTTAGCCCTCTTGCCCATGAAATTCGCATGCATAAGGTTTACCTTGTCTTACAAGAAGCAAAAAATATACAATAGTGGTAGGAAAATCATAAGACCCATGATTCCTTTAGTGTATCTTCCTTGATTGATAAAAATCATTATGGTTAGGTAGGCCCCGAGAGGATATGGTTAGGTCGGCCCCCATTAGATGGTAAATAAAAGTTTTCATTGTGTTGTAATGTTAACTACAATGTGATGGCAATTTATGTTAAAGCATTAACATGTGCTAGTGATAGCTTTATGAACAATGTTACTTGTAATTTCGACATCTAATGGGACTAGAGTGTTTGTATGTCACTTCCACCAACAACTTCTAGAAATAAGAGGAAAATTTTTGGCCATGAACATTTAAGCCACATTCAAAACAAATAAACTAAAGGCACATGAATAATTTCAAGTCCGAATAAAACATTTTTGTTTCTCGTACATTCTTCTAAGATCAATCTGGAAGAATATAATTTTGTATAGATAAACACTTTAGGTTGGAGTGTAAATCTTACAGTGAAATTTGAGTCAAATATGTAAATACGGTAATATGAGTTTCTAAATAAGATTTGTTTAAACAAGAGAGGATTGAGAAAATGAGAAAACTCATTTTCAAGATAAATAGATCAACATTACAAAAAGATAAAATGGTTGGGTCTTTGGTCTCATAGGCTATCTATGTTGCATTTTACTTTTCTTGCATTTAGTTTATTACTTTATTACACTATATGCATCTAGGATATGATAAAATTACTTAGGTAGGTATCTACTTGGTTAACTATTATCTCTCTTACACAATTTAGTAGACATCTATCAAGATAGGTAATAACATTTACTACATGTTTCTTGTACTTTCCTTATTTGAAGGAGACATGTACTACGCATCTGTAGTTTATCCTTTATTTCACATTGGTTGCATCAACATATATTCACGTCATTTGGTTGTGTATCATATATATACCCACATCTTTCTTTCATATGAGCATACCATCTCATCCAATGTATATTTTCTATTGCATCCTTAGTCTAATAGCCTAATCATTTTCCACAACTTTAGTCTTCAATTGCCATGTGCAATTTGGCTTTTTTTGCTTGATCTTGTTATTAGATTCTAGGAGATTTTTCTAATTAACAAATCTCACATGGTATTATAGAATTTGGAGATTCAAGTCCTACCCATATCCATTGAGAATTATAGATATTTTTGTAAACTAATTATTATCTTTAGTTATATCCTTGGATGACCTAGAGGATTATAAAATTTTGAAAGAAATATTGCGATTATGGGCTTCCTATTCATAGCATTATTTTGTAGGCATACCTAGTAAATGGTGGAGTATCTCATAGAGCACATAAATGTGTCTAGATGATTTGTTATTGTTGGTCCTTCATTTAATTTAGACTGGGCTTTGGACTTGAGATTTGTAAGGGTTTGAAGGATTTTTTTTAACATCCTTAGATCACTCAATACATAAAGCATTTTGAGCCAAATTTGACCCTTCAGTTGTGTATAGAAGCACCAAAAAACATAGGATCACCTACCAATTCATCAATTTTGGACAACATTGGATGGAGGACCCTAAGCATTTTCCTCTTCATTAACCATGCAAAAAATTCCATTGGCACCTTTGACATATTTATTGCTTTGGAAACACAAGAAGAAACATTACACTTGCATAAGCAACATTTTGGGAGGTATATCAAATTCTTAAAAAAAAATGTTTTTTTCTCTACATTTTTTTATATGCATTTTTTTTACTTGCAGAGGGTATGACCATACCCAACACTTTTATAACTGATACAAGGTGCCTATAGGTGTAGGATACCTATCACTGGCTAGACCATTGAGGTTGAATCCCTAGCTAACAACCTCATTAGTGGGCTCTTGAAACCCCTAATCGACAATACACATACAATAGGAAATGGCTTCGCATCCCACCACCACTAATGTTATTTAATAGCGAAGCTCAACCTTTCAATTATTTGGCCATAAAATAGCCCTCCAAATAATTCCTCATCTCTAGATCTATATTTTTGTAATACAAACAATAATTTTGTGATTTCTACTAGAAAATTTGGGTCCCAAAAGGTAGCTTTGAAAAAACTAATATTAGTTTTGGACTCGAAGAATATTCTATTCAACTACGAATATTGTATCCATATAGAGGAGAGCTCCCACGAGATGCTACATGACTAAAGTGTTATCAATATGAGCAAAAGCATGGGAAGGGATGCAAAGATGTACAATAGTAAATAATTTGTATGCTCATGTACATCACTATCATTAGCCATTGGAAAAATAGTAGCAACATGAAACTCAGGGGAAATTGAAGGAAGTGTTTGTAAGAGGAAATGTAAATTGACTAGCCAAATCTATGAAGGAGTTAAAATCACATGCATGATGGAATAAAATCCCCAGAGAATATGCATTCTCATCCATGGGATATAGACATGACATAATTGTGGATGTAAGGATCAAATCGTACATAGTATAAAAACACATGTATCCAAATTTTACAATATAGGCATGGATAGAGGCTAAGGACAATGGTTTATGAGAGTTCATGGTGTAATATGTATTCATCAATGATGCACAGTCTAGGATAGGTGTGAAGGAATATAGCAAGAAATGATTTAAATGATAAAATTAATAATTTGAGAATGACTTAGGGGTTGATATAAATAAGAAAAATAAGCCAAATATTATATTTGAAACAAATGTAAAATGCAACCCTAAAGGCCAAAGAAAGGGTGGGTAGGATGTGATAAAATCAAGTGAGGAATAGTGATACCCTAAAAGAAGTAGAGCAACAAATAAACTTTAGGAACAAAATCAAGCCCTATGAAAATATAATATTAAAGATATTAAAAATTCTAAAAATCAAATATAAAATCCTAATGAAGGAGAAGAAACCCTAGGTTGTGTAAAAAATTAAAGAAAATAAATATTTTTCCTAAATTATCTAAGCTAATAAAAAGAATGCACCTATACATAGACACAAACTAGCTTGTTTAAAATAACCAGGACAAGATAATTGAATTGAAATATATGTGACAATTAACTAGGAGGATAAAAGTATTTAGCTCTAGGATTAGTGATGGATAATTGATGCTAGTGTCATTCTAAATCAAATTTTCACTACCTGAAACTATATTCTTTGAGTTAATAAATATATCAAAGTTTGAACTACCATAAAATACCTTGCGAATTGATTTTGAGCCATGTGAGGTAAATCCCCACTATTACAAATCTAGTCTTTGTTTGGGAGTAATTTGAGATGTAGAGAAATGATTTGACAAAATGTGCACCCAAAAATTTGCTCACTTTCACTTTCTTAGTATCTAGATTTGTTAAGGTGGTGTTTAGAGACACAATTGAGGAGCTTGCCAATTAGTTTTTTGTTCTTTTAGAATTGACATGTGCTCAACTATTCCTTCATTATTTTTTTAATATTTTTTATATGTTTTAATGTATAATGAATGCTTTTAAATACCACAACATAATAACATGCGATAGGTTAGCTCACAACAATCAGTATAAGAAAATGGAAAAATTAGAATTCAAATTTAAAACTTTTTATTTTAAAGATCATTTTTAACTCTTCGTTATTGATTTATTTCTCAAAAATGAACTTAAAAAATAAAATATTAATTTTAAAATAGAAAATAAATATTTAAAAATTAAAGTAAGTAAAATAAAGAAAAAGAATAACAATAAGATTGCAAATCAAATCTTCTATAAAAATATACCAATATATTATATTAAAATATATTCAACTTGCGTGAATTGCACAATATAAAAAGATGACTATTCAACGCGCCGTTTAATCAGACTTCCTCTTGTTAAAGTCCTTTTTTAATGCACTCCTTTAAGACGAGCAAATAAACGGGCCGAAGAAAATCCAGAACAAGAAAAGTCGGCCCAAGAAGAAAACGTGTTTTGGAAGACCAGGAATCTCGACGTAAAAAGACGGGCAGCTAAATTATTTATTAAGAAAAAAAGCAAAATCCATGGTTTCTTATATTTATTGAAAGAAGCAGATTAGTGTCGAACCCGCGTTGCTAGCGCTTACGTCGCTCTTAAGTTTAATAAATAACGAAAAGTTTCTACGAATGAGTCACGCCATTGCCAAGCAATGATATCAACACCTAACCCACTATAGCTCTACATCTCATCAGTCTGAACGTCAAGAATATCTCATTTCCTTTCACCAACCATGTCGTCTACTCCATCTGAAAATGTTATTTTGAAGCCTTCAACTTTAATGTGTGAACATAGTTTTGTCAGGTATCTAGTGTGAGATAGTGTCCTATTCACTCTCATGCATTGGTGTCTCCTTTGGCTCATTGGTGTACTACTTTGCACAATTGTGTTCACTACACCTGTTTGAAGTTGACCCCCTAAACTATAACTTGAGGATAAGTAGTGCCTAATAGTGGTTAAGGTGGTCTATCTCACTTAGACCTTAGGTCCTGAGTTAAGTTTATGTAACGAATATGCTTGCATAAAAGAACTAAATATTCAAAGAGGATCTAATAGAGATTTAATCATTCTTTTAAGTGTTCATAATGTTTTAGCTAGTGTGTAATGTTTTGTGCTTGGTGTACATTTCTTAACTTTCTTTTCATTTTGAAATATTAGTTTATAAATATTATGTTCATTTGTAGTTATTGGAATCAAACTGATTTTAGGGTTTTATGGAAAAGGAGAGTTTGAATAGGGAAATAGAATTTGAACTCAAAGACACTCTGTGTGCAATGTTATTTTGGAGGATCAAAGTGTAATGTGTTAGTGTCTAGGATGGATGATGAAACAAACTTACATTCGTAACATAAAACTTTAGTTAAAGGAAATAAATTATTTATATAGATATAAACAAGTGCACACCATTCTCATAGAAGTAAAATAAATATATTGAACGACATTTTTATGAAGGATAAAATAGGTCTAAGAAAAATTCATGCAAGAGAATCAATTATATTTCTCGAGCTAAATAATTTCAGTAAATATTCCAATTTCAAACAATTTATGAGATAGACACAAGTTTTGTTTGCTGCTACTATTCATCTCAACAATAATTTTAGGATTATATTCAATTCCAAATTAGGTTTAGAATACATTGTTTCTAATTTTCATATAAAACTACATTCACCTTCAAGTAAACATGTTCGCACTTTTTATTCTTGTAATATGATTTACCCAATCTTTAATTTACATACAAGAGAAATATGCAATAATCAATATACAAAAAAAAATACATCTATCTTAATACATAATGTGTCTATGAGTAACAAGTTTGTGGCCTAATGAGTTATTGTGTGGAAGGAGAGAATCATTCAGATGCTTTACCTTCATCCATAGACTACTAGTTCCCCACATACCTTTCTACTAGAAGTGGCCCTACCCTTTGTAAGGGTAGAAAATAGAGATTTGCAAACGTACCATGCCAATTGAGAACTGGGTGTGAGGTATTGAATCTATCACTTGCAACCTGTTACACAACCCTAGATTTAGTTTAAGTATGACATCTAGTTATCACACAACCTATCAAGTATCATGGACCAACAATGCACACAAATTATGCATCACTTTGGCCAAAGTATTTTTCTAGCATAAACACATCCTTATCGTAGATTGTCTCAATGCAATCTAGACAAACTACTCTATTCACACAAAAAATCAATAAAATTGAGTGACAATATAAATTCATTACACTTTTTTTCTTAATTTAGAAGAAAATCATAACTTGATAATACACCCATTCATATATGATAGAAGAATAATGGGTTTAGATTTTATCAATCACACATATCTAACTTCGAAAATAGATAACCTAATGTGATGAGCCCTACTGGCTCTCAACTCAAACCCCAGTAAACTCTTAAATCTTATTGTGTTATTTTAGTTTTTTAGAGAAAAGTTCATAGACAGAAGAGAAGGGGCGCAGCATATAAAAAGCTTATAAACTGAAATACAGAGCAATTTCCTACAAAATGGAAATGCAGAAGACGTTATTTTATTGAAACAATGAGATCATGAATGATAGACATACCTGAATGTTTCCAATTTTTTAATTTAAAATAGTAAGCTAGCTCGCCAGCCAAGAATGCTGAAAACTGACAATAAAGGACGTTTGGCCTCCAGATTTAGGTTCTCCTGCCTCGAAACTAGATACAAGTATCTGAAAATACTAGACGCCAAGGATGGAAGTCAAAAAGCAACCCAAAGGAAGGCGTTTCAACCAAACCCTTCACACGCCTCTCTAGAATGCACAATTCCCACTGCAAGTCGTACGACCAAGAAGAAGGATGAGTAATAACCCTGCTGGATGAAACTGATCTGAAGAAGAAGGCGCCACAAGGAAGAAACCCCTTTTCTTATTGTAATCAACGGTAAATCTTTATTTAATACTCTGTCTGAATCATGTAGAACCTCTGAATGAAGCTCTCAACTGCACTGATTCGATTGATCTTTCACAATCTCAAGAGTGCTCAACACTGAAGAGATATCGTTCTCCAATGGACAAAAAAAAATGCTCAAACCCTATCATAGGAGAAGCACAGGAAGAAGCCAAAGGCAAAGTCAAAAAAAATTCAAAAGATGAATTTCTCATTGCCCAAAATGCCCATATATGCCAAAAAGGCACGACTTCCAAGAAAGATACGCCACTTTTGATATTTAAATCTTTTAAATTATAATTTAAGTCACTTTTTCAATAGTTTTTGACTTAAATAAAGTGGGCGCACTTTATTAATTTAAGTGATTAAATATTAAATCACTTTTAGGGAATATTTAAGTGATTTAAAAAGTATAAAGTCAATTTGACTTTATAATAAAATATTAAGTTAATAAATAACTTAAATCACTTAAATAGGCATAACTTCCACAAATCTTCATAGAATCGCGTGCCGTCAAAAGCTGTCGACTCCTGAACTGCTAACGCCTGCTATGAACCAACACTGGGCTCTGAACACGAGAACGATCCAGCTCTCCAAAAAGTACCACTGACCCTCTAACCAATCCAGTTAGCCCACAAGGGTCCAATAAAGGGCTAACACACTGTTCCCGAGACTGACTAGAGCGGGGACATCACAGTCTGCCCTCCCCGAATTTGCTTGCCCACAAGCAAACTCAAAACTGGATGATGAAGAATACTGTCACTCTCCTAAGTAGCATCCTCTGTCGGTAGATCTTTCCACTTTACCAAATATTCCCTGATAACCCGCCTCCGAAGATGACGCTCTCTGGAATCCAGAATGGCCTCAGGTATCAAAATCAATTTCCCCTCATCATCCAGGGGTGGTAAATCAATAGAAGGAGTCACCTGTGGTCCCAATGCCTTTTTGAGGCGTGACACATGGAACACATTGTGAACCTAACTGTCCACTGGAAGATCTAACTCATAAGCCACTTCACCGACATGTCTAACAACCCTGAATGGTCCATAGTATCGTTGCTTAAGCTGCTCAGAGCCCTTCTTACGAAGGGTGGAATGCCTATAAGGCTGGAGCATCAAATACACCAAATCATCGATCTCAAAAGATCTCTCCACGCGCCTCTGATCAGCATATTATTTTTGCTGATTTTGAGCTTTCTGAATATTCTCCCTAAGTGCTCTCATAATATCCTAACTCTCCTGCAACAAATCACCAGCACTGGGTACTCTACTGTCACTCAACAGTAAATCTAGAAAGCTCGGAGCATCATATCCATATAATGCTCGGTATGGTGTCATCTAAATACTCATGTTATGAGTGGTATTATAGCAATACTCACAAAGGTATAACCACTTCACCCATGCCTTCTGTTGTCCTGAACTATAATTCCTCAAATATCCCTCCACCCATTTGTTGACTATCTCTGTCTGCCCATCTGTCTGTGGGTGGTAGCTAGTGCTCGGAGTGAGTTATGTCCCACAAAGTTTGAATAACTCCTACCAGAAGTTATTCAAAATCCTGTTATCCCTGTCATTGACTATACTCCAAGGCAATCCATGCAATCTGAATACCTCACAGAAAAACAAGTCCGCCACTTGAGTAGCTGTGTGTGTACTAGTGATTGAGAAGAAATGTGCATACTTCGTCAACCGATCTACTACCACATAAATGTTGTCTTTCCCTTGAGCTTTCGGCAAGCCCGTGATGAAATCCATAGACAAGCATTCCCACTTCCTCTTAGGAATAGGAAGCGGCTGAAGTAAACCTGCAGGGTATGTATGTTCTCGCTTGTTCTACTGACAAACAAGGCATTCCTTGACATACTGAAGAACAAATGATTTGAGTCCCTTCCAAGAGAATCTCTCCCATACCTGCTTGTAGGTCTTAAAGTAACTAGGATGTCCTACCATCGATGAATCATGGAATGACCTCAATATTGTGCCCCTCATCTCAAAACCTGGGACAAGAAATATCCTCCCTTTGTAAATGATAAGATCATCCACAAGTGAGTATCTGTCATCTTGTATTGTCCCATCCACTATGCTAGAAGCCCAAGGATTCTTAGCATATTCTGCTACTATCATGTGTTTCCAGTCCTCTGAAATTAGTGAAATGGAGCTCAAGTGAGGACGGCAAGATAAAGCATCAGCAACCACATTCTGAGTGCCCTTGACATAGGCAATGTCAAAATCATAGGACTGAAGTTTGCTGACCCATTTCTGTTGCCTTTCATTCAAATCTCGCTGTCCAAGAAAATGTTTCAGACTATTGTGATCGGTTTTAACACTGAATTTACTACCAATCAAGTATTGCCTAAATTTGGCCATGGCATGCATGATGGCCAACATTTCCTTATCATAGATACTGAAACTCTGTTCAGGACCTCTGAGCTTCCTGCTCTCAAAAGCTATAGGGTGTCGATCCTGGATGATAACTGCACCAATACCCTCACCACTGGCATCACAATGTAACTCAAATGGTCTGGCAAAATCCGGCAAAGCCAATACTGGACAAGTAGTCATAAGAAGTTTGAACTTCTCAAAGCATGCCTGTGTAAGAGGTGTCCACAGAAAGGCTCCCTTCTTAGTCAAATCAATTAGTGGCGCAGCATGTTGCGAGAATCCACTAACGAACCGATGATAGAAGGCACACAATCCTACAAACCCCCTAAGTTGTGTCAACGTCTCAGGTGTAGGCCAATCGATGATAGCTCGAATTTTCTCTGGATCCATGCTGACTCCCTCTCTACTGATAATGTGACCCAGATACAAAAGCTCAGCCATGCCCAAAGCACACTTGGACTCCTTGGCGTACAAGGACTCCCTGTCAAGTATACTCAATACCTCATCTAAGTGAACAATGTGTTCCTCCCATGATTTGTTGTAAACCAGGATGTCGTCGAAGAACACCAAAACAAATTTCTTCAAGAGGGAATGGAAAACCCTGTTCATAGTAGACTGAAATGTAGCTGGAGCATTGGTTAAGCCGAATGGCATAACCAAGAAATCATAGTGTCCACAGTGACACCTGAATGCGGTTTTCTCAATATCCTCCTCTCTGACCCTAATCTGATGGTAACCAGTCCTCAAATCAATCTTCGAGAAATAGCAAGCTCCATGAAGCTCGTTTATCAACTCATCTATCCGTGGAATAAGATACCTATTCTTAATAGTCTTCCTATTAAGCATCCTGTAGTCAATACACATCCTAAGTGTACCATCCTTTTTCTTCACCAAAACAACTGATGAAGCAAAGGGTGACTTACTCGACCTAATGTGCCCCATAGCTAAAAGTTCCTTAATGGTTTTCTCAATTTCATCTTTTAAATGTTTGGGGTGCCGGTAAGGAGTGATCATAATAGGTTTCGTGCCCTCATCCAGCTCAATGATGTGCTCAATACCTCTATTAGGAGGTCTACTTGGTGGAATAGCACTGAAAACCTTTGCATGTTTGATTCGGAGTTCCTGTACATCCGGATGGTAAGGAGAAGCTTGCTGCTCTAACTGTGAAGGCATTAACTTGCACTCAACAGCCCATTCTACCATGTCATGTTGAATCAAACGTTCCATTCTTCGGAGTGAAATTTCTTTTAGATTGTCGTCCTTGATAGCTTTAAGAACATGATTTGTGCCATCAATTTTGAATTTCATCTCCATATCACGCAAATTAAGTGTGAACTCTCCTATAGCATGAAGCCACTTCATGCCAAGAACTATATCTGTTCCTCCCATGTTCACAACATAAAAATCTGCTTTGAACTCAAAATTGTTGAGTTTCAATGGTAAATCAGGAATCATCCTCTCACAAGTGAGAGTGTGTCCATCTGCAACCTTCACACGAATGCCTTCAAACTGCTGAGTTTGAATTCCCCTTTTCTCCACCAACCGTGAATCAATAAAATTGTGGGTTGCACTTGTGTCCAAAAGAGATATGACTCTTTGACCCGCTAAGACCCCACGGAGCCTGAAAGAACCCTCTCTCTGCATGTTGGACATATGAGCCTCCTGTAGCTCACTTTCTACCTCAATCTCTACCTCATTTTTTGACTTTTCTTCATCTGTGTCATAGATAGCAGCTTGTTGATCAGAAAAATCAGTCAATGTTTCTCCCTCATAAAACCATTCCATGTTCTTATTTTTCCCTTTAGGCTTGAGGGGACAATCATGATTGAAGTCATATGGACCTTTATAGTAAAAACAAAGCTTCCTTCTACGTAGATCATTCATTGTATCTCGATCTAATGGAGCTGCAAATCTTTTCTTTTGATCAGTATTATCAGCCTTCTTTGGATCAGATTTGTTCTCAGTGTAGGAGGAAGAAGGTTTGGTGCCAAATTGCTTACAAGGAGCAGTGAGTTCCATACTGCGAGCTTTCCTCATGGTCTCCTGTAGGGTAGGTGGATCAAATGCCTTTATCCATCCTTTCATGGGCTCAAAAAGACCCTCAATAAACAATATGATCAGCCTTCTCTCTGAAATGCCTGTCATCATTACAGATAGTCTTTGGAACTCTCCAATGTACGATTCCAAGCTACCCAATTGTTTTAACTATGCCAGATCCCTGAAGAACAGATCGGGATCACGTTTATCAAACCTTTCTACCAATCTATCAGTAAACTCCTGGTATGAGGTAATTTGGTCATGGTGAAGAGTAGCCATGCCATGAATCCACTAGTCATGTGCCATGCCATCAAGGTGTAGGGCTGCAAATCTAATAGCATCTTCCTCTGGCATAGGACGTAGTGTCAGGAATGTATCCAATTTACTCACCCAAGCACGTGCTATAACTCTGCCACTGCCATCATAGTTCGCTAAGGTAAGCTTATTGGTAGCTTGTCGTAGATCATTATGTTTGTATCTAGGCCTCCTGTCATTCCTGTTTCTGGTGTGTTCTCTTTTCTGACTCATAAAACGATCAAAGTTAAGGTGATCCTTAACTCATGGAGGCATTGCATCCCATTCATCATGCATAGCTAGGATGTTGTCAGCAAAGTTTCCATCACCACCTTCTTCCACTTCCTCTTCCTCCTTAATGTCATTTCTGACAAAAGTAGGGCATGTGGCTCTCTCAAAGGTGCGTACTGGAGCAATATACCTGTGATGCTCTCCATGTATGCTACCTTCCTGATCTTGATCAATATTCGGCCTCCTCTGAATTGTCAAGTTTTGCACATTAGTGCTAAGTTGTTGAAGGATGTTTGCCACCTGTTCTTGACTGACCACCATTCCCCTCAGTACTTCTCTAGCATCCCTGTCTTCATCATTAAGATGAGCATCATCATTCCTTTCAGCCATATTATCAAAATCAAAATCCTCTTCCTGTTCGTACAATGGAGGTGCTTGAAAAGGTGCAAAAGTATTTCGCTGAATTCCAGGGCCCCTGCATGTGTAGTGCCTATCAAACCTGTTCTGATGTGGCCGCATAGAATTGTGTTTCCCACAAGCTGGCAGGATTAATATGCTCTGATACCACTGTGATGAGCCCTGCTGGCTCTCAACTCAAACCCCAGTAAACTCTTAAATCTTATTGTGTTATTTTAGTTTTTTAGAGAAAGGTTCATAAACAGAAGAGAAGGGGCGCAGCATATAAAAAGCTTATAAACTGAAATACAGAGCAATTTCCTACAGAATGGAAATGCAGAAGACGTTATTTTATTGAAACAATGAGATCATGAATGATAGACATACCAGAATGTTTCTAGTTTTTTAATTTAAAACAGTAAGCCAGCTCGCCAGCCAAGAATGCTAAAAACTGACAGTAAAGGACGTCTGGCTTCCAGATTTAGGTTCTCCTGCCTCGAAACTGGATACAAGTCTCTGAAAATACTAAATGCTAAGGATGGAAGTCAAAAAGCAACCCAAAGGAAGGCGTTTCAACCAAACCCTTCACACGCCTCTCTAGAATGCACAATTCCCATTGCAAGTCGTACAACCAAGAAGAAGGATGAGTAATAACCCTACTAGATGCCACTGATCTGAAGAAGAACGTGCCACAAGGAAGAAACCCCTTTTCTTATTGCAATCAACGGTAAATCTTTATTTAATACTCTGTCTGAATCATGTAGAACCTCTGAATGAAGCTCTCAACTGCACTAATTTGATTGATCTTTCACAATCTCAAGAGTGCTCAACACTGAAGAGATATCGTTCTCCAATGGACAAAAAAAAATGCTCAAACCCTATCACAAGAGAAGTACAGGAAGAAGCCAAAGGCAAAGTCAAAAAATATTCAAAAGATGAATTTCTCATTGCCCAAAATGCCCATATATGCCAAAAAGGCACGACTTCCAAGAAAGATACGCCACTTTTGATATTTAAATCTTTTACATTATAATTTAAGTCACTTTTTCAATAGTTTTTGACTTAAATAAAGTGGGTGCACTTTATTAATTTAAGTGATTAAATATTAAATCACTTTTAGGGAATATTTAAGTGATTTAAAAAGTATAAAGTCAATTTGACTTTATAATAAAATATTAAGTTAATAAATAACTTAAATCACTTAAATAGGCATAACTTCCACAAATCTTCATAGAATCCCGTGCCGTCAAAAGCTGTCGACTCTTGAACTGCTAACACCTGCTGTGAACCAACACTGGGCTCTGAACACGAGAATGATCCAACTCTCCAAAAAGTACCACTGACCCTCTAACCAATCCAGTTAGCCCACAAGGGTCCAATAAAGGGCTAACACACTGTTCCCGAGACTGACTAGAGCGGGGACATCACACCTAAATAAATATTTTTTTGATAATAAATCAACCTCTTTTCTATTGTACTAGACCAAACACATATACCTCAAATAATTTAGGTCCTTTCTCCATCAACTCAATTAAGAACAATTCACATATCTAATTATTTTTTTACATTTCCATAAGTCCATACAAATTAAATACATGCTAATATAACTAATTCATATATATAGGTGTGTACCTAAAGATCATCCTATATGTATACATTTATATTTATATTTATAATCATTTTCTAAATCATCCATGTTGAAATTAATTATTATCAAATCTAGGTTTGAACATGTTAGATTTTATCAGTAAGGAAAGATGCTATATTACTATCTATGATTTCTCATAATGTCTTATAGAACTATCCTAATCAAAATGTGATGATTTTACCATATATCTGGTTAAAAATTCAAGCATACTAAACTTTCCAATTTTGTTGTATAATCACTAGATATTCATCTTAGGTGTACACACTTATGAGCATGGATATGGAACAACAAACTTAGAATATTTTAGACATCGTGTTGAAGATAACTAATCTCTAAAGATGCAATAGGTGTAGGAGGAGGAAGCTCAACACATGTCTCATGAGCCAAAGTGGATGATGGAAGTCCATAAAGGTTCAAGTGACCAAACTTGTCCTTAGATATCTGATCCACTCTAGATGCATGAGGGTGGGGACCAATCAATGGTAGTGCTAACTCATATGGAGCAAAATGAGAGAAGGAAAACAATCAAGAAGCATAATTTGTTGTCCCAACTGCAAGAATCTATCTACTGTGTAGGTATCTAATACCATGTGATATTGCTAAGATCTTTGGACATAATGCCTTTATTGGTTGAGTAATGAATGTCAAGCAATCACATGCTCCTACCTACAAAATTAATAAAAAAATATAGAATATGCAAAGCAAAAGAGATTACATGAAAATGGATATAATCAACATATTGATTGATCCATGAATGATATGCTCTATTAGGGAAGAGAGAAGAAACCACCACCCAATATAGTAGAGAAGATTGGGTACTCAACTCCCCCTAATATTGGTGTTGAGTTAACTTCCTCAAGACTCACAAGAGATGGTGAGCTAACTCCTACTAATGAGGACACCTAAGTAGGCTTAATGCCATGTGTAAATATGCATGAAATAATATATATATATATTGACTCATTAGAGAAATTTATAAACATAAAAAACCAGTTGATGTTGAAATTAAATATTTTACTGTAATAGTTGTTACTTAAGTAAAAATTCATTATATCTTGAGAAATAAGAGAAAATAAAAAAGATAGAAAACAATGAGAAGCTAGAGGGACTTTTGTGGAGCAAAAGGAGTGTAGAACCAAACCTACTGTAATTACACAAGAATCGATAGTAAGTATAATAGATATTTATAGAACTCTCAAGGATATACAAGGATAACCCAAAGGCTAATATGTTTGTCATTTCAATAAAGGGACTACAATGGAAATTAAGATAAAGGCAACACAAAGTCTTATTGCATCCAAACATAAATCCGTAGATTATGATTTAGCAAGTAATTTTAAGTTATTTAACAAAAAATGTACTACATTCAAATACATTATTTTATATCAAAATTAGTCATGAAATGTGCTTTCAATCAAAAGAATTCAAAAATAAATCACAAATTTAATCCTAGTCTACTCGTAACTCTAATAGATTTGTGAAAAAATACAAAAGAAAAGGGCAAGGAGAAAGGGAAATTAGTCTATTTATGTTGATTCAAAATCTAATTATTACAACATGATCTTTTTCATTAGATGGTTCATATTTAAAATTTGGCAAAGGATAAATTGATGGCAATCCTTGAGTTGGAATTTATTATTTACGGCTAAAATGCTTCTTGATCCTAGGTATTTGTAAGGTCATGATCAACCGATGTTTGACATTGCCTAATCTCTCTCATCTACCTCATTGTTATCTATGAACTTTAGTTCATTCTTAATAAATGATTATATTGAATATTTCATTCATCTGGTAGAGGTCTACTTTGGGTGTATGTTGGACCACATTCATGATTTTAAAAAAATGTAAATTTTGTTTGTAGAGAGCAATGAGATAAATTGCAAAGAAGTTGAAGGTGGGACTTCTATTGGAAACTATTCCTTCCTTTTCTAAATGTTATGATGGTGAGGAAGCTCTTGTGAGCTTGGCTAGCTCCCACAAAAGATTTAAGGCGGTTAATTAGGGTGGCGTGGGGCCTATGTAATTTTCCCCTACCCCCTTTTTCCACAGTGCTAACTCAAGACTCTTCATTTGGTAGTTTTAGGGGTTGGTATGCATTCATTTGGTAATGTCTTGATGGGTAGGGTATGATAGATTTTTTAAGTGTATTTGCAGAACAATTACTCTATATAGATATGTAGGTTTGTATCTCTAGCTAGTTTAGCCCATGATTGATTTAAGATTTTGTGGATCTTACCAAAATTAACCAATAACTTCCTGATATACTCTTTATTGATTCCTAGATCTTAAATTATTTATTATTTAATCCAAACTAAATTTGATACCCTATTATTTACATAAATTTATCTTCCTTTTACAATAATTTGTGTCATAATAAAGTATATCATATATACATGAATGCTAAGCCCATAAGTGATATTAATATGAGATCTTACATATATTAGTGTGAAAGAAAGCGAGACTTGCAAGAGATCGAGAGAAATGGATAGCAAACTTGATTATTCTGAAAAAGGATGCAAAATAGAGGCACATTCGTGTAGAACCCGCGTCGCTGACACCGATGTCGATTTTAAATGTAAGCAATAAAGAATCATTCATGCGCCATTGATGTCAACACCAACTCACTGTACTACGTCTCCTTTCGTTTCATCGGAGAATCTCCTTTCGTTTCACCAACCGTGCCATCTACTCCAACTGCACATATTTGTTTGAAGCCTGAATTCAACTTTAAACTGCTCCTCCCTCCTTCACACTGGTTGCCCGCAATTCGTCAAAGTTCGTAAAGAAGCGTACTTCTCATTTCCTCCTTCAACTTTTTTGCGCCGCAAATGTTTTATATATCTGTTAAACCTGTTTTCTGTGTACTTCTGAAAGCGATTCGTTCAATTTGAAGGAAGCTTTCGTATACATTCCTTGTGACATTTTTTTTGGTTAATGTCATCAATATTCATTATTTTATTTATATATCAAATCGCTTAATAATTGTTTTACAGTTTCTTTATATTAAAAGTGATAAATAATTTGTCTTTAAATTATTTATATTTAAAAATAATTATTAATATTAATACTTTTTAATTTTATTAATTAATAGTTAGTTAAATTGATTACTTAATCAATTAAATCAATTTTATTTAAAAGATATTTAAAATAATTATATGTATGATCTTATGTAGCTACTTAGTACTTTTTTTTAATGAAGGAAAAAATATCTAGTGGCATCCACAAAGCGAAGTCTTAATACGAATTATTATAACCTTCATTTGCATGATTTATCCTCCATTCACGCAAGGGTAAATCCAAAGGAATCAAACCTACAACCTTGCAGCCATCATCCATGTTTTCTAATGGCTTGCATCTCTGATCTATCCCTGAAGACTGAAAAGATTTGTAGATGAAAGTCTCATTTCTAGAAAATGTCAGTAAAGGAATTTAAACTTGGATCTTCTTTATAAGAACACAATGTTGTAACCATTTGAGAACCACCTATTTTTAGTTTTTTTTTTTTTAATAAATGTATTGTGTAATTTAAAATATTTTATAAATAGTGAAATTTATAATTATCATATTTTTTCATAATTTTGATTGTTCTTTTAAAGTAGTGGATCAATTATGGATCAATTATACATAGAGAAAGGGAAGTAGAATTATACAAGTGATTGTTTATCCACAAATTTATCAAGTATTCAAATAAATCAAAATAAAATTCAACACATCAAACTTGAAATAAAACAAAAAAGAGTATAAGATCATTACCAACCTCTATGTCAATACCCCTTTGCATAATGCACAAATGGACAAGAGATCAAGATCATCCAATATCTTGTAGAAGAACATATTCACTCTCAATAAGATTGCATGCAACCTCTATGTCAATACCCCTTTGCTTAATGCATTCACACAACAAACAAAAACACAATAAATAAATAAAATTGTATGCATTTACATTTTCAAAGAATTAACTTAATAGATAATATGAGTTTTACACCCAAATTCTATATCGATTCTAATACCATGTGATATTGCTAAGATCTTTAGACAAAATACCTTAAATACCAATCAAGCAATGAATGTCAAGTAGTCTCACACTCCTACCTACAAGATTAATAAAAAATATAGAATATGCAAAACAAAAGAGATTACATGAAAATGGATATAATCAACATATTGATTAAGCCATGAATGAGATGTACTATTAGGGAAGAGGGAAGAAATCACCACCCAAAATAGAGGAGAAGATTGGGTAGTTAACTCCCCCTAACTAAGACTAGTTGTGAGTTAACTTCCTCAAGACTCACAAGAGGTGGTGAGCCAACTCCCATTGATGAGGAGACCTAAGTAGGCTTAATGCTATGTGTATAATATGCATGAAATAATATATACTAACTCATTAGATAAATATATAGACATATAAAACCAGCTAATGTTGAAATTAAATTATTTACTTTTGTAGTTGCTACTCAAGTAAAAATTCATTATAACTTAAAAAGTAAGAAAAAATAAAAAAGATAGAAAACAATGAGAAGCTAGAAGGATTTTTGTGGAGCAAAAGAAGTGTAGAACCAAACCTATTGTAATTACACAAGAATCGATAGTAAGTAAAATAGATATTTATAGAAGTCTCAAGGATATATTAGGACAACCAAAAGGCTAATATGTAAATACCATTTAAATCAAGGGGATATAGTGGAAACTAAGAAAGGAAACACAAAGTCTTATTGCAGCCAAACATAAATCAATAGATTATGATTAGCAAGTAATTTCAACTTATTGAACACAAATATTACTACATTTGGATACATTATTTTATATCAAGATTAATCATGAAATGTGTTTGCAGTAATGAAAACTCAAAATAAATCACAATTTTAATCTTAATCTACTACTAACTCTAATAGATTTGTGAAAAAATACAAATGAAAAGGGCAAGGAGAAAAGGAAATCAATGTATTTATGTTGATTCAAAATCTAATTATTTTTACATGATATTTTTCATTAGATGGCTCATATTTAGAATTTGACAAAGGATAAATTGATGGCACTCCTTGTGTTGGAATTTTCTTATCTATGGCTAAAATACTTCTTAATCCTAAGTATTTGCAAGGTCATCAGTTGATGTTTGCCATTGCTTAATCTTTGTCATCTACCTCATCTTTATCTATGACTTCTATTTCCTTCTTATCAAATGATGATATCGGAAATTTTATTCATTTGGTAAGGTCTACTTTGATTGTATGTTGGATCACATTCATGTTTTTTTAAATTTTAACTTTGTCTATAAACATCAATGAGAGAAATTGCAAAGAAGTTGAAGGTGGTGCTTTTATTGGAGGCTATTCCTTCCTTTTCTAAATGTTGTGATGATTAGGAAGCTCTTGTGAGCTTAGCTAGTTCCTACAAAAAATTTAAGGCAATTAAGTAGGGTGGCATGGGGCCTATGTAATTTTCCCCTACCCCCTTTTTCCTTGAGTGCTCACTCAAGACTCTTCATTTGACAGTTTCAAGGGTTGGTATGCATTCTTATTTGGTTATGTCTTGATAGATAAGATGTGATAGATTTTTTAAGTGTATTTGTAGAACAATCACTCTATAGATATGTAAGTTTGTATCTCTAACTAATCTAACTCATAATTGATTAAAAAATTAATGAATCTTGCAAAAATTAACCGATAACTTCTTGAATATACTTTTGCTCAGTTCCTAAATCCTAAACTAATTATTATTTAATCCAAACTACTTTGATACCCTATTATTTACATAAATTTATCTTATTTCCAAAATATGTAGATGAGTGTGAAAGAGTGTAGTCTCTGAGCCAAACAAAGGTAAAAACTTGCCAAATAAGAAAAGTCGTGTAAGAGATCGGCAGGAATGGATAGCGAACTTGATTATTCTGAAAAAGGATGCAAAATCAATAATTTCTTCGTGTAGAACCCGCGTCGCTGACACCGATGTCGATTTTAAATGGCAAACAATAAAGGACGATCCACATCATTTCCTTCCATTGATGTCTCATACCTAACTTACTGTACTATCTCTCATGATATCTCACCAACCGTACCGTCTACTCCAACTGCACATATTTCTTTGAACCCTTCAACTTTGAACTGCTCCTCTCTCCTTCACACTGGTAGGCCGTAATTCGTTAGTGTGTAAAGAGGCGTACTTCTGATTTCTTTCTTTAACTTTTTTGCGCCGCAAATAGTTTATATATTCTGGGTACTAATTTCTTTCAATTTAAAGGAAGCTTTCGTATACCTTGCTTGTGCCATAATTTTTTTTAATGTTATCAATATTCATTATTTTATTTATATATCAAATCGTTTACCTAATAATTGTTTTATAGTTTCTTTATAAATAATTTATATTAGAATTATTTAATATTTAAAAATAATTATTAATATTTTTTATTAATTAATAGTTAATTAAATCGATTAATTAATTGACTATCAATTTTATCCAAAAGACATTTAAAATAATTATTTGTATGGTCTTATGTAGCTACTTATTTTTTTTAAAAGTGTTTTTAATAAAGGAAATAATATCTAGGTGGGATCCACAAAACGAAGTTCTAATGCATACTATTATAAACTTCATTTGCATGAGTTATCTAACCTTCATGCAAAGGTAAATCCAAGGGAATCAAACCTACAACCTTGCAACCACCATCCATGTTTTCCAATGGCTTGCCTATCTGATCTACCCTTGAGGACTAAAAAAATTTGTAGATGAAAGTTTGAATTCTAAGAAATGTCAATAAAGGAATTTAAACTTGGATCTCCTTTATAAGAACACAATGTTGTAACCATTTAAGAACCACCTCTTTTTAGTGTGTTTTTAAATTAAATGTATTGCAAAGTTTTAAATATTTTATAAATAGTGAATTTCTAATTAGCATCATTTTATCGTAATTTAAATTATTCTTTTAGAGTAGTGGTCAATTTTAGTTTAGAATATGGAAGTTAACTATACATAAGGAAAGGGAGGTAGAATTATACAAGTGCTTGGTTATTGACAAATTTATCAAATATTCAAATAAATCAAAATAAATATTCAAGATATCAAACTTGAAATAAATATTCACTAGATTTTCACTTTCATACGCCTATAGAAGCTAAACCATAAAGAATTTGAAGATGAAGCAAACTAGTGACTTGTGATATTTTGTGTTTAGAATCTAATTATATTTTTTTTAAAAATTAAAAAATAAATTATGAATTATTTTATGTAGTTTTTATTAATTTAATTTTTTTACTAAACATGATTTTCAAAAACCGATGCTTACTTTCAGCTACATAACTTATTTTATAGAAAGAATACAATTCTAATTTTTTAAATACAGTGTTTTCACACCATTATCTAGTGGATGGATATTTTTTAATAATTTTTTGTTGCATATATATATTTTAATTAATTTTCTAATTCACAGTAATTATAATTTGGATATATTATACTTTCAGCTACATAAATTTTTTTGTATTCATTTGAATTAACTTAATTTTTTTTGTTGGAATAAGGACATCAATAGCTAGTGTACATGAATTTTTAAGATTTTTTTTCTCTCTTTTCCTATTTTTCCATATGTGTGAAATAAAGACCTCAATGTTCATTGAAAAACCTACATTCAGAAGAAATAAAAAATAAATATAATAATAAAATTAATTATATTTAAAATTATACTTTTTGGGAAGCTTATAATAAAGACTGCATGTTTACAAAAAATTAATTTTAGAATAAATTAATTTGATCCCCTAAAAGGTAAATCAAGTGTGGTTTTTTATCAACATTTTGATAGGTGTATAGAAGACTCCATTATAGGTATGGTTTAAAACTAGCAGTTTTCTATCCAAAGGGGTTTGATATAAGTGGGTTTTATCAAACCCTCTCTTCAATTAAAACCCTTAAAATGGAACTTTTTAAAGCCTTAAATCATTATATTTTCTAAAAATATGTGATTTCAGCAAAAATCAGGATGTCCCAAAAAGTGTAACCTTTTATTGTGGCAGAACCTAGTAAGAAAATATTTCAACTTTCCTAATTAATGTTTTAAATTATTTAAATGTAGCAATATTTAATTTTTTGACTCATAACCATAAGATCTCACTAAACTACAACGTTAAGAAAGATATATGCTGAGTAATTGACCTCCCTATAACAACTCTTAAGAAAGATAAATATGCCAAGGAATCAATCTCCATATAACAATGTTGCAAGTTAATAGGTAAGAGAAAATTAGATTTCTCAACTTCTTTATAATTCCTTTTATTTTTCAACTCATCATGGATTTATTTTCTAGCATCAATAACAATTTGTGTGAATCCCTTCCAATTATCTCCAAGGTAAGTCAAGGTTCACTGCCATTTTTAATGGTTATGTCAAATATTTTTTCCTTTATAAGCTTCATTATTAGTGTCTCTTGAGATGAAGGTTGGGGAAGTTTCATCTCGATAATTCTTCAATAGTTTCTATTAATACATATTTCTTAATCACTACTAAATTACTCTTTTAAATGAAATATTAAGATTGAGTATGCACATGGTGAGTTGGAATAGAATGAGTTGAGGATCAAGCTAACTAATTTGTAATTAATAATTTACAATTATTATAAATACATGGTATGAATTCAATTAAAACAAAGAATCATAAAAAATTAAATTATGATTATGATTATTATTAACTATTCATCTTTATTATTGTGGGATATGAATTTTAGGTAAGAATTAACCAATATAACTTCTTTGAATGAAGTATAATGTAACTAATCATGTGATAGATTGAGAGTGGACTTGTCACCCCTCGGTCTCTTCTTCCTATGATTATATATAAGAAGTAGTGTTAAGTGCACTTCTTATTCCAATGGACACACTTGGGAAAACTTCTTAGGATCATGCATGAGAATTAGTGTCAAGTACATTCCTATTCCTCATGCTCCACACATGTGAGAAAAATAGAAAATATCGACTTAATTAATGTTTCAAAAGAAGGTATGGAAGTGTGAGGTGGAGGCGATTTGTCACATGACACACGCCTTAGAAGCTAACCCTATAGTCTTTGAAATGGTTTATTCTTTGTTTATTCTAGACTTTAGAATTATGAAAAATAGTTCTTTGGAGGGTATCTTGGCTTGGGATTTAAAGAATGAAAGATTTAAGGAAAAAACAGGCTTATCTCCAAGAAGCTTCATTGAAGAGATATGTCATCCTTCTTGTTATTTTTCTTGAATTCTTGTATTTTTCTTGGATTTAGAGTGAAACATGATTTCTAATTTGAAATATATTTCAAAATGAACTATGTTATTCTTTGTAATATTTTTGGTTGTATCACCTCTTCATTTTTTTGTAATGATTTATGGCTTAGATTGTGTGAGATTTTTCACATCAACATTTCGGATCACACTCCGTGATCCATCATTTTCTCCTTTAGCTCTGCTCTCATCCTGATGATGGATCACGGAGTGTGATCAGAAACGTTATTTCAAAAAATCTCACACAATATAAGTCAGAAATCATTGCAAAGAACATTATGGATTGTGAAAACTTGATATCATTGATCTCTTCATTTGTCTGTGTATTGAAGGGAAATAGTGTCCATGTCTTAGTTATGGGTTGAAGTGGATACCTATCCTTCCATGATATGTGTGTGTGAGTTTAAATTACTATTATTCTTGTCTATTCTCTTATTGCACGATTACATTTATTTTTGTTTTAACTACCTAACCTAGTTGATAATCTTAGTTCAAGGGGTCGCTAGAGCCTTATATGTCTCAATGAGGCCATATTGGTTGGGTGGAGATATTTCTCTTCTTATTGGATTGTCCTTATTGGAGCTTCATTGAAGCTCTTTAAGAGAAAAGAAACTCAAAATAGGATGTATAAATTGATCTCAAAATTGTATAATTCATTAATCTACAGATGTATTTGAATAAAATAAGGATATAACAATCATTTTATTTTGTAAGTATTTTGAAAGTGCAATTATTTCCTTAAATAATGAGATTTAAATAATAAATTATAATTATTGTTATTGTATATTCATCTTGTTGTTTGGATAATTTGTGAAAATAAAACATATTTTTAATACATTAAATACTCTATATATCTAGCTATCATGATTTAATAAAAGTATTTTATTTGATTTATTGAAGTATTCATCTAATGAATATTTAAAAAAGGAGAGCCATGCATATAAGATCATTATTAATATTTCTTTATTATAAAATTAAATTATAGAATTATTAAATATTCATAACTATTTGATTATATTTTTAATTCTCACATGTATATGTACATGCACACATACAAATTAATATGTTTAAATGATTAAATATTAAAGTATAATAAGTATATACATACATTTTTTAAATATTTTTAAATATATATACATGTGGGTGTACACATATATAACTCTTATACTATATTATGTGTGTGTGCATGTATATAATGGGAGTTACCCTATTGGTGGCATCTTGTGTATGATGTTTGTATGTATGTATGCATAATATGCATATACAATATATGCATACATATACATATACATATACATATGCATGCATACATACATACATGCGTATGTATATGTGCATATGCATATATAAAAGGGACAAATCCCATTATATATAAATATTAAAAAAGGATACATAATTTTTTGACATAGTAGTTTGGCCTATAGATGGCCTATTTCACAATTTCTTCATTAGTATGTTCATCTTCTCCTTCATCCTTTGAGTCATTTCCCCCTCATGTGTTGCTAAATAAGATATACATGATCCTTTCAATGATTTCCTTGATGCATGACTCCATTTCTATTGTGAAGAGATTTAGATTATCTTTGATGTATTTCTTGTATTCCTCCAAGTTTCCTTTCATCATCCTTTCTCAATGTGGGTGATCCCACACTACTAGTATACAATTTTTGGTCAAATTGGACATTGAAATAATTTTCTCTAACTAAATCTTCACTTTCGGGCACCTATAGTGGCTAAACCGTGAGGAATTTGAAGATGATGCAAACTAGTGATTTGTGACATTTTGTCTATAGATTCTAAATATATTTTTTTCAAAAATTTTGGAATCAGATTCCACTTCTTTTTCCATCTCCTTCAAAAACTAGTTTTTTTTAGTAAACAACATTTTTGAGTGACGCTCACCGTATACAACATAACTTTTTTCCATGAAAGATAAAATTCTATTTTTTTTGAATTAAGATTTGTAACTACGATATCTAGTGCTTCCAATTGGTCTCATAGTGTTTTATTGAATATTTTTTCCTTAATCAAGTTTCGAAGTCAAACCAATTACAATTCAGACATGCAGACCGTATACAACGTAACTTTTTTTGTATGTATCAAAATTCAAAAAAAAAATTGTTGGATGAAGGACTTCAATATCTGGTGCAGTCGTATTTTTTAATTTTTTTTTTATGATTTGCTATTTTTCCACATGTGCAGAACAGAGAGCGGTTGATTTTTGGTGAAAAACCTATGTTTAATAAAACTAAAAAAATAAATACATAATAAAACAAAAACATATTAAAATTATATTCGTTGGATAGCCCATTTTGTGGACTACCATCATCCAGTTGAGTCTGTGAAGTCTCCTCCATTTTCATCCTCAACCCGAGCTTCGAAGTGCAAAATTTTGGACTTTTTTGGTGCCTGAGGGGGAGAAGAGGGGAAAAGGGGGGTTTGAGCGAACCCCCTTTCCACAAGCCTTTTCTTTTGGTTTTTTGCTGGAATGGGGGGCCCCATCATTAAATGGGTTCTAGCGAACCCTCTTTTGGTTCGCTCAAACTAATAAGTTTGTTTGAACCCCAAAAACCATTTTTTTTGCATGGGGTCATTTTTTGCAACTTTTCCTTCCTCACTCGAATTGTAAACCACTTTTGTGGGTTTACCCATGTAGTAAAAAATCCTTCCTAAGGGAGATATTCTCCCTAAGAACCTACTTCAATACTTCCCCTACTACATAGTTACCTTTAGAATCATCATATCATTTCATTGCATTTTTTGCCACTTCTCAAAATCTTCTTTGGATATCTAGTTCATAGTGGCCAACTTTCCCCAAATCCATTTTTCCTAGGATGTCAATGATGGTTAATAGGAAAATTTTGATGAAGAATGTCATATTTATAACCACTAGAATCCACATATTCCTTTAACCCAATTATGGTGATTATTGCACTCTTGCATGATTAGAGTTAATACAAAATAACCTATCAATCTAATCAACCAAAGAGGATTCATTGAAAATTATACAAGGAAATTCGTTTAAGGAAATTATCAACTCCATATTTGTTGGGTAGTGAGAAGTCCTTTTAATATAGAGTTTTCATTCCCATGTAGGAAGGGGTGACAATTTTCTAGTTTTACATCATATTATTCATCAAAGATTTATTTATATTTTTATAGATTAAAAAGTTAGAAGAGGTGCCACATATCGAAAATGGTAATTTTGTGAGATAATGACAATTCTTCCCATTCCTTTTTGAGCCTTGCTTGTAGAGCTAGATGTGACTCTTCACACTCAAGTAATGAATAGTGGTACTTATCATCTCTCTATTTTAGATGTAGATATTTTGAATTATGTTGGTGCATATCTTAGAATTTCCCTCAAGCTACTTTTTCCATTAAAGACTAGCATGCTTGAGCCTTACATGCCTTCATTCCTTCAATGGAAATGGTAGTACTTTGGCATCCAATTAAGATCTTATTCCCGCTAAGAAAAACTGCATGTTTAGTACTTTGATTTCTAGAGATGATTTACTCTACCTACTTGTGCATGAGATTTTCCAACTTGTTTATATCCTAGCTTGAAGTAGTGCTAAATTGAGTAGTTTTCCAACTTGTTAACTATTTGGTTAGATTAGCTCTAGGATATTCCTCACCTTCCAATTTGAAATTATTTTCGATCATATGATGTTGATATATTTCATTGAGTCGAGCCCTCTATATCTATATATTCTATATGTTTTTTTCATAGCTACAACCCAACGAGTTGTGCTTGCAATTTTGCTTCATTACTCAAGTACCCCATCACAATTTTTTGGAGATAGCTCATATAAATTTACAAGCATTGTTCTTTATTTAAATTTTACTTGAATATAAATTATTTTATTTTATAATTTACGGATATAATGATTTTATTAAGTTATTATACAATATTAAGTATTATCAGTTTAAAACTTATGCATATTAAAGTTATTTATAATAACATGGCATGGACAATTATATTTAATCAATCCCATAATATTAATGTGTTAACACTTAGTAAACTAGACAAAGTGAATCAAATAGCGATTGGTATAATTCAATGACTCGAGTTATAATTAATAGTAATATTTATGAGCTCAATTTATTTAGCCAATAGAATTCCAAATAAATTATGTATACAAAATTATGGATGTATGTATTTACATTAAAATAAGTAAATAACAACATTTAATGAAAAATAGTTATTTTTGATTGATTACAAAGAGCACTAACTAGTAACCAGTGAGTACTTATCCATTACAATAGTTACCACACTTAGTGGGGACTAATAATCTAAATACCAAACACAAAAACTAAAACATTTCAATAGTATACAATATTTACAATTAATATTCGATCATAACTGATTGAATAGCATGATTATTTGAATATGACCTAGCTCATTGTGAGTGCGTGCTTTTGGATTCAACTATAGATTTGTTTGCATCAACATTTTTGTTCACTCAATGATCCATCCAATCTTGAAATTCAATCCTGAAGATAATAGATTAGTATTAAAAACTCACTGAATTGAATCCAGAAGCACTCGTGAAGCACTCATAATCATTTTCATGGCCTTTGAGAAACTCATGCCTCTTATTACTTAACTTTGAGTAGGTGCTGACATCATTGCCAAGAACTCATCAAAGTTAACCTGGCCATCCCCGTCAGCATCCACCTTGGCAATCATATGATGACACTCATTGAGGGTGGAAGTCTCGCCCAATCTTCTTAAAACACTGTCGAGTTCATGGGCAGAGATGGATCCGTCGCCGTTCACGTCGAACATCTTGAAAGCTTCTCTCAGATCCTGCAGCCTCGCAGCACTATCCACGCCCCGTGTATTAAGCGCCACAAATTCCACCAGATCTACGTAGCCGTCTCCATCCGCGTCAGCCTCTGCCATCATCAACCGTAGCTCATCTTCGGTGGCGTCGCGGCCCAGCGACCGCATAACGTTGCCCAGCTCGGACATTGATATTTTCCCGTCGCCGTTGGCGTCAAATTTGATGAACACATTCTCCAGCTCTGCGGCGCTTGCCAACGAGGAAAGCTTGTCGCCGGCGGAGGCGTTGCTCCTCGACGAGCTTTTCCGGCGCCAGTAACCTGACGTTTTCCTGCTCGAAGGTGAATTTCCTGATCGAGATCTGGAAGAGAAAATATTGAAGCCCTGTGAACGCCGCCGCTGCGACTCAACCGGCGCGTTTTTCCGATTGGCGAACCACGTGAGCCCCATTCAGGGTTTTCAATTTTAAATTCTCTAGGCGCTGTCTAAATGGAAGGGGGATTCGAGAGCAAATTTATTTTAATGAACCGCTAGGGTTTGTAGCTTCCAGTAGAACGTAGAGCTACTGTTATAAAGCGGCGGGTAGAAAGTAAACCCTAGATTGAAGCAATCGGATTCGTTGCTTTCTTCGACACAAGTAATGATAAAATTCGCTGCAGCGGAATACTTTTTAAGCAACCCTGATGGACGTCTCATGGCTCCAACTTAGGTATTTATCAGGCCGCGCCGCTAAAGAGCCTAAAAGCATAGCTTTCAGAGCATCGATTCCAAACAAGACGTAGGTCGTAGGAAATTTCGTCTTTCCAAGGCCTGCTACAGTCGAGAAAACGCGTTCTTTTCTTCGGCGAAAATTATCGGACCTCGATTTTTGGGCTCGCATCCAAAAGCAATTACCTCGAAGCTTCGTGCCATATCTCCTTACCGCAGTATTCCTTCAATTTGATTCCCACTGGTCGATAAAGTTGGAGTTTTGTGCCATAAAAATGGAATAGTTGAAAAATTGTTCGCCTGATTGAGTCCATGTGGAGATGAAGAAAAGGCGCACAGTTTGAAGAATAGCATCATCATCATCAGGAATTCGATGGAATGACTTCTGAGGTCGACCTATGCCTTATCTTTACAACTGTCAGCATATTATTATTTTCTTTTCCCTTCTAGGTAGTCTGCTTCTTTTCATGTGTTTGTTCCTAACAGGTAAGTAGCATATTTTGTATTAAAATTGGTAAATACTTGTGCTATGATTGATTTTGGCTTTATCTATATTAATGAATTACTTTTCATTTTATTAATATTTGTTAATATTATTGTAATCAATATTGTTTAATTAGTTATTATGTTGAAGGCGTCTCGATGTTTAGTTTTTGCAAGTCTTTTTTATGTCCAACGGTGTAGATTGGTCGAGAGGCGATGAAATGCATTGCAGCTGTTCATCATTTTTCCCGACTATTTTCCCTACTCCTCCAAACTCTTCCTCCCTAGTATTGACCTTTCGCTTCTCCACGTGTGTAGATGGTTGAGCATTTATTGAGGTTGTGGGGTTTATTGTTGTTGAGTGTTGAATCGTGGGTCTCTAATGCACATGATAATGCATTGAATGCAAGACAATGCCTACCTTAAAGACTCAACTAGGTGACATGGGGTGTGTTGGGCGTGATTAAATGCAAATCCAATCTGCCTCCAGTTGTTGCCTCAATCTATTAGGATTGTAGAATATCTTAGCGGATTCAATCTATCTACCTACACTATCTTCACTTACACGCCTCATAACTGTCGTCCACCTATGGATTAACAATTGTAGAATATCTCAACGCAGGTGGGAAGCAGTAGAATATCTCTGCAAAATACATGTCCCAAAATTAGGGTAATAAATGTTGAGGTAGTTGGTGGTGGTAGGGTTACGTATGTCTTATTGCAAACTCTACACAGTTTTCCTCATCGACATCCTTGACAACATGACACAATTGAGGTAAGTCGGTTTCCCCTTTAATAGAATGCCCCAAACCCTAAATTGATTTCACAGAATTAGTCAATTCATATTTACATTTCCACTAAAATCTTGTCTCGAACTGAAGCAAGAATTTGGTAGCTGTAAATTCCAAAATTCATAGATCTGCTTTTTGTTTATTGTTAATAGTTTGAAACAACAGCGCTAGGGAGAATCTGGGTTCCTTGCACTTTGCAAAAATCCGTGATGGTGGGGTTTCAACTCTTGCACGGTTTTTCTCATTGGCATCGTTGACAGTAGGACACATTTTGCGGCGAATCTTGCGGTAAGTCACTTGCTGGATCAATTTGTGTGGAGTTTTATTTCTTTCTAGCCACTTCTTAGATATACTTTTTAATTTATTGTGAATAGATTGAAGCAACAACTGTAGCGATATGTTGTTTATTATCTTGTGTCAAAATTGCTTGAATATGGCCTTACAAAGATTAAATGCCTTATGTTTGTAACTTACCAATTATCCTTGTTTGCTGGCAAATTTTCCAGTATAAATAATTTGATTAAACACATAAATAAAAACTCATTGTATATTGGAGATAAGATAAAATTGAAAAAATTAGACAATTTGTGAATATTAACCATTGAACCCCAAACCTAAAACCATAAATTTTTACCCTTGACAAAAAGTTCTAAAATTTCCCTATTTGCTTATGATTTTATAATCTTATCCACAAAGTTGGAAATTTTCAGAGGAAAATTACATTTTACATAAAAATCAAGATGAATTCCCACTGTCCACTGTGCATAACTAAGTGGTAAAATGGTTGCATTACAACAACAAAGACCCAAGTTCAAATGCCTAGCAGATGTTTTCCAGTTAAATGAATATTTCCAAAGATTTTTGTATGCATTTTTATTCTGTTGTAAGTCATGAGTATATATGTTTTCAAAACCGATGCCTTGATAAATTGATATGTAGTTGAAACAGTCTTGAAATGGCATTTTTTTAGTGACGGGGAGTTGTGCAACCTAAAATGTGCATTTCTTTCATTTATTTGAACGGGTGTTGTGTGATTTAACATGATCTCATTTATTTGTTTGTGGTGGCTCACAAAGTGCAACAAGAAAGCATTATAGGAAGGCTTGAAAAGATTAAATCAAGTATGTACTTTGGTTTTCTCAGATTAAGATACCTTTTAGAGGTTTTTGAATTTTCTGATGTACATATAGAATATTATTTGTGTGTATTATTTGTATGTTATTTTTTTCAGTGGTTTGTATTGTCTAGTTCATGCAGTCTATGGTTGTATACATTAAGAAAATATTGGTATGCAACTCTTGTTGCTCTCAAGAGAAGTATAAATCTTTATGTTTCTATTTTGTTGTTAGTTTGTGCTGCTATAGCACCAGATTTATTGTTATTCAAAGAGTGCATTTCTTTAAAAGATACATATAAATTGTTTATTTTATGTTTCAAATTGAAATTACATATACTATGGATTTCACACCGAATTTTGTCCTTGACAGTGAGGAAGATATTGGATCCTTCATCTATTTTATTAATTCAAAAAAAAAATCTCAATTTAGGATGCCAAACAAATAAACTATGTAAACTATTGAATATAATATAATACTATTTGTAGACATCCAAATTTGACCACTTTCATATAGTCATAATCCTATCATTTATTCATCTAATACATCTATATTAATTAAATGACAAATGTATTATCCCCTTTCTCTAAGGTTCCCAAAAGTATTTAATTAAATACTTTATCCTTTACCATTTCCTCTCTAAATCAAATAAATCAATTTATTTAATTTAGTCAATTATCCTCTTCGATTTTAAATTCATGTTTTCTCTTTCATTGTCCCATCCTCCATAACACTTCCACTAATCTGGGTTAATCTAATTAACCCTTCATTAGGATGTGCATATCCTTAATTAGGATTAATGTCACATCCTCTATATCTAGTCACTTGCCTCTAATCTTCATTAATTAGCTTAATCACCTGTTTGCACAATCCTAATCTTAATCACTAACTTTTTCTAGCATGTAATTAAGTCAACCTTTCATGGTACTTACCTTTTTTGGGTAGATCTCTTCCCCATGTGAACTAAAAATTCACACTTATTTCTCCCATGCATTTGTCTTCCCCATGACCTCTCAAAGGTCACATCAAGTACATGGACAAAGACCTCCTTTTGGAAGACCTTGTCTTATCCATGGGTCTCTCCCAAAATTGTGAACTTTAAATTCACTTTTATTCCTCCAATGCCTTCTCCAATCCCCATGGTGACAAGGGTGGAAAAAAATTAATTCTCTAGAGGATTCAACGGTCAAGATTGGCCATGGTGGCTCAATCTTGACCGTTGAATCCTCTAGAGAAATATTTTTTTTCTATAAATAACCCTCTTTCTCATTCATTAAGGAGGCTAGTGACTTCATGACCTTATGACCATGCATTCATTATCACATTTATGCTCTCAATCCATTCAAGTATTTTAGCCATTGTTATTGCAACTCTCTTACATCTTGCATTTTGCATCCTAGCCATTATTGCATTCATCCACCCTCATTAATCACCCAACTACCACTACCATCATCACAAGCTTGCCATCAAGGAACACACATTATCAACCATCAAAGGGCCAACCAAGGATCAACTCAATACAAGGTAAAATCTATTGTTTTCTTTATCTTTATTTTGTGTGAGTTAACGTAGCCCTATCTTGAGGTGTCAGGTGTCATTTGTTTCTCTTACATTTTGTTTTGTTTTTCATTTTTAGACTAGGAGATTTCACCTGATCACATTTCTGGGATGCCTGATGGGACCCACATCACAGGTCCATTACTTTCACATTTGCAGGTTTTTGAAATGTCGCAGATTCTGGAACACAGAGGTGACTTCGCCCTCAAGGGGTGACCTTGCCCAAAAACACGAACTGTTTTGTTTTATGTTCTGTTGTTTTTCATTTTCTGACTTTTTGTAGGTTCATAGAACAGGTGACCTTGCCCAGGAGGGGTGACCTTGCCCAAAACAAGCGACCTTGCCCAAAAACACAAACTATTTTGTTTTATGTTCTGTTGTTTTCTACTGTCTGACTTTTTGTAGGTTCAGAGAACAGGCAACCTTGCCCAGGAGGAGCAACATTGCCCAAAACAAAGGTAAAAACAGGTAAACAGTCACTCAAAATTTTCATTTCAAAATTCAATTTTTTACTATTTCTCCATTTCTAACCTACTAACTTCTATTTTGAGTGTGTTTCATACTAACATTTGTGCAGCTCGCTCGCCAAAGGCACAAAAACAAAACTACTAATACACTTGTTGCAGGATGAGAAACTTTGTTTAGTTAGTCTTGTGCTTTCATTTCTTTAAACTAAGAACATAGGATTAATTAAAGGGTCAATAAAATTTCTTGTCTTGTTTGAAAATGGGCTATTGACATATCCAATCCCCTTGTGTTGTTTGGCGATCCTGGGTGAAGAGAAATTGTAGCTCACTTAGTCCTTTTTTTTACCCATTTTCATTTTAGTAGAGGGACTTGCTTAGGGATTTCATCACCCCAAGGGACGATCGCAACCGCGTGTTACCAACAGGGTATATAAAGGGGGAAGGCAAAAATTTGTACCCCAATCCAATCACATCATTTTTGGTGAAACGCCAAAGCTAGGGTGATACCTAGATAAGATGTGAAGAGCTGGTCTGAGCTCTGAGTATCTCGTTGGCTGCTCACGACTCATGATTGTGACGGGTTGGTGTTTGCGGTTGTGCCCCACGTACCATGTGTATATTGGAGATGCCCTTAGCAACCTTGTTAAGCTTAGATAGAGGACTGTGTTGACCATATGCTTAATACTAAAACTAGGCTTGTGTTGTTTGAAGTGTCTTCTTGTGAAAAACAAGTGCTTATCAGTCAATTCTAGCCTTTTAGTTCTCGTTTTATCCTTTGCCTTCACTGTTTTTGACTAAGTTAGGTTCAAACCAATACACAAAGGCGACTCCACCAAGAAACGAGTGACCTTGCACCCAAGGGGCGACCCTACCCTCCTAACAACCTTTTTTAGCCTTTGTTTGCTAGTCATTACCCTGATCCGGGAACCCGTTTTCCGGTTTCGAGTTTCATTCCCTCATATGGAGTATCTATGTACCCATTCTGACCATCCGTCTGACCATTCCATATATCCGTTTGCCTGTTCTGAACATCATTCCTCCTTTCCAACAAGTCGTTCACCCATTCTGAGAACCCATTTTCCCATTTCGAGTGTTGTTCTCCAACCTCATACATTTGTTCACCCATTTTGAGTGCTCGTTTACCTATTCTATGAAACCATTTTCCCATCTTGGAAGTTCGTTTATTAGTACCACTTAACCGTTTTTCAAACTGAGAGTCTGTTTGGGCGACGCTACCCAAGTTTGGGCTTCCTTGCCTAAGGACAAGTGTCCCTGTTGCAGAACAAGTGACCCTATCCTGAATAGGTGACCCTTCCATGGACATGCGCCCCTACCCTAGAATAGGCGACCCTACCCTGGACAGGTGACCCTACCTTGGATAGGCGTCCCTACTCTAAGAACAAGTGTCCTTGCCTTTTCTTCTTCATCTGAGGCCCCCCATTCGAATCCGTTTTGATGTCTGTTCATCTACTTTTTGCCTTGTTCGTCACATCCAAAGAGTCAATCCTTCATACCGCGATTAGCCTACATCTTCTTCAGTCCAAAATCATCATCCAATCATCCCTCGTCATCCTATCCATCCCCAAACCATCCAATTTTTTTAAAAAACTAGGAATTTATTTACCCCAACTTGTTGGCATCATAACTTTCTACTCGATGCTCGGAATTTAGAACCGTTTACACCGTCGAAAAGGTCTCCTAGAGTACTAATTCAATCCCTAAAATATCGAGCCTTTAATGAACTAATTTTAAGGACCGATGCAAGTTTCAACCCCAAATTCCACTTCGAAGACCTCCAAAAACGCAATTTACTACGACAGAAAAAATTGAAAATTTTATTTTTTGGTTTTACTCAATCCTATCACCCTGGACTGTTCTCGACCATAATCTGAGCTTTAATCTAGTCCTAATATAATCTCTAGTCTAATTCTAATATGAGCTTTAATCCCATCATCCTAATCTGAGTTTCTGAATCTAAGCGTTTATCTAATCCCCACCTGAGCTTAACCTAAATCCCAATCTAAGCTTTCGTCCATACACACCTGAGATCTTATGATATCAAAATTGATCTTAATATCTCTTCCTCTATTTTCTTCCAATCCATCCCATTTATCTTTTCATCATCTATTATGTCCTTCTAATCATCTATTCCCATCTTCTCAATCCATATCCCCTTCATCTAACGTCATGAATCCTTATCTTCCTGTCGTGCGACCAATAATAGTAGTCAAGGGGAATCCTAACTACATTGATGATGATAATGAAATTCTTGTTGATCAAGAATAATGTAAGCTAGATCCCCTTAATGTTATCGTTGCTAGCAAGCTTATTTCGATCCCCTCTCCAAGTCCATCCATTATTTTGAACTATCCCCCCATGCCTTCATCTGCATCTAATAACAATCCTTATGCTACCTTTGACAAAGGATATCCAATATCCTCACCATCCACATATTCATCATGTCTTCCCTATCCATCCCTATCCTATTCAACATCCACATCCTCCTATAGTAATCCACCTTCCCCATACTCCTATCCTTATCAACATCAACAATCCCAATACCTCTACCTTAGTCCCACATCCCCATCTTCCCATCCTAATCGAACACTCATGCCTTCCTTTCATAATCCGCCATCCCAATATTCCTCTTATCCTAATCCACCATCTCAATATTCTTATCCTAATCCTCTACCCATATCCTCCTACACAAATACATCACCTATGTCCTCTTATCATAATCCACCATCCCAATTTTTCTCTTATCCTAATCCACCATCTCAATCTTCTTCTCCTAATCCTTTGTCCATGTCCTCCTATCCCAATCCACCATCCATGTCCTATGCTAATCTACCACCCACATCCTCTAATGTTAATCCACCATCTCAATATTCCCATCCTAATCCAACACTCACACTTTCCTATCATAATCCACCATCCCAATATTCCTACTATAATCAACCATCCTGGTCTCCCCAACCTAATCCAACATCTACATCCTCCCATGTCACTTCCCCCTCCATCACCTTATATCTTAATCCCTCCTCTAATTCATCCTACCACAATCCTCAATCCAATCCTAACCCACCAGTATCTAATCCTAATTCTCCATCTCCTCTTAGTCCTCCATCCAACCCAATCCCATTATCTAATCCTAATCCAACAGTCTCTACTCCTAATCCTCCATCTCCTCTTAGTCCTCCATCCAACCCACTCCCATCATCTAATCCTAATCCACCAGTCTCTAATCCTCATCCTCCATCTCCTCTTAGGCCTCCATCCAACCCCATCCCATTATCTAATCCTAATATGCTAGTTCCTAATCCTAGTTTTCCATCCATTTCCATCACCCTACCCAATCCTACATCCCTTCCAAGTGTCATCCAAGGACTCATAACAAAAGATATATCCCCAAATCCACATCCTGATGTCATGGAACCATGCTCTCCCACTCTATCATGTATGGTCACTAGTGATGAGGCCCTTCCCTATCCTATGTCTATCACTCCCATTACCATTCGTAACACCATCCAAGCAGTTGACACCATCCAACCTGTTGAAACCACTGAATCCCCATCTCCTACTCCTAGTACCATCCAACCCATCGAAGATACCCAAATCCAATTTGCCCCCCTAGTCCTTATATCATCAAAATACAATCCCATGACCTTCATGAGTCCTTCATCCTTCCATCTTCCCCACTCGAGGAGTCCTGTTGTGCAGTTTTGCACACATGCCCCACTAAATGTGGGGACCCTCTTTCTTTCGCTTTTTGGTGTTTTGACCCTTTCTTTTTGAAACTTTTTGCCTACTTGGGTTTGTGCCTTAACGACCATTTTGCCAATTGAAGTGGCATTCTTTTGAACTATATTGAAAATCTAAAGTTTTGGCTTAATCTCGGGTTTTTCACTGTTTTAGGGAAAATCCGCCCGGGCTAGATTCTCCCAGTTCCTTCTTATTGTCCGAAATTGATCTTTTGCACTACCTTTTGGGAAAATACGCACATCCCAGATTTCCCCAAAATCTGTGGTAGTGTTGGATCCCCGAAATCCGCGGTGATGTCGAATCCCCGAAAGACTTTGTGACCGCGGCTATCTTGTCGAATGCATTAATGGCGTTTGTACGGAGGTCTTTTGGCTTTGATATATTGATTCTCTGAAGAGTAATTGATCATTTGAGTTTGTGCATTTGCTATCATTTGAGCTTGTGTGTTGAGGTTCTTGGTGTTTGCTGGATATTTGGATTTTCAAGGCCAGTTGGATTATGCGTTTGCATTTCTCGCACGTGGCTGTATTATGTTTGCATTGAGCGGTTGTATCTCGAATCCACCAGCTTCAACCTTCACATTTTCATGGTATGTAGATGTGCCCTATTTTTTGTTGATTTCAATGGATTTTCTTTGTTTGCTTGGGGAGTCCTTCGTAGGTTTCCTGGTTTTCTGGATGCACGTCATCATTGTGCATTTTGGGGTTTCATTTGATACACCAGTTCGTTTTTGTTGATCGAATGTTTATGCTTGGTCTGGTGTTGGGTCTTGTTTGGGCCTTGCCTTCCTGTGGTTTCAAGCTTTCCATTTTGATGTATGAGCAAGTCGTCTGTGCTTTTATGGCATACATTTAGGGTTCCCAACCTAGGGCATGGCCGTTTCTTCTCGAAATTGTTGAGAAATGGGTCATTGTTTCATGTTTTATTCATTAAGGTCCTAGGTCGGGTTGGTTTCGGATTTTTGGATTATCCGAAGTGATTTGAATCAATTTGATGAGGGTACCGAGTAGGTAGACAGGTTCAGGTTTTTGAGGTTTTCGCGGAATTTCATTTCCTCCGGATTTCCCCGAATTTTCTATCTCCTTTTCTTTTTTCACTTTCTGTCGGATTTCATTTGGTTTCGCCAAAATCCATTCCATCTGGATTTTCCCGAAGTCTGCGGTCGGGTAGTTTTACCAATGTTGAGCTTTGGTACTGTTATGTCTGGATTTCGCCAAAATTCTTTCCATCCGGATTTTCCCGAATAGTTCGTGTGCCTTCATTTCGCTCGAATTAGTTATAATCGTTGTTGATTTCACCAGAATCCTTCTCTGACGGATTCTTCCGGGTGTTTTGGGGAAACGTTGAGATTGTGGGTTTCTTGGTAATACATTTGATTAACTTAAAGAGCTTATGCTAAGTATTCTTAATGCTTTTCCTTGGTTGAGTTGGTGATTTAAATGATGTTTTGAGATTTTGTTTGTTTGGTTCGCTGGATCCGCCTGCTCCGGATTTTCTCGAAAATCCTTCCCAGTGTAGAATCGGCAAGGGGAGCAAAATTCCAAATTTTGAGATAATGATCTTTTGCACTTATTGCTTCTTGTGGATCTAATTGTGGTTATTCTTATGTTTTCATAGGCCAGATCAGGACAGAATGTTGTTGGTCGAGGCAAGGGAAAGGCAACTGATCTTGGTGCAGAGGCTTCTGCCATCTCGGATGCAGAAAAGGTTAAGTTAGATATGAGGAGCAGAGTTCCTGAGAGTAAGCTGACTTCAATTTGGTCAGGAATTATGGACACGAACGTTGGCATGTGGGATTACGAGGAGTTCAAGGCTAAGATGTCAGCACCTAACCTTCCTTTGTTGTCAAGGAGAATGGTGGACTCTGGATTGGCCCATGTGGCAGGCTTTCCTTCTACAGTTCAGTGTTATGAGTTGGTGCTAGAGTGTGCCAGGAATTATGATAGGGGTACACAGAGGATTATTGGCCCTCAGGGTAGGATTCTTACAGGATTCAATCCAATGTCTATTGCTACAACCTTTGACATGCCTGATAGGTCCCATGTGGTAGCCTTTGACAAAGGTGGGGCTAAGAAATATTATGAGGAAAACATTGTTAAATCTCAATAGGTGATTAACTCTTGGCTAGAGAAGCCTAAATCTCATTTCTCTAAGTTGCCTAAGCAACTATTCAGACTAAAGTTCAAGAGGGAATACTATAATGTTATCACCCTTCTCAGCAGATTGGTAGGATTGAAGAGTGTGAGGATCTTTGAGACTTGGATGTTCCTTGTGATTGCTAGAATGGAGCAAGGATTTGACTATCATTGGGCAGGTGCCATTAGTGCTGTGATTCATGAACAGTTATGCAGTGTCTTGCAGACCAAGACTTTCACTATGACTTCCTACCTAGTGTATTCGTTGGCAAGACTTCATCCTTATAAAGGGTTGAGCACTAGGGGTATTTTTGGGCAGGATGCCATCTATGAGGTGTATCCACAGTTGCACTTGACTGGTGGAAGTTACCGAAGGTCGAATGATGCCTTCACTATGTACATTACTAGACTGCTGCAGGGTGCAGAACATGTAAGAATCTCAGATAAGGCAAAAGAATTGATAAGGAGGTATGGAGCTTGGTTTATTCAGTTCCCAACCTTCTCATATATTAGAGTTGATGTTTTTCAGAGGGCTCCCTACAAACTCCCTAGATATCCCATTGATCATGTTGTGTTGTTGGAAGTCACTAGGAGAATTTGTGACTTTGATAATGTAGTAAAGGGAGAAATGCATAAGACAGGTTTTGGGAATGATTTCCCTTTGAAGATAGGAATGGGTGAAGTTTGTGCCTCCATTCAGTCTACCCATGCTTCAGAGGAAGATATGGGTACTCTTGGGCTTTCTTTTCATTCTAAGAGAGCAAGGTTTGATATTACTGGTGAAGCTTAGAAGAAGGCCAATAGAGATTATGGCCATAAGCCTCATATTGAGGATTATTGGGTTAACCTCGCTGATGAGTTTGAGGTGAGGAAGAAGAGGTTTTCCAGATTGCCAGTGGACTTGGTAAGGCTGTATAATGTAAAGGCCATCCCAGACCAGATTGAGGAAGATGGAAATATGATCCAGCGTCACATTTATGAGGCAGTAAAAGATAAACCAGTTGGAGAAGTTGATTGGTTGGAAGAAGAAAAGACTAATTTGGATCAGGTCATGGCCTCAGTAATTAAGTACACCAAGATGTGGTTGAAGCACAAAATGCTAGAGCTGGAAAGTGAGGGTGTTTCGTGCACCTATGAACTAATGGGAGATTTAGAGTCCCATTCTGCTTCTGAAGGGTCACTTGAGCCAGAACAAGAGGGCAAAGAAAAGGTGGATTCTCCTTTTAGAATTTAGGTAAGGGAAGTCCAACCTGAGAAGGTTGTAGAGGTGGCCAAACAGAGAAAGCTTGTTTCTAAGAAGAGGAAACATGCCTCTAAGAAAGAAGTTGAGAAGAATAAGGAAGAAGAAGAGGAGGTTGAAAGTGCTCCACCATTGGAAAAGAGAAGAAGAATTATAAGACTATCACAAAAAAGGGGAGGACACTCTCAAGGTTGACAAGGTAATTGAGCCACCAGTGGTAGAGGTGTAAAGTTCGGGGGAAAGGACACAAGTTTACATGAGGAGATCAAGGACTCCTTCTCCGAAGGACACTGCAACAATGGAGAAGGTCTCGGTCAATATTGTTGTTGTGGAACAGGTGGGTGTATCTATTTCCCAAGATGTTAATAACCTGCAGGAAGAACCAAAGAAAGGTGAAAGTCCTAAGGGTTTGCAAGAAGAAGTATTTCAAGAAGGAGACCTCTTTAGGGCAGAAGCAAAAATTGATAAGGTATTGCAGTCTCCCTTGGTAGCATATGCAGATTCGCCTGCAGAGGAGCAGGTGAACAAATCCCCTCTACAGGAAGAAGTAGTAACTAAAACCTCATCGCCATCCCGAGTTGAAATGGAAGAGCAGTTGCAATAGGAAGGGAATCAAACTTTAGATGTTCCTAGAAGTCTGAGTGTTGAAAAGCATGCAACTATTGATCAACAAGGAAAGGAGTAGGATAAACAAGGCACGGTACCTATTGGGTCCACTATTCCAAATTGGCTTGAGAAAGACTTGGAGAGTAAAATGGTAATAGTGGAGGATGCTCCTCCTAATTGGGATGTCCTTATGGCCAATTTGGAAAAAGGGAAAACTAAAAAAAAGCAAGGGTTGTATCCCGAATTGAAAGGGATGGATCTAGTAATAGAGTGGCCCATATTGCTACCCCTGCTCCTGACAAAGATAGGGACAATGTGACTGCCCAAGATTATAGTGTGTAGACTATTGATTTTGGACATGCTACCATAGAGCAAGATATTGAAGAATATGAGGGTTCCAATGCAGTGATTGTGGGGAGATTGAAGAAGGCAGTGCAGACTAGACACAAATTGGAGGGATAGAATGAAAAACTAAAAATATACTTGCAGGAGTTAATGAAACCTTTGCAGGATATTGGTTCCTCCTCTTCTGCTGCAGGATTCCTTCCCCAGGAGACAATCTCCGAGTTATAAAAGATGAAGGGCACCTCACATGCTACAGTCACTTGGTTGCAAGGTGTTCAAGCTAAGGGAGATGAGGCCATCAAGGGCATTTTGTCTACTGCAGGGGATGTTACGAGGTCAATAACATTGTTGAAGACTGTGCTAGCTCAAGATAAGTAGGATACCGATCTCCTACTGCAGAAGGTTACAATAGTCATGGGATTCACCGAGGATGAATTAGCAAGATGTGGGATTCTTCCTCTTCCAAGGGTTTCTGAACCTTGGGAATGGTTTGAAATCCTGCTAATGAGGCATAAGGCCTTGAAAAAGATCAATAAACAGGCAAAACAAATTGAGGATGCTCTGACTGATGTGTATGACAAATGCATTTCATTCTTCGAAGTCATGAATGGAAGGAAGAAGTTTGCTCCGAAGCATCTCAGTTTGGAGCAGCTTAGGGAATGGTGGAGAGATGTGTATTCTCCAGTCAGTGAAGGGTCAGTAATTGAGCATCAGCTAGATGATGCAGCAACATACATTGCAGTTATTGACAAATATTTGACCAACAAAACCGAGTGGGATGGTACGATTAGGCAAGCAAGGGAAGATATCAAGATTCTTGAGAGAAAAATTAGGGTTTTGCTTGTGCCACCTGTTGCTAAACTGGGTAAGGTCCTATTGGTCGTACATGCTGAAAGGGATAAAACTAAAGACAAGGATGGGGAGTGATTATATAGAGTTATATTGGTATTTGTGCTTCCCATTAATATACATGTATTGGGACGACCTTTTGACACTTTGGTGGTTTTTGGATGAAATTGGTGCTATGGCACATTTCATATGATCAAATTATTCTTTGGGGCCGACCTCTTGTAGGTCCTGTTTTATTTTAAAATTATAATTTGGGCTGACCTATCTTGTAGATTCTCTATAAAAAGCGGGCATGTTGCCTCATTTGGGTAGTAGACAGGAGATTAGAAAATAGAGATAGAAGGATAGGTAGATCCGGAGAGTGGTTAAGTGATATTAGAGCAAGTTAGGGTTTATTTTCCAAGCAAATGTTGTAACAGAAAAATTGGAATTGTTGCTATTTTCGGATGATCTACTATAAGAGGGATATTGTGCTTGGTATCTATCTTTTGAAATCTCATTTGGCATGGTTCTTGTTATTCTATCTTTTCAAATTGCTTAAATTTTTATGGTTAAATGATTTGATAATGCTCAGGGTTTCATGTTTAGAATGTTTGCAGTGATCTCTAGTCCATACTTTTTGTAGCTAGCTGATTGTTAGCTGCTTTGCAAAGTTAGCCCGGACTTATATTTGTGCTTAATTCAATTGTGAAAGTTCATTCATCTCAATTACTGTAAGGTTGACTGAATGAATGTTTATAATTTGAAAATATTTCAATACCTTAGAAGATTGCACTATTTCTGTGGAGTTGCAAATTCATCTGGGTTAAGCAGAAAATAGTTTATGAGAGATTGGTCCATTTTGAGCATCTTATCCTTTGGCATTTTCAATCTTAGGATTAAAAATAGTTTTAAGATTATTTCTGAAAACTTTATCTTTTGCTATTTATTTATTATCCGATTTACATCAAGTTTGAGAGTATCTGTCTATTGGTTATATCTGATAGGTTGGAAATCCAGCTCTACTCGTAGTAAGGTCCCCTAGTGATTACCAGTATTTTCACATTATCTTTGAGTTGTTTCACTGCATTGTCAAGACTTGACATTAGAGACCTTGGGGTTATCTCTTTTCCCATAGAGATTTTCCTTTCAAGAGAGATAGGATATCATATTCTATCTGAGTTGTTGCTATGTAGAAAACACCATCAACAAGTTCCTCCACCACTCCTCCCTCATCATTCCCCCAACACAAGTTGCACCATGCCAAGAGCTTGATCCAAAGCTTGTCGTCATATTCTCTCCCCCAAGTCAAGATCCTACCATCTTGTCTACTCTATTTCAAGATCATAGCCCTCCATCCATCCCATCTCATGATTCCTTTCCTCAACTGAATCTTGATCCTACCATCCTATCTACTCCATTTCAAGATCACATTAGCTCATCTGCTCCAACTCGTTATCCCCTTTGCACTTAAGATCGAATCGCTCCATCTCATGAGCCCTTATCACCCACTAGCACAACTACAAATCCTATCATACCACCTAATCCCTCTCTCAATCCCTTATCACTCATTCCTCCTGATCAAGATGTTGCTACCCCCTTATCTCCAACTCATGATCTTTCATCACCGCATAGCTCTACCATACCAACACCATTTTTATATCACCTTGGTAACATTACACTCCTCCATGGTAGTCTTCTTGTAGTAGAAAAATAAAGTATATGCACCACCCTTCCTCCTCCACTTACTAATGGACTCACATCATGCTTCCAAAAGAATAAGCATCCCACCATAGATCACATGCTCAAGAACATGAGCTATCAAGGAAAAGGTTTGGGCCTTCATGAGCAAGGTACTTTGGAGCCCATCCAAGTCAAGAAACATCTAGGCACACAAGGTCTTGGATATATCTTCCAAGATTCACACTCCAGAAATGTCAGTACAACCTCCATTAATCATAAATGATCCTCTTCCAAAGGAATGAGAGGCACTTCTCGTCACTCTACCAAATCCTTTGTTGTCATCCCTCCTCCTCCATTGTATTATTGCAAAACAACCATCAATTTCCTCCATCCTCTGAGTCCATTTTGGGTCCTTATGTCCCTCCATCCCCCATCAATCATCCTCCATCTACTGCATCTATTTTGGGCCCTTATGTACCTCCATCCACCATAATACATCCTCCCTATACAACTCTCATCCATCCATCACCTATCCCTCGCACGCATCATAATAATCCTAACATCATAATCCCTACTCAAGATAGATCAACAAAGGCACCTCTCCATGCATGCTAACTCACATCCCCCATTCACACGCCATCATTTGAATCCTACCTCTATCACTCCATCCATGTCTCCTCCACATCATTCATCTCCTCATACCCATCCCATTGCTACTAAAAGCACTTTGGATGCCAGAGTAAAAATGTATAAATCCAAATGTCCACTTGAACCTAAATATCTTTATGTCCCCTTCAAAAGACACATTAATGAAAAGAAAAATCAAATCCAAAAGCCAAATCAAACCCATAGGCCACAAAGGCCCACCAAAGAAAAAATCAAAACCATGTGGATCCCAAAGAAAAAAGAGGCAATGCCTTCAAATGAAAAATCCATAACGACATCCAAAGTTGCTAGTTCACCAAAAAATCATTCACATCCTCCATCCCCTAAATTTTTTTTTGGTCCTTATGTCCCAAAATTCACTATCCCAACTCCTCCATTATCACCACACTCTCCATCCATTCATCCTCATATCATTTCACATCCACCACATGTGCCAATGTTGGTCCTGAACACCTTCTTCCATCACACATTCATTCCATCATTCCATCTAGACAATTTCCAGCATCCCATCCATCATCCCACATATCTACCCCATCAAATACCTTTAATCCATTCGCTTGCATAATCCATCCATTCTCATAAGGTGTACCAAAATATGAATAGTCGCTTTACACATGGGCTCTTCTTTACCTCATATGGAACTTGATGCTTGAGTCCTTCGTCTATCCCCTTATCACATGTCTTCCAAATTCACATATTCATATCCCTATCTTTATCCATCTTAACCCATATCCTAGTCCAAAAAGTCAGAAAAATCACAAAATAGTAAAGAGAAAATAATTTGTCCAATGGTGAAAACTTGGCAAACAAGAACCTTGGGTAAGTACCATGATGAAAACCTGGCAAACAGGCATCATACGTAAATCCACCATCTAGTCTACTTCCACAATTAGGAGTAGCTTCCACCTATGCATTCCTTTCCTCCATCTCCTCCATTTTCCTATCTTTCGCATCTTACTGATCATATCCCATTTGTATCTAGTCCCTCCATCTTCCTTGTGATCTTGACCTAGATAGGGGCAAACATATATACATGCTTTGGACACCTCTTGGCATACATTCCCCTCATCCAAACACCATCCTATTTCTATCCCCATCTAGCCACCCTCCTTATCCATGCATCTTATCCACATCCATCTACCTTCCTTTTCCACCCATCATACTATGATCCATATCCATTCGTTCCTTTATTTACCCATCCTTCTATCTTCCATACCTCTTTCCTCGTCGCACATGACATAACTAAAGTGGGGGCATCTGCTTTGTGATATAGTCCTTGGTGACACCATCCACTCCATCCCTCCAAGAAATCCCTTCCACCTCCACATCCTTATCTCCCTATCCACCCATCCACTAGTCCTTTTCCATATTTTCATCCTTATCTCCCCATCCATTTATCCATCCAGTAATCCATTTCATCTATCCCAATCCTTATCCATCCATCTTTATCAATCCATCCATTTACCTCTATTTTTTCCTTCCATTTCATAATCCCTTGTCATTTGTATCTATCTTAAGGCTACCCTCATGCAATCCAATGCCATTATATCTCACTATCATCACTCCTAACTATTTCTCACATCTTTCTAATATCTTATCACTTTTTGTCATTCATCTATCCATCATCTCATCCTCCCAGTTCATCTTCTGATGATCTAGATAACTATCCCATCCCTGAGCTTCACACAATCCACATCCAACATATCGACCATCCTATCCACATGTCCTATCCTGGCTCACCATATCAGCTCCATCCTTTTATCCATTTATCATGGTCATCTCATCATCCTTTATCTAGTGTGTATCTTTCACCTTGGGGTGAATTACGTTGCCCCTACACTTTCACGTAGACAAGGCCAATTACTTGATCCACCCCTAGGGTTGATTTTGGTATCTTTTTTTCGGTTGTGTTTTCTTCATCGAACTATGTTACCCCTGCACTTTCACATAGGTAAGGTCGATCATTTGATCCACCCTCAAAGTTTTGTCTTTTGTTTATCTTGTCATCTTCCATCATCTGTCTTTGGCCTTGTGTCGAACTATGTTGCCCCTATGCTTTCACGTAGGCAAGGTCAATCATTTCATCCACCCCTAGGGAGTTTTTACATCTGGTCTTTGTCAACCATCGAGGTCTCCATTGTCTTCTTTCCGCTTTTATCCATGGTCTTTTCTTGAACTATGAGGGCTCTGTGTTTTCACATAGGCAAGATTGATCTTTGATCAACCCTCGATCCCCTAGGTCTTTATGATGTTTGTTTTGTCACCTTGTCATGTCGTCAAGTACGTCCCTATCCTAACCGGTGCTTCCAAAACAAAGGTCATTGGTCTCATAAGGTTCAATCAGTTTCAAATATCCCACGTCATGTCGATCAACCAATCTATCCTCCATCTTTGGTCTCAATAGGATGTATCCTTCCTAAAAAACCGCATCAATCCTATCCATCCTTTTGATCCTATGGCAAAGGACATTTGAAATTTGATTGTGATATTTTGATACTTTTGATATTTTTCTTATCATTTGAGCTCCCTATCATCACTTGTCAAGGCCGCCATGATCTACCATATTATGGTGTGTTTTGACTGGTTAATATAGGGGTGTATCTTAATCTTTGTTTGTTATTGTTTTCCTGGTTGTCCCACGTAGTACCCACCAAGACCCCTAAGGTCTTGTGTTATGTTGAGGCATCCTTTTGTGCTTGTGGTTATCCTAATATCTGACCTGACCAAATTCATCGTGACTTTGGAGTGTTGGAATAGTCTTCTTATTTGTTGTGTTTGTGTATACATTAGACACTAATCCGCCTTGGTTCTACATACCATGGTACCTGATGTATTATGCTATAGAAAAAAATAGTGCTCTGAAAATGGAAAATTGCATTAGGACTGCATTTCATTTACTCTTCAATTGCAGTGCATCGTTACCTCCATCATCTTCATTCATTTTAACTATCTCACATCTCCATCCAATCCTAATCCCTTTAATCTAGCAAAAATCATCTAATCACATCTTTGCTCTTTTTCTCAGCCTTGCTACAAGCCTTGATCCAATCATCATCATCCTCATCCTCATCATCATTGGTATGCATCATTTCTTGTCTTTTGTATTGTTTGGAATGTATCATTCCCTTATCAACAACACTCTCATCGGGATGTATCCTTCCCTATCCTAGTGTTGTTTTGGGATATATCATTCCCTTATCAACAACACTCCATCGATCATCAATCTGTTCTGGTGTGTAGCTTGACTGGGGCAACATCATATTTGTCCTTAAATCCATTTGTGCTCCTCATCTTCTCTTCCCAATCTCCCATCGTTTATCATATTCTCTCATCCATCATTTTGCATCATCTTCTCCATCTCTCCTTGCATCATCTCATCCATTTCGAGAGCACACCTGAGTTCTCTTAAACCAGCATGTCCTCTTGAGGGGTCGTCCTTAATCCCTAATCTTCATCTTCATTCCCATTATCTTTCCTCCTAGTCACTCCTCGAATGACTAGGGCATCTTCCTTAATCTAACCATCTTCTTCTAGGTGCTATGTTATAATTTTCTTTGAAATGATGCTACTTCGTAGCACCATCTCAAAGAGGGGAAAACTGTAGACATCTAAATTTGATCACTTATATTTGGCCAAATTTACCATTTTCATCTAAAAATATTCTTACCCATATTAATTAAATAATATCGTCATTATTTGATTAATACCCATAAAGTCTTCAAGATCCCTAAGGTATTTAATTTAATTAAACACTTTATCATCTATCCTTTGTATCCCATAAATTAAATAAATAATTTATATTTGTTTAGTTTACTCCCTCAAATGTCACATCCCCCATCACTCTTTTCTAATCCTAATTCATCTCCTAATCCCATCACAAGAGATGTGCACATTCTTAATCCATTATTAGGTGAAACATCCTCCAAATTTTGCAAGTTGGCTCCTAATCATCATTAAACACCTAACCCTCTTATCATCCTTCATTAACTAATCTAATTAGTCCTTTAGTCAACTCTTGTCACATCATAATAGAATATTTTATTCTATTTTATTCTCCCAACACCCTTCATGGAAATTTTAATTCCATTTATCAATCCTCATGTCTTTCCAAATGGAATTTTAAATTCCATATATTCCTCCCATGCATTTGTGACCTCTCAAAGGTCACATCAAGTACATGGGACAAGGACCTCCTTTTGGAGGACCTTGTCTTATCCATTGGATTCTCCCAAGCAAGTGAATTAAAAATTCACTTTTTATTCCTCCAATGCCTTACCCATTTCCCATGGTGACAAGGGTGGACTTTCTAAAAGTCATCACTTGTCACTTTCAGGCCCATATGGGGCCAAGGAATACCTTTATGAGGAAATCCGCTCTCATCCCAAGGTACTTGCAACTACCTTGGGACCACATGGTCTTTTCCATGTCACCTTGTACCCTTTTCATCTCTCCATCCACACCTAATACCAATCCTCATGCTACCCTTGACAAGGGATATCCAATATCCTTACCATCCACATATTCATCATCTCCTCCCTCTCCACCTCTATCCTATCGAACATCCACATCCTCCTATAGTAATCCACCTTCCCCATAATCCTATCCTTATCATCATCAACAATCTCAATATCTCCACTTTAATCCCCCATCACAATTTTCCCATCCTAATCCAACACCCACACCTTCCTATCACAACCCACCATCCCAATATTCTTATCCTAATCCTCCACCCATATCCTTCTATGTGCATACATCACCCATGTCCTCTTATCCTAATCCACCATCTCAACCTTCCTATCCTAATCTTCCATCCATTTCCTCATGTGCCAATCCACCTTCCATGTCCTATGCTTATCCATCGTCCATTTCCTCCTATGTTAATCCACCACCTCAATCTTCCCATCCTAATCAAACATTCACACCTTCCTATCATAATCCACCATCTCAGTATTCCTACTATAATCAACCATCCCAATCTCCCCAACCTAATCCAACATCCACATCCTCCCATGTGACTTCCCCCTCCATTGCATTATATCTTAATCCTTCCCACCGTAATCCCCCATCCAACTCTACTCCATCAATATATAATCCTCATCCTCCATCTCCTCCTAGTCCTCCATCCAAACCCATCCCCTTATCTAATCCTAATCCACCAGTCTCTAATCCTCATCCTCCATCTCCTCCTAGTCCTCCACCCCATCCTAATCCACCAGTCTCTAATCCTAATCCTTCATCTCCTCTTAGTCATCCATCTAATCCTAATCCAGCAGTCTCTAATCCTAATCTTTCATCTCCTCTTAGTCCCCCATCTAATCCCATCTACTCATCTAATCCTAATCCAATAATCCCTAATCCCCTAGTCTCTAATCCTAATCCTTCATCTCCTCTTGGTCCTCCATCTAATCCTAATCCTTCATCTCCTCTTAGTCCCCCATCTAATCCAATCCAATCATCTAATCCTAATCCACTAATCCCTAATCCTAGTCCTCCACCCATCCATACCCCTCCATCAATTCCCATCACCCCACCTGAACCTACAATGCCCAAAAAATTCCTTCCAAATGTCGTCCAAGGACTCATGATAGAAGAGACATCCTCATATCTGTATCTTGATGTCATGGATACATGCCCTTCCACTCTATCATGTATGATCACTAGTGATGAGGCCATCCTCCATCCTACACCTATCACTCCCATTACCATTCCTAACACTATCCAAATGGTTGAACCCGTCAAACCCATCAAATCCATTGAATCCCCATCTTCTACTACTAGATCCACCCAATACATTAGAGACATCCAATCCACTCCTCTTAGTCCTAATATTACCAAACTCCGAATCCATGACCTTCGTGAATCCTCCATCCTTCCATCTCCCCCACTTGAGGAGTCCCTTCAACACTCCCTCGATGAGCCATGCCAAGAGTTTGATCCAAATCATACCATCATATCCTCTCCTCCAAATCCAGCTCCTACCATCCCATCCACTCCATCCAAAGATCATAGTCCCCCATCCATCCCATCTCATGATTCCTTTCCTCAATTGAATCATGATCCTACCATCCTATCTACTTCATCTCAAGATCACACTATCTCATCTGCTCCATCCCATGATCCCCTTTGCACTCAAGATCCAATCGCTCCATCTCATGAGCCCTTATCACCCACTTTCGTAAATCTAGATCTTGTCATACCACCTAATCCCTCTTTCGATCCCTTATCACCTATTCCTCCTAATCATGATGTTTTTATCCCCTTGTCTCCATCTCATGATCCTTCATTGTCAGTTAGTCCTACCATCCCAATGCCACTTTTGTATCACCTTGGTAACATTACCCTCTTCCATGGTAGTCTTCTTGTAGAAGAAAAATAAAGTATATGCACCACCCTTCCTCCTTCACCTTCTAATTCACTTGCATCATGCTTCCAAAAGAATAAGCATCCCACCATAGATCACATGCTCGAGAACATGAACTATCAAGGCAAAGGTTTAGGCCTTCATGAGAAAGGTATGTTAGAGGCCATTCAAGTCAAAGAACATCCAGGTGTGCATGGTCTTGGATATATCTCCCAAGAATCACAATCCAAAAATGTTGGTACAACCTCCATGCATCCTAAATGATCCTCTTTTAAAGTAATGAGAGGCACTTCCCACCGTTCCACCAAATAATTTGTCACCATTCCCCCTCCTCCATCATATTACCTCAAAACAATCGTCCATCTTCCTCCTTCATCCTCTAAATCCATTTTGTGTTCGTATGTCCCTCCACCAAACTTCACACATCCTCCATATACACAGTCTATTTTGGGTCCTTATATCCCAAATTCACCTCCTTCATCTCATCCTATTCATCCTTTCATCCATCCACTACCTATCCCTAATGCATAGAACAAGAATCCAAAATTCATAACTCCTAATCACGATCAACAAAGGCACCCCTCCATGCATGTTATCTCACATCCCCCATCCACACATCATCGTCAAACGCCTACCTCTATCACTCCATCCACATCCTCTACACATCCTCTACACATTGCTACTAAAAGCACTTTGGATGCCAAATTAAAAATGCATAAATCCAAACATCCACATGAATCTAAAGCTCCTCATGACCCCTTCAAAAGACATGATAAAAAGAAAAATCAAATCCACATTCCAAATCAATCCAAACAGCCATAAATTCCCACTAAAGATAAAAACAAAACAATGTGGATCGCAAATAAAAAAGATGACATGCCTTCAAATGAGAAATCCCTAACAAAATCCAAAGTTTCTAATCCCAAAGATAATCATTTGCATCCTCTATCTCCTAAATTTGTTTTGGGTCCTTATGATCCAAAATTCACTATCCCAACACCTCCATTATCGCCACATTCTCCATCCATCAACCCTCCTATCATTTCACATCCACCACATGTACCAATGTTGGTCCTGAACACCTTCCCCCATCACACATCCACTCCATCATTCCATCCATACACTTTCCAACACCCCATCCACTACCCCCCATATCTCCCCCATCAAACCCCTTTAATCCATCCTCTTGCATAATCCACCCATTTTAATCCAATGGTCACTTTAAACATGGGATCTTATTACCTCATATAGAACTTAATGCTTGAGTCCTTCATCCATCCCCTCTATCACATATCTTCCAAACCCAGAAAAGGTCCAAAAAAAAAAAAAAATTGTTTTAAAAAGAGAAAAAATAAAGAAAAAAAGAAAAAAGTAAAGAGAAAATAATTTGTCCAATGGTGAAAACTTGGCAAACAAGCGCCTTGGATAAGTAACATGATGAAAACATAGAAAACATGCATCATGTGTAAATCCCTCATCCAATCTACTTCCACAATTGGGGGCAACTTCCACTTACACATTCCTTTCCTCCATATCCTACAATCCTACCCATCATATCCCATTTGTATCAAGTCCCTCCATCTTCCTTGTGATCTTGATAAAGATAGGAGCACATATATATAAATTTCTTTGGACACCTCTTGGCATATATTCCCCATCTAAATTTCTTATCCATGCATATTATCTACATCCATCTATCTTCATCATCCATCCAATCATGCTTCCATCCATCTCCCTTCCTTATCTATATCTCCTATCCATATTCGTCTCACTCCCTTATTCACCCATCTTGCTATCCCTCTTTTCTCATCAGGCATGACATATTTAGAGTAGGGGCATCTCCTTATTTGTGATAGATTCCTTAGAGACATTTTGCATCCATCCCTCCAAGTAATCATTTCCATCTCCCTATCTACCCATCCATTAGTCTTTTTTCCATATTTTCATCCTTCTCTCCCCATCCATTTATCCATCCAACAATCTCTTCCATCTTTCCAAATCTGATTCACTCTATCCACCTATCCTAGCATCTTCCTATCTCCCCATCTTTATCAATCCATCCATTTATCTTTATTTTCCTCTTATCTCATAATCCCTTGTCATTGGTATCTAGCTATAGGCTACCCCCATGCAATCCAATGCCATACATTACACTATCATCATTCCTATCTATTCCTCACATCTTCCTACTATCTCATCACTTTTCGTCACTCATTTATCCATCATCTCATCTTCCCCATTCATCTTGTAACTATCTCATCCCTGAGATTGGTGCAATCCACATCTTAGGCATATCAACCATCCTATTCACATGATCTATCCTGGCTCATCATATCATCCCCATCAATGTATCATCTTATCATGGTCCTCTCATTGTCCTTTATCCACTATATATTTTTGGCCTTTTGTCAAAATATGTTGCCCCTACACTTTCACATAGGGAAGGTTGATCATTTGATCTGCTCTCGGGGTTCTGTCTTTTGTTTGTCTTGTCATCTTCCATCGTCTGTCTTTGACCTTGTGTCGAACTACGTTTCCCCTGTGCTTTCCTATAGGTAAGGTCGATCGTTTGATCCACCCCCAGGGCATTTTTCCGTCCAATTTGCAACATTCATCGAGGTCTCCATTGTCCTCTTTCTACTTTTATCCATGACCTTATGTCAAACTACAAGGGATCTATGCTTTCACATAGGAAAGGCTGATATTTGATCAACCCCTGAGCCCCTATGTCTTTAGAGTGTGTCAATTTTGTGTCCTCTAGGTCTTTAAGGTGCGTCAGTCTCATATCTTATGTTGCTCTTGTGTCCCCTAGGTATTTTAGGGTGTGTCAGTCTTGTATCCCCTAAGTATTTAGGGTGTGTTGGTCTTGTGTCCCTAGGTCTTTCGGATGTGTTTTTTTTTTTGCCTTGTCATTTTTTCATCTTGTCATATCATCAAGTATATCCCTACCCTAGCTAGTGATTCCAAAATAAAAGTCACTAGTATCACAAGATCTAATCAGTTTTGAGTATCTTGCATCATGTTGATCATTTAGTTTCGAGTATCTTGCATCATGTTGATCATTCAGTTTCGAGTATCTTGCATCATGTCTCAAAAGGATGTATCCTTCCTAATAGACCTCATCAACCCATCCATCCTCTCGATCCACTGGCAAAGGATGTTTTGAAATTGATTGCAATATTTTGATACTTTTGGCTTCTATTTCTCATTTGCACTCTCTATCATCACTTGTCAAGGCCACCATGATCTATCATATTATGGTGTGTTTTGACTGGTTTACATAGGGGTGTATCTTGATCTTTTTGTTTCCTTTTGTCTTCTTGGTTGTCCCATGTAGTACCCACCAATATCCTTGTGGTCTTGTGTTACACTGGGCATCCTTTGTGCTTGTGGTTATCCCAATACCTTTCTCGACCAATGTCATCGTGACTTTGGGGTGTTGGGATAGTCTTCTTGTTTGTTTTGTTTGTGTATGCATTAGACACTAATCCGCCTTGGTTATACATTCTAGGGTACCTAATGTCTTATTCTATAGCAAAAATCAGTGCTCCAAAGATGGAAAATTGCATTAGGATAGCATTTCATTTTCTCGTACATTATATTGCATATTTACCTCCATCATTTGCATTCATTTTAACCATCTCACATCTCCATAAAATCCTAATCCATTCAATCTAGCACAAATCATCAATCACATCCTTGGTCTTGTTCCTAGCCTTGCTACAAGCCTTGACCCAATCATCATCATCGTCATCGGGATGTATGTTTCCCTATCCTTTTGTGTTGCTCCCTCATCAAGAATTCTATCATCATCATCATCATTAGTGGGATGTATCTTTCCCTATCCTTGTTTTTTTTTGAGATGTATCCTTCCCCCATCAAAAACACTCTCATTAGAATGTATCTTTCCCTCTCCTTGTGTTGTTATGGGATGTATCCTTCCATTATCAACAACACTCCATCAATTATCGGTCCATTTTGGCTTGTATTTTGACTAGGGAAACATCATATTTGTCCTTGAATCCATTTGTGCTTCTCCCTTCATATTATCATCCTCTCTCATCCATCATATTGCATCATCTCATCCATTTCGAGAGCACAACCGCGTTCTCTTGAACCTGCATGTCTTCTCGAGGGGGCATCTTGAATCCATAATCTTTATCTTCACTCCCATCATTTTTCCTCCTAGTCACTCCTTGAATGACTGGGGCATCTTCCTTAATCTAAACATTTTTTTTTTCTTTGAAATAATGCTACTTTGTAGCACCATCTCAAAGAGGGGAAAATGTAGACATCCAAATTTGACCACTTCCACATGGTCATAATCCTATAATTTATTTGTCTAATCCATCTATATTAATTAAATGACACATTTAATTAATATTATCCCCTTTCTCTAAGGTTCCCAAAATTATTTAATTAAATACTTTATCCTTTACCATTTCCTCTCTAAATTAAATCAATCAATCAATTTATTTACTTTAGTCAATTATCCTCTTCAATTTTAAATTCATTATTTTTCTCTCACTGTCCCATCCTCCATAACCTTTCCACTAATCTGGGTTAATCTAATTAACCCTTCATTAGGATGTGCATATCCTTAATTAGGATTAATGTCACATCCTCCATATCTAGCCAACTTCCTCTAATCTTTATTAATTAGCCTAGTCACTTGTTTGCACAATTTTAATCCTAATCACTTACCTTTTCTAGCATGTCATTAAATCAACCTTTCATGGTACTTACCTTTTTTGGGTTGACCTCTTCCCCATGTGAATTAAAAATTCACACTTATTCCCCCCATGTATTTATCTTCCTCATGACCTCTCAAAGGTCACATCAAGTACATGGGAAAATACCTACTTTTGGAAGACCTTATATTATCCATGGGTCTCTCCCAAGATTGTGAATTTTAAATTCACTTTTATTCCTCCAATGCCTTCTCCAATCCCCATGATGACAAGGGTGGACTTTCTAAAAGTCGTCACTTGTTACTTTCGGCCCCATATAGGGCCAAGGAATACCTTTTTGAAGAAATCATCTCCCATCCCAAGGTACTTGCAAGTACCTTGGGACCACATGGAATTTTCCACATCACTTGTACCCTTGCCATCTCACCTTGTCCTTGAGAGACTTCATCCTCCATCTTGGCCATAGTGGCTCAATCTTGATTGTTGAATCCTCTAGAGAATTCATTTTTTTCTATAAATAACCCTCTTTCTCATTCATTAAGGAGGATAGTGACTTCATGACCTTATGAACTTCATGCATTCATTATCACACTTATGTTTTCAAGCCATTCAAGCATTTTAGCCATTGTTATTGCAACTCTCTTACATATTGCATTTTGCATTCTAGCCATTGTTGCATTCATCCACCCTCATTAATCACCCAACTACCACTACCATCATCACAAGATTTTCATCAAGGAGCACACATTATCAACCATAAAAGGGCCAACCAAGGATCAACTCAATACAAGGTAAAATATGTTGTTTTCTTTATCTTTATTTTGTGTGAGTTAACGTAGCCCTATCTTGAGGTGTTAGGTGTTATTTGCTTCTCTTGAATTTTGTTTTGTTTTGCATTTTTAGACTAGTATATTTCACCTCATCAGACTATTAAATATAATATATTGTGTAACCTTGTATTGGCTTCAATAGTCCAAGTGATAATTTTTGTGTAAGAAGCAAATGGGTCCTTGTTAATTCTTACTATATTGTTTTGATGGTAACACTACACAACAAAAGAAAACCATTTAGTACTAATGGAATTGTGATGTAGAAGCATTCAACAAGAGACTAAGAATAGATAGTGTAGACCTTGTGGACATCACATTTTAGATTTATTGCAGCAAATGGAAGGAATGAATTCTTACTTCTTTTCATTCTTGGTAGCATTTAATTTTGTTTTGTAGAAATAGGAAGGAGGAAAAGTATGATGGACTACTAATCTTCCCAAAATAACATTGACTTTAATATTGGCAGCTTCCACAGAAATTCCTAATTCCTAATTCCAAGTAGATTTCAATAGTTTAGGAGGTAATATTATAAAATCTATATTAAGAATTAAATTTTGTGGAACAGGGGATCTCATAAGATAGGAAAAAATGGTAGAGGAATAGTTAGAATTTTGTGTAGTAAATAGGAGTGTTATTTTTAAATTTTTGATTTTTGATTTTTAAGGGGTGTGTTTAAGATGGAGTTGGAAATTTTTCCCGCCAATGTAGAAAATCAAAATACATTGAAAGAAAAACTTAGTCTAGGTTTTTAACAAAAATCAAAATGAAAATATACAAAGACAAAAAAAATTGTGCAAGAACAAGAAAATGCTCCAAGGGTGTCGAAGGCGTCACCTATTTTTGAGTGGGGTAGAATGTAAGGGGGTGCAATGAGTTTAGTGGGTGCACTAGTCCAGGTGGGGTGTCCCAAGGTGTATTAGGGTGCACCGGGGGTGTACCAGAGGTACAATAGGGTTGCATCAAGAACTGAAACAATATGTCCAAGGGAGCATCAGGGGGTGTTCAAAGGTGCACGAGGGTGCAAAAAAGTGAGTTCCAAGGGTTCCAAGGGGAAGTGGTGTTTCAAGCACTGTTGTGGGATGAAGTCTAAATACCAAGGCATTAAGGTGGTTCCAAGGTTTAGGATAAGTGCAAGGGACTAAGTGAGGCTCCAAGTTGCAAGGCAACATAGTGCATGGAGGATGGGGTCACGGTGGGGGCATCCAAGTCAAGTGGTGTTCCAAATGTACCAAGGGTGCATCAAAAGTGAGGTGTGGGTTACACGGGGTGTAATTCATGGAGTTTTATTTTGGAACTCAGGAAACCCAATGTCACAGGGCTAGGGTGACTAAAAAAAATTCTTCAAATTTCCAACCCCCGTGCAGCACTAACAAACCATACTCATGACCCCCTCTTCGCACAAGCCCTTTCTAATCCTCAGACTGTGCCTTCCTCCAATTTTGTGGTTCCACTTAAGGACTCTGACTTTTGTACATGCATCATGGAATATCACACATGCAACTCTTCTCATGAGCTCACTACTCTTGAGTGTCACCGGAACTCCTTCACTTCCAAGCTCTGTTACCAACCCAGTTGACCATCCAAGGAGCTCCAAGTGCTTACACCAACTCCCTGGCTTCATAGGAGTTACTCCCTAACTTAGCTCCATGCCCTTGGCTCTCTATGCTCCATGCCCCCGACATCACTTATACCCATGCCCTTTTCATCCTTCTGGGTCCACTTACTTGGATTGTTGTTGCACCCAATACAAAATTTCATGGTACTCCAACTTTCACCATTATGTCCCCCATAAGACTCGAACTACTCACTTGGCCATGTCTTGCTCCAATATAACTACAAGCCCACATCCAACTTGACACCCTACCTTGGTATCCATCCACTCCTATGGCTTAGCATGCACCCAATGCACCCTTACCTCAAGATTCCAACATAGCCACATTGGCTAACTTGCATCCATGAGTTCCCCTCAACACCTTGCTCCTTTACTCTGACCTGCTCCCCTTGAGTTGCTCCCTTGTACTGGCCGACAGGACTCCTTGAGCTCCCTCTTCACCTTACATGCCCCTACATGCCCAACACTAATCTTTAGTACTAGCGTCCCAACTTGGACCTACTTAACATCCCATGCACCATTCAACCTTACTCCTCAAACTGGGATGACTAGGTCCTAGAACTAGTCCCTTGTCCACCTTGCACCACTAGTTGCATCCAAGCCCCATGGCACACTCCCAATACCCTACACTAGTACCAAACCCATGTGACTTTCCAACCTACTTTGTGGACCACCTTTTCTCATTCTCTTATGTATACCAACTCAACCCACCTGAGTCCCTTCCATGCACTACCCCTTTCTGGGTCCTAGAACAACCTTTTTTCCCTCTGGGTACTCCCTGAGTACTCATCCATCCATCTTGCACTTTTTTTCCTAGCACCGTACCAACATGTCCTCTTGACTCCTTGTGGATTTCCTTACCCAGATGGCTCCTTTCTGAGCACCCTCTTTCTGAGATTCCATCCCATCCCTGGGTAGTCACTTAGTTCCCCTTCACCATGGGTTCTTTGCCCCCATTAGAACTCACACCTTTGCATACTTGGGTGAGCACCCCAAGTAGCACTCCAATCCTCTTTGCTAGGATGCACACGCCTATTTATGTGCCCTAGACTCATCCATTGGATCATGGACCTAGTGTTACCCTCTTCATCCATGTTCCTCTCTCATTGTGTGACAAGCACCAACACTCAACCCCCTTAGCAACATGCCTTGGGGTTGACCCATGTTGGCCCAACTACTTTGCTTCACTAGGTTGGACTCTTGGCTCACCCTTAGACCCCACTCTTGGAGATCAAGGTGGAGGTACTCTTGTTTCATCTTAGGATCCATGAAGAACACCATGCTTACCCCTAAAGCAATGGTGGTGGAGCTACATCTTCTTCGCTCTTGAGGGGAGGTGTCCCTAGTAGTCCCTGTATCCTAGTTCCCTTGGACACCTATGTGCACTCTTGGCACTGGCCTAGGTTCACCCCCTTTGAATGAACCACCCCCTCTTTATAATTTATTTATTTGATTCCCAAACATCTAAAGGATGTATCACCATTCTTGGTAATTTTCCCCAATTTCTGACTTAGTCACCAAACTACTCTCCTCATCAATCCTGCATGTTCCAAACATGACTAACTCCCCCATATTGGGTTTCCTAAGTTCCAAACCTAGACTCCATGAATTAAACCCTGTGTAACTCACACCTCAATTTTGATGCACCCTTGGTACACTTGGAACACCCTACTGGTGCACCCCTTGACTTGGACGCCCCCACTGTGACCCCATCCTACATACACTATGTTGCTCTACAACTTGGTGCCTCAGTCCCTTGCACTTATCCTACACCCTGGAACCACCTCAACTCCTTGGCACTTGGACTTCATCCCATAGTAGCGCTCAAAACACAACTTCCCCTTGGAACTCACTTTTCTACACCCTAGTGCAACCGCTGGTGCACCTTTGAACACCCCTTGATGCTCCTTTGGACACACTATTGTGGTTCCTAATGCAACCTTGTTGCACCCCTTGTACACCCCCGATGCACCCTGATACACCTTGGGATGGCCCACCTATACAAGTGCACCCACTCAACTCACTACACCTACTTACATCCAATATGGGCGTGTTAGTCATGTTAGGAACATGTAGGATTGATGAGGGGAGCAATTTGGTGACGAAGTCAAAAATTGGGGGAAATTGCTAAGAATGATGATACACCCTTCAGATGTCTAGGAATCAAACAAATAACTTATATAGAAGGGGTGGTTCATTTGAAGGGGGTGAACCCAGGCTGGTGCTAGGAGTGCACATAGGTGTCCAGGGGAACTTGGAGTCAGGACGAATTTTAACTCTATATTCTACTAATGTTCCTTGCTTGGCATACTGTGTGGGAGACTCCACATTCTATTAAGGTGAACATTCATATGTTGTGGTTTTTTTGATAGTCTCTATTATGGTAAATTAATGTGTTATCAGATCCAAAAGGTGTTTGTTTTGGGAATTATTTTTTGGTTTGGAGAAATGTGTTCTAATCTTGGTTGACTCAGCGTATGCAATAATTTTTGAAGACTATTTATTATGTATGAATGTTAGTCGACTTGGCATAATGCACTACATGGATGAAATGCTTAAATCACATATGGTTCCAATAAAGTAAGTTTTGATTATTTTGTTTTCATTTAATTAGGCCAACCTAAGTGATGATTAAGATATGCTTGTATATATAAGCTATTTTGAGGAATGAGATGTGTGATGAGGAGTGGAAGAGGATGTATGGAATGCATGTGAAATGAAAAGTGAGGATCTAAGATTAAATGATTTATCAGTTGTGGATCAATGCAGTTTTGTTGAGAGACTACTATGTGAGACAATAATTCATATTCTAAGCTTCATTGGAACTAAACCCTACACATTGAAGGTGTATCCTATCAATCCAATCTATTGGCAATGAACCACTATCATTGTATCTTGGTGGTTAGCCATATTTTGTACTTAGGTTGTAATCCTTTTAAGGAAAATGAGTCTTGATAGTGAGCCTCGTAATATTTTGTATTTGGATATAATATATTGTGATTTAACCCTCACCACGGTTTTTCCCTCATTGGGTTTTCCATGTAAAAATATTAGTGTTCATGTGTATGGTTGCATTGGTTTTTTTATGTTCCTTGTTCATTCAATCAAAATTGAGATAATGTTTAAATGTATGTTAATATGGTTATATGAAATACTGATTCACCCCCTATCTTAGTATTTTGGATGTTCAACAATTGGAATCAAAGCTTGGTTCCTTGGAAGAAGCCTAACAGCTAGAGGAAGATCCTTAAATTTGAGCATAAGAAAAAATTTCCTCTGGAAGTAGTCTCTATCAAATATTTAGAAGAAATAGAAGATCTAAAGGAAAAGTTGATAAAAGCGAATGATTACATTGAAAAGCTACAAATTAAAATTATTGAATCATGTGATCTATTGGTAATTGAGGGAGAAGAAATTATCTATATCCTACTGCAACAATTGGATGAGAAGAAAAGAATAGAAGAATATAAATAAATTGAAATTCAAATGAAGATGGATGAATGCACAAAGCTTGAGAAAGAAGCAGAAATATTGAGGTCTGATCTGGAAAAGGCAAGAATTTTGAAGAAAAATCTAAGATAAGCTCGACGATGCTTGAAATATTAATTACTTCATAAATTCTGGAAATGGATAAGAGTGGTTTAGGGTTTAAGGAAGGTTAGATGCCTAAAGTGAAGAAATCCACTAGCAAGAAGACTCGGTACAAAAATGGACAAATCAAAGATCTAAGAAGGGATCCTAGAAAAACTCCTGTCAAACAACATGATGCTAGAAGGTATTTTTCTTTCAATGGTGTTTGTTATTCCTGCAAGAAATTTGGTCATAAGGCAAAGGACTGCAAAAGTAAAATGAATGATTCTTTATCATTCTTTGAAAAATGCTCTAAGAGCAAGAAGAATAGATACAAAGTTGTTCAAAAGGAAAATAGAAAGAAGAATATTGTTTGCTGTAAGTGTAGCAATTTGGAACACCCTAGTAATAACTACAGAAGAAATAAAAATAATTATCCGACGAAGAAGAATGATCAAATCATTGATCCAGAAGAAGTAAGAAAGGAAATGTAAAGAATTTCGAGAAAGGAATGAGAATTATCAATCTTATCTGTGCTGACCTCTAGTGTAGATACTCCCTTCAATTTATAAGTAAAAGCAGTGGCTAAGGGGGAGAAATTATCAGAAAATATAATAAACCCCCTCATCGGTACTTGTGTCATATCATGAAAAAAGTATATTTAATGTGGTAACAAGATTAAGGTAATTTTCTTAGACGCATATGTGAAGGATGAAGTTTGCAGAATTTGAAAGAATGGAGGCGTACATAGTTTTCAAGGTAATTTACCTATAAGTTGATGCATTTATTGCAAAATCATTTGGAATGGATGGAATAAATTTAGATAATTTTGAAGGCTTATATATTTTTGAAGAAGTGTGCAAAGGAAGCTTAAAAGAAAATTCAAAGTTTAAGAGTTTTAAGAAGGAATCAAACAGATTCAAAGTGAGATCTGGAAGTAGGATATCTATACATTTCTTGTTGGCATTTACTGAGATATTCATGTTTGTACAATATTCATTTTTATTTATATGGATAATTCAAAGGTTGTGAGTAGTGCGGATAAAGTCTAATTTAGTTTGAAGAGATATTTGAGGAATGTGTCGGAAGAGTCTGTTGCATCCCTCTGAGAGTGTTTCTTATAGAAGATATCTATGCATTTATTTATAGTAAGGTAGAAGAGATGTTGTCAGTTTAGTTATGCATGCTTTGGGAAGGTGAATTGAAAGAGAGCCATGATGTCTGCACAGTGTTAGTTGAGAAGTTGGATGTTTGGAGGAAATTCCCCTTGTTTGAGTTTGAGAAGAAGCGTATTCAGATAGTGCTAAGCAGAATTCATGATGAATCTTTGGGGATTGATGAAGCACATTTGATTACCAAAGAACCTATTAGAGATGTAATTGGTTTGTGTTCCTTCAGACCAGTTCCCAAACTGAAGGCTATGGATGAGAAAGAGACAATTGAGGTTACCGGTGCAAATTTTAAAGGGAAAGAGATTGATTTGAGGTCAATTGTTGATCCTGTAATAAGGTATGTTGCTATGGTCATCAATCATAAATTTTGTATCCCTAGCAATGACCCGATAGTTTCTATTGTTGCAGTACATATTGTTGTTGACATGGTTAAAATTGGTATGGATAACGACTTATGTGAATTACTTTGTATACATCTTTTGAAAAATTTAAAGGAGGTTTTCAAGAAGAGTAAGCATAATACATTCTGGTATGGAAATCTAGTTGTCTCTTTTCTCTTTTACTTTTTGAAAGAGTTATCGGTAATAGGAAGAATAGAATGGTCAAATTCAGTACCTATTGCCCATCAAATCAAGAACTTCTTGATAGATCTTGGTAGTTCGGATGTACAAGAGACTACCCTGGCTACATTGTTTGGAACATTTTAGATTAGGATGAATAGAAGGTCTAGGATTCCAATAAGTGTTGTTGAAAGGTACTCTAGAAGTATTAATTTTCTCGTGTCTACAGATTTTTGTCACATGGAAGCAGTTGAATCAAGGTTATTTTGGATATCTGAATTGGATTATGAAGTGTTAGAGGATGAAGTTTATAATCATGCTAAAATTATTTTGGAAAGCCCTAAAAATCTCAATATAGAAGGCACCTCTAGTAGCATGATCGGAACACGAAATAAAATGAAGAGTGTTGTTAAGCAAGAAGTTACAAAAGGAAGTGAGCTTAAACATGAGCATGAAAGGATAAATATTCAGAGAGCTTTGGAAGAATTGTAGAAGGTTATTCTCGGTGCTAATTTTGATTCATCTATTTATTTTTTGGAGAACTCTATGGCATGATTGATTCTTTGAAGGTATATATCCCTAGATTTGAGGTGCTTCTTGGAATCAATTCTAATGAAGGAAATTTTGAAGATATCAAAGGAAAATGTGCAAATGCAAACAATCGAGTGATGAAGGAATTAGAGAGTATAAATTTGTGAAGAAGAGGCACATGAACTACTTTCTTTTTTCCTAGATTGGTCTAGCAGTACACTATATATAATAAATAAAGTAAGGATGAGTGAGTCTCAGATGAACACTAAGGCAGATACTTATAGGTTAGCAGAAGATAAAGATAATTAGAGCTGGTCATATATTGTGCAGCTTTAGGATAATTTATTTTCTCTACATGATCAAAGGACAAATGTTATCAAGAAGTTTGTGGCACTCAGAGACTTGATTAAACTCAGACATACTTTTCTTTGCAATGCACCTGCCATAAAGCTGCCCTCAAAGATTCCCCTTACTACCTCGTTTATGGATTAGAACCTATTTTCCTGATACACTTGAAAATCCCTACCCTCCAGTTCATCAATGATTTTTACAAAGGAGGGGATCACAGAGAAGCTCACTTGGCTAAGTTGTTACATTTAGAAGAGGTACGAGACCGTGCAATAGAAAAATTCACCAAACATCAGGGCATAGTCAAAAGATGGTTCGATCGCCAAGCCAAAATCAAGGCCTTAAGAATTTTTGATCTAGTCGTATATTGGGACAAGGCCCATGAAAAGAAAGGGGGACAACAAATTCGACAAGCTTTGGCTTGGCCCCTTTCAGGTTGCTTAAATTCTCAGAGATAATACTTTTCATTTAAAGACCTTAACTGATGAGGAGGTCTCATTTCCCATCAATGGGCAACATCTTAAACATTACTTCCAAACCCGAGCTCTCCTGGAGCTAATCATGTAAATACTTGTATATAGGTTAGGGTAGGTTTCCTTGCTTTTCTTTCTTGCTTGGTTTTGTTTTTCTCGTTTCCCAACAAAAAAAATTTTACCTTGAAGAGTGTCTCCTTGGTTTGTTAGGGTGGCTACACTTGGTTTGACGAACGGTTCGCTCTGCGGTCAGCTCTTGTTTTGGTTCTCTAGATAAGCCTTCATTCCCCACTGTTGATCCCTAAAAGGCCCTATGCATTAGTTTCCTCTTTTGAACTTTGGACTAATCTAGGCTTGTATATTTGTTTGAATCCCATGTGCCTGTCATGGATCATACACAAAACGCACCTTAAAGGTTTCTGAAGAATTGTGGGGTGATCGCTGGGAGGGCTGGACAAGTGAAAAATCTAAAGTCTGCTCCAATGACCACTATGATTCCCAAACCCATAGTGAGCTTCAATTCTTGCACGGTTGAGTAAAAGAAAAGAAATGAACTATAAAGCAATATCAGAAAAGAAAAGAAAATACAAAATCATGCAACTGTATGGATGTACAAATATCCCTACCGGGGCTATGGATGTTTGGCTAGCAGTAGAGCTATGTTCGTGGGGTCACAACAACAACTTCGTTAGGGCTATGGAAGCCTAGCTAGCAGTGGAGCAATGTCCAAGTTACTTTTGGGGTTAGACGAATTACATAGCTTGTCCCTCCCGATCAGTAGTTGTTTACGCAATTTATGAGGAAAGGAAATGAACTCACCATGCACACACATCCATGATGATGCCATGGTGTGATTTACCATAGGATCTTCTCCTTAACTTATTCTTAGCTCAACCTTGGAAACTGGCTTCTGAACTACGAAACCAGAGATTCTAGGTTCAGAATGAAGGTTTATCTTTAGAACAATGGGAGAATTCTCCCAACAGAGTTGCCATTTTTTGTGCCTATAGCACACATGCCCCATTCAGAATGGGGACCCTCTGTCTTTTGCCCTGTCAAGTCATTTTTTTGTTGCCTCATTTTTTGTGTCCCCATTTTGGTGTTCGTAATGGTTAACATGTCTCTCAAGTCTCATCTTAGGTTGACCATGTAGTGCCCCTCAAAATTTTCTAAAGTCCGAAGGCTTCCTTAACATAAACCTTTTGTTGGCATCCTTGGAGCCTCTCGGGCTCGAACCATCAGGATTCCCCTCTCGGGTTTCCTTGTTTGTATTGCCTTTTCGAACGACTTTCGATCAATGCCTCCCCAGCTCTCGGACCCCAGCTTCGAGATTTCTGTCTGGTGACTTGTAGGAAAATTGGCATTCCATCGCGCCCTCCGGGCCCGACCCTCTAGGTTTCCCTGCCTAGGTTTCCTGCTAGACATTTCCATTTTGGATGACAGTTGGCCAACGTCCTTCCGTCCTCCGAACTCCAGTGCCTGCTTGGTCATGGGATTCCTACTTGGCAAGTTTTTGGATGGTATTTCCCTCATGTCACTCTAGGCCTGAGGCTCTAGACTTCCCATCGTCGTCCTCAATTCGAATCCACCAACCTCACCGGCCACTGTACCTACATTTATTAGGGACATTAATTGCGATTAGGGGTATAAATATTGGGTCTAACATGTCATTCTCACATGTCGAGAATTCTAGAGAAGTGCGGTGTCATCGCCCCTTTCGCGCCCGAGTCATCCCTTCGTCATTCTTCGAGGATCGAACAACACCGCTCTTTGGGTCTGCAAGGTATGTTTGTTGTCTAACAGCCTACTTCATATTTTCATGATTTAATATTTAAACGATGGACAAGAAGGGAAGAATTTGTGTGAATCTGATAGAGGGAACACCTTGCCAAAAAACCCACATGCTAAAATTTTCAAGACATCCCTCCCAAACTTAGAAAATCAAAATTGAAACCTAGTCTTCTTGTCGTTGTTCTTCGAACTAAGCGATTGCGCCCTCCAAGCCCAAGACCTTTGGTTGTCATTGCGACTTTAGACTTAACAAACTTACCTCAAATGAAAAGTGCCCCATGGGTTCCGGCCTTTGGGACTCCACCTCTAGGTTGTCGCTTCGCCTTCATTTTTTGAAACAACGTTCTCACCTTGCCCATCCGAGTATTGGACCCCGGCTCATCATTTGACGTGAGAATTTCAACAGGAGTGAACACCTCCAAGAAACCTTCTGGTCTCAGTCTACGGACTTTCGTTTGTGGGTCATCGTTGTCGTTATGTTGTTTCAATCACCCGTCAGGTGACCGCCTTTTGGCTCTTGGGTCCTAAGTGCTTCCTAGTCAACAATTTTTAAACAAAAATCTTTAATTCTTTGCCTCCTTCGAACCCCGCCCACTGAGCTTCCACCATCAGACTTGCATCCTGACTTAGTTGTCCCGAACAAAAAATGCAAACCATCCTTCTAGCCTTTGGACCTCGGCATCCCAACCTTCGCCAAGTTTTAGCAGATGCAAATATTGGGTGAAATCTCTTCTTAGGTCCAGACCGTCGAGTGGTGGGTCCAAAAATTTCATCCCCACTTCGTTGTTTCTTACGGCTATCACGGAGCAACCTCCCAGACCTCGTGGCTTGGGCTCTCGAACAACCAACATTCCTAAGGCATGGTTTTGCAGCCTTCGGCCTCCCGGGTTTCGGACTCTAGAACTCCTCCTCTAGAATGTCATTTCTCCAATGTTGTTTCAAATAGCTAACACTTGACAACCTTCCCTTGATTTGACTTTGGATGCCTTAATGGTGACCTAAGTGACCTCCAATCTGAAAATGAACGTTGAACCACATGCTAAAATGTGATAACCTTTCCCATGGGCCCTTCATTATCCAAATCCAAGGTCAAGGGAAGTCATTTGGGTCTTCCTGCTCTATTCGCCCTGCAGAACAACATTCTGAGAGGGGAAGTCTGGCCTCTAGAGCCCGGGTCATCCAAGTTCCTTTCAAAGAACCTTCAATGATAGATTTAGCTAAGTGTTAAGACATTTGAATGATATATTATTCAATCTAACCTTGTTTTTCAAGGATCTGGCTAACCGTTTATGTCGTTATGCTAAGATTCTACCTAACTTCAGCCTCTATGTGCAATATATATGGAATCAGGTGTAGAGACCTTGAGGACAACCAAAGACAAAGGAAACAAAACTACCAAAGCTCCTCGAGGCAAGGAGGATAAAGACCAGATGATGTAACAATTCTAAGGAGTGTCATTGCACTCCAAGGTCACAACCAAGTGGAAGGACATCACTGACACAAATATTGGGCATGTCAATATTTATGAGTTCATACAAAGGGTTAGAATAAGCCCCAAAATAGATAATGCAAGACTCATCAGGAGCAGTGGAATTGCCAAGGCCGCGGGTTTCCCTCCCACCTTGATTTCCCCTGAGTTGGTAATGGCCTGCAGAGAGGCATATCAGCCAAAAACAAGGACTATTGTCAACAGGGATGGAAACATCTTGGCTGACATGTCACCATTATGAATAAAAAAAACCTTCCACTTTCATGTCTTTGGAAAGATGGAGATGCCTACTATTCAAGAGTGGAAAGAAATGTGGGATTAAGACCCCATAAGATGCAAGAAACTTATAAATCAGTAATGGTTAAAGGACAGATGGGGTAGTGTTGCAAAGGTTCCCCAAGAACTCTTTCAAAGTGAATTCTTTGAAGACTGCCGTGATTTGATCACCATGTTGAGAAGAGTAATGGGCCTCCCTTATGCGGCATATTTTCAAGAATGGATGGTTTATTTTATCGAGCAGATTCTCCATGGAAAGGATAACATGTTCTACTAGGGAGGAATAATCAGTGACCACTTTCATGAGCATGAAGAAGACATCCAAGTTCTACATGACCTCTTACCTGGTATACTCACTGGCCGATAAGAGGCATTATAATGGGTTATTCAGAATTCCAAACGAAGTGCCTGGTAGACAACTCAAGGCTTTCGACAAGTACCCTCAACTACAGTTTAGGAATTTTAAAAAGGATTATTGCAGAGTAAATGATGCATTCATCACTTACATCATTAGGTTGCTCAGGGGAGATTTTGAGAGAAGGGTCTCCCATAGTGCTTGGGAGTTTCTAAAAAATTATGCCTTCTTGTTTATCTAGTATCCCAAGTTCACATACATCTGTGCCCAGGGCTTCTCAAAAAGGTTGAACAAGCTGCCTCGATACCCTAATGACCGGATTATATTGTTGGAACTCTCTTGGCAGTTGCACATCATTCACACCGTTCTTAGGAGCAAGAATCTAGTAGGGATCCCTTATCCCCTTACACTCATCCAGGGGATGTATGATCTTTATATTTCCCAATGCGCCTACAATACAGACAAGGAACTAGTAGAATATCACTTCAGATTTCACATGGCCTGGCCACAAATGGACCCATACGGTCATGTCAGAAAATCGATTGGATAAGAGTATTCCCACCTCCATAATGTTGAGGATTTCACAAAAAACTGTGAAGATGAAATTGAAATGCGGCTAAGGCACTATATGCGGATGACTGCATACTTTTTGAAGAGGGTGAATTTGTTCTCGGTGCCCGATCAGCTTGAGGAAGATAAAAGTACTGTAATCAACCCCAGGTACAATGTCATCACCAATCTACCACTGCCAATGATTGATTGGGATGAGCTAGAGGTTGATGACCTCGACATACTTACTAGGCCTATTGAGGCTTGAACAAAGGCATGGATTGATGAAAAAGTTTCTCAATTAAAGCAATGAAGGGTTGTCTTGACATTCAAGGGGCTCGAGAGCAAGCCAAGTAGTTCAAGTGGTGGGGTAGCTACTACATCAATGGGAGAAACATCTAAATCGCCTCCATTAGTTTTTTCAAAGAAGAGAAAGGAGATTGACGAACAACAGTCTGACGCAAAGGTGTACGCTAGGAAGTCCTGAGAGGGTGAACCTCCCAAGATACACAAGTGAACGAGCAGCGTCACTAAAATTCTAGTAATCCAGGGATCTACTTCATGAGGGAGAGGAGATGGAGGTTGTTCAGCCAAATTCTCTGCCTATTTCATCTATTACCACAACCACTACTATTACCACCACTCCTATCCAACACACAGTAGTTGCATCCTCTCTGCCTACGGTGGACATTTTTTTCCATCTTGCTTCTACTTCTCCCATCCCACAGGTAGTATCGGTTGATTCATCCTCCGCCACTACCTCACCCTTCTCTTCATCCTCCATGTCTCCTTCCTTTTCTCTTCCAACTACCATCATTGCAACCACAATGCCTTCCCTCACCCTTCTGGAATCCTTCATGAAATACATGCAAAATGTGCCCTCCGAGCTCTCGGGAATGTTTGCAAATCTGGAAGTATAGGCTATGATGGCTCATGTAATAATTATCACTCCAGTTCCTCCTCCTCCTACCACACCGTCAACAATGGAAGCCACCATGCAATTTTTTGAGGATTTGGATCGCCGACAACAAGTGGAATTAGCCAGGGGGTTGGAAGAGGAGGCATTTGATTATCATGAGCACCCAATATATGATCATCGACTAATCGATGAGGTCACTTATAATTCCTCCAGTGATGAGAGCGAAGACACAAAGATAATTGAAGAGATATTTGATCCCAAACTCGATGCTGAGTGGGCTAAGCAACTCAAGGAAATTAAGGATAAGGCGGCTGAAAAATAGCCTATTGGTGAAGAGGAGGTTGTTGTCATGAGGATGAAGGGTGATAAGTCTCCAATGAAAGAATGGGACCATGCACCTAGATATGATGAAGGGGTATTACCTCATGAAGGCTAGGAAGGTAAGGAAGAAGATAAGTTTGAAGGAGAGACCGAAAACTATGCGAATCTAGAGATTGAGTAGCCCGAGGAGCATGGGTATGATGGAGAAAGGAATACTAAAAAATAAGGTAACCCTAATAGCACTTACCTACCAAGTCCCCTATCAAGCGCATAGTGTTTTTACAAGACTTCGGTTAGGAGAAGGAGGATACGAGGATAGGGCGAGAGGCCCTCATTTAAAAGGCAATTGAAGTCCGAGAAGAAGAAAGGGGGGATCAAGAGGAGTCACTTAGGGGAAGACTCTTGATGCTTGATTGGTTGGAGGGACAGATAGAAAAGAGGGCTCCCACTCCAAAGGACCCAAAGGCAAGGTTGTAGGCTATATTGGCTCGAGCCTAGATCAGCACCAGGAAGGAGAGGAAACCAAAAATCAGGTCAAAGGTAGCAATGGATGCCTCCAGATCTAGGGCAGTACAAATAGCTATGCCGGTGGTGGGAGAACAAGGAATAATTTATAACATATCAACCATCGACTTGGGAGTGGCCATCAGGGAGCAAAAGGTTGATCATCTCCGGGAATTAGTTACCATAGTGGTGCATCTCATTTAGTAGGACAAAGTTTCGAAGGAGGAGCTTAAGGCACAGGTGGCTGATTTGACAGCCTATATCCAACAATGGTCATCCACAGAGGAACAACCAATCACATCCTCAACCCCACCATAGTTGTTGTCAAAAGAGAAAATTAACAAGTTGGAGAAGAGAAAGAACTTGGACAAGACCATAGAAAATTGGTTCTGGCAGGTCTTGGATATTGGGAATATAGGTATCAATTTTGTTGTTCGGACAGCGAACAAGTTCTTGGAAGTGCAAACATCTCTTGAAGGTATGAGGAGAATTTGCATTGAGTTCCCAAAGAAGTATGGGGCTGCCTACCCAAAAATCGAGGCTATCCTCAGGCTGCCAAGTGAAATTTGGGAAAATGAATTTTCCTTCAAAGACGATAACCATTGGCTGATGGATGTGTGGAAACGAGACTTTGATTGCCGAAAGGAAAGGCTAGAATAGGTACTTGAGCAAGTAAATCCAAATATTGAGTGGGCCAAGGAAGCCAGAGAGGATTGCTTCTAATACCTAAAGTTGATGACAGGGTATGAAGTTCCCGCTGTCAAGATCAATCCAGAAAGTATAAATTCTCACTTTTGAAAGAGGATGGAAGAAAGGATGTCAACTGAAATTACTACAGATTTTATGAGCTTTCCTGTGCAAACTTTTTCCCAATTCGAGCTATTCAGAGACCACATTGCCAAGTATGAGGAGGATTGCGAGAATCTTGTTAACAATTCCAAAGAGTGGAGCTACCAAGTACTGAGATCTGACATCATTGAGGTCGAAAAGCTCTGGACGGTGATCTTGAAATTTATGGAGTTTGCAGCTTCGAAGAAGCAAGAGGGCAACCCTATTATTGATGAATAATTTCTAAAGGAATAGTTGCAACAAAGAGCAATCAGCAAAAGGACAAAAATGTTATAGTGCTACCACTAGAAGACAAAATAGGGATATTTTAAAAATATAATATGTTGGGGGATAGTTAAATCCCTAGTTTACAGTGAATTGTGGCCACACAAATGTAAATCAATCTTGGCTGCATGTTCTAATTTTGGGACACTATAAATAGGGGGTCTCCTCTCATTTTCAAGGAGAGGTGAGTTTTTGTAAAGACATGTTGCAAAAATTGCAATAGAAATACATTGATTTTGGTGTATTTCTAGATTTCTTCTCATGTTTCATGATTCTTCTCTCATAGTTGGATGATTTAGTTACATTTACTTTGTTGTTATAGTTTCCTTTTAGTTAGCTTTGGTAAATTTAGTGATGTCATTTCTTGGTTATGAAGATTTGTGTTGTGTAGATGCTCTCCTTGTCCATACTTTTGGTCGTTTGTTGTTGGTAGATGGTTGTGTAAATTTAGTCTGGACCTAGATTTGAAGTTTCTTTTAATCTTTACCTTTGTTCATGCATATGTATGGTGAATTAATTGTAAAATATCTATAGTCCTTAGAAGATAGCACAAATTTCATGAGACTGTGATATTTTTGGTTAAGTGGAATTTTGTTCTAAGGAAGTTGTCCATAGTAGAGACTTCCATGATCATTGTTCATTAGTAGTTGCAGGTCTAGGAACCCTCTCTCTTCCCTGCCCTTTTTACTTTTTTTTAAGAAGTGACCTATGCTAAGGTTCATTGCACATTGTAAACCCAAATCTCAAGTTAGAAATGGAGTTCAAAATTATTGTTTGAACCTACAGGAAACGTACAGTAATTTCCCCACCTCAGAAACTCCGTTTGCATATCCGATTTCCCTTCCAACTTAATTCATGTAAGTTTTCCCTATGATCATTATCAAAATCACAACAAACATCAACTGAGGTATCCTATGCAAGTCATGACCTGACACCCGAGAGACCTTGGGGTTATTTTCAACAACTTGTTGGATGTTTTCTTTCAAGAGAGGTGATGCACCTGTGCATTACCTATGTTGAGAAAGTGTGCAAAAACACCCATCAATAGGTGGCAAGTCAAATTGACCTCTGGAGTGAAGGTAACAATAGAATCCCTTGTGCATGGTTGTGGTTTGAGGATTGGTTCACTTGTTATCATGGTGGATGTTCGTGTCAGACCACTTGGGTCTTATGATGTAATTCTAGGTATGGATTGGCTAGATGGTCACCGAGCAATAATAGATTGTCGACGTAAGTCAATGCGTTGTGTGGATGAATCGGGTATAAAGGTCAAAGTAGTTGGAATTTAGAGGCTCATCTCCTTACAAATGAATTTTGCTATGTATTTGAGATGTATGCGCCAAGGTTTCTAGTTATTTATTGTGATAGTGAATGATTTGGAGCTAGGGGAGAGTTGGGGGGTTTCCCTTGATGATTATCCCATCTTTAGGGAGTTCACAGATGTTTTTCCTAGTGAGATTCTGGGGATACCACCTAAACATGACATCGATTTCAGAATAGACTTGGTTCTTAGAGAAGAACCTATATCTCGCGCTCTATATTAGATGACCACTCCAAAGCTTAAGGAGCTTCGTTTGTAGTTGGAGGAGTTGTTGGTGAAAGGGTTCATTCATCCTAATGTTTATTCTTTGGGAACTAGTTATGTTTTTTAAGAATAAGGATAGATCCCTACGGTTGTGTATCAATTACCGAAAGTTAAATAAGGTGACAGTGAAGAACAAGTATCCCTTACCAAGGATTGATGATCTCTTTGATCAAATTAAGGGAGCTAAGGTGTTTTCAAAGATTTATCTTAAGTTGGGGTACTATCAATTGTGTATCTTGGAGATTTGTTGAAAATTGAGGTGTTTTCTTAGCTAAATACTCTGTAAAACTTTAAGATTGCTAATCTAAATAAGATTTTCCTTTTGTTACAAATTCTTTGTGGGTGATTATCTTGATTAATCCATTTTAGTGTTGTAGAAAGTAGACAGAAGTTGATAGAAGAAGTAGACAGGATATTAGAAAGATTACACAAGCATATACTGTGGAGAAAACCTGTTTTCAGGTTTTCTCCACAGTATATGCTTGTGTAATCTTTCTAATATCCTGTCTACTTCTTCTATCAACTTCTGTCTACTTTCTACAACACTAAAATGGATTAATCAAGATAATCACCCACAAAGAATTTGTAACAAAAGGAAAATCTTATTATATCAGCAATCTTAAAGTTTTACAGAGTATTCAACTAAGAAAACACCTCAATTTTCAACATTTGGTATCAGAGCTGAGGTTAGGTAGAGTATTGAAGGATTTTTTGGCTTAGTGGGAGCTTTTATTATTTTTGTTATTTGCTGATTTTAGAATTAAGTTTTGTTACAATGAATTCTCGGTTAGATATTGAAAGGTTCAATGGTTCTAACTATGAAATGTGGAAATTAAAAATGGAAGATCTTCTTGAAGAAAGAGATCAGTGGTTAGTGGTTAATAATGAGACAAAGACACCTACAACTATTTCAGATGTGGATTGGTCTAAGTTAGATAAGAAGGCAAGAGGAAAAATTAGGTTATGTCTTGCTGATGCGGTTCTCTTGAATGTTTCAGATGAAAATACTGCATATAAATTGTGGAAGAGAATAGGGGATATTTATCAAACTAAGAGTCTTACCAATAAGTTGTATCTGAAAAGGCAGTTGTATTCATTAAAAATGAAAGATGGTGATTTTGTTGCACAACATTTAAATGATTTCAATTTAATTCTCAGTCAGTTAGCATCTATAGATGTAAAGCTAGAAGATGAGGATAAGTTCATTTTGTTACTTTGTTCTTTAACAGATTCTTGGGAAAATCTAATTGTTGCAATTAGTGGTAATGGTGTAGATCCAAAGATGGACAACATTATTCCTACACTCCTATCAGAGGAGATGAGGAGGAAGTCTAAGGAGAAAATCCAAGATGTCTTGTTTGTAAAAGGTATGCCTAAGAAAAAGGAACCTAAAGGAAACAAGGAGGGGAAGGGTAAGTCAGAAGGACGAAGTAAGGTAAAGTGTTGGAACTGTGGGAAAATAGGACATGTGAAGAAGGATTGTAAGAACAAGAAAGAAAGTTCTAATTCTTCTACAGAGGAGTCCTCGGATGAGAGTAATGATGCATTGGTTATTTCAGCTAATAGTGTTTGTGAAACTCTTTGCTTCATGTTTTAGAGTAATCTTCATGGAGAGGATGGTAGTCACGATGCCATGTGTAACTTGGTACTACGGTTCAGTGGGAGTTATTGGTAGTGACTTGGATGCATCATTGGTAAGGTTATCCTCATGTGATTGGGGATATGGTTTGTTCTTGGTTTAGAGTGGTTGATATTATGTCATGGCTTACTCTTGATTCTAGATTAGAGTTTGGCATATTACATGGTTCTCTTGAGACTAGGATGTGTAAGAATGTTATGATGCATGTGATCTCATAAGAGGAAATGGTTAGATCATGGATGTCATGTTTATGTTCAAGGGTGGAGCTTTGACATTGATCTTGTGTAGTTATCTTAAGTATTGGGTACATTAATCATTTTGCTTGATTACTTCATGAATGTGTTGTGTTGCATTTGGAGTTTGGCATGGTTTGGTTGGTTACAGGTCCTCATGGATACTTGGAGAAATAGGTGAGGCTGGAATTCTCTTTTGGTAAGAGATATTTGTTGGAATGGTTACTTGGAAGGAAGTTTTTTTTTCAACAGAAAAGACCGAGGAGCCTACACCTTGGTTGAACGTGAGTTCAACACACTCGGTGGTTTAGCATACCTCCACAGAGGCAGTTTGGATACAAAGACTTGGTAAAGGTATTGGTTTGGTTGATAATGGGAAGGTATTAATTGAGAAAGTTAACACTTTAATTAATGTTACTGATTATCTTATGAAACCATATAGATAAGTTCTCTTGGTTTTAATCATTTGCTTGGAAGCTTCATGATTATGCAGGTTGCATTTGAAGTTAGCATGGATTGATTAGTTGGTGCAAGAAGGCTATTGGCTTTGAGTCTTGTACTTGTTATATTATTCCTTGTTTAGAATAATTGCAATGTATAATTTCAAGTGGGAGAATGTTGGAAATAGGATACCATTTAATTGCAATCCTAAAACATTAGTTATTTCATGTATATCCTAAGTTCCTGAAATGTGTTTATCAAACACTAGGAATAAGAAGGAATTAATAATTGTTGAAATAATCATGATAATTGGCATTTTTAATTCATTCTAAATGTTAAAAGCATGTGTGGATGCCTTGGGATTAGCTCCTACAAAATAGGAGCACATGGGCTCACACATGGGAGGTGACAGTCACCTTAAGTTCAGTTAACTAAGTGGTAAATTGAGTTTACTTCAAGCATGCATCCTAGGTTCCTATAAAATAGAGATTTTGTTTTATGCATGTTGAGTTCCTATAAAATAGGGATTTTTTTTAATGCATGTTGAGCACCTATAAAATAGGGTTTGGATTTCAGTTGAAGTTCAGTTCAGTTCAATTTAGTTCAGTTGAAGTTCAGTTCAGTTCAGTTGAAGTTCAGTTTAGTTCAGTTATCTTCAGTTAGTTTTAGTTGCATGTTAGTTGACTTTAATTAATTTGGAATGCATGCCTAATAACTTGAGTTGCATGCAAGATAACAGGAACTACCTTCAGTTAACAGGAGATGACCATTCTTGCATGAATGGTGTTGAGAAATGTTTCAGTTAACAAGAAATATCTTGGACCCACTTTGGGCGCCCAAGTTGGCTTCTTGGAATTAACTTATTTGCATGGAGAGATATTATTGATTGCCTAGTTAAGTGGGGCCCTCTTGTGGGCACCAACTTTGAGGATAAAGCCTTGAGATACTTACAAGATGAAGACTCAGTTGTGACTTCAGTGTGGTACGCCCTAATGGAAGAGGTAGATGGTTTGACGTTGGTTTTCACGGTGCATCTCCAATTGCATGAAATTGGTGTACCTGTATAATGTCAAGTGGGAGAATGTTGGAAATAGGATGCCATTTAATTGCAATCCTAAAATATTAGTTATTTCATGTATATCCTAAGTTCCTAAAATGTGTTTATCAAACACTAGGAATAAGAAGGAATTAATAATTGTTGAAATAATCATGATAATTGGCATTTGTAATTAATTCTAAATTTTAAAAGCATGTGTGGACGCCTTGGGATTAGCTCCTACAAAATAGGAGCACATGGGCTCACACATGGGAGGTGACAGTCACCTTAAGTTCAGTTAACTAAGTGGTAAATTGAGTTTACTTCAAGCATGCATCCTAGGTTCCTATAAAATAGGGATTTTGTTTTATGCATGTTGAGTTCCTATAAAATAGGGATTTTGTTTTATGCATGTTGAGCACCTATAAAATAGGGTTTGGAGTTCAGTTCAAGTTCAGTTCAGTTCAGTTCAGTTCAGTTGAAGTTCAGTTCAGTTCAGTTGAAGTTCAGTTTAGTTCAGTTGAAGTTCAGTTCAATTCAATTATCTTTAGTTACTTTTAGTTGCATGTTAGTTGACTTCAGTTAATTAAACAATGCTTAAGCCCTAACCCTTAAAGGTACGCCAATTTCATGCAATTGGAGATGCACCGTGAAAACCAATGTCAAACCATCTACCTCTTCCATTTGGGCGTACCACACTGAAGTCACAACTGAGTCTTCATCTTGTAAGTATCTCAAGGCTTTATCCTCAAAGTTGGTGCCCACAAGAGGGCCCCACTTAACTAGGCAATCAATAATATCTCTGCATGCAAAGGAGTTAATTCCAAGAAGCCAACTTGGGCGCCCAAAGTGGGTCCAAGATATTTCTTGTTAACTAAAACATTTCTCAACACCATTCATGCAAGAATGATCTCCTATTAACTGAAGGTAGTTCCTGTTATCTTGCATGCAACTCAAGTTATTAGGCATGCATTCCAAATTAACTGAAGTCAACTAACATGCAACTAAAACTAACTGAAGATAATTGAATTGAACTGAACTTCAACTGAACTGAACTGAACTTCAACTAAACTAAACTGAACTTCAACTGAACTGAACTGAACTTTAACTGAACTCCAAACCCTATTTTATAGGTGCTCAACATGCATAAAACAAAATCCCTATTTTATAGGAACTCAACATGCATAAAACAAAATCCCTATTTTATAGGAACCTAGGATGCATGCTTGAAGTAAACTCAATTTACCACTTAGTTAACTGAACTTAAGGTGACTATCACCTCCCATGTGTGAGCCCATGTGCTCCTATTTTGTAGGAGCTAATCCCAAGGCGTCCACACATGCTTTTAACATTTAGAATTAATTACAAATGTCAATTATCATGATTATTTCAACAATTATTAATTCCTTCTTATTCCTAGTGTTTGATAGACACATTTCAGGAACTTAGGATATACATGAAATAACTAATGTTTTAGGATTGCAGTTAAATGGCATCCTATTTCCAACAAGGTTGACATTCGTAAGATCATATTTCACACTCATTATAGACACTATGAGTTCATTGTTGTGTCATTCGGGTTGGCAAATGCACCGTTTGTGTTCATGAGTTTGATGAATGGATTATTTTTCACCTATCTTGATCAATTCATCCTTGTTTTCCTTGATGAAATTTTGATCTAATCAAGGACTATGGAGGAGCACGAGGAGCATTTGCAGTAGGTTTTGCAGTGTTTGAGAGATAATTAGCTATATGCGAAATTGCCTAAATGTGAATTCTTCCAACCCAAGGTGAGATATTTGGGACATGTTATCTCAAGTGAGGGTATTTCCATGGATCATTCGAAGATCCAAGCCATCATGGATTGGCTTGTGCCCACTAATGTTTCAAAGGTACATAGTTTCATGGGCTTAGTAGGTTACTACCGATGGTTTGTTTAGGGTTTTTTTAGGATAGCTCACCCAATTACCTCTCTTCAGAGGAAAGGGAAGAAATTCATTTGTTCAAAATAGTGTCAGTCAACCTCTTAGACTCTTAATGAGAGGTTGACTAGTGCACCTATTTTAGCAGTTCCCGATCCTACCAGAGACTTTGTCATGTGTACTGATGCATCTTTGGATGGTTTAGGAGCAGTTTTGATGTAGGATGGTCGCATGATTTCCTATGAGTCTCACAAACTCAAGAATCATGAGCTAAACTATCCCACACATGATAAATGGAGTTAGCCATCATTGTTCATGCCTTAGTGAGATGGAGACACTTTTTTTGGGGGCATCCGTTTGAGTTGCATAGTGATCACTATAGTTTGTAGTATATATTTATGCAGCCAAACCTGAATGTTAGGCAGAGGCGATGGATGGAGTTCCTTTATGAGTATGATTTTGAGGTCAATTATATTCAGGGTAAGGAAAATTTTGTGGTGGATGCTCTTAGTCGATGAAGACATGAGCTCTCAGTTGTGACTCTTGGTGTTGATTTGAGAAGTCAGATTCTTGTAACACTTCCTACAGACAATTGGTATCAGGAGGTGAAGTTAGTAGTTGAGTTAGGTAGAACTTTGGAGGGAATATTTAAAGGATATTCTCTTGAGTCAAATGGTATCTTGTGGCATTTAGGTCGCATTTATGTTCCTCCTTTTGAGGGTCTTCGTACCCTAATCATGTTAGAGGCACATCGGGCAACCTATTATGCTCATCTGAGTGTCAAGAAGATGTATGCATACCTTCGTTAGCTGTATTTTTGGGTTGGAATGAAGAGATTTATTGCAAACTGTCTCAAGGTGTTTGGAGTGCTAGAGAGTTAAGGCATAGCACAAGCACCCCACAAGTCTTCTGCAGCCACATCTTGTTCCAAAATGAAAATGGAACATCATTTCAGTGGATTTCATAATTGGATTGCCTATGTCTTCTCTTTGTCATGATGCCATCATGGTCACCATTCATGATTGACTAAGGTTGCACACTTCTCTCATGTTCGATCATTGTATAATGCTTCTTCTATGGCCATTTTCATGGAGGATATTATGATATTGCATGGAATTCCTCATAGGATTATCTTTGATAGAGATCCAGTGTTCACTTTTGCTCTTTGGATGTTCTTGTAGCATGATTTGGGAACCCAGCTGAACTTTAGTTTTGCTTACCATCTGGAGATAGATGGATAGACCGAGAGGGTCAACCAGGTTCTTGAGGATATGCTCAGGATGTACGTTATGGATCAGAAATCTTGATGGGAGCATTACTTGTATTTAGTGGAGTTTGTGTACAATAATGGATACCATAGTTCTATTGGTATGCCTCATTTTTAGGCATTATATGGTTGTCCTTGTCGGACTCCGTTGAGTTGGGATCATCTTGAGGATAGAGTCCTTCTAGGATCATAGATTCTTCAAGAGTTGGAGCAACAAGTGACCCATATTAAAGAGCACTTGGTGGTAATGTAGGACATGCAGAAGAAATATGTAGATGCTCATAGGGTTGATCATCATTTTTCAGTTGGTGATCGGGTATTCTTACAGGTGCATCCACGAAAGAGTCCAATCGATTATGGAAAAGGCTCTAAGCTCGCATCGTGTTTTGTGGTGTTGTTTGAGGTTTTGGAGAGGATTGGTCCTATTGCTTACCGTCTTACTTTATTGCCTAGTCTATTGCATATCCATGATGTACTCCATATTTTTGTTCTTAGACCGTACTATCCAGACATTTCTCACGTTCTTGACTAGCACGCTCTACAAGTAGAGAATGGGTAGTTGGCTCTCGAGCCGATGGGTGTTTTTCAACATAGGAGAGTCACCCTCAAGGAACGAGATGTTGATCAGGTGAGGGTCCAATGGGATCTTGATGATGAGTGTTCAGCTACATGGGAGGATGCTTCCCGTATGTAAGATTTATATCCATACTTGTTTGTAGGTTTTCAAGAGTTAGCCTGATTCAAGGGGGGGAGGATGTAGTGCCCCTCACATTTTTCTTTGTTGGACTAATAGTTATTTTGTTTATCACATACATTATGATACTTGGTAAATGTTAGTTTTACTATTTTGGATTGGTTTTGGATGACAGTTGATCATACGTTGATGTTCATGATACTATTGACTTATGTATATGTTATGATGGTTATATGAAGCTATTTGTGTGTTCTAATTAATTTAGTTATGTGTATCATGTGGTTATATGATTATGTTTACTATGCATTTAATTCATGATTGATTTATGTTGTTTACGATGTAATTTTTGTTATTCATTGATGTGGATTATTGTTTGAAGTGTCCTGGTGGGAGGGACAGTGTAACATTACTCGTTTGTGAGTACCCTGCTACGTTATGATTTCCTCTCACAGAGTGTTTGATTGTTGGTTTATATACCTATATATATACATGTTAATAAAATTGTCTAATGCAGATTGCAGGTACCAGGCATCAACTCCACCTAAATTGTTAGGTTTGAGCATGCCTTAAAACCCAACAGAAATGTTGTTGAAAATGAAGATGACAAAAGGTACCTTACCCTTGTCATCATCCTCGACAAGGATGGGTACCCGTTTAGTCACCTCGTCAGTCTGGTTTGCACCTTTGGTCAATTGTCCCATTTTGATTTTATGGTTGTTGGGTGATTTGTGATGATACTTAGTTAATTGTTGATTATTTTGTTTAACTAGTTATTAAATTTAAATAATTGTAATGGTAATTTGTGGAGAAAGTATTGTTATGAGTTGTCTTGTTTAATTTATTTAATTTAATTTAATTGATTTATAAGGTTGTTTAATTAATTTGGAATTAAATAAATAATTAAATAGATCAAGATTGAAAATTGATATTTATATGGAAATTTTGATAATTAATTTATTAAATTAAATTGTTATGTGAAAATATTTTATAATTAAATGTAAAGATAATTATTATTATTATCATTGAGATTTATTTAGGAAAATGAGGAAAAATAATATAATTTAAAATAAAATAGTTAATTGGGTGTGATTTCGAACAAGTTGTTAAAGCAATTTAAAATATAGAAAAAGTGGAGCTTGTGCACATGCATGACTCTAAACTAATTGTTGAATGGAAACTTGTCATTGTGAGTGGATATTGCTTGTTTTTTACTTTCGAAAGCTAATGATTTTCCGGTTTCTTTTAAGAATGTGTAGTTTGGGGGAAGAAAAAGGAAATTGATTGATTTTTTTTGTTTTGGAAATGAAAATTTCTACCTACAACAATATTTATCAAAATACAGATTTTCGATTAAAATATTATTTTTGAAGTGGGAAATTTTTTTGAAGGTTGATCAAAGATTTGGAGAGAAATATTGTTGATGTGATAGAGTTATTTGAGGCTTATTCATAGCGCCTTCCCTCTAGTTTGCATTTAGATACTAAGTATTTAAATATCAAAGAATCTACATTGTTGGTATTTGATTTTGATTTTAATGGTATTCGGTAGAAATATTTTATGTATTTATCTCGGTGGGTATGTCTTTGAGTAGGCATTCGATTTTAATTGAAACTATATTATCCCTTGCATGAAGTAGCGATATTGTAGGGTTTGATTCTATTTTGAGGAATTTATTTCATGGCATTGGATTTGCAAACTTATTTCAAGCGATTTCCTTTTGGCATTATCCCATGTTAGGATTTTGATAAATAGGTTCACCTAGTGGGTTCGATCCACATAAATTCTGTTGTCATCTATCTCAGCTTATGTGCCCTCTTTTTTTGGTAATCTTATGTTTTGTGCTTGCCCTCTATGTTGGATTTTTCCTTCAATCTTTATGCTGCTATTCCTTATGAAAATTCGACGAAGAACATTTCTTTATGGTCATTGATTTGTAGACTATTTTGTTGGTGTAATCCCTTGGCATAAGCCACGACCTTATTTATAAGGAAAATAAACTTTAGGCTTTAATTTATTTGTTGTTTAGAATGCCTCAAACAAGGCTAGATAAGGTGCTAGTAGAGGCGTATGGTATGTGCTTTGGGACAACAAATCTATGAGAACCTTTGCATATTAGATAGGTTCAATTTTTGGTGCTATATGTGTGTATGCTTAAACTCACAAATATTTATATAAATATGCTCTAATACATGTGTTTAGCTTAGCATAATTCAATTTTTGATATTTGAAAACAACATTTTGTACAATATTTATATATCCATACACATATATATATATATGTATACATATATTTATATAAGTATATATATAAATATACATAGAAAATTAAGAGTATATATTTATATTATATGTATATGTATATATGTTTATGTATTAAGGTGATATAAAAAAGAGTAATTGTTATTTTGTGACTATTTGATTTTATAGACAAGTAAATTGGAAAACTAAATAAGAAAATAAATTAATTTAATTGTGATAGGAAAGTTAGGGGACTTATTCAAATGAATTAGATAAATCTTGTTAATGTTGAATTCTTCTAAATCACTTAATGAATGAATGTTATTATATGTTGATTTCATAGTTGCTTGGGTTATTGTGTACTTTATAATTGCATTATTAGATATGTTTTCTTTGTGTCAAATACTATGTTGATAATTGTATATTGGGGTAATTATGAACATTGTTTTAAGTGGGAATCTTAGAGTTATGTTGTCAAGGTTGCTTCCAGAGGCTTAGGGATTGATTCAATTTTTAGGTTTGTTCTATGAGATGGTTGGTATTCCACTTGAGATGACTTTATGAGGATCTTAAGCCTTGCACCATTTATAATTATCATACTTGTGTTGAGTAAGCGAGATGGTTTTTGCCTCGCTTTATGTGTATGCTTATGTGGATTGTATTTGTGCAAGTTGGTTGTTCCCCATATGTATGTTGAGTCTTTTGGTTGTCTTTAGGGGGAGTGGCTCTCAATGGGGGCTAGCACACAAAGTGGAATTAGGATAACCCATGTGGGATTTTCCTTAACTCAGTGATAACCTAACTGATAAACTAGGGGGTTGGATAGAATTTCACTTTAAATAAGATAATTTGGATACCTCACCCATGACTGTAGTGCTCGTTTAGGCTAAGGATGAGTTGAGAAGGCCTGGTTGGCAAGACCAAATTCCTTGTCTTCACAAAAGAAAAGTTGGTTCTAGAATTGTCACCCTATGGGATCAACATCCAGTGAGAGATTGTCAAGATAACCATAGATGGGGGTCGGCGTCTAGTGAGTGAGTGTCAAGATAACCCATGCCTGGACCATGCAATGACACTCTTCCCTACTGAAACCTAGCATACCCTTCTCTTATGTTCCCCTTTTTTGTTTGCATACCTCTAGAAGCGGAGTCGCTATTATGTGAAGTTTTGTGGTATTTGTATGTTGGAGTCATGTTAGCCCTCTTGTGTCGTGCTACTATTTTCTTGGTTGCTTTGGTGGTGGGACCTTATCATTATCTCCTAGCATGGGAGGTGGACCTTAGGGTTCCACATGGTCGGGTGGAATGTGTTGTGCACTCCATTGGGTTCCCAACTGATGTTCATGAGCATGGATGTTGTACCTTATGCAGAGATTTCAGATCTTGTACCAAACTTGAGATAGCATTAATGCTATGTAATGTAATCATTTCAATTGTATCTTATCATGTATTTAATGTATTCTTCTCATTTTTATAAGGGAAGCTTTGATTTAATATTGTGACAATGTATTGATGAACCCTTATGTAAGAGAAATTTGTTATGTACTCATTTGTTTGTATTATATGCTCTTTAATGGTGTTGTATTTGTGGAGATATATATATATTTAATTCATTTAATGCATTGGATTTCAATGAACTCTTGTTGTTAGTTATTTTATGATGTATGTTTAGATTGGATAATTGATATGTTCATAATGCAGTCATGATACCCTAAAGGACAAAATTAGAGCATATGTACATGTAGTTTACATTCTATGTAATTGATAGTATGATATTTATGTTGATTCACTTTAAAAAACAAATTTAGGTCATAATTTGTAGTTAGATGTGTTGTAATTTGAGGTTTCATGGTGGGGCACTACACAAAGGGGGAGAGAGAGAGAGATGTAGAGATAGAGAGACATAGGAAAAATATTTTTGATAAGGGGAGTAATCATTCGTTGGAAAAAGTTTTTGTTATGCATGTTAGCATTAATTTCAAAAAAGGATATTGTTGGGAGCCTTGCAACATGAGCATGAAGTATGGATGGTTTGTGTTGGTTGTTCCTATGTTGTCATTTTGAAGTTTACTTGGTTTACAAGATGTTATCTTCCGGTGATACCCTCTTGTGATGGATTAGTGTATTGGTATTTGAGTTTGGAATTTACCGCAAGATATGATATGACTATATTCTATTAACCATGTTTTCTTGACTCATTCAAACAGCTATATCTTGGATCTTGAGATAAATTTTGTAGTGAGATTTTTTTTATCTCTGATAGATTTCAAAACTATATTCTACTAATGTTCCTTGCTTGGCATATTGTGTGGGAGACTCCACATTCTATTAAGGTTAACATTTGTATGTTGTGGTTTTGTTGATAGTCTATGTTGGTAGTATGATGGGAAATTAATGTGTTCTCAGATCGGGAAGGTGTTTTCTTTGAGGATTATTTATTTCTTTGGAGAATTGTGTTCTAGTCTTTCTTGACTCAGTGTATGCAATACTTTATAAAGACTAGTTATGATGTATGGATGTTAGCCAAATTGGTATAATGCACCACATGGAAAAAATTCTTAAATCACATATGTGTCGACAAAGAAAGTTTTGATTATTTTGTTTTCATCTAATTAGGCCAACCTAATTGATGATTAAGATATGCTTGTATATATAAGGTTTTTTGAGGAATGAGATGTGTGATGAGGAGGAGTGGAAGAGGATATATGGAATGCATGTGAAATGTGAAGTGAGGATCCGAGCCTAAATACTTTAGCAATTGTAGATCACTGCAGTTGTGTTGAGCGACTATTGTGTGAGATAATACTTCATATTTTGAGCTTCATTAGAGCTGAACCATGCACATTAAAGGTGTATCCTATCAGTTCAATCTATTGGTGGTGAGACACTATCATTGTATCTTGGTGGTTAGCCATATTTTGTATTCAAGTTGTGAGCCTTTTAAGGATAGTGAGTCCTGGCAGCGAGCCCCCTAATATTTGGTATCTAGATATAATATATTGTGAGTTAACCCTCACTGTGGTTTTTCCTTCATTGGTTTTTCCATGTAAAAATCCTGGTGTTCATGTGTATGGTTGCATTGATTTTTTTTTTATGTTCCTTCTTGTTGATTTATTCATAATTGAGATAATGTTTAAATGGATGTTAATATGATTATATCGAATACTGATTCACCTCCCCTCTCAGTATTCTGAATGTTCAACATTATTTCCTTACCCTAAAGAGATTCTAAATCCAATCAAATATTTCAAACAATAGGATCATATCCTTGACTATACTATTTTCAACAAAATTGTGATTTTATAGATATTGGTGTGCTTGTTTTTCTCTATTTTTGGGGTTACAACACATGCTCTTCTTGCAACAGAGTAAATGGTTTCCCTCCCATAGAGTTTCTTCTGCTCATTACTATACATCATCAACCAACATTTACTTTACTAAATGATTTCATTTTATTTTGTCTTGTTACATATCACTTTAAGGACAACATTGTTTTCAAAACAGTTTCGCAATCCCCAAATCTCAAGGTAACTATTGAGAGAGTGTGGGATAAGATAATTCATGGCCACAAACCTGATTTTCAAAATGTTGAAGATGCCCATATGCAGTTCCAACAAAGGCTTAACCAAATGAAATCTCAGACAACTTTAGTTGTACTGGATGATGTTTGGAAAAACCATCACCTTCAAAAATTGATGTTTAAAATATTAAGTTGAATTTTAGTTTAATTTATCCACTTTTGCCTGCCATTTCAAAACAAAAAAAAAATTGAACCAGCAACAATGTCAGATTATCAAAAAGATGGGCTTCTCATTTTTCTAAAGAGAAGTATAGATATATTGGAAATATGACCTAGAAATATTTTTATGTTCATGAGTTGGATTGGGAAGCTGCTTATAGAAATTTGACAGAAATCATTAGTCGAAATCTATTGAGCCTAGTGAATAGTCCAATGTAAGTCAATCCTCACAAATTCTATGTATATTTTCTTATGCTTGCTTCCTTGCTTATGGTTCATTCCTATTAAGTTATTGGATTTTAGTTGGATGCAAATCAAGGCCTCTTGTGCAACTCATATATTCAAGAAACACGGTTAAATCACAATTTTGAATAGAATTACAACATATTATTAAGTTGTTTGTTGGCTATCTATTATTTTATCACATAATTTGATGCGACATAAGGATGAATCTTTTCTTTAGAAAAATAATGTTTCTTTATTAAGAGGGTTTAAGTTTTACTTGTTGTACTCAACTCACATGACTTCAACTTTTTCTGAAATTAAGTAAAACAAATTATTTCTACTTTACGGTTGTAAATTGGTTGTCCCAATTTTTAATAAACAAAATTAATAGAAAGTTCACTATATTGTCTTTGGCATACCCATTACACCCCAAGGTGCAATTGCTAGTTATTAATCATATTTGTCAATAAAGTAGAAGTAAGATTTTTTTAAGATGTAAATTTTTTAATTAAAGTTATTTTAAAATCAATTATTAACAATTTGATTGATTAATATACTTTAACTATGATTCTAATTAGTTAATATATTTTCACTAAAATTAAATATTTCACACATTCAAAACAAGAACAATAAATATTTACGTCGAAGACATTCCCTACATGAAGTGGATGACTGGTTTTTGAAAATCAACGATTAAAATTTATAAAAAAGGATGCAAGATGATTGAAATGATCTCAACCATCAATTTTTCTAAAATATTAAAAAATATAATATAATTTAAAAAACTATATTTTTATCCAATCTTAGCTTTAAACAAGGAAAAGATAAAATAAAAAGGCAACTATTTTTTTCTTTTAAATTTTTTAAACATAGAATTTTAAATTTCTTTTAATTATAACATATATAAATAGTAAATATATTATATAAAAATTTAACTATATATTTAGAACTTGTAGAAAATCCATTTTTAGTTATGACTGTTCAGGGTTGGCTGACATGCGTGCCTCATCACCTGGGTCGGGTACCAATTAACTCCAAATGACACCATCTTTTTTCTTTGTTGTTACCCGTCGGATCACATAATGACAATGAATGCTTTTGAGCCTACTATCGATAGGCATGGATGTTTTGAGCCCGTGAGTAATTGTGATTGGCTTTCGGAGTTCGATGCCTTCGCCAAGGAAAATAGGTTTATGTAATTTCTATGGTTGGTGATTTGTTCAGCTCAAGAATGGATGTAATTTTTTAGGTTTTTGGCATATATCCTGGTATGTATTTCGATAGTATGAAATAAATTCGATAGTATAATGTTGGGTATAGTCTGGTTCGGCTTATAGCCTGGTATATATTTTGGGTATAGGGTTTGGTCTACAATTTTGTAATCAATCCTGGTAGGTTGGGGGTTGGTTTGTTTCAGATACTGATGTTGGGTTCCTCTTGTGCAAACATTTTGTAACCCATTTTCACATCAACAAAATCTAATCTTATGTGCCAAAAAAATATATATATTTAAAACTTTTTAAACATTATTTTTATTTTTTAAATTTTATCAATTATTATATATGTAATTGATTTTAATATATATACAATATATTATATGAAAAAAATAGCAATATTATTAATTATATATATAAATAAGTAATAATTTATTTTTAATAAAAATAATTATTTTTCCAAACAATAGTACTAGTAATAATTATTATTCACATATATAAAAATTAAATTAAATTAATCAATAAATTATGAATTTATTTTTTATCTTTTTAATATGTTTCATTTTATTTTTAATTTTTAAAGTTTGGTGTTGTGAATTTTTAATAAATTTTAATTTTAATGATTTTAATATAATTTATTTATTTTTTAATATTTTATTTAAAGTGTGATTTTAATTTTAAAAATTTAATTTTTGGGTGGTTGGGTGGGTGCCACTCCACAATTACTTGTGTGGAGTGGTTGGCACAGCGAATGGTTACTTAGCGGCATGGACACATTGATTCAGCTTCTCAATAGCAAGTGACAAATGGCCTTTCTCGACCTTGTGACCTCGCTCAAGTTAAGTCGGATCATCTGCCACATCAGCTAATTAAAAGTATGTGTGTGTGTTGACAGTGTATGAATTGAGATGATATAACCTAAATGAGTGACCTAATGCGGCCTCGGGGGCTCATCGATTGATTAGCCTTGCCTACATGGTACATGGAGAGACCTTTTAGTTCAACCCAACTTTAACTGACATAACTGAGTGAAGATATTTACTTAAGCTAATGATATGAAACATGTGTGATAGTGAATGTGATAAACCCTATTGGACTGACCTAGTGCGGTCTCGGTGGCTCATCGATTGATTAGCCTAGCCTACCTTGTACATGCAGAGACCTCGTAGTTTGACACGACCAATGACTTTGATATGTACAAAGAGTCGTGATTTTAATGTCTGTGAGACATGAGAAACCTAGACAGACATACCTAATGCCTCGGGGGAACATCGACAGATGGCCTTGCCTATGTCCAGTCGCAGAGGCAACGTAGTTCGACTATGTCTACAACTGAGTTAACATAACTAACTTGACTCTGTTTTTGGGATTTTCTGACATGTTTTGATTTTTTCAGATTTTTGAGGGTATTGAGTCGAAGGTTACAAGTTGGACTCAAACATATCTTTGAGGGTATTGGTGGGCTTAATTTATATAAAGGTCCCTAAGGCGGAGGCGAAGGTGATAATGTGATGGCTCTTTATGAAGGATTTGTTGGTTAGGTTAGAGGAGACTTTGGCAGCGACTTCCCTGGGGATTAGCATCTTGCGCCTGGGCGACCTAGGGCTTGTGGAGGACCCAGATGAAACGGTCAAATAATGTCCCTTTCTATTGGATTTGCAAGGATTGGAAATAATAGAGCATCGTATATTGGCGACCGCCAGCGTGGAGTTCCTAAGAAAGAAGTATCATTTGGTGGCAGTTCAAAATGCCTTTTGGAAATACGATTTCAGGGTCTTTGCACAGAATAATGTCTGGTAAATTGTATTGGTGTTTATGTGCAATGAAAAAGTGTCTATTTGTTTGCTAGATTGTGTTTAGTATCTAAATTTGTAGGTTCAGTCTAGGGTGGTTATGGTCATAGTATGGTTCCTTATATATGTTTGGTGGTTAGTGCTCAGTGGTTTCGATTTAGTGGAATTTTGGTATGGAATGCAGACTTCAATTCTGTGCGGTCAATTTTAGGGGAATTGAAAGTTCTATTAAACAGTTTTGTTGTTCATCCTCTGCCCCATAGTTCTTGGGCATGAAATTTAAAAATCCATTTTTCAAATATCAATACAAACTATATCTTACCTATCAAAAAAAAATTATTTAATAATTTATTTTGATATATTTTGACTTTGCATTTAGTTTATTCTATTTTAATTTTTAATTTCGATTTAAGTTTGAAATTTAATTTTATTGTTTATGTATTTTATGAAATTACAAATAATTTTTAAAAATTATTGGAATTAATTTAATTTATAATTATTTGTCTTATTAAAAGCTTAATTACTTTTTAATTTTTTTAAATTTAATTCAATAAAATGAATTTTAAACTTAAAATCTAAATTAAAAGTTATAGAGTGTGTAAGAGAGAGTAGCTAATGTTTGATCTAGTTGTTTTGTGCTATAAATCCAAGGATAACACATGTCCTTGTGGAGTTACGCTTAGGGTAGCATGTCATTTGATTAAGGATATGACAATTCACCTTTAAAGTCTCTTTGGTGTACCCATTGTACACTTAAGAAGGAAAATAGATATAGAGAGAGGGAGATGGAGATAATATATAGAGGCAAAGAGAGAAAGAAGAGAAAGGAAGAGAGAGAAAGAGGGGAGAAAATGAGACAAAGGATGAGAAATGAAAATAAATAAAGAGAGATAGGGAGAGTTAGAGAGAGAAACAAATATAGTAATGGAGGGATAGAGAGAGAGGGGGACAGAAATAAAGAGAAGAGAGTTCAATAAAGATAGAGAGGGAGAGGGAGAGGGAGACAAAGAGATATAGAGAGAAAAAGAGAGATAGAGATACAAAGATAGAGGTAGAGATATAGAGGAATAAAGAGGGAGATACAAAGAGATAGGGATAGGAAAAGAGATAAAGAAAGTGGGAGGAGAAGAGAGAAAAGGAGAGATATATAGATATAACATAGAGAGAAGGACATAGAGAGATAGAGAAATAAAGAGAAATAGAAGACAAAGATATATATAGAGGTAGAATGATCAAGAGATAAAGAGGAAAATGGGAAGAGAAAGGGGGAGATAAATAGGGATAGAAAAAGAGAGTAAAGGAGAGAGATAGGGAGAAAGGAAGAGATGGAGTAAGAGAGAAGGGAAGACAGATATAGAGAGAAATAGGAGAGAGAGGAAGAGAGAGATAACATTTGAGAAACATAGAGATGAAGAGGGAGCCAGAGATATAAAGAGATCTATCTTTCTCTTCTCATATATATATATATATCCATAGATGTACCTCTCCCCATCTCTCTCTATGTAAATATTTATCCCTCTCTACCTCCCTCTATATAACAAGTCTTATCTCTATCTTTCTATCCCTCCATCTTTCCCTCTCATTCTCTCCTCTTAGTCTCTCTCTCCCCCTCTCTCCATCGCCATCTCCATCTCTATCTTCTTCTCTATCTCTCCCCTATCTTTATCTTCTTACCTCTCCCTACATCTCTCTCTCTCTCTTCCCCTCTATCTTTCTCACCATATATCTCTTTATCTCTCCAAGCTATTTCTATCCCTATATCTTCGTCTCTCTCACACACACACTATCACTCCCTCCTTCTATATCTCTCTACTTCTCCTTTGTCCTCTCTCTATTTTTCTCCCTTTATCCCTCCCTTATATATATACATGTATGTATGTATGTATGTATACATATATCCCTCTCTATCACTATCTCAAATATCTCTCACTCACCCACACACTCCCTGTTTCTCCCTCCCTATCTTTATCTCTATATCTCTTACACACTCCATGTTTCTCCCTCATATAATGGAGCGAGTTTGAACCCCTAGTAAAATTCCCCATTTACATCGTGCCCTTACCTTAAAAAATGAAAATTTGATGATGCAAATCCACATCCACCACCTTTCACCATCCACTTGGTAGCTCATTTTGGTTTTAGTGGAGGAATCTTGTCGGGGATGAGCACACATCACGCAAACATCTGTGTGTCATGAGCTTCCATCTTGATAGGATTCATGCCTCTAGAATCTATAGAGGCATTACCTTTCTCTATTGGTGATGAAGTGTAATGTCGCTACCTCCCTTGACTGATGAGAAATAGGTCTCTTGCCTCCTTTTTGTCATTCAAATGCTCTATATTTTCATCCCTTCCTTCCTTCTTGCTTCTCCACTAAATTTTTCATGCTCTCTTGATCAACTCTCACACTTCAAGCTTCACCATCACTCCATTGTAGTTGGAAGCTTCTTCTTTCTTGGTTCCTTCACTCCATTTGTTGCAATAGTGTTGTTGTTTGAGAACTTGCAAGCTCACTCCTTCCTCTACTTGTCTTAAGAGCAGATAGTTGAGAAGGAAATATTTTCCATTGTCACTTGCTTTTGCATCCTCGTATTTACATAGTAGCATTTTGTTGTTTGTGTTATTTCTTGGCACCTCTATTTCAATACATATCCTTATCATTTTCTATACTCGTTGCTATTTGGTTCTCTATGGAGGTGGAAACACCAAAGCAAGGGACTGACTGTGGCAGTCCTCTAAAAATAGCCCCAACATTTTCCTTGGTCTTGTGTGTGTAGGTGATCTTGCGTGGAGCTCTTGGAAGATTTGAATCTCAAGTAGAAAGGTCTGCTTTTCTCACCTTTCTCTTTGTCCATTCTAGTTTATCTTAGATGTAGTATTATTCTTGTTGTACTTCAATTCTATACTTTCTCAATATTCTATCGTAATATAAAACCTTAGCAGTTAGGAAGTTAGTTGATTTTTTGGTGTTTTAATTTGTTCCTAAGACTCTCTATTCATACGAATGACAACACACATCTAAGAATCCAATGCGTCATTCTAGATTTTGTAGTCCATGCTATCACCCTCAGATAGTGAGTTGTCTAGGAAGTGAATTGAACCCTTGAAATCAACTCTCCTGACCTTGTGAAACATTTGGTTTAGCATAAGGATAGTAGCATCCAAATTGCTCTTGATTTTCAATCTTAACACTTTGACCTTTCCAATTCACCTAACAAAGCTTGAGGTAGTTTAGGGTAGTCTATTATTTAGGACTCTCCCATGACCTAGAGTCCTAAAGCAGTCAGTCCTCCTTCTCTACATTTTGGTGAACTCGACATGAACTATTCTGATTTTGTCCCTGGGTATTGAAGGACCTTCTCTCATCTATTAGATGTGTTGTAGGTTTGTGCGTTGTAGGGATTTTATCCTTGCAACCCGATCTACAACCCCTAGTCACACAGTCAGAAGGGTCCCTAGGTATTTAGGAACGATATTTAGATGGGTCACTATTGGATGTTTGAACCTTTGGATTCTACCGAGTTTGTTCTATTTGTGTAGATAAATATGGTTTCATTTACATGCGTTCCTCCTACCTAGCTTGTGAATGAATCACCATATATATCTTTCACATCGCAAGATCTACCTATGAACAAAGAGCCTTACCCCTAGTACATTCTAACTCGCATCAACAGGAACATCATAATTGGTGTCTTGGTTGACCCCATGAGTCATGTGAACGTTATAACAAAGGAGACTCTGCTTATCAACTTTCTACATAGGGAGGAATATGAGAAGTCGAAGACCACCATATATACACATAATGGATTCTTAGCCCCTCCTCTTGGTTCTATCACCCTCTCGATCTTGGTAGGGCCCAAGGTCATAGATACCCTTTTTGATGTCATTCTGGAGTCAAATTTATTCAAGGTGAAACTAGGCATTCCGTGGCTAGTTTCCATGAATGGAATTACTTCAGTCATTCATAAGTATCTTAATTTTTTGCATGACGGCTCTATGCATGTTGTGCATGACACCAGATATAAATCATTGGTGTTGTGTGGGGGCTACTCGTTAGATCAATTTTGGCCCACCTCTGTCGGTCCACTTCCCGTGAGGACACACTTGTTGTATCATGCCTATGTCAAATATAAGACTGGGGGCATGGTGCTAAAGGTAACCAAACCTACATCTCCCTACACCATCTTTATCAAAGGTTTCATGATCGCACAACATCAAGCTACCTCCTCCTTTCAACAAAAGGGGAAGGGGAAGCTTGCTCACACCCAATAGCCTTCCTCTTATTTTGCTTCTCAATCTTCTTCCGCTTCTCACCATGTTGTGGTGCCTTTGGCTCTCTCTCCCATGCCTTGCATGGGGAGCCTGATGGTTCCCACTTGGCGATAAGCCAAGCATCAAGTGTTTTAACTTCTTGTCTTTCCCATGGTGCCTAGGCCCATTGTTTATGGAAATGGGAAGGGTGCTCATGGAGTTACCCCTATGTCTCAGCTATCACAACCTCCTACCACTCTTTCCCCTTGGGCATCAAATAGGAAGAGGCCTTCTATCAAGGCTCTTGTGCATGCTTCTCCACCTACTATCATTTCCACTCCTACGTTTCCTACTCCTACTCCTATCCAAGGAGCTACCCTTCCACCAACGAAATTTATGGAGGACAGTCCTATGGTTGAACGGGATCCTCTTGTCCCTTCTCAGGCAGCGAATTCTAGTTCTCAGAGCCAACGAAACCAGCTTGCATGTGAGTGTAAGCTCCAAAGAAAGGCTTTGGCTATTGAACAAGCCGCCTTGCAAAAGGAAAAAAGGGAGATAGAATCTCCTATTTTGAAATCTCTTGTTGTGCCTCCCTATTTAGCTCCTGCTTCAATTCCACTCACCTTGATTTTTCTCCCAGCTCCCTCAAAAAATCTTGATGACCCTCACCCCAAAAGGGTGCAAGTGTTCATCGCTCCCTCAATGGAGCCCCCTCTTCTAATGTCCCTTTCATACATCCCTCCTTCTTCTCAACCCGTGGATATGCTAAACACCATGGTGGTGTCTACTACAGTTTTTTCCTCTTCCTCCTTGCCTTCTACTTCGTCTATGGGGATTTTGCATCCTCCACTAAAGTGTAAGTTGGAGGATGATCTCACTTCCAATGGAGGTTAGAAGAAGGGATCACCTTCTTCAGAAGGGAGTTCTACTTTGGCTTTCTCCATCCTTGTGATGGAGGCAACCCCAACATCGCTTGAGGTTGTCACTATCCCTCTTGATGTGGTTGATGATGGATCTTGGATGCCTCCTTCCTCTCCTAACCGATTAATGCATGGCACTCCTATTAAGTGCATGTTTAACTCAATGGATGATGTCACAACTCTATATGTTATCTTTGTGAGATCAATGACTTTCACATCACAAGAGCTCATCAAAGAAGACCTTGAGGGGCCTTCTTCCTTGGCCCTTGTCATAGGAGAGTCGAAGGGTGCTCCCCTCACTATCCTGCCCTTGCAAACTCGTCTTCCGTCCCCTTATAATGATCTAGATTGGGAGAACAACGACCTCCAGGTTTTTGAGGAATAGGGGAGTACCTCTTGTTTATCTGTAGATTAGATTTGTGTGTGTGTTGTATTTCTCCTGTGCTTATCTTTATGTGTTCCTGGAGGACCCTTGATACCCAGGTAGGTGCTTGGATACGGGAGTGAAATTATGTCGTAAACTTCCTCTATATGTGTCATCATTCCTCTATATGTTGTACCTTGATTTTTGATAATCGGGGAAGATGCAAAGTGTTGGGGGGCATTTAGATATCCCTTCCATGTTGACCCAATTTTATTTTTTTTGTAAGCATGTACTCTTCTTCAGATCTGGGAACTTCAGGGACTAATGATCTTTTGTTGACACATATATTATAGGTTACCTATTAATAGGATTGAATTTGCACCCCCTTGAAAATTCCCCCTTTGTGTCTCCTACTTTAGAAGAATTAATCCTGTCGACATATTTCCACTTCACCCTTCCACATTCCATCCACCTGGTGCTTGTCCTTAGTGTCGATGGGTGAATCTTTTTCGGAGATGCTTGTGCCATGTACAGACATCCACATGGCATTCTTATGTCCTGAAAGGATTCATACTCCTCGAGCTCACAAAAATGTTACACTCATTATTGTGGCCAAAGTGTAATGCCCCTGCGAGATTCTTACAACCTTTGAGTGACTCTTTTCCCCCCAAATCCTATTCAAATAGCTATATTTCACTTTCATTCCTCTCTCTTTAGCTACTTCACTTTGTTCTTGATCTTCTTGGACTTCTTCAGCTTCTTGATCAGCTTAAGCTCTACAACCTTCATTTCACACATCACTTCAAGGTCCTTGTTGCAACTCCAACATCACAACATCTTTTTCATCCACAACTCAAGCTCATGACTTGGTTTCCTAGTGAGCCCATCCTTTGTCACTATTTTGGTCATGTCGACTTTCCAATCTTGTGCTCTTTCAATTGTCTCCATTCGCCTTGAGAGCCCTTGTATGGAGGTGATATTGGTCTTTACTACTTTGTTGTTGGAATTTGGTAGCATAGTGCATTTGGTAGTGTTTGTTGATATTTCCATTGTTGCACTTCCTTTCTTCTTCTTTATCATATTCTTATTTTTTCTATATTGGTTTTTCGTGGAGGTGGAAACACCGAAACAAGGGTTTGACTGAGGCAAACCCCTAAATAGCCCCAACATTTTCCCCTCTTGGTTGTGTGCAGGTAAACTGTTTGTGTAGAGCTTACTAGAGAACTAGACCATTGGTGATCTTGTTCTTATCTCATCTATTTTGTCACTTTCGTAGCATTTAATTTTTTTATTATGCATCTATTTTATTCTATCATTCATTTCCTTCAGACTAGACTATTAGTAGATTCTGGTGTATTCTTCATATTTCTTTCTGCTTATTTTTCGTACGGATGCCAGTGCACAAGTGACACATAAGCATGACACATTTTCATCCCTTTCTCGTGCTTTCGTCCTCCGCCAATGAGCTAGCAGAGTTATAGTTTGAATCCAAAAACTTTTCTCATCTGGTCCCATAACATAGTTTCCTGGATCAATAGAGTGACAACAACACTTCAAAGTGCTCTTCATTCTCTATCCTTCCATTAAACATCTACATGATTGAGGTAGTTTAGGCTAGCCTTCAACTCTTGATCCTCCATGACTTGGGATCGATGAGGGGTTGGTCCACCTTTTCTACATTTTGGTGAACCCAACGTGAAACAATGTTTGTCTGTTTGATTGTGTCAAGACTTTTTCCTTCTCGATTAGTGATTATTGTGGACCTGAGTGTTGTGAAGGTTTATGAGAATCACAACCCATTCTACTTTTGGATACGTGGTTAGAAGAAGTGTGTGACACATACCAATGGAAAAGATGAAGGTCATTGTTGGTTTCTCTATAAGATTTTATGTTGGTTCATTTGTTGGTCTTTCTACCCAAGAGCAATTTTTGAGGGTCGATGTAGGTTTCTTCAATGAATCTAGCCATGTCCCCACTCCTCCTACCTCTCCTACACCATCGTTCGTAGATGAGCATGATGTCATTCATATTCCTTCAGAACATATTTTTTCTCTAGACAAAGGGTATGGTGACTTGAGGAATCACCTGGAAGAGGACCCAAAGTTGGCTAGCGTTGCTTGGATTATTAATGAAATAAGATGCATGGTGGGAAAAGATCGAGCAAGCATAAAACTCCTAGCTTGTCTCACTAATCTAACCCAAGCATGTTCCCTTTCAAGTAGCACTAATGTTACACAAGGGGCCACTCCTAAAGATCATAAAAGATAGATAGGAGTGTCGATTCCTACAACATTGATTCATATGGCTGAAACAGGCCCTTCGGTGAATGCCTCTCCTACTCCTCGGCCATCACACACAATTAAAGGAATTAAAGTACCTTTGGGCTTTAACTTCATTCCTCTTGGTAGAGGAAGCTCTGTTGGAGTGGGGAATGGTGGATTTGGTGGCAAAGGGGGCTCCAACGGTTGTCATGGTGGTGGTCATGGCGTAGGCCCCGCTGGAGGTATGGGAGGTGGCTCTGGAGGGGGTTCCAATAGTGGCTCTAGTAAAGGCTCCTCTAGTCGTGTATCGTCTACTGACCTATTCTCAATGCCCTGTTGCAAAACATAGGTCAAATATATAACTAGTTGGCGAACATGTCCCAGGCCTCTACTCAACCTATCTTCCAACCTTTTTCTTGGCATAGCCCTCTATCCATTACTATTTTGAGCACTCCATTCCCTCAATGGATGGAGATCCCTAAATTCCAAAATTTTAGTGGTAGGGGAGATCCTCAGATGCATGTGTCCACTTTCAATGCCATGTGTACTGAATTATTCCACCACGATGCTCTGATGGATAAACGTTTTCCTATATCTTTGGAAGAGATGGAATTGGACTAGTACTACTCCTTGCTCGATAATTCCATCTTCTCTTTTGACCAACTAGTTGATCAATTTCTCCATCAATTCCAAGAAAACATCAGACCGAAGTTGACATTCTCGGATCTCATTCGATGCAAGAAAGGGTATCATGAGAATATTACTGATTTTATTGCAAGACATCAAGCCCTTTTCTCACCTATCTCTTACCCTCTACCTGACTCAGATGTCCAGAAGGTCTTCCTGGGTAACCTCCAGAGACCTTGGCAGGAGAAATTTTCTTTGATGAAGTATCCCTCCTTCACGCATCTATGTGCAACACTCAGAGAGTACTAGTAGATAGTTACCCATTTTGGGGTATCTCTTCATGTCCTCACGCTAAAGGGAGATTGATCGTCTCTATCTCTATTAAGGGTAAACATGTCTTGGATGTAGTTACCACAATCGGAATTCATGGCCTCAGACGAGATAGAGAGTTTACAAAGTTATTAGAATCTTATACTTCTATTTTGAATAAATTGTTGAAGGATAAGATCATAACTTTGGAAACTCCTCGACTTGTGAAGGAGCCATACCCTAGCTGGTACGATGAGTATGCATTTTATGAGTACCATCGTGTCCATGGGCATGATACCAAATGTTGCATGTTCCTGTGTCAAAAGATACATGATCGCATCCAAGACAGTACCATCCAGCTTGATGGGAAGAAGAAAAATATGAGCAAGTCTATTGCAAAGGCTAATGGTGAATTATAGATATACATGAACCCTTTTTCAACACATTCTACTAATTTGATTGTTGAGCTTTCTGAAAATCCTTATGAAGTCTTGTCAGAGTACATAAATGTGGTTTTGTTTACTCCTCTTCCTCCTACTGAAACTAGGAATGAATCCCTAGAGATAAGCTTATCCTCTCAAGAATTACCTCTGAATAGGAAGTCCTCTTTGTTATACATTCCCGCTTGTGTCAATGGAAACATTGTGAATGGAGTCTTAATAGACCCTACGAGTTGAGTGAATATCATTATGGAGGAGACCCTCTTTCTAAGCTTCTTACATAGGGAGAAATATGAGAAGACTAAAACCATGGTCTGCAATTATGATAGACTCTCTTTGGCACCCCATGGTGCTATAACGTTGTCCATCCTGGTTGGATCCAGGGTTGAGAACACCATTTTTTATGTGATTCTAGAATCTGATTTGTTCAGAGTGAAGTTGGGCATCTCGTGGCTCACTTCCATGAATGGGGTCACTTTTTTTGTGCATAAATGTTTAAAATTTCTTCATGAAGGTGCCATGCATGTCATGCATGATACTAGAAATCAATCGATAGTGCCATGTGGGGGTTACTCCCTCGATCATTTTTGGCCTGCACCCATTGGATCGCTCCCTCCAAGGATGGACCTCTTGTATCAAAATTATGTGAAGTACAAGACTAGGGGTATGACTTTGAAGATGGTTGCTTCTGCATCCCATCTTGTCGAGGCTTCTATCATGGCCACTCCTACATTCCACTACATGAATCTGATGGTGCTTGCTTGGTGAAAGCCCAAGCGTCATGATTTTGAGCTTCTTATCTTTCCGATGGTCCCTTGACCGGATATTTATGGAAAGGGGAAGTTCCCTCATGAGGGCGCTTCTACATCTCAACCTCTATGGCCTCCTATCATCCCTACCTCCACAATAGTGAATGGGAAAGGACCTATTGTTGAGATTCTAGTTCCTGCCCTCCTCTTTGTATTGTTTCTACATCGCTCCCTCTGGTTTTTGTTCAAGAGCCTATCCCTCTATCGGAGATGACTGTGATGGATATGAAAAATGACAAAATAGGAGCCTCCTGCTCCTTCTCAAGTGGTTGCTTTTGGTTCCTTAGGCCGTATAAACCAACTTGCGCATGAGCGTAGGTGTCAGTGGAAGGATTTGACTACTGAGCAAGCAGACTCATAGAAATAAAGTGAGACATTTGTTGCCCCTCCTTCCTCTTCTGATGTTTCTATGTCAGTTCCCATCACCTTTTTTTTCTTCTGACTCCTCCTATAAGCATTGAATACCCACACCCCTAAAAGGTGCAAGTGTTCATCGCTCCCTCTGTCGAGCCTCCTCTTTTGATGTCCCTTCTAGATATACCATCTTTCTCGGAGCCCATTGACATGTCAAATGTTTTGGTGGTGTCCTCTGTGGTTCTTTCCCCTTCCTTATCATCTCCTACTTCTTCTATGGGGATCCTACATCCTCCATTGAAGCGAATATGGAGGACGAACTCACTTCCAATGGGGTTGGAAGAAGATATCTTCTTCTTCAAAAGCTAGTCTTGTTTTGGCTTGTGTCGTCTTAGTGATGGAGGAAGCCCTGACATCACTAGAGTATGTTACTATCACCTTGGAAGAGGTGGAAAGTGGATCCCATGAGCCTCCTTCCTCATTAGTTGAACCAAGATGTCCTCCTCTTGAATGGGTGCAATGTTTAATTCAGTGGATGAGATCTCGAATTTATCATCAATCTTTGCAAGATTGATGACCTTGGGCTCACATGAGCTCAATTGAGAAGACCTCAAGGGGAATTCTTCCTTGGTTTTTGTTGCATCTAAGTCAGAGGATCCTCCCCTAGTGATCTTTCCTTTTTTTATTCGTCTGCCCTCCCTGTATAATGATCTAGATTGAGAGCATGACGACCTCTTGGTCGATGATTACTAGGGGGATCTCTTCTTTATCTGTAGATTATATTTTTGTGTGTGTTATGCTTCCCCTGTGCTTGTCTTTTTATGTGTCTGGATGAACCTTTCCACCCGTGTTGGTTCTTGGAAATAGGCATGCTTTGTGTTGTGACCTTATTTTATTTGTCTCATCATTCTTCCATGTTTGTGCCTTGATTTTTGACAATTGGGGATGATGCAAAGTGTTGGGGGCAATTAGGCCTTCTTCTATGTTGACCCAATTTTTTTTTCTTTTTTTTTTGTGCATTCCTCTTGATCTGCTGGAGATTGATGATCTTTTTCCTTGCATCATGGTTACCTATCATTTATATAAGCATGATTAGATCTTTCCCTGCAAAACTAGACCCCCTTGTCTCTTGTGTTTTCTTTTGTGACTCGTATTTCCTGCGTTGTGATGTTGTGATACCTATGTGCTTTTCCCTCACGTGTGTGATAGCATTGCCATGGTTACATCTAGTCATGTACCATGAACTACATCACTTTGGTTCTTTCCTTTCCTTAGGATACCATGTTCTCTTGTGTTTCGCATGCACCATCCTAAGGGGAGGCTATCATATTGTATTTGCTTTGATTTTCAAAAAGGTGTATTTGGTGGCCAACAAATCCCTCACTAAAAATTTCCCTATCTTTTTCAAAAATCACATTCTTTAAAGAACCCCTCATGAGACATGTATCCCTTCATCATGGATTCATAAAGAAATAAGTTGTAACACCTTGTCATGCGAGGTAGGTCTTGACTTTCCCCTCGTATGGGGGAATTCTTCCTTTCGAATTCCTTGATGAAGTGAAACCTTCTAAAGGGATTCATGTATGTTGAATCAATTTATTAAATCAATTATTACACTTTCAAATTGACTGTCCCTTGAGCGAACCCCTTCTTTCGAAGGGTTTCCCGAGGGACCCCTTTGAAAGATTCTCCTTCAATTGCTTGACTATCTGTCCACTTTCCTATGTGGCTTTCTATATTTGACATATGTTGCTTTGTAGAACTGAGCACCTATCAAGGCCTACAACACTTTGTGGAGTCTTCTTTTAGGTTTCCTCATGAGAGAGTACATGGGGCACCTCCTTTGCATCCTGCAAGATATTTTCAGGCTTCCTCATGAGACAGTACATGGGGTGGGATCCTTTCATTCAAATTTTATTGGAGAGAGTACCTTCAGAGTTCCCATTTACACTGTTTCTCTATGGACCTTGGCATACCTTCATTTTGACACTCCTCGGTACTGAGAACCTATGGAGCCCATTTGTGTGCCCTGCATTTTTGAGCTTGCTAGATAGTGATTTGCTTCTTCGATAGTTCAGGTATATGTTTATGTAAACTCTTTCAACTCTACTTTACCTAACACTCATTAGCACTCATGATCACTAAAGTGGGGAAAAAATGTATAAGAGTGAATTTGCACCCACTTGCAAATTCCTCTTTTGCATCTCCTACCTTAGAAGAATTAATCACGTTGGCATATTTCCACTTCACCCTTCCACATTCCATCCACCTGGCACTTTTCCTTAGTGTCGGTGGGTGAATCTTTATCGGAGACGCTCACACGACGCACTTACGTCTTAACAGGATTCCTGCTCCTAAAGCTCACATAAATTTTACACTCGTTATTGGGGCCGAAGTGTAATGCCTTTGTAGGATTCTTTTGAGCTTTGAATAGATCCTTTCCCCCAAATCCTCTTAAAATGGCTATCTTTATCCACTATTCCTCTCTCTTCAACTACTTCACTCTCTTCTTGATCTTCTTGGACTTCTTCAGCTTCTTGATCAGCTTGAGCTCTACATCATTCATTTCACACATAACTTCAAGGTCCTTGGTGCAACTCCAACATCACAGCATCTTTTGCATCCAAATCTCAATCTTGCAACTTGGTTGCCTAGTGAGGCCATCTTTCGTCACCATTGCGACCATGTCGACTCATCAAGCTTGTGCTCTTGTAGTTTCCTCTATTGGCCTTGAGCACCCTTGTACGAAGGTGATATTGTTCTTTACTACTTTTTTGTTTGAACTCAGTAGCGTAGTGCCTTTGGTAGTGTTTGGTGATATTTCCATTGTTGAAATTCCTTTCTTCTTCTTTATCATATTTCTATCGTTGCTATACTAGTTGTTCGTGGAGGTGGAAACACTGAAATGAGAGTTTAATTGAGGCAAACCCCTAAACAACCCCAACATTTTCCCCTCTTGGCTATGTGCAGGTACACCATTCGTGTGGATCTTGTTGGAGAATTGGACCTCTGGTGAGCTCGTTCTTATCTCATCTACTTTGTGACTTTCGTAGCATTTAATTATTTTATTATGTTTATATTCTATTCTACCATTTGTTTCCTTCAAACTAGACTTTTAGTAGATTCTGGTGTATTCTACATGTTTCTTTCTACTCATTTTCTATATAGACACCGGCACACAAGTGAGATAAAATCATGACGTGTTGTCATCCCTTTCCTGTGCTTTTTTCCTTCACCAGTGAGCTAATAGAGTTACAATATGAGTCTTGAAACTCTGCTCGTTTGGTCCCATAACATAGTTTCCTAGATCAACAGAGTGACATCAGTGCCTAAGAGTGATCTTAATTCTCTATCCTTCCATTAAACATCTACACAATTGAGGTAGTTTAGGGAAGCCTTCAACTCTTGATCCTCTGTGACCTAATCTGACCCTGAACTCTCGAACCCCCTGTCTCTTGATTTCTTTGCTTGATTTTTTATGTTGTTGTTCTTATGTGTTATCCCTCACGTGTGTGACAACATTTTCAAATTTACATCTCGCTATGTCTTGTGGGCCACAACATCACTATCTTTTATTTATTTCCTTATGATGCCACATGCTCCTCTGATTCACATGCACCATCCCAAGGGGGGATACTACTATGATTTTCAATAAGGTGAATTTGGTGGCCAACGAATCTTATTGAAAATCTTGCATTTTTCAAAAATCACATCCTTCAGCAAGGATCCCCTCGTAAAAAAAATATCTTTCGAAAATGAATTCGTAGCAAAAAGAATCTGGAAACTTGCCTTCGAGAAAGGTCATTCTTTTTATCGAATTCCTTGATGAAAGATATCTTTCAAAAGGATTACTTTATGGTATAATCATTTGCAAAAAATACATCATGCTTTTCAATCAGAGTGTCCTTCTCCATGGACCCCTTACTATCTTGAAGGGTTCTTAAGGGACCCCTTTGAAAACTCGTCCTTCAATTGCTTGTTCTATGATATATGTGCATGTCTGCGTGACTTTTTCAACCTAACATGTCTTTTCTGCAGCATAACATGTTGCTTTGGAGGACCAAACACCTGTAAAGTAACTTTCCAACCAATCTTTGGGGACTGAGGACCTCTTCAAGTTTTCCTTGCAAGGACCAAGCACCTATAGGGGCCTCACACATCAACTCTTTAGGACCGAGCACCTGGGGATTCCTTTTACATGAGGCCTCGTAGGACCAATCACCTACGATGCCCACTTTGTAGGACCGAGAACGTGTGAAATGATTTCTCTCTATAGGTTTGAGCACCTGTAGAGACTTTGTTCATCTTCTACAAGACCGAGCACCCGTGGAGCCAATTCTCTAGGACCAAGCACCTATAGATCCTTTGTTCAATTTTCCTAGGATTGAGAACCTATGGAGTTGCATCAAGGTTGCCTTGCAAGACCGAGCACCTATGGAGCTACCTCCTACATGTCCAAGTGTGCTAGATTGAATATCTACTTCCTCAATGATTCAGGCATATTCTCTTCAACCTATTTTACTTTACCTTGCATTCACACCAACACACATGCTCGCTAAAATGGGGGGAAAATGTAATGGAGCAAATTACCCCTAGGAAAATTCCCCATTTACATCACCCTTACCTTAGAAAATGAAAATTCGATGATGCAAATCCACATCCGCCACCTTTCTCCATCCACTTGGCAACTTTTTTTGGTGTCAGTGTAGGAATCTTATTGGGGATGTGCACGTGCAACATGGATTTCTACACAGCGTGCTTCCATCCTAATAGGATTCCTGCCTCTAGAATCCGTAGAGGCATTACATTTATCCATTGGTGACGAATTGTAATGTCTCTATGTCCCTTGACCGATGAGAAACGAGTCTCTTGCCTCCTTTTTTCCATTCAAATGCTCTATCTTCTCATTCCTTCCTTCCTTATTGCTTCTCCATTGAATTCTTGACACTCTCTTGATCAACTCTCCTATTTCAAGCTTCACCATCACTCCATTGTAGCTGCAATTTACTACTTTCTTGGTTCCTCCACTATATTTTTTGTGACAACAATGTTGTTGGATAACTTGCAAGATCACTTCTTCCTCTACTTTCCTTGAGAGCATGTAGTTGTGAAGGTGATATCTTCCATTGTCACTTTCTTTTGCATCATCGTATTTACATAGTAGCATATTGTTGTTTGTGTTCTTCCTTGGAACCTCTATTTTCATACATCTATTTATCATTTTCAATACTTATTTCTATCTAGCTATCCATGGAGGTGGAAACACCAAAGCGAGGGATTGACTGAGGTAGTCCTCTAAAAACAACCGAAACATTTTCCTTGGTCTTGTGTGTGTGGGTGATCTTGTGTGGAGCTCTTGGAAGATTCAACTCTCAAGTAGAAAGGTCTACTTTTATTACCTTCTCTTTGTCCATTCTAGCTTAGCTTAGACATAGTATTCTTCTTGTTGTACTTCAATTCTATACTTTCTCAACATTTTTTCATAATATAAAACCTTAGCAGTTAGGAAGTTAGTTGATTTTCTAGTGATTTAATCTGTTCTTAAGACTCTCTATCCATACGGATGCTAGCACACATCTGAGATGCTAGTGTGTCACGCTAGAGTCCATAGTTAGTGTTGTCATCCTCAGATAGTTAGTTGTCTAGGTAGCGGTTTGAACCCTCAAAATCAGCTCTCCTAACCCTGTGAAACATTCGGTTTATCAGAAGGAAAATAGCACCCAAATTGATCTTCCTTTTTAGCCTTAACACTTTGAACTAATTCACCTGGAAAAGTTTGAGGTAGTTTAGGGCAGCCTATTCTTTAGGACTCTCTCATGACCTGGAGTCCCAAAGTAGTCGGTCCCCCTTCTCTACAACTCCCTATCTTTATCTCTATCTATCTATCTCCCCCTCTCTCTATCTTTCTCTCTCTCTCTATTAATTGTCTCTATTACATCCTTTATCTCTCATTCTTTCCCCCTCTATCTTTATCTACATGTCTCTCCCTCTCCCTCTCCCTCTCTATTTATATCTCATTATCTTTATCTCTATCTTATTCACTCCATCTCTCCCTCTATCTCCCCAACTCTCTCTCTATATCCCTCTCCACCTCTCTCTATATATCACTTCCTATATCTTTATCTTTATCTCTCTATCTCCCCCTCTTTCATTATCTCCCTATTTCTATGTCTATTTATCCCTCTCCCTCTTCCTCTCTCCTCCATCTCTCCCTTTATATATTTATATCTCTCTCACCCCCTCTATCTTTTCCAAGTTATATCAATCTCTCTATCTCCCCTCTCTCCATGATATAAATTTTAAACTTCATCCATCCTCAACTCTAGAATAAATTATATAGGTGCATAATACAATATCTCACTCATTATCCCAGAATAGGATATCATTTTCCAAGAATTGAGCTATATCCTTTAGAAGCAGATTGGAAGCCAAAACTGAGAATTGAAGATATGGATATTAGACTCAAACTAGCCTCTTTTGCAAGATAGATTGAATTATACTATTCTTACTCTTAGAATTATGTGGTCCAGCTAGATTATGTCTTCCAACCTAGGAATAGTGATAGGGAAGTTGTTTACACACCACTTCCAGATCAATTATTAGATCATATGTCTTTATGACAGCTAGCACATGGGCTTTTTTATGTCATGGCATCACCCACATTAATATGTGATAGTAGGAAGAAACCCTATCTAAAAATAAAATTCCCCATAGCCACTTATGGGTATTAAGTGGGCCCTTTTCACTCATGGGTGTCCTAAAAGTGATTATCTTTTTCCTCCACAATTTAGTTTTCACAACAGACCGCCTAACACTTGTCTCCTCCTTAGTGTAGTAGGTGTTTTAGATTTGTGTCACTTTTGTATGGTCAGACTCCAAAATTACATTGTATAAATCCAAGGTTGCATTACCCACACTCCCCTATAAATAAGGGCAAGAGGGTTGCCTTAGGCATTGCAAGATTACTGGATTGGAGTATGGATTTCAGAGCGTCATAAAGTCCATAGGTCAATCATATTAGATATATGCTCTCATCCTATGTTTTGCACAATCTGGATGATCACAAATCTATATGTATGTTGTAATGCAAGTTCTCCATCATTATAAATAAATAAAATTTGGGTGTTTCTCTTTTGTGTTGTTGTTCCGTAAAATTGGTACCGGAGCCTGTTGATGTGTCATGCCTAAAGAGATCTTTAATCTTGATATTATTCCTAGATCTAGATCTGATGAATCATTCAGTCAATTCTTTAACTCTAAGGAGCTAATTGTCCCAAAAAAAAATTGTATTTGTGGTCTTCTTGTCCTCATTCTCATTGCCATCATATTGTATATTGTCCATAAGTGAGAAAGCTAAAGACTTCTAAGCCAAATATAAGTTATTTCCCATGGATTTGGAATTAGATGTTGCAAATTAAGATTGTGAGTAGTTGTGGACCCAAATTAAGGCCATAAATCTTGTACTAAAGCTGAAGGATAGGCGTGGAAGGGTGAACAGTAAGTAGAAAACGTAGCAACAAAAGGATTGAAATGCACAAGTAAGTTCTACTCTACCTGCAATGGCTAGTCAGAGGTCTATGAATCCTAGTAGCTCTCTCTCTTCTATCATTCATAACTATTTTGAGGATAAGGAAGAATAAATAGATGAAAAAGGGAATTTTAAGTTTCCAGATGTTACTTGATATCATATCTATATCCTGAAAAGGGAATTAAGGCTAAAATAATGCAATTTGTCAGAAAATATGAAATAAATCTTAAAGTATTTGGAGTTGGGATCTGTCTTGTATATGTTCCATTTTTATTACCTGATGACATTAAAATATGGAAATAAAAAGGGTATTTTCATGTACATTTCTCTTATGTTGATATAATAGTTCATCCTCATTTTGACAACATAGAAGCTGAATTTTTTGGTAGTCTTATAGATACCCATTTCCGCATTTGGGATTAAGCTATAACTGACCAATTTTGAGGCCAACTCACCAAAGCTTCTAATGAAACCCAAGGAGGTGATGGCCATATTTTTGTGCACCCATATTTCACCATTAGTCTAGATGATAAGTATGTACAGTCTGCCTTTTGTTTACTTTTACAAGTTAAAAGTGTTGAGCTTCAACTTGATTCTATTTATTCAACAATAGGTGGTCGATGTATCTATCGATTGTTGAATACTATGTTTCCACCATCAAATTTTCCCATAGGGGTAAGTTACCTAGAAGGTAATTCCAATATTCTAGATTCTGGTTAGCATATCAATCATAAAGGGTTTGACATAGGTTTTCAATCATCAAGAAAATAATTAATCAGTCACAACCCAGGTTTCATGAATTTCCTACACCATCCCATAATTTTTGGTCTACTATACCTCATGTGTAGATTAGATGATTTTCTAGTGTTGATCTCAGTCCTTACCTGAAGAAACTCTATTTGAACAACTAGAAGATTCAACCAGTGGAAAACCCAGTTTGTCCACTAGGTCATATTCTTTATCAATACATTTTCCATGTACCTCTAATAAGCCATACATGGACTATAATCCTTGAAGAATCCATTAGATCATCCAACCACTTCCCTTTGTACCAACAAACTACTGTCAAACCATATCCCTCTAAAGCTTCCTTCTTTGCACTCTCATATTTGAGCATTCATCCCAAGCTCATAGATAAATTAGCTAGACAAGTCAGTAAAAAGTTGGCTCTTACTCCTAAGGAAGAGGATCAATTAGATAAAAAGGGAAAAGGGATTAAATTAACCAAAATAGGAGAAACAAGTTGTATGATGAAAGAAAAGCTTCCTAGAGTAGGCGTTAAAAATAAAATTATGTATAAGTTGGAAATGAAGGGAAAGGAAAAATAAGTCATAGGTTATGAACCTGGTAGATGGCCAATCCCAAAATCTTTCATTTTCATAAATCCAAATAAAAACCTATGGGGAAGATATGAAGCTAGACTTCATGTTGATCTGGGTGAAAAAAAGAAAAATTCAGAAGCCTAGAGAAACTGGATTGCCTAGTGGATGATCTCAACCCAAGAAAATCTTGATGACATGCCTATAGCTTTAAAGAGTACTGAAAATAATTATTTAGAAAACCAGATCAAATTGAATGATGTTTCTTCTGTACAACTTAGGATGATTTCTTCTATATCTAAGATTGAGCATCATTGTTCTTCTCTAATAAATGATCTATCTAGTGTAAGTTATCAAGTGTGTCAATCACACCATGATGTCAAAAATATTGTCTCAAATCAGACGCACCAAGATACCTATCTTACAAGTATCTATGAGAATCAACAAAATCATGAAAATAACAGAAGAAAAGATGTTGATGACCAAAGCATCCTCATAGATGTTGTTGCCGAAAAATTAGAAAAGATCAGGCTAGTAACTAAGAAAATTAAAAAATCACAAACTGGTCGTGATAGTTCTTTTGAAGAAGAAAAGGAGAAGAAAGGAAAGGATCAAGAACAACGAGCCCTTAAACCAAAAAAGATAATTTTTCAAAGGAGGAAAAGTACAAGGATGAAAAAGAAGAAATTATTGAATCATCCTCTAGGACAACTCATAATCCCTCATCACATGTGACAATGCCCAAAGTTAAAGAACATAGCTTAGCTCATAAGGAAGTAAAGGGCCTAATAAGGGGTTGGTTACAATAATTTAATGTAGAAGAAGAGCAAGTGGAACCTGTATATATCAATGAACCTATTTTTGCTAATAAATAATTAGAAGAAGAGGAAACATCATATGTAAGTACTTTTGAGATTTCTAGTAGTGACTCAAAAATTTCTCAATTTTTTGATAAGTCTATAGATAGTGAGTCTGTTGAGTTAGATTTATTTGATTACAATAATTTGCAAGAAATTGAACCACGGGAATCCACTAAGAAACTTATAGAAATGTACATTGAAATGAAAGATGTTACTAAAAATCCTAAACCAGAATAGATGAGGTCATTTGCTGCAACTGGATACATCTTAAATATTGATAAAATTATGGATCCCTATGACACCATCTGCACTTGGGCAAATACTCTAGAGAAGATGTTTGACAGGAGTGGCTCATGGGCATAACCTGAAAAGGTTTTGTATGTTGTCAGAATACTTTTTGGTAAGCTCAGAAACTAGTGGAACAATCTACCAGATGTAGGCAAAAGAACTCCCCTTGATGAAGAGCATGATTATGTTAAACAAAAAGATATGGGGAAATTTGACATTTTCACTACTAGTTTTGAATATTTTGGAATTTTGTTGATTGATTTTTTTTGTGGTGATACTGCCAACCAGATAACATAAGCCACTAAGGTTCTCCAAACCATGAAGTTAAAGAATCTAGCTAAATGTCATGCATACAATTTAGTATTTGAAGTATATATGATTGTTGCAGGAAAAATGCATGACCTAACCACTAAGAAATATTATCTAAATTCATTACCATGTGGTCTAGGAAGGTGGGAAAAAGATTACACTATTAGAAAAGAACATAAAACAATTGACTAGTGTACTTTTGTTGAACTTAAAGGATTCATTGGCTATAAGATAGAAAAATAATGCCTATTAGGATATTTGTAGGCCAATCAAGATGAATATAATTATGCTTGCAATCTGAAGAATTTTTTTTGTTTTACCACGTATCAACCAAATTTTTCATTTTGCATAGCTTAGATAATTCAGAAGAAAAGGTTGTGGAAAGAAATGGAAATGCAAGCATCGCTCCAAGAAAGGGCATGAAGGAGAATATACATTCAAAAGGAGCAAGAATGGGAAGTATGGTAGGAGAAAATATAAGGTTGTCCCTTACAAGAAAAGGAAATTCTCAAGGAAACCACCGCCATATTTACTCAGAAAGAGAAATAAAAAGGTCCCCAAAGGATTTAAGTGTTTTATCTGCAAAGTACCTCACTATGCCACAAATTGTCCCAAGAAGTTAAATCCTGGAATAAAGATTTATGCTCTGTTTGAATATGAAAACTAGGATTGAGAAATAGTAAACAATAATAATATTTCCCCCAATCGATGATTTGTATGAATTAGTTGAAGTTGATCCTGAAACAAGTTGTGTGCCAAAATTTAAGGATCTCAATGATAGAGCAAGACATTAAGAAAGATGAATGTCATCCTCTGATTCAGAATCTTCTTCTAAGAATGAAGATTATTTAGTTTATTTTCCCAAACATACATTAGAAGATGTCAGATTAAAAATCTAGATTGAAAAATCAAAAGATCCTTATAAAAATACAGGAACAAAAGCGGAAAGAAACAATGTTTTCAAACAAAATCTATCCAAATTAAAGAAACTAGAGGCAGAAAAGGAGGAGCTCTAGGCTCAATTAAAGCAACAAAAGAAACCTTGAAAAGGGTCTACTAAAGATGTTGACCATGGATATAAGATTCCACCTTGGCAACAAAATAAATCATCTTCTTCTAAACACTCAAGAAAAAAAGGAAGGTGATATTGATGTTATTGTTCTTTTCAAGAAACTTCTTACTAATGTTTTTTATCTCAAGCATTCTATGAAAACCCAACAAAAATAAATAAGGAATTTTTCTGCTATAGTGGGAGAACTAAGAGAGATTCTATTCAAAGTTGATCAGCAGAATTCTGCAAAATCAAAATCTGCACCAAAAACACAACCAAAAGAGATAGAAGAAGAAAGAAGTGATGTAAGTAATATTCTAATATAGGAAACTAAGGACTAATCCTATTCCTTATTGTTGGCTAACAATGGAAACTATATCAGAATTAAATTTTTCTTTCCAGGTTTTAAGAAGATTCCTATGGATGCCTTTGTTGATACAGTATCTTCAAGGTCATTGGCAAAGACCAATGCTATTCCACCATAATTTTGGAAACCAAGACCATACCTTCCTCATAGTTACACTATCAATGGAGAATGGGTCCATATGGGCAGGTATGTGCAAGATGTGCATATGGAGATCATGGGGAAAATGTTTGTTATATATTTCATTGAATATAATGATCTTGAAGATGATGTTTTGTTAGGCTATCTATTTCTCACCAAGTATGAACCTCTTCAATTTTGGAAGCATAAGATTTATTTAAGACATGAAGACGGTCACGTAGAAATCCCTACACTCAAAATTGTTAATAATAATTTTGATCATAAGGGGAAAAAGTAAAAGAAAGAATCAAGTAAGGAGCTAATAGAAATATCCACAAACATGTTTGATGAAATCAAGAAAAAATTTGAATTTGAATGTTGCAGCATGAAACTGCTATAGTTTTGGTCTCAAGAACATGAGGAATTTGAAATCCAGTTAAGACCAGAATGTCATTATGTGATTCCCCATGAACCAGCATATCTAATGATCCCAACAGAAGTAAAAGAGATGGACAAACATCTAAATGAACTTCTCGAAGGACACTTCATTAGACCAAGAAAGAGTCCATTCTCTTGTCCCACATTCTTGGTAAACATGAGAGCTGAGAAAGAAAGAGGTAAAGAGAGATTTTATATTAATTACAAACCCCTTAATGATATCATCCTTTTATTTAATTATCCAATACCTTTCAATGCTGATTTGATCATAAGAGTTGCTAACAGAAAGTTGTATTCAAAGTTTCATTGCAAATTGAGATTTTGGAAGATGAAATTCAAAGAATCAGATAGATATAAGACTGCATTTTCAGTCCCACAAGGTCTGTATGAATGGAATTTCATGCCTTGTGGTCTATGTACGGTGCCAACATATTTCTAGAGAAGAATGGACCAAGTAGTTATACATTTAAAAGATTTATGTGTAATTTATATTGAAGGTATAATTGTGTTTTCTTATTTAGAAGTTGATCATATCCAACACCTTGAAGAACTCTTTACAAACATCAAAAATCATGGGATATGTTTGTCAGCCAAGAAAATGGTAATTGGTAAAAATCAAATTTATTTCTTAGGATTGCACTTAAACAAATTAAGGACAAATTCAATTACACCCTCATATTCTTCAAAGAATACAAGAATTTCTTGATATATTACAAGATAAAAAATAGATCCAAAGGTTTCTTGTTTGTTTGAATTATCTCTCACCATTTTATAAGAGCCTTGTAGAAGACAAAAAATCAATCCAAGAACATCTCAAAGAAAATAAAGAAGGATGGTCACTTAAAGCTATGGAGGAAGTTCAAAGAATCAAATACAAATGTCAAAAATTTCCTTCATTACAAATTTCAATTCCTAATTTACCATTAATTATTTATATCGATGCTTCAGACACCACTTGGTCAGTTGTTCTTATACAGGAAGAAGGATATGGTAAAAGAAGTATTTGCGATTACATGTCAAGAACCTTCACTGAAATAGAATGCATATACCATATCTTTGAGAAAGAAGGCATTCAAAAAGGGGATTGAAAATTTTAAAATATTTCTTAAGCCAATAAAATTCTTTGTAAGAACAAATAGTCAGGTGATGAGGAACCTACTCAAAAAGAAGCCCAATAAGGATATTTCACAAGGAAGGATAGCAAGGTGGTATTTTGAATTCCTAGGATATAATTTTGAGATAAAAAGGATTAAGGGAGAGAATAAACCATTGGTTGATGCATTGAGTAGAAAAATTGTAGGATCTATCTATCATGGTCTGATTACAATTCCAGTGATATGGGAATAAGTCTTCCATATCTTCCAGAACATATCATGGAATTATTGTTGGAATCATATTTCCTCAATAAATGGCTTCTGTATCTCCAAAAAAAACTATTATTATCACCACCAAGGATTAGTGGACCCAAATGAAGAAGATGAATTTAGGACTCTCATAGGACTAGGAAATTCTTCGAACAAACAATGGTGTGGAAATGGATGCCTCCATATCCATATCAAAGGATTATTTGGAATGAATTGGTCTAAGAAGAGAAAAATGAATCTACTAAAAAATATAAAGTATGGGTTAATAAACAGGATTAGCTTTGACTAAGATACATTTGAAGGATAGACTGACTTGATTGGTGCAAGGTTCAATCCTGAAATGATAGAATTTTAAAACTTCATCCATCCTCAACTCTAAAATAAATTATATAGGTACATGATACAATATCACTCATTATCCCAAAACATGATATCATTTTCCAATAATTGAGCTATATCCTTTAGAAGCAGGCTAGAAGCTAGAAGTGAGAATTGAAGATATGGAGATTAGACTCAAACCAACCTCTTTCACAAGAAGGATTGAAATAGATTGTGCTTACTCCTAGGATAACTTGGTCCAACTAGATTATGTATTCCAACCTAGGAATAGTGATTGGGAATTTGTTTACACACCACTTCCAAATCAACTATTAGATCTCATGCCTTTCTGACGGCTAGCACATGGGCTTCTCTATACCATGACATCACCCACATTAAGATGTGACAGCAGGAAGCAACCATATCTAAAAAGCAGATTCTTCATAGCCACTTAAAGGTGTTAAGTGGGCCCTTCTCACTCATGGATGTCCTAAAAGTGATTGTCTTTTTGCTCCACTAAGTTAGTGTTCATGACAAACTACCTAGCAGCTATCTTATCCTTAGCACGGTAGGTGTTTTGGATGTGTGTCACTTTTGTATGGTCAGACTCCAAAATTACATTATATAATTCCAAGGTTGCATTACCCACACTCCCCTATAAATAAGGGCAAGAGGGATGCATTAGTCATTGGAAGATTATTTGATTGGAATCAAGAGTTTAGAGTGTCATAAGGTCCATAGGTAAATTGTATTAGACGTATGCTCTCATCCTGCATTTCGCATGCTCTGGATGATCAAAAATATATATGAATGTTGTAATGCAAGTTTTCCATTATTATAAATAAAGAAAAATTGTGTGTTTCTCTTTTGTGTTGTTTTTATTCTACAAAATTGGTATCGGACCAATTTTTCTATCAGATGGTGAGTTGTCTAGGTAGGAGGTTGAACCCTCAAAATCAGCTCTCCTAACCCTATGAAACATTCAGTTTAGTAGAAGGATAGTAGCATCAAAATTTCTCTTCCTTTTCAACTTTAACATTTTGACCTTTTCAAATTCACCTAGCAAAGCTTGAGGTAGTTTAGGGCAGCCTATTGTTTAGGACTCTCCCATGACCCAGAGTCTCAAAGCAGTCGATCCCCCTTCTCTACAGCTCCCTATCTTTATCTCTATCTATCTATCTCCCCCTCTCTCTATCTCTCTCCCTCTCTCTATTAATTGTCTCTATCACATCCTTTATCTCTCATTATTTCCCCCTCTATCTCTATTTCATGTCTCTCCCTCTCCCTCTCTATTTATATCTCATTATCTTTATCTCTATATTATTCACTCCATCTCTCCCTCTATCTCTCCAACTCTCTCTATATACCTCTCCACCTCTCTCTATATATCACTTCCTATGTCTTTATCTTTCTCTATATCTCCCCTCTTTCATTATCTCCCTATTTCTATCTCTATTTATCCCTCTCCTTCTTCCTCTCTCCTTCCATCTCTGCCTCTATATATTTATCTCTCTCACCCCCTCTATCTTTCCCAAGTTATATCTATCTCTCTATCTCCCCTTTATATCATTATCTCTCCCTCTTTTTATCCCTCTCTCTATCTCTTTCTTTGCCTCTCTCCCTATCACTCCCTCTTTCTATATCTCTCTACTTCTCTCTCCTTTCTCTATTTCTCTCCCTCCTTCCCCCTTCATCTCTATCTATCTATACACATCTATCCCCCTCTCTATCTCTCTCTCCATATATTTTTCTTACTCATACACACACTCCTTGTTTCTCCCTCCCTATCTCTATCTCTATCTCTATATCTATCTCTTTGCATTTCTATTTCAATCTCTCCATATTTATTCTTCCATATCTTCATCTATCTCTATCTCTCCATCTCTCTCTACCCCTATATATTCCCCTCTCTCTACCTCTCACTATTTATCACTTTCTATCTATATATTTATCTTTATATCTCTCACTCTATATATTTATCTCTTTCATATATATCTATCCCTCTAACCTCTCCCTCTCCTTCTTTTCATAGCCCTCTCCTTCTCCATTTCTATTTCCATCTCCAACTCTATCTCTATCTTCCTCTTTATCTATATCTCCTTACACCTTTGTCTCTCTCTCTCCCTCTCTCCCTATTGCAAATATAACATGAGCCTATTGGTAATGGAGCATGACTATTTTCATGATTCAAACGTTTTATTTTAGTTATGTTTTGACCCCTATAGGTGGATGCATAGTTTATTTGAAGCTATCACTTCTCAATTGACACATTTGTTACAAAAGACATCATTTTCTAAATGGCCTACCAATTGACCTCATGTATATTGCATAAATGTATGCTAAAACTAGATAAACATTTTCCTTAGTTGCCCTTCCACACATCTTCAGTGTACCCTTTGTACACCAAGGTGTGATTGCTAGTTAGTATTAAATCAATTTACTTTAATGTAACATGTAGACATCATTTAAAATGCTTGGTGTTATTGACCAACATAAGCATATAATATAGAAATATATATACCAATAGAAATGATCGATGACATAGATGTATGATATGTATGGAAAATATTTCACTCTTTGCTTTTTTAGTTCTTGAAAATTCATTAAATTTTATTGTCGCTTCATTTACATTCTAGTGTCTAATTGAATTTGAGGGATGGTTTCAAATTATAATTCGTTATAAGAATTGCAAGTAGCTAGTCATTTCTTTACTACATGTAGCATAATTTCAATTATATAATGGTGAAATAGGATTTCTAATTGTAAAATAATATGTTAATGTATTATAATATAATTAATATATTAATATTAATATTAAATTATTAATTCTAGTAACTAATATAAATTATTTATTTAAAAAATAACAAAATTATAGAAATTAAAAAATGTCTTCTTTTTGTTTAACATAACTACTATAAACATCTTAAATACATAAGAATTATTTTATTTTATTGAGCAATTATTTGTATTTACTTTTAAAAAATTGACAATTATTTAAGAATTATTTGTGTAAATTTTTATATTAATATTAATTTTAATATTTATAATTAAATTAACATAAAAACAATTTATTTTTTGTTTATACTAGTAATAGATATTTTAAATATATCTATTGAAAGCACGTCAAAAAAATGATTTTGAGTTATTTAATTTATTCAAGAATTATTCTATTTTATTTTAGAACTATTTAAAAGATATCTTAAATATATCTATCTAAAGAATGAAAAGAGATATTAATTCAATTTATATTATCAAACCAATTAAGTTTTTAATTTTTCATCTATTATAATTTTGTAATCTTAATTAAAGATATATACATATTATATAATAAAAATTAGCAAATTATATCATTTATCTTAAAAAATTTGAAATCTTATTGCAAGCTTTGTATGTTGTTGGTTTGTTTGTTGGTTTTGGTTTTTACTATGGGTCTATTTCGTTTTACTGTCTTTGTTTTCTAGCAGCCTGTTTCTTTTGTAAAGGGTTTTAAGATCCCTTCAAAACCTGTTTTTCTAATAATCAAAAATTTACAAAAAAATATTAACGGTTGCACAAAATGCTATACTAAATATTATTATAAAAAAATTATTGTACCAAATCAAATTAGTAACAAAAACTAAGTGGTAACAACCTTTAAACTTGTACTTCATATGAATATCTCTCAGTGCATATAGTATATAATGTAGTGAACATATTATTATATGAGCGTATACAATATATATGAAATACACAAACTTTGAAAGTATGTTAACTTCACTTTTATTTTAAGAACTATTTAATGTGCATAAAAGTTATTTTATTTGTTTGATATATATATATATATTAGGTTTTTTAAATTATTAAATTATTATTTGTCATGAGCATAGCCCATTTATCTAGAGAGATCTTTTAATTTGAAATTATTTTACATTTATTTTATTTTATCTACACTTTTACTTCGTTTTCACTTGAAGATTTTTTTATCTTCTTAAATCTAAATTAATTATTAGTCAAATTGAATTCCCTCTTAATTTTAATTAGTTATTATCAACTATACTTTCAATCATGATATAAAGTAATTATAACAATAAATGTTCATTTCTCTTTAACTAATTATTATCAACTATAATTTTAACACATACATAAATTAATTAATCAATCTACAAATTCACTCTATTAACAAATCACTTTGTCCTAATATTGAATAAATATTTATATAAAAATAAACTTAATTTCAATGACATAAAACCAAGGTTTTAATATCAAAATCAAAATCAACCAATCAATCTTTGGAGACTCTTTACTAACAAATAATTTGCTCATCAATATTTAACAAATATTTGTTCTAGGGAACCAACTTAACTTCAACTATACGAGTCGTACTTATGTCTAGTATGAATCAAACTTAGACCCAATGGTAGCCCGAGCAACTATAATCTTCATTAACCTATTAATATTATGATTCATACGTGAATTATAAGAATCTATTGATCTCAAGTTATTATCTAGCCTACCCCTAAATTGGTATGTCATAGCTCATCTATCAACTAGCCAAAAATACTATTATTGTAAAACTATAAAGGAAAGTACTTGCCACAACATGACATTTATTCTTTTTGGGTTAGTTTTTCACCTATAAAATGAATTTGATCCAATTTTTGTATCAAGTGTTTGACTCCTAATTTTTTTAATTTAAAATTTATTGTATGCTTGAGTTATCCCCTTCCAATTATTCATTATTTGAATGAAAATATTTAAATTGTACGTTAGAGTATTGTATAAAAGGAAAAAATCTAGTTCATTTTATGTTCTAGAGAGATGATCTAGGAGGGAATGTATTGAGCACATCTACAAAGAATTAGAGAATTATTTTATGACATCAACATCAAGATAGGTGTATTGTATGATATTTTGGCATATCTTCAATCATTGAACTCCAAAATCATTAATTTAAATTTAATATTTTTTCATAAAGAGAAGATATTTTCTTAGAAAAAATCCCATAAGTGTTCACCAACATCAACACTATTTATTATAGATTGAGATATCAAGGTAAACAAAAAGCTAAAACTTATAGAGACAACTTGGTCAAATTCATACACAAATAATTTAACTAACACAATTTGAATCTATGTGTGTGCAAGTGTCCCAAAGCAATATACAATCAATTGATAGTTTGAAACTACATATCTAATAGATTCTTAAACGCTAACACAAAAGGGTAAATCACAAAGCACCATCTATTAAAATTTATTCAACATCAAAAATAGACCTAACTATTGGTGATCTAAATTGTATCACAAAATCCTAAATAATAAACTTGACACTTGAATCCTTGAGGACTTTGGTAAGTTCAAATAGACAATGCAAAAATTATTATCAAATTGTAGGCAGTTTTGGGTCAATTGATAAAAGTGAGTAACTCTTTTATACTTTTGGCTCTACAAAGATAATGAGGGTATTTTTATAAATATCTACAAGAAATTAAATAGAAATTAAATAGAAAAAAAAAAAATGTTTCATTCTATATTTTATCTTCATCCTACAATGTGAGAACCCTTCCAAGCATTCTCATGTTGTTGCGGACCTAATTTTGCACCCAAAGCTTTGCCAAATCATCACCAAAATTTCATGAAGATGCCAAGGAGTTTAAAGGAGTAAGTACTTTTAGGTTTTTAGTGTCATATTTGTATTAAATAGGTAGATTGAACTTCTTTTTTAATAAAAAATTATTTAATTTTTAGGAATTAATAATTCACCCCCAAATGTTCAAAATCCCAATTCACCTCTTCATGAAAACCCTCTTGAAGAACAACCATAACAAACACCTTCTACAATTCCTTGTCATCCTCTAGGAAAACAATAAAACATATTAGGGAAATTTGAAAATAATAGAAAAGAACTTAAGGAGTTAATTTCAAGGTTGAAGGATCTTGCAAGAACAAAATCCCATATGATCACCCTTTCTCAATCACTGCAATCCATTATGTCTCATATACAATTAGTTAGTGGGAAAATAAATAGTTGGTGTAACAAGAGGGTACAACAAAAATAATTTTATGCAAATGAATTATCATATGAACAAGTTAAAAAAATTTGAAATATGACTTGTGTGCACTCTTCACTGGCCCACAAACCAATCAAACCTTACATGGTGCATGCAAGAGGTTTCACATCCATTCGTGCCACCACCAAGGGATGAAGAACAATTTTTGGGATAGGTGGTGGATGGTTTTTTACTATCCTCCATGCAATAACTATGAGGTGCCACAATAATTTTTGAGGAAACTCTATTGTGAGTTTATCCTCAATCAGATCCAAAATTAATTTGACATGTGAGAGTTCTAGGGTAGTGGTGGGGACTCCGCACAAGATAGAATGGGGGCACAAATTGACTCAAACTAGGCATCGAGGCCACTAGCTATACCAGAGTATGAGTATGTGACTATCACTTTCATTATGGAGGGTGTTTAGGTGGAGACCTTAGAGTCTCGATTAGCTCTCTCACTCAGACCCTTATACATCATATTAGGCCTCTATTACAAGGTGATGCAAGTGACTCTTCCAAGCATCAAGTTCCACCGAGCATATATGTTGATCTTGTAGATCTCTCTATGTTTATGATCCTAAGGATAGTCAGGATGCATGTGCTCAAGATACATCTTTTGGCATTTATTTTCATTGATGTCAACACTTGGGAAGATTGTTGCACATATGTTTATGAGATTGTTGCACATGTTTTTAGCATAGGTTGTCATTGATGTCAGCACATAGTTAGGGTTGTCATTGATGTTGTCATATTAGTGGATTTGTTGATTTTTTTGGTTGGATATAGTTATGCCTTGTTTGAATTATTTTCTAATGTTCATGGTTGGATGTCATCCCTTTGATGTTGCTAATGTTCATGATTGGATTTCATTGGGAATGGTTGTTTTCTGTAGAGAGGATATCATAATGATATATTAAGATGAGGATTAGAAGAATTAAGATGATGAGGATTAGAAGTAATGTTGATGTTGGAGAGATTTTGTTGATAGTCTCTAGTATGTTTTTTCTCTCTCTTATTGTTCTTGAGGAAGTATGTGTTGCTACAAGGAAGTTCTGACCTTCACATGTTTGTGAAAGTTCCTACCTTAGGAAGTTGCATTGAAGACTATTTGGGAGAATGCTCTTCATTCCTCCATTGTTGAAGATTTGGTCTTTCAGTTTGGGTTTCAGTATCTATGTTTTGTTGATGTTGCACTCATATCTTTTCAGGTCTCTACTATTGTCGAGGATATTTATGGCATTTGCAATGTATTGGTAGTTTTGTTGGTTGTTTGGACTGGTCCAAAAAATGCTCTGCACTTCTCCTTATTGATTTTTTTCTCCTACGACTTGGTGAACATTCTCTCGGTATTCGTGTAGTGTCTCACTTCATTTTTCATGTAACAAAGTGTTCCACAAATTGATCTGTTAATGTTCTATCTCACAACTATGTATTCTATGCTTTTGGGATGAAGTGTTTCATTTATGTTTGGTTTGCGATGGTTGTTTGTGGCATGATAGTGTGAAAGAATTTTTTGGAAGTCTTTTTGGATGTTTATGGAACATCTCTTTGTGGTATGTATGTTAATGATTGATCTCTTTGGTACTGCATACTATTTTGAGTTGATTTTTGGGAAATTTGTGGATATCTGGCCGACAAGATTTTTTTTCTTTCTTGCGCTATGTGCTTGGGGGTTTGTGCCAACATTTGAGGTTGTGTTAACATGTATTTGGGTCTTGAACTATCCTATTGAGAACCACATTGAGGAAATTCAATTAAAAGTATGTTTTTGGATCGACTAATAATGTGATACACATTTCATCTTCACATTTCCTTATTGCCTACTTGGGTTGTTTGTTTGCCAACATGTTTAATGTTTTGGATCACATTAGAAGATTTAATAATATTTTTTTGGTCCCCTCTATCTTCTAGATAGGACCGTATTATTTTTTTGTGGCTGACTTGTTGAGGTTATTGTTTATCTTCTATTCTAGTCGACCTAATTAATGTTTTTAAATCTTGCGAAGGATATAAATGAAAAAATAATTTGAAGTTGCAAGGTGTGGAAGAGTGTGGTGTGGTGTGCGAGTATGGAATGAAGTGGTGATTTGTGGAAGAGAAGAGAGAAATGAGCTTTAACACCTTAGTCAACAAAGTGTATTGTTGACATATGTTGTAATTTCTTATTTTCATGTATCTTGCTATCAAACACTGAGTCTCTTCAGCAGGTCCTTGTAATTTGTATCTTGCCCTGAGGTTGTGCACCTTAGTACTGCAAGTCCTTTGTATATTTCCTTAAGGTTGTGTGCCTTAGCCTGCAAGTCCATAGGAAGTGAGCCTTAAAACAAATTGTAAGTAGTGAGCTTCATGTATTGACAGATTTCTCTCTGTGGTTTTTCCCTTCTTGGGTTTTCCACGTAGATCTAGTGTTATCTTGTGCATGTGTGTTCATTGTTCTATATTTCATTGTTGTTGATTTTTTAAGTACTATTGATCTATTTATAAGTTGTTAATCCTATTAAAAGTCTAAATTTGCGTGTTGTTGAAGGGTTTAAGATATGAAGGGCTTAAGTTTTTATAGATACTTCTTCACCCCCTGTCAATATCCAGGTGTGTTCAACAATTGGTATCAAAGACAAGTTCCTCTCAAGAAGCTTAACCGGTTGAGGAAAGGTCCAGGATAGCACATGATGTATCTTACAAGGGTCATGGGTTTGATGGGAAAAATTACACCTTTTGAAAAGTGTTATCCTCGAATTCAACGCGCTCAAATTAAGGGATAACCCCTACGAAACTTGTCTATTTCATAGCCCATGTACTCTAAGCACGTAAAATGAGGAAATTTATATTCGTTCTCATGTGTGGTTCCCCATCCTCAAAAATTCATTATGAGCATTAACCTTTGTTAGTTCATCAAAATTCACATTTTAAACCAAGTTCTGAAAAAATAGTTTTGGGTTAGAAATTTTTTTGCACATGCAAGAGCTCTGTTTTTACCGTTTTACATATTTCATGTAGGAGCTTTTTTTTTCATTACTTTTACATATTACATGTAGGAGCACTAATTTTTAGCACTCTTACATATTTCATGCCTTATTCATTTTTTGGCACATGTAGGAGCAGGATTTTTTAGTGCTCTTACATCTCAAACCACATGTCACATGTAGGAGTGCTGATTTTTAGCACTCTTACATATTTCATGCCTTAGTCATTTTCTAGCACATGTAGGAGTAAGGTTTTTTAGTGCTCTTGCATCTCAAACCACATGTCACATGTAGAAGCGTTGATTTTTAGCGCTCTTACATATTTCATGCCTTAGTCATTTTCTATCACATGTAGGAGCGAGGTTTTTTAGTGCTCTTACATCTCAAACCACATGTCACATGTAGGAGCCCTGAAATTTAGCACTCTTACATATTTCATGCCTTAGTCATTTTCTAGCACATGTAGGAGTGGGGATTTTTAGTGCTCTTACATCTCAAAGCACATCTCACATGTAGGAGCGTTGATTTTTAACTCTTACATATTTCATGCCTTAGTCATTTTCTGGCACATGTAGGAGCAGGGCTTTTTAGCGCTCTTACATCTCAAACCACATGCCACATGTAGAAGCTCTATTTTTTATCGCTTTTACATATGACATGTAGAAGCTCTATTTTTCACCACTTTTGCATATGACATGAAAAATCTTAGTCTTCCAGTGCTCTTACACTCAAGTGTCCTTCCCAAGTGCAGAAGCGTTGATTTTCACTGTTTTTACATATGACATGTAGGAGCACTATTTTTCACTGCCTTTGCATGAAATTACCAAGCCTTTCCCAAGATTTCAAAGTGTTATTTTTTATTGCTTTGACATGTGATATGTTGAAGCACTGATTTTTAACACTTTTACACAAAATACAATTTCCTTCCAAAACATGCCAGAGCGTTGTATTTTAGCGCTTTTACATCAAAAGAAGAACTTACAAATGTAAAAGCATTGAGTTTTAGCACTTGTGCATGAAATGCAGATCCTTCAAGATGTAAGGGCGCTGATTTTCAGGGCCCTTGCACAAAAAATTGTTTTTCACTAAACACTCAAAAATCATCCAAAAATGCATTTTGAGCTTCGTTTCACCCGCTTCGCTCAATTTTTCTTGCTCTAGTACTCACATCCATTTTCTAGTTTGCTTGCTTCCACTCCGTTCTCTGCCATCATCACATTCAAGCTTTCAAAACCCATGGAATTTCTCAAATTTACATACAATATGCAGTGTCTTGAAAATTTGAGTAATTACATCTGAAGCGCAAAACCCCATGCTAAAACCTCAGTTTTTCCTACCTTTGCATCAGAATTTTTAAGCCTAATATTGCATACATTTTGATCTCTTGTGACCAAATTCTGAAGTAGTTTTGATCAAGTTCTTGCCTATCACCAAGCAGGAAGGGTTTGAAGTACAATTAGAAAGTTCTTCCCATGTTTCATTTTTCAAAGAAGTTTTATCAATGGTTCAAGAAGAATTAAAAGACGAAGCTTTTTCAAAGGCTTCAATGAAAAACATTTGTGTCATATAGATTTCTCTTGATAATCTCAAGATGCATCTTGACAGATGCAAGAAGATTCACTCATCTGCTAGAAGATCAATCACCAGAGTTCACACCATAGTGGATTACACTGTTGGTGTAGATGAGCCATTCGTACTAGAGACAAAGAAGAGATATGAAGACTTCCATGCCCAATGCAAGGAACCATGAAGACTTCTTTTCATCTCCAGTGTTGGATAGTTTTTTGCTTTCATTTATACATTATGTAAATAGTTCTCGACATCTTACATGTCTTTTTCCAAGATGTATTTACATGTAAAAAATAGATGTTTTCCTAAAAAGATGGATGACGTTTTTGAAAATTCAACTAATTAATTAGGTCATATTTTCTTATATTTACTCTTCTTATTTTCCTAAATTTTCTCTCCTCTCCCATCTATAAATATGAGAGGATCGTATTGTAATCTTTTATCTTTTATCTTTTGCAATGAAGTGTTGCCCATTTGGAAAAGCAAATACATGAAACTTTGTGTTCATCTTTGTGTGTCTATTTTGATCAATAAAGAAGAAATTTGCATATCAGGCTTTGTGTTGTATCAATCATCTTTTGGATTTTATTAATATTGGTAGTGATTAGTGTGTGAAATCTAAGGGATTTGAATAAATCCGTGTAAATTTTGTGTTGCACTCTTTATTCGAATTTGTGTTTATGTTTGAATAACTATTGGTGGATTATCTACAATACTTTATGCTTTTAATTCTTCATGTTGTTCATGGAATTTTTGTATCTAAGAAGACTTTGTGCTTCTAATATAATAACCATCACATCTCTTAAGGATCCATCGGTGAAAAGCTACAGAACGACTTTGTGCCTTCGTGGCTTTTCTTTCTTATTTTATTGTTTATTATTATCATGCTGGTATCTCTAAGCTTTGCTTTGACAAGATAGAGATATTGGAATTACTACTTTGTTTTAGTTTAAAGTTTTATTGAATCAGAACTATCAACCGTGAAGCATTGTAAAACATATTCTCTAAAAAATAAGAGAAGTATGAACGTGACACAACCCCATCTCCTAATTGTAGTGCACATATTTGTGAATATCTAATTAGTTTTACTTAGCTTCTATAAGCAGTAAGAAGGGTGCCTCCCCTTTCTGAGAGGAGAGATTAAATCTCACATAGTTGTCGTTGAAATCAAGGTTGTGTAATCTATTGAAAACAGGATACATAATTTTCACCCAACATAAAGTAAGAATGGAAGGCCATATGAACTCTCTACGGTTTGGTGTTTGGAAATCTATCAAGGATGGTTACATCGCACCTTTTTCTCCTCCAATGGATCCAACTAAGATTATATTGTATGAGGCCAATGTCAAGGAAAAGAATACTATCATGTGTGGGTTAGTTGATTCAGAACTTTTGAAGGTGATGAGTTGCAATTTTGCTACGGATGTATGGGAAAAGTTGAGTATCATTTATGAAGTACATAATAAAGTAAAGTGAAGCAAGACAAGATGAAAATATTCAAGAGAAAATTTGAAACCCTGAGGATGATAGAGGATAAATAATTTGCTAGTTATATGCTTCGGGTGGATGAATTAGTTATTGTCATCAAAGGTCTTGGTGGAGAAGTGAAAGAAGATGATATTATGAAGAATTTTTTGAGATCTCTCCCTAAAGCTTATAGTTATAAGGTACTTGCTATTGAAGAGTCTAAGGACTTGGACAATTATTCAGTGGATGAAACGTTTCGTGCTATCACTACCTTTGAAATGAGAAAATTTGACAAAGATGTTCCAAAGAAGGAAGCAACATTCAAAGTCAGTAAAAACATAGAAGATGATCTAGCAAATTAGAATGATGAATTTGATGACGTAGAAGCAAACTTTGTGAGAAGATTAAAGAAAGGTACTGACAAATACAAAGGTAAGTTTCCTTTCAAGTGTTTCAATTGTGGGAGGATTGGTCATTTTGCATCTAAATGTCCTTATAAAGAATCAAATGATAGTAACAAAAGCGATAAGTTCAAAAAGAGTTTCTATTTTAAAGAGAGCAGTTGTTCCTTGGAAGATGACGATAATGATTCAAATGATGAAACCTTATTCATGGCTCTAAAATACAAAAATGATGATAGTGAAAAATGTAAGAGGTCTCGTACCTTGTAATATGGTAAAAATAATGAAATATCCATGGTTGTGTGGACTGCCTTTCATGCAAAGGAAGAAGAAAATGCTTGGGTGATTAATGGTGGTTTCTCTAACCAAATGATTGGTGACAAGGGAAAGTTCACCAACCTTAAGAAATGTAATGGTGGAGCTGTCAATTTTGGTGGTGATGAGTCTACATAAATTTGTGGAAAGGGTGCTATAACAATTCATGGAAAGAATAGTACCAAGGATGAACTCTATGTCAAAGGTCTAAAGCATAATCTTCTCAATGTTAGTTAGATGTGCAACAAAGGATACAATCTTACTTTTTAGGCTAATGGATGTGAGATCAAGAAGGTAGGGGTTGGAAGACTAGTTGCAGAAGGTACAAGGACAAATGGAAATGTCTATCATCCAAAGGAGGCAAATGGAAGAATCTACTTATTGGCTCAATTTAGTGAGTATTGCTTGTGGAAAAAGAGAATGTGACACATGAACCTTGACAATATGGTAAATACCATTTCTACTCATGTTGTGAGAGAGATGTCCAAGATAATTAAGCCTGCAAACACAGTATGCAAGGAATGTCAAATGGGAAAGCAAACAAAGACAAATTTCAAGAGCAAAGAGTGTTCCTCTACAATGCCATTGGAGTTGATTCACACTGACCTATGTGGACCTACAATAAAAAAGAGTCAACAAGGTGAAATATTTTATGTGGATTATTGATGACTACACTAGAATGAATTTGGTTACTTTTTTAATAGAAAATTAGAAGCCTTTGACAAGTTTAAGATCTTCAAAGAAAATTTTGAGAATGAAATGGATGCTAAGATAAAATGCTTAAGATTTGATAAAGGAGGTGAATTTACTTCAAATGAATTTGAAATTTTTTGTGAAGATTATGGTATTAGAAGATATATTTATACTCCTAGAACCCCTCAATAGAATGGGGGAGTGGAGAGGAAGAATGGGATTGTGCAAGATATGGCTAGGACTATGTTGGAAGATGTTGATTTTCCTTATATGTATTGGAAGGAAGCAGTTCACACTACTATCTATTTTCTTAACAAAGTACAATTAAGAGTCAATAGCACTAAGACCCCTTATGAGCTATGTTATGGTAGGCCTCCTAATGTTAGATACTTCAAGATATTTGGAAAAAAATGCTACATCATAAGAGATGAAGAAGACCTTGGAAAGTTTGACTCAAGGTGTGATGAAGGGATCTTTCTTGGTTACTCAACTAGAAGCAAGGCCTATAGATGCTACACCAAGAGATTGGGAAAGATGATTGAAAGCACAAATGTTAAGGTAGATGAAGACTTATGTCACATCTCACAAGAACCAAAGATTTACGGATTTGATATACCCCCTGCATTGAAGAAGAAGAAGAAGAAGAGAAAGAAGAGAAGAAAAAAGAATCAGAAAAGGTTCCTAACAATCTAATAAAGTATGTATAGAAGAACCATTTAATAGATCAAATAATTGGATATAAGAATGAAGGTGTACTAACCATTAGAAGGTTTGCAAAAGAAAGTGAGCAAGTTATTTATGTTTACCATCAAAGGTAGAGCCCAAGAACTTTGTTGATGCTAGTAAAGATGATGGTTGGAGAAAGGCAATGGAAGAGGAATTGAATCAAATAGAAAAGAATCATACATGGGATTTGGTTCCTAGAATTGTTGACAAGAATGTTATAGGAACAAAGTGGGTGTTCTAGAAAAATCCGAATGAATATGGTGAAGTTGTGAGGAACAAATCAATATTATTGTGTAAAGGTTATTCACAAGTTGAAGGTATTGATTTTGATGAAAATTTTGCTCTAGTAGCCAAAATGGAGGGAATCGGGATGCTTCTTGCCTTTGTTTCTCATAATAATTTCAAATTCTATTAGATGGATTTCAAGTCAACCTTCTTGAATGTTGATTTAGAGGAAGAAGTCTACATTGAGCAACCAGATGGCTTCCAGCTATCAAAATATCCAGAGATAGTATACAGACTCAAGAAATCTTTGTATGGAATCAAGAAAACTCCTAGAGCTTGGTATGCTTGGTTGGATAAGCACTTAGTTCAACAAGGTTTCAAGAAAGGTACTGTAAATAGTAATATTTATATTAAGGTTGAAGAAGACAATATTTTGATAGTTTTTATATATGTTGATGACATCATCTTTGGTGGAGATGATAATATGTGTAAGATGTTTGAAAAATACATGCAGAAAGAGTTTGAGATGTATATGACTGGTGAGTTGTCTTTCTTCCTTGGGATTCAAATTGTTCAACTAGATGATGGTATCTTTATTTCTCGGGCTAAGTATGTTAAAGAGATGCTAAATAATTTTGGAATAGAGGATTCCAAACCAATAAGTACTCCTATGGTCACCGGTTGTCAATTGAGAAAGACTAATAAGTCTCCTAAGGTTGATTAGAATCTTTATATGTATATGATTGGAGGTTTATTGTACTTGACTACTTCTAGACCTAATATTGTGCATGTAGTATGTTTAGTTGGTATATATCAAGCTAATCCTAAGCAAACTCATTAGAAGGAAATAAAAATAATATTCAGATATTTGAAGGGAATTTTGGATTATAGTTTATGGTATAAGAGAGATAATAACTTTTCTTTAAGTGCTTATATTGATTCTGATCCGGAAGGATGTGTGGATGACCAAAGAAGTACAAGTTGAAGTGCATTTTTCTTAAGAGACAGGTTGGTCTTTTGGTTTAGTAAGAAGTGGGACTCAGTGTCCTTATCCACAATACAAGTTGAACATATTGCTACAACATCTTGTTGCACCAGGTTCTTTGGATGAAGCAAACTCGAAAGGATATAAAGGTATGATATGATGAACCCATACCAGTATTATGTGATAATACCAAGCAATTAAAATTTCCAAGAATCTGGTGATGCATTCAAGGACTCAACACATTTCTATTTGGTATCACTTTCTAAGGAAGAAGGTTGTAGAACAAGAAGTTAGATTGATTATGTTCCTACTTAGGAGATCAGATTGTGAAATATCTTCACTAAGGAACTTTCAAAGGATACTTTGAGTATCTCTGACAAAAGTTAGGGTTTATTGCCCCTCCTTTTTCAAACTATATGCATATATGGTGCATCTATCTAGGGGGATAAATTCATGTCATGTATTTTTCTCCTAGATTGATGTATACTACCTCTCAAGAGGATTAGGTAGTCAGTTGGTTGGTTGTTGTTGATAGGAGGAGCATGTATAGTTGTTTGATGGAGAAGTGAAATTATTCAAAGGGGGAGAATGTGCTAATGATTTAAATAAAGATATCCTCAACCATTTCTCCTTGATATCAAAGGGGGAGAATGTGCAGGTGTGTGTTGCCATCAATGCCAAAGGGGGGATATTGTTGGCATTGGTTGTAATTAATGTCAACACTTTGGAAGAATGTTGCACATATGTTTATGATATCATTTCACATGTATTTGGCATTGGTTATCATTGGCATCAACACATATTTAGGGTTCTCAATGATTTTGTGTTATCAATGGAGTTATTGATGTTCTTGGTTAGATGTAGTCATGCCTTGTTTGGATGTGTTTTTTATGTTCATGGCTGGATGTCATCCATTTGATGTTGTTGATGTTCATGGTTGGATGTCATTGAGTATGGTTGTTGTTAGTAGAAAGAATATCATGATGATATATTAAGATGATGATTAGAAGCATTAAGATAAGGATTAGAAGTGTGTTGATGTTGGATAGATTTTTTTGATGGTATCTAGAATGTTTTTTGCGCTTTTGTTGTTCCTAAGGATGTATGTTATGTTGTAGGGAATTTTTGGCCTTTGCATGTTTGTGAAAGTTCCTACTTCAGGAAGTTGCCTTAAAGTTTGTTTAGGAGAATGCTCAAAATTCCTTTGCTATTGAAGATTTAGTCTTGCAATTTGGGTTTCAGTGTCTATGTTTTGTGGATGTTGCACTCCTAGATTTTCAGGTCTCTAGTATTTTCAAGGAGGTTTCTAGTATTTGCAGTGTAGTGGTAGTTTTGTTGGTTGTCTGGACTAGTTCAAAAATTCTTAGCATTTCTTTGCATTGATGTTTCCATTCTCGTGGCTTGGTGAGTGCACTCATAGTGTTTCTACAGTGTCTCAATTTAGTTTTTATGTAACAAAGTGCTCCACAAGTTGATCTATTAATGTTTTTTGGGAAAATTGTGGATGTCTGGTCAACAAGGTTTGTTTTCTTTCTTGCTTTATGTGCTTGGGGGTCTATGCCAAAATTTGAGTTTGTGTTAAGATATATTTAGGTCCTAACTTGGGTGGGTGCAAAAATATGGGTATCCAATTTCTAGCCAATTTACTTTTTTATCCCAAAAGAGTGAAAATGTAAGTGCATTATAGTAAAACACGCTCGCGTTATGGTTTAAATTTCAAAAAATGTGTGCATTTTGAGTTCAAAAAATGTGTATTTTTTTAAATCAAAAAAAAAATTCCAAAACGCGAGTGCATTATAACGCACTCACATTTTGGTCTACATTGAATTTTTTTATTCTCTTTTTCTTGTCTCTTTCTTCTTGTTATCATTCAAAGAAACTATATACATGAAATAAACATTTAAGTATAAGTTGACATTTAATTTCTTATACTTTAATTTATATTTCATGTATATAGTTTCAGGATGTTTGAGAGTGGTTTTAGATCTCTAGGAGTTATAATGCGAATTCTAGTTTTTGGAAGATCTCAAAAATTTCAGATTTAATCAAATTTCAGTAATCAACATGTCAAATTTCAGTAATCAGGAGGTCAAATTTTAGTAATCAACAAGTTGTATCATCTTTCTTTCTCTATCTCACTCATTTTTTATACCTTATGCTCTAGACCTCTCTCTCTCACTCTCTCCTTCCCTCTATACTTCTATCTATCTAACCTCTCTCTCCCCCTCCATCCCTCCCTCCTTTCCTCCTTTCCTCATTCCCTCCTTCCCTCTCTAATTTTCTCTATCTCCCCCTCTCTATCTCTTTCTTCCTCCCACCCACCATCCCTCTCTACTTCACTCTATCTAACATATCCCTCTCCATCTATATCTATCCCTCCTCTCTCTCTCTCTTCCTTCATCCCAACCACCTTCCCTCTCTACTTCTCTCTATCTAACCTATCCCTCTCTACCTATCTCTCACCCTCCCTCCTCTCTCTCTCAATCTCTCCACCTTCCTCCTTCCATCCTCTCTCTCATTCTCTTTATCACACTTCTCTCTCCATCTACCCTCCCTTCTCCCCTCTCTACTTCTCTCTATCTCTCCCTCCCTCCTCCCCTCTCTCTATCTTTCCTTCCCTATATACTTCTCTCTACCTCTCTCCATATCTACCTATCCCTCCCTCATTCCATCTCACTATCCCCCCTCTCTCCATCTCTCTTAATCTCCCAACCTTCCTCCTTCCCTTTTTGTTTCTCTCTCTCATACACTCTCTCTCTCTCTCTTTGGTTAGGGTTTAGGGTTTATGGTTTATGGTTTAGGTTTTATTATTCAGGGTTTAGGCTTTATGGTTTATGGCTTAGTATTTAGGTACAACCCCATCTCTCTTAGGTATATCCCTCCTTCTATCCATCCCACCCCCTCTCTCTCTTAGGTATATCTCTGACTCCCTCTATTTCTCTCTCTCAGGTATATCTCTCACTCCTTCTATCTCTCTCTCTCAGGTCTCTCCATCCCACCCTAACGAGAGAACACAAACACTCTCTCCCTCATCTCTCCCTCCCACCCCCTTCCCCTCTTCTCAAGTCTCTCCCTCCCACCCTAACTAGATCTCTCTCTCTCTCTCTCTCTCTCTCTCTCTCTCTCTCTCTCTCTCTCTCTCTCTCTCTCTCTCTCAGGTCTGTCCCTCGCACCCCTCCCCCTCTTCTCAAGTCTCTCTCCCACCCTAACTAGAGAGCACACACACTCCCTCTCTCTCCCACTCCCTCTCTCTCCCTCTCTCCCAGGTCTCTCCCTCTGACCCCCTCTCCCTCTCTCAGGTCTCTCCCTCCCACCCTAACTAGAGAACTCTCTCTCTCTAGTCTCTCCCTCTTACCCCTCTCCCTCTCTCAAGTCTCTCTCTCTCACTCACTCATTCACTCCTATCTCTCTCCCCTCTACCCTCTATTTTATCCCACTCCCTCACTCTCTCTCTCTCAATTATCTCCCTCCTACCCCCTCTCCCTCTCTCAACTCTCTCTCTTACTCACTCACTCAATTCTATATCTCTCCCCTCTACCCTTACCCTCTATCTATCTCCCACTCCCTCCCTCTCTCTCTCTCTCTTCAAGTCTTTCCCTCCTACCCCCTCTCCCTCTCTCAAGTCTCTCTCACTCACTCACTCCTTCTATCTCTCTCCCCTCTACCCTTAACCCTTAAACCCTTAAACCTTCTACCCTAGCTTGCCAATTCGGTGAAATTGGCAATGTAGTGGCCTGTTTGAAAAAATGGGTCCAAGAAATGGGGTCTCCTGATGATGTAATTTATCCGGAGACCCAATTTCTCAGACCCATTTTTTCAAAAAGGCCAAGTTAGATTGCCAATTTCACCGTATTGACAAGCTAGTGGGCCCTCTACCATCTATATCTCTCCCACTCACTCCCTCTCTCTTTGTCTCTCTCTCTCAAGTCTCTACCTCTCACTCCCTCTCCCTCTCTCAGATCTCTCTCTCACTTACTCCCTTTATCTCTCTCTCCTCTACCCTTAACCCTAAACCCTTAACACTTAAACCCTAAACCTTTAAACCCAAAACCCTCTACTCTCTATTTCTATCAAGTCTCTCCCTCTCTCACTCACTCACTCCTATCTCTCTCCCCTCTACCCTCTACCCTCTACCCTCTATCTCTCTCCCACTCCCTCCCTCTCTCTATTTCTCTCAAGTCTCTCCCTCCTACCCCCTCTCCTTCTCTCAAGTCTCTCTCTCATTCACTCCTTATATCTCTCTCCCCTCTACCCTAGCTTTCCAATTCGGTGAAATTGGGAATGTAGTGGCCTATTTGAAAAAATGGGTCCAAGAAATGGGGTCGGGACACCCTATTTCTTGGACCCATTTTTTCAAACAGGAAAGTTAGGTTGCCAATTTCACTAAATTGTCAATCTAGTGGGCCCACTGGCTTACTATTTCGGTGAAATTTGCATTGTAGTGGCCTGTTTGAAAAAATGGGTCCAAGAAATGGGGTCTCTTGATGATTTACATCACCAAAAGACCCTATTTCTTGGACCCATTTTTTCAAACAAGGCAAGTTAGGTTGCCAATTTCATCGAATTGGCAAGCTAGTGGGCCCACTAACTTGCCAATTTGGTGAAATTGGCAATGTAGTGGCCTCTTTGAAAAAATGGGTCTGAGAAATGGGGTCTCTCGGTGATGTAAATCACCAGGAGACCCCATTTCTCAAACCCATTTTTTCAAACAGGCCAGGTTAGGTTGCCAATTTCACCGAGTTGGCAAGTTAGTGGGCCCTCTACCCTCTATCTCTCCCCATTCACTCCCTCTCTCTCTATCTCTTTCTCAAGTCTCTACCTCCCACCCCCTCTCTCTCTCAGGTCTCTCTCTCTCACTCACTCCCTCTATCTCTCTCCCCTCTACCCTTAAGCCTAAACCCTAAAACCTTAACCCTTAAACCCTAAACCCTTAAACCTTAAACCCTTAAACCCTCTACTCTCTACTCTTAACCCTTTGTCCTCTTCCCTCTATCTATCTCAAGTCTCTCCCTCCTACCCCCTCTCCCTCTCTCAATTCTCTCTCTCACTCACTCACTCCTATCTCTCTCCCCTCTACCCTTAACCATCTATGTCTCTACCCTTAAACCCTCTACCCTCTACCCTCTATCTCTCTCCCACTCCCTCCCTCTTTGTCTTTCTCTCAAGTCCCTCCCTCCCACCCCCTCTCTCTCTCTCAAGTATCTCTCTCTCACTCACTCACTCCTATCTCTCTCCCCTCTACCCTCTACCCTCTACCCTTAACCCTTAAACCATCTACCCTAGCTTGCCAATTCATTGAAATTGTGAATGCAGTGGCTTGTTTGAAAAAATGGGTCCAAGAAATATGGGAGACCCCATTTCTTGGACCCATTTTTTCAAACAGGCAAGTTAGGTTTCCAATTTCACCAAATTGCCAAGCTAGTGGGCCCACTGGCTTTCCAATTTAGTGAGATTAGCAATGTAGTGGCCTGTTTGAAAAAATTGGTCCAAGAAATGGGGTCTCTTGGTATTTAAATCACCAGGAGACCCCATTTCTTGGACCCATTTTTTAAAATAGGGCAAGTTAGGTTGCCAATTTCACTAAGTTGGCAAGCTAGTGAGCCCATTGGCTTGCCAATTCAATGAACTTGGAAATGTAGTGGCATGTTTGAAAAAAATGGGTCCAAGATCCTGATGATGTAGTGGGAGGGAGATAGAGAGAGTGAGAGAGAGTGGTAGGGATTGATTTAGCAAGAGGTATGTAGAAAGAGGGAGAGGGTAGATAGAGCCAATTAGAAAGGGTAGGAGAGAGGGAAGGAGAGAGAGGTGAGATGTATAGATAGAGAGAAAGGGATATGGTTTGAGGGTATAGGGTTGAGGGATTAGGATGGATGACCTATAGGGTTGATTATTTAGAGTATTGGGTTGAGGGTATAGGATTGAGGGTCAAGGGTATTGGGTCTCTACCCTCAACCCAATACCCTCTACCCTTAACCCTAATCCCTCAACCCTTAAACCCAAGAAAACTCTCTACCCTAAGCCCTAAACCCTAAGAGGGAGTGGGAGAGGGAGGGAGTGATGGAGAGGTAGTGGGAGGGAGATAGAGAGAGAGAGAGAGATAGAGTGAGCGAGTGAGAGTGGAAGGGATTGATTGAGCAAGAGGTACATAGAAAGAGAGAGATGGTAGATAGAGACAATTAGAGAGGGTAGGAGAGAGGGAGGGAGAGAGAGGTGAGATGTATAGATAGAGAAAAAGGGATAGGGGTTGAGGGTATAGGGTTGGGGATTAGGGTGGAGGACCTATAGGGTTGATGATTTAGGGTATTGGGTTGAGGGTATAGGGTTGAGAGATTAGGGTTGAGGGTAGAGGGTATTGGGTTAAGGGTAGAGGGTAGAAGGTTTAAGGGTTTAGGGTTTAGGGTTAAAGGGTTTAGCATTGAGGATTTAGGTTTGAGGGTTGATGGTTGATGGTATAGTTTTGAGAGTATATGGTTGAAGTATTAGGCTAAGGGTCCAATGTATAGGGTAGATGGTATAGAGGTTGAGGGTTGAGGGTTGAGGGATTAAGGGTTGAGGGTTGAGAATTGAGGGTTGAGGGTTTAATGTATAGGGTATAGGGTTGAGGGTTGAGGGTTTAAGGGTTGAGGGTTGAGGGTTGAGGGTTGAGGGTTCAAGGTTGAGGGTAGAGGATTGACGGTATAGGGTTGAGGGTCCAATGTATAGGGTAGAGGGTATAGGGGTTGAGGGATTAGGGTTTAAGGGTTGAGGGTTGAGGGTAGAGGGTTTAAGGGTTGAGGGATTAAGGGTTTAGGGTTTAGGGTAGAGGGTTTAGGGTTTAGGGTATAGGTTTGAGGGTATATGGTTGATGGTATATGGTTGAAGTATTATGGTTAAGGGTCCAATGTATAGGGTAGAGGGTATAGGGGTTGAGGGTTAAGGGTTTAAGGGTTGAGGGTTGAGGGATTAAGGGATGAGGGTTGAGAATTAAGGGTTTAAGGGTTTATGGTTTAAGGGTTGAGGGTTGAGGTTTTAAGGTTTAAGGTTGAGGTTAGATGGTTGATGGTATAGGGTTTATGGATTAGGGTTGAGGGTCCATTGTATAGGGTTGAGGGTCGAGAATTGAAGGTTGAGGGTTTAACATATAGGTTAGAGTTAAGAGGGTTTTAGGGTTGATGGTTTAAGGCTGAGGGTAGAGGATTGAGGGTATAGGGTTGAGGGATTAGGTTTGAGGGTCCAATGTGTAGGGTAGAGGGTATAAGGGTTGAGGGATTAGGGTTGAGGGTTGAGGGTTGAGGGTTAAGGGTTTAAGGGTTGAGGGATTAAGGGTTGAGGGTTGAGGTATTAGGGTAGAGAGTTTATTTGGGTAGATATTTTACATCACCGGGAGACCCCATTTCTTGGACCCACTTTTTCAAACAAGCCACTACATTGCCAATTTCACTGAATTGGAAAGCCAGTGCGCCCACTAGCTTGCCAATTCAATGAAATTGGAAACCTAACTTTTCCCTCTCCCTCCCACCCCCTCCCCCTATCTCAAGTCTTTCCCTCCCACCCTAACTAGATAATACTCTCTCTCTCTCTCTCTCCTTCCTAAACCCTAATCCCTATACCCTATAAACTTAACCTTAAACCTTCAAACCAATACCCTCAACCCTATACTTAATATCCTAAACTCTAATCCCTATACCCTATAAACTTTTCCTTATACCTTAAACCCTATACCTTAAACCATAAACCCTACCCCCGCAACCCTCATCCCTATACCCTAAACCCTAAACATTATCCCTTAACCCTTAACCCTATAATTAAATGCTAAATCCTATATTAAATCTTGTACCCTAAAACCAATACCCTCAACCCTATACCTAATGTCCTAAACCCTAATCCCTATACCCTATACACTTAACCCTACACCCCCAACCTTGAACACTATGCCTCAACCCTCAACCCTATACCTTCAACCCTAAACCCTGCACCTTCAACCCTCATCCCTATACCCTATACCCTCAACCTTATAACCTAAGCCCCGAACATCATCCCTCAACCCTATACTTAAACCCTAAACCCTACATTCAACCTTGTACACTAAACCCTAAACACTAAACCTCAATCCTAAACCCAAAACCATCAACCCTATACCCTATACTCTTAGCCCTATACCCTCAACCTTGAACACTATCCCTCAACCCTCATATACCTTAAACCCTAAACCCTACACCCTCAAGACTCATCTCTATACCCTACACCCTCAACCTTATACCCTAAACCATAAACATTATCCCCCGACTCTATACTTAAACGACAAACCATACACTCTCAAGCCTTAACCCTATACCCTATACCCTATACACTTAACCTCATACCCTCAACCCTCAAACTTATACATAAATCCTAAACCCTAAACCTAATATCCTCAACCCAATACCCTTGACTATATACCCAATATCCTAAACCATAATCTATATACCCTATACACTTAACCTTATACCCTTAACCCTAAACACTATCCCTTAACCCTCAACCCTATACCTTAAACCCTAAACCCTCATCCCTATACCCTATACCCTAAAATTTATACCTAATATCCTAAACCCTAATCCCTATTCCATATACACTTAATCCTATTACCTCAACCCTATACCTTAAACACCAAACCTTACACCATCAACCCTCATAGGGGGAGAGAGAAAGAGGGGGAGGGAGGGATTGGGGAGAGAGAGATAGAGGTTGGGAGGGAAAGAGGAGATAAAGATAAGTAGAGAGGGAAGGAGAGGTAGAGATACATGAGAGATAAAGAGTAGATAAGGAAGGATAGATGGAGGGAGAGGTATGGAGGGAGAGAGAGGGAGGTAAGAGAGAGGTGAGATAGAGAGAAATAAAGAGAGTTTGGTAGGGAGTGATAGAGGGATATGCGAGTAGAGAGGGATAGGTGAGATAGAGAGAAGTAGAGAGAGGTAGAGATAGAGGGAAGGAGGGAGGGTGGGCAAGAGAGGGGAGGAAGGGAGAGGTAAAGAGGGATAGGTGAGATAAAGATAAGTAGAGAGAGAATGGTGACATATAGAGAAGAGAGTTACAAAGAGGGAAAGAGAGAATGGTGAGATAGAGAGGAGAGAGTGAGAGAGAAAGAGGGTAAGGGAGGAGTGAGAGAGAGTGAGAGAGAGAGGTAGAGGGAGGGAGAGGAGAGATAGAGAGTAGATAGGGGAAAAGGTAGGGAGGGAGACATCTAGTGAGAGAGAGAGGGGGCTAGGGGAGATAAAGATAATAGTTAGGGGAAAAGGTAGGGAGGGAGACATTTAGTGAGAGAGAGAGGGGGCTCGGGTAGATTAAGGTAATTAGAGAAAGAAGGAGAGGTAGAGAGAAGTAGAGAGAGAATAAGGGAGGGAGAGAAATGAGATAGAGATGTGTAGCGAGAGTGGTAGGGAGTAATGGATGGAGAGGTAGATAGAGAGGGATTAGGGAGATAGAGAGTATAGAGGGAAGGAGAAGGATATGTATGGAGGGAGAGAGAGGGATGTGAGAGAGAGGTGAGATAGAGAGAAATCGAAAGAGTGTGGTATGGAGTGATGGAGGGATAAGCAATTAGAGAGGGATAGGTGAGATAGAGAGAAGTAGAGAGAGATAGAGATAGAGGGAATGAGGGAGGGTGGGTGAGAAAGGGGATAAAGGGAGAGGTAAAGAGGGATATGTGTGATAAAGATATGTAGAGAGATAATGGTGACATATAGAGAAGTCGAGAGTTACAAAGAGGGAAAGAGAGAATGGTGAGATAGAGAGGAGAGAGTGAGAGAGAAAGAGGATGAGGGAGGAGTGAGAGAGCGAGGGAGAGAGATAAGTAGAGGGAGGGAGAGGAGATATGGAGAGTAGATAGGGGAAAAGGTAGGGAGGGAGACATATAGTGAGAGAGAGAGAAGGCTAGGGGAGATAAAGATAATTATAGAGGGAAGGAGAGGTAGAGAGAGAGTAGAGAGGGAATGAGGGAGGGAGGGAGAGAAGAAAGATAGGGAGGTGTAGAGAGAGTTTTAGGGAGTGATGGATGATAGGTAGGTAGAGAGGGATTAGGGAGATAGAGAGTAGAGAGGGAAGGAGAGGGAGATCAGGTATGGATGGAGAGAGTGGGAGGTGAGATAGAGAATAATAGAGAGAGAGTGGTAGGTTGTGATGGATGGAGAGCTAGGTAGAGAGGGAGAGGGGAGATATAGATAAGTAGAGAGGGAGGAAGAGAGGGAGGGAGATGTAGTGAGGGAGAGAGAGGTGAGATAGAGATAAATAGAGAGTGATGAGAAGGAGAGTTAGATAGAGATAAATAGAGAGAAAGATGAGATAGAGAGGTGTAGAGAGAGAGTGGTAAGGTTTGATGGATGCAGAGGTAGGTAGAGATGGATAGGGAGATAGAGATTAGATAGGGAAGAAGAGAGGGAGAGAGAAGTATGGAGGGAGAGAGAGGGAGGTGAGAGAGAGATGAGGTAGAGAGAAATAGAGAGAGTGGCAGGGAGTGATGGAGGGAGAGGTAGGTAGAGAGAGAGAGAGAGATGGAGGGAGGGAGATAGAGATAATTAGAGAAGGAAGGAGGGAGGGAGGGAGAGGGAAGTGAGGTAGAGAGAATTAGAGGGCAAAGGTTAGATAGACAAGATAGAGAGACACACAGAGATACCGAGATACAAAGAGAGAGAGAGAGAGAGTTCTTGAGATCAAGCGAGAGAGAGTTAGATAAAGGGATGGAGATAGTGAGAGAGAGTTCTAGAGTGTAAGGGATAAAAATGAGTGAGAAAGATAGATAAATAATACAACTTGCTGATTACTGAAATTTGACCTCCTAATTATTAAAATTTGACTAAGTCTGAAATTTGTGAGATCTTCCAAAAATTAGAATTTGTATTATAACTCCTAGAGATCTGAAACCACTCTCAAACATCCTGAAACTATATACATGAAATATAACTTAAAAGTATAAGAAATTAAATGTCCATATGTAAATGTCAACTTATACTTAAATGTTTATCTCATGTATATAGTTTCCCTCAAAGATAATGAGAAGAAAGAAAAAAAAGAGAATAAAAATAAGTTCAATGTAGATCAAAACGCGAGCATGTTATAACACGCTCGTGTTTTGTCAATGCATTTACAAAACGCAAAAGCCATGTCAAAACTAAGATATAACGTGAGTGTGTTATAACGTGAGCGCGTTATAACATGAGCGTGTTATAACGTGAGTGCATTATAACGTGAGCGTGTTATATGATATATCTTGCTTTGGGAATCCTCAAGCCTTGGGCTTGGTATTTGCATTGGAATACCAACCTAAAGGCTTGGACGGCATCCCAAATGACTAGAGACATGTTTTTGCAAATTCTACAATATTTCACATAATCAGGTTCGTGCTCACCATTAGGATTGCACGTGGTTCAATGTCAAACAAATCAAACACCTGGGTAATGTTAGGTTCTTTCTTAGTGTATGAGCCTGAATTTTCACCCCTAACGCAAATTCCCTTCTACCCCCTTACACTTTAGAAAACTGAAAGTGGAGGCTTAATTCCACTTAAGTTCGCTGCTTGCATTCCACTTGGTGCCTTGTTTGTGTGTCGATAGGGGAGTTTCTATCAGGGATGCCTGCACGGTGCATAGACGTTTGTGCGACATGCTTATGTCCCTAGCAGATTCTTGCAGCTGGAGACTATAGAGGCGTTACATTTTTTATTGGAATTCGAAGAGTAACGTCCATCTTCGGCTGGTTGACCCGAATATGGCTATTTTTCATCTTCTCCTTCATATTCTTGACCATTCCATCCATTCTCAAGTTTGGATGAATTTTTGTGAGATCTTGAGTTCATCACTTCACATTTTCTCCACTCTTTCAAACATCCATTCAAGCTTTGTAGCAACATTCTTCACTCTATTGCAGCAATCTACCACTCCATCACTCTGATAGTCCAAGTGCAGGACAAACGCCATCATAGCAGAGGCTTGAGTTCCTCTCATTCACTCCTCCACAAGCCTTGAGCGCTTTTGATGGAGGTGGTAATATCCTCTCATCTCCTCTATCATATTCAATTGAGTAAGCATGTATTGTTTTGTAGTGTTTCTTGCATATGTAGCTTGTATTTCCTTTCTTTATCATTATTTCTATCTTTAGAAACTTGGTTGTCCGTGGAGGTGGAAACACCAAGACGTGGGTCTAACTGAGGTAGGCCTGTAAACAACCCCAACACTTTCCCTCTTTATTGTGTGCAGGTGGAGAGATCTTGAAGCAAGCTAGCGAGAGGATTATTCTAAAAAATTATCTTCGTCACCCTTGCAGTAATATACTTATTTTATCATATATGTATTTACCTTTCTCTTTTCTTAGTCTTGTTCTTTACTTCCCGAAACTATTATACTAGATTGTCGGTCCTTTCTCGGGATTCCAACCTCGTTTCCTTGATTTTTTGGTCATACAGACACCAGCACACTTGTGAGACACCCGTGTGTTGCACTATCATCCTAGAACCATGCTTTTGTCCTCAAACAAAGAGCTACCTAGATGTGGAGTTGACTCTAGAAAGTGACTTGTCTAGTCTCCCTTCAATTCCTGAGATTGCAAAGTGATCGAAGGACACATAGTCTTCATCATTCTCATCCATTTTATTCTAACCTTCCTTTGAACTGAGGTAAGTTAGGGTAGCCTTTCCTCTCTTGGCCTTTTATGACTTGGGGCCTTGTAGTGGTTGGTCCCCCTCTCTTACATTTTTGGTGAACCTGACGTGAACCGTCTATCCATCTGTCAGCATCCAAAATGTTTTCTCGTATACCTCTTGTTCATTGTACCCTGGTGTGTTGTGAAAGTTTATGAGCTTCACAATCCAGTCTACGACCTCTAAGAATATTGTTAGAAGAAGTCTGTGACACCTTTCGAAGGACAAGGTGAAGGTCTCCTCTAGCTTCACTATCAACCTTTTTTGTAGTTTTTTGATTGGTTTGTCCGCATAGAAGCACGTATCGCGAGGCGAATCTAGATTTCTTGACGAGACTAATCACATCCCCACTCCTCCTGCATCACCTACCTCTTCATCCATAGATGAGCATGAGGTTGTTTGTATCCCTTTTGAGTATGTCATTAGCCTCAGTAAAGGGTTAGGTGCATTGGGAAATCACCTGGAAGGTAACCCAAAGATGCCTAGGGTTGTTAAGGTGATCGATGAAATAAGATACATGGTGGAAAAAGATCAGATAGGTGTGAGCTCTTAGCTAGTCTCACTGGTCTGGATAAAGCATGTGCCCCCTCGAGCCATGGTCGCATGATATGAGGTGGCCTCTTCGAGGAACACGAGACGTAGCTGGATATGTCGATGCCTCCTACATCCATGTATATGGCTGACACAATCCCATCGGTCAATATCCCCACTACTTCTGAAAGTTTTGAGACTGGAAAATTAAACAACCCTTTGGGTTTCCACTTCACCCCTTATACCACCTTTGGTGGTGGAGGATTTGGTAGAATGATAGGTGGAGGCTTTGGCAGAAGAAGCTTCAGAAGTGAGGGTGGCATTGGCAGAGGCGGTGCAGGTGGAAGTCATGGTAGTGGCTTTAGCTCTAGTTGTGGCTCTAGCGGAAGTCACACTAATGGCAGTGGCATCGGTGGCGACTCTGGTGGTGGTCGTGGTGGTGGCACCGGTAGAGGTCACACTGGTGGCGGCGGTATTGGTGGTTCTATGTCTTCTAATGACCCTATTCTAAATACCCTTCTTCAAAATATGGGGAAGATGCAGAACCAGCTGGAGAACCTTTCCTAGGCCTCAGCCTAGCCTATCTTCGAGCCTTCCTTCTGACACAACTCATTGTCAATTGTAATCCTAAACACTCCTTTCTCGCAAGGGATGAAGATTCCAAAATTTGAGAAATACGGTGGTAAAGGGGACCCATAGATACATGTGTCTGCCTTTAATGACTTATTCACAAAAATTTTCCATCACGATGCATTGATGGCAAAACTATTTCCCTAATCCCTCAAAGATATAGCACTGGACTGGTATTGTTCTTTGCTTGATAATTCCATCTTCACGTTTGATCAGCTTGTGAATCAGTTCCTACAATAGTTCAAAGCCAATATCTAACCAAAGATGACTTTCTCAGACCTTATGAGATGAAAATAAGGGGACAATGAAAAGATTACAAACTTTATAGCACAATACCAAGCGCTCTTCTCATAGATCTCATATCCATTACTTGATTCTAATGTATGTAAGGTCTTCATAGGAAACTTACAAAGGCCTTAACAAGAAAGTTCACCCTCATGAAGTATCCTTCTTTTGTACACTTATGTGCAGATTTATGAGAGTACCAACAAACGGTGGTTCAGTTCGGGGGTCCTCCCTCACACTCCCATTTTGAAGGAAGATTTATTGTATTGATCTCGGGAAGAGGTAAAAATTTTGCGAATGTAGTATCTATTGTGGATAACAATGGCCTTAGATGCAACCAAAAGTTTATGAATCTATCAGAGTCTTATTCTTCCATCTTGCAAAATTTGGTGAAGGATAAGATCCTTACCCTGCCGCCTTCTAAACTAGTCAAAGAACCATACCCTAGCTGGTATGAAGAAAACACTTATAGTCAGTACCATCGAGTTAACGAACATGATACCAAACATTGTATGCACCTGCATCATGAGATACAGGATCACATCGAGGACAGTAGTATCCATCTTGATAGAGGAAAAAAAACATGAACAAATCAGTGGTGAAAGCTAACAGCGAATTGCAGATATACACGAACCCATTTCTATCACATTCTACTAACATGATTATCGATCCTGTTGATTCTACTTCTCACCCTGAGGTGTTAACATGCTTACTATTACTCCCTCTCTCTGCCTTGCGACTGGTTTGCCAAATATAAAATTTACTTCACAAGACGTGCCAGCAAATGGTAAACCTTCCTCAATCTACATTCCTACTCACCTCAATGGCAACATTGTGGTAGGGGTCTTGGTCAACCCCATGAGTAGAGTGAATTTTTTCACGGAGGAGATATTACTCTTGAACTCCCTACAAAGGGAGGAGTATGACAAAACAAATTCCATCATCCATACACATGATGGAATTTCTCTTAAACCCTATGGATCGATAACGTTGTCCATCCTAGTTAGACCTAGGAGTGTAGACACGGTTTTCGATGTTATCCTCGAGTCGAACCTATTCAGAGTGAAGCTAGGCATACCTTGGCTAGCTTCCATGAATGTGATCACCTTTGTAATTCATAAGTGCCTGAAATTCTCCCATGAAGGTGTCATGCATGTATTGCATGACACTAGATATCAACCTGTAGTATCCCATGGAGGATACTCATTGGATCACTTTTGGCCCACTCCATTCAGTCTGCTCCCACAAATAACGAACCTAATTTACAATAACTATGTGAAGTATAAGATTGGATGCAAAGGATAGCCGAAGTTGACCCTTCCTATAGTTGAGCAACCAACTACCTCCTCTTCTAGGAAAGGGAAAGGAGAAGCTCACTTCCTCTCGAGTTGACTCATCCACTCCTCTCTCTTGGGAAGAATATTGGATGAACAAGCTCGAGTTCTACCTATTGATTTTGATGATGCCTCCCTAGTGAAATCCCAAGGTCAGGAAATTGGATCTTCCCAACAGGTCCCCAAGACCCTAGTACTATTTGTACAGCAAAAAGAAAGGCTCGCAAAGATATTTTTCCCCTCGAACTCTCCCTATTCCCTAGAACGAGAAAGGATCCACCCCTAAAGTGGTAGAGTCAACTCCTCCCATCATTTTTGAGCTTGCCCCTCCTTCTCCCATTCAGGAGTCCACCCTTCTACTAGAAACAGCTATGGAGGACACTCCCATGGTTGAGCAAGAATCTTTTTTCCCTTCACAAATCCCGACTTCCAGTTTGAAGAGCCATAGAAACCGCCTTGCACATGATCGTAAGCATCGACAAAAGGCTCTCTTAGCTGAGCAAGCCTCCTTATAGAAGAAGGAGGAGGAAAAGACTGCACCTCCTAATACGTCCTCCTCATTCTCTCCTTCTATCTCTAAATCTATTTTGACTCCCACTGTGAGTGCACATGCACCTAGAAGGGTGCAAGTGTTCATCGCTCCTTCGGTGGAGCTACCTTCGTTGACTTCTATCCCAGATGTCTTTCCTTTCCCAAAGCCCGTGGATATGGTGAACACTTCGGTTGTGTTCATTGCGGTTCTTTCCTCTTCTCCCTCAACCCTCCTTGTTTCATTTGTGGGGAATTCACGTCCTCTAATGAAGAAGGTAGATTATGCCCCCTCTAGCAATGGAGGACGTAAGAAGAGCCCACCTTCTCTGAAAGGAGGCCCCAAGTTGACTTGTTATGTCCTAATAACGGAACTAGTCCCAGCCTTCCCTAAGTTCATCATCGCTCTTGAGTCTCTCAGTGAGCCTAGCGATGAACCTCGGGTGAAAACTCCTCCATCCATCGACGTGAAACATGGCACTCCCATTAAATGCATGTTTAACGCGGTGGATGAATTTTTGACCTTGTCAGTGATCTTTACAAGGTCATTGACCTTGGACCCACAAAAGTTGAGTGATGGAGACCTCATCAGTCCCTCTACCTTGGCCCTTGTTGTGGGAGGATCAGAAGCTCCTCCCCTTAACATTACACCATTGCAAGATCATCATCCTTCCACCTTCGATGATCTAGAGTGGGATGCTGACAACCTCTTGGTCGACCAGTGTTAGGGGGAGACCCTCTTCTTGATCTTTAGATTAGATGCGTGTGTGTTGTGATGTGTTCCCCTGTAATATTGCTACATGTTCCTAGATGACCCTCATCACCCCTATTGGTGCTTGGATATAGGCATGGTTTTTGTGTTGTAAGCCTTCTTATATATGTATCTCTATTCTTCCATGTTTGTGATCGACTTTCAGAAAATTGGGGACAATGCAAAGCATTGGGAGCATTTAGGCCTCCTTCCATGTTGACCCAATTTTTTTATTTTTTACTTTGTCTTTCGTGCATTCTTCCCAATCTGGTTGGGGATTGATGATCTTTCTCCTCTTATTGTAGTTACCTGATATATATAAATAAAGGCATATTTGACACTGCGAAACCAGATCCCCTTGTGCCCTTTGTGTGTGATCTATTTTCTTTTACTTTCTCTTTATCTTTCTCTCATATTTTCTTTAGTTGTCCCTTTCATGTGTGACAACGCCTCTTCTACATCACTTGGTCTTTAGAAAACACATTTGTTGCCAAACAAATCTTTTCCCAAAGACCCTTCACATGCTTCTTTGTTAGAATTGCATTCTCAACTTGAAACCTTAATGGAACATGTTTCCTTCATCATGGGTTCATAAAGAAAGGACTTGGAAACCCTCCTTCGAAGTGGGAACGGTCTTAGTTTTCCCCTCACATGAGCGCATCTCCTTCCTTTTGAATTCCTTAATGAATTGAACATCTTTCAAGAGGATTCCTTGGTGATGAATTGATTCAAGAAAGAATACATTAGCTTTGAATGGTGTGTCCTTTGAGTGGACCCCTCTTTTTCACATTGGGTTCCCGAGGGACCCCTTCAAAAGTTTCCAACAAAGTTCTATAGTGTCTAGCTTGGGGGAAGCCCGACTAGACCGGCTTCACACCTCGACATCTAGTCTGGGGGCAGCCCGACTAGACTGTCTTCACATCCTCATTTCTAGCTTGGGGGTATCCTGACTAGTGTTTACCTTTCAAACAGTGCATCCCTTGAGTGGACCCTCCTTTCTTTTGAAGGGTTCCCGAGGGACCCCTTTGAAAGCCTTACAATTTAGTGATGGTCTATATGATTTTTCATTCACTGGCCTACGTGGCCGCTTCTCGATGTTTTTTATTTGTGGGTAAACATGTCATCATCTCTAACTCTATGAAGTCCCCTTTTCTTAGTCTCTCATGTGAGATTTCTTGGGGGATACCTTCCTTGCAGGTCTGCGGGTCTATAAGGTGTTTTCTTGGTTTCCTCCATGCGAGAGTTCTTGGAGGATACCTTCCTTGCAGGTATACGGGTCTATAAGGTGCTTTCTTGGTTTCCTCCATGTGATATTTCTTGAAGGATACCTTCCTTGCAGGTTTGCGGGTTTGTAAGGAACTTTCTTTCTTTAGTTTTGTAGATCCGTGGAACTAGGAAGTCCTCTCCTGCACTTCCGGGTTCGCAAACTGTGCTATGCTTCCTCATCAGTTTAGGTATACATCTCTTACGTTGTTACTTTGTTACTACTCTACTTTACCAAAGCACTCATCAGTACTCATGTTCACTAAAGTGGGGGAAAATTTATGAGCATGAATTTGCACCCCTAATGCAAATTCCCTTCTATCTCCTTACACTTTAGAAAATTGAAAGTGAAGGCTCAATTCCACTTAAACTCATTGCTTGCATTCCACTTGGCATCTTGTTTATGTGTCAATGGGGACGTTTCTGTCGAGGATGTCTGTGTGGCACGTAGACATCTACGCAACACGCTTACATCCCTGGTAGATTCTTGTGGCTAGAGACTACAGAGACATTACATTTTTTGATTGGAAGTCGAAGAGTAACATCCCTCTTTGGCTGGCCAACCCAAACATGGACGTTTTTCATCTTCTCCTTCATATTCTTGACCATTCCATCCATTCTCAAGTTTGGACGAAGTTTTGCAAGATCTTGAGTTCATCACTTCACATTTTCTCCACTCTTTCAAACATCCATTCAAGCTTTGTAGCATAATTCTTCACTCCATTGCAGCAATCTACCACTCCATCACTCTGATAGTGCAAGCACAGGACAAACTCCATCACAACAAAGACTTGATTTCCTCTCATTCACTCCTCCACAAGCATTGAGTGCTTTGGACAAAGGTGGTAAGCTCCTCTCATCTCCTCTATCATATTCGGTTGAGTAAGCACATACTATTTTGTAGTGTTTTTTTCATATGCATTTTGTATTTCCTTTCTTTATCATTATTTCTATCTTTACAAACTTGGTTGTTCGTGGAGTTGGAAACACCAAGATGAGGGTTTGATTGAGGCAGGCCCCTAAACAACCCCAACACTTTCCCTCTTTTTTGTGTGCAGGTGGAGAGATCTCAAAGCAAGCTAGCGAGAGGATTATTCTATGAAATTATCTTCATCACCCTCACGGTAATATACTTCTTCTATCATATTCATATTTACCTTTCTCTTTTCTTAGTCTTGTTCTTTACTTCCTAAAACTGTTATACTAGACTGTCAGTTCTTTCTTGGGATTCCAACCTTGTTTCCCTAGTTTTTTGTTTGTACAGACACCAACGCACCTGTGAGATGCCAACACACCATGCTATCATCCCAGAACCACACTTTTGTCCTCAGATAGAGAGCTACCTAAGATGCACACTTGAATCTAGAAAGTGACTCGTCTAGTCTTCCTTCAATTCCTGAGATTGTAGAGTGATCGAAGGACACATAGTCTTCATCATTCTCATCCCTTCTATTCTAACCTTCCTTTGAACTAAGGTAAGTTAGGGCAACCTTTCCTCTCTTTGCCTTTTGTGGCCTGGGGCCTTGCAGTGGTTGGTCACCCTCTCTTACACTTAGCTATCCAACGATGTAATTTTTTTCACTTTTTGACAATGTTAAGTCTTTCATCTATAATTTATTTTATTTGTGTGTCTCATTTTTGGCAAAAAAGAAGTGTTTGGTGTTTTTTTGTTATAAATTAATCATTCATTGAAATTTCAAATAAATTTCATTTTTAGAAACTATTCCATTCTACAAATTTTTTTTAAAAAATAAAAATTTCAATTAGTTTCCAAAATTTGTAGGGGTAGCACGGCCAAAATTTTGTTTTTCAAGAAGTGTCCACTTAGAAAATTAGTAAAAAATCAAATATTGATTAAAAAAAATCAAAAAAATTGTGCATCAACTACATACTGTTAGCTAATTTTTTACTGGAACGATTTTAAAAATACTAAAAAAAGGTTCACCGTGCTAGGGATGTACAAGAGTTGCTATGTTATGTTTTTCTGACAAAAACAACATCAATTTTTGTACATCCCTCTTTTGAACCCCTTAATCTCAACCATTTTCAAAATAAATTAGTAGTTTAGAAAGTAGACTCGGAGCACTTCAATCCTTGTTTTTGTTCCATCTCAAAATTTTGAGTGTAACTATCCTCAATTTCACATCCAAGGTCTGTATTTCCTGATTTCAACTTAAGCCCCCTTTCTGGGAACCATCTTTTTGCACTTACCCACCTATCTTATTGAGAACCACATCGAGAAAATTTGGTTTAAAGTATGTGTTTTGGGCCAACTGGTAATGTTCTACATGTTTCATCTTCATGTTTCCTTGTTGTCGATTTGGGTTGTTTGTGCGCTAGCGTGTTTAATGTTTGGGATCACATTAGAATATATAATAAGATTATTTTTGGTCCCCTCTATGTTCTGTATAGGATCACATTATATTTTTATGGCCGCCTTGTTGAGGTTATTGTTTATCTTCTATTATGTCTGACATAATTGATGTTTTGAGATCTTGCAAACGATATAAATGAAAGAAAAATTCAGTTGCAAGGTGTGGAAGAGTGTGGTGTGGTGTGCAAGTATGGAATGAAGCAGTGAGCTATGGAAAATAAAAGGGAAATGAGATTTAACGCCTCAATCAACAGAGTGTATTGTTGACATATGTTATAATTTTATATTTTCATGTATCTTGCTATCATACAATGAGTCTCTTTAGTAGGTCCTTGTAATTTTTATCTTTCCCTGAGGTTGTGCAACTCAGTACAACAAGTCCTTTGTATATTTCCCTAAGGTTTTGTGCCTTATCCTACAAGTCCATAGGTAGTGAGTCTTAAAATAAATTGTAAGCAATGAGCTTCCTATATTGAGAGATTTCTCTCTGTGGTTTTTCCCTTCTTGGGTTTTCCATGTAAATCTGGTGTTATCTTGTGCACATGTGTTCATTGTTCTATCTTTCATTTATGTTGATTTGTTTAAGTACCATTGATCTATTTATAAGTTTTTGACCCTATTAAAAGTCTAAATTTGCATTTTGTTGAAGGGTTTAAGATCTGTTGCCAATAGTGACATGGTGTGATGTTTAAGATGTTGTTTTTTTATTCTTTCCATCAAGGTTTGAACTCCATTTGGGTGCAATTGTTGAGAATTTATATTGGGGATGAGGTTCCTCATTTGTGACCTCACCAATTCATAGCTTCGGGTCAAAAGCATTTACCCCTATTAATAATAAAAAGGGTTTAAGATTTGAAGGGTTTAATTTTTTATAAATACTAATTCACCCACCCTCCCAATATTTGAGTGTACTCAACAACATCTATAGTGGATCAAATGGTCATGACAAAAGCTCTGTTGAGTGATACATTCAGCTTTGATAGTCAAGTAAATGTCAACAAGTTCATCTAATTCAATTTATTAAATTTAATTTTAAAATGTAAGATTTAACTAAATTGGTAGAATGATTACAATGAAATTTCAAGGTCATAATGCTCACTCTACTTGCAGCGGTCCTCCACCTCCCTATTATATGACAATGTCGAGTGTAGAGGAATGTAACTAGTAAAGAATTATAAATATTACATGTGAATAGTTGGAACTTATATGAATGGTATTCTTATAACTCACTTTGGATGTTTAATAGGTTAATGTTGGGCCTTCAACATCAACACTTGGTAGTCAAGTTGCTCGTTGAACTTTCACTCAAGTAATATAGAGAATTTTATTTTTGATATAAAAATTGTAAAATAATGTTAGGAAGTTTTGGTAATTGAATAGTGTTTAATTTTTAGATTGTGCAAATAGATAATCCTCCCAATTTTCATACAAAAGTGGAGCAAGGTGTTGTTGCAGCAATAGAAAATTTGATGCCTTTGACAGAGGCATGATGCAGATTAGTAAATTTTACATTATATTTGTTGTTTTATCTATCTATTATTGAAAAACCAAATGATATTCATTTGTAGTTTAATTTCTACTTAGATGGTTGCCACAGGGCTTCACAACTCTAGATTGTGAGTGTGCCCCTATTGTGGATGAGCATAGTGATTATTTGTATGTGATAAGTGTTTATTTTTTCTATGTCATTCTATAATTCAATATCTATATATTAATGTCTATGATTTTTATTGTATTAGGTGGAGGTCCAGGAAAATCTAAACAAGAGGTTGAGTGAATTATTTTGAATAAGAACACCATTGCATGCATCTACATCCACCCAATAGTCAAAGGTAAATCATGATCTCTTTCCTTCCCCTAGAGGGAAATGACTACATTAGGGGTCCCTTGGTTGTATTCCTATATGGAATTTTTTAACATACATTGTGTATTACATATATGTGATATTGTATGTCCATATAATTTTGTTGTAAGCCTATATGGCTTTCTTGTATAGATGTTATACTTTTATCGATATATAATGTTGTATGACAATATGGATTTTTGGTTAGTACAAATATTTTTTACAATGGTGTCCATATTTGCATTATAAATGATTCATTGAATAAATGAATAATGAACTGATGTAACTTTAAATGATTAATTTTATCCATATTTGCACTATAAATTATTAATTGAATTTAATTTGATAAGGCTCACTTTTACCATGTAATTGATGGAACAATCATTCAAAATTTTCCTCAAACATGTTTAGGACATGTGGATGAGAGTTTGAAATAGTCAAATTCCTTCTAGGGGTGTGGAATATCCTAAAGTCTAGGTGTTTTGACACATGTTTCATGTCTTAAAGCTTCTTTATCTTGTTATTTTTCACTCCTTTATGTCCTTTCCACTATCATTTTGAAAGCTATGACTACTTTTCTTTTCATGGAAAACCTTCTAAGTTATGCAACTAATTCATAAAACCACCCTTTTCCTTAATGTTCTTGAAGACTAACCACCGTCCTTTAACTCATGGCTTCACAATACCCTCCATAAGCACCTTGAATATCGTTGATTGACAAAATAATGGGCTAATATCTTCATGTCTAGTCCTTGTCACTCATCTTCTATACAACCCTTTGCCAGTGATCTCTACCATTTTATCCTTTTGAGCTCATTAAACTACCACAAGATTTTCTCATGCATTGTATTCCTTTATTATCCTATCCTTGTATAAGGTCACCATCATGGACCATGTTTTGTGTTACTACAACCTTTAGATTATATTTTTTAACTCAAGGCTTTGTATCAAATTATTTGTAATGAGGACATTACATAAGGCTATCTTCTATCCATTCTTCATGAGAACCCTTCCCTTTGAAAATAAGATTGTACTATGGCCATGTAGCACTATCCTTTGGTTCATGGGATTTTCAATATCTCAAATGACTATACTCTTTTTCTTCATGTCATTTTCCTCTTCTTTTTGAGGATTTTCTACTATCACTACCTACTTGAACTATCATCCTTTCATTAGACTTTTAGGAGGTCTCATTAAACTGACTCATGTCTCCTTGGTTATTTCCTTCTTGAATGTTAAGTTCACTATGAATAGAATTGTCACTATCTTCAAAATAGTATCTTCTACAATAAGATGTCCTCCATTTCTTCCAATCATTGTGCAATAATTGTTCAATCAACTTGTGATCTGTTGTTATGACCATGTCCCTCATGTCTTGAAGGATTTTCATACCTTTTTAAGAACTTTTCTATACACTAACTCCAATAAGTATGCCATATATGTATTTAGAGTCATCTTATACCCATATTAATCTCTCACATGAAATTATTGTCTTTGATAGTTGTATATTTTCCCCTTGATTGAGGTGGATCTGCTTGATCTTAAGGATTTAAAACCCTAGTCCACACATTAATGTACTACATATCAACAAATTAGGGCAAGCTAATTATTCACACACTATTGAACTTCAAAACTTGATCTCGACTGTCAGAGACCTCTAAATACTAGTACACCTAGATGTAGGCTCTCAAACCCTGGATTTTAGTTTTTTTGGACTAGGACGCCCATTGCCCATGTCCTTCTAGTTTAGATATAGATTTGAATACTAGGTTCCTCTCTATTTGCACTCTTTGGATCTATCTTCTATTTTTGTCTTTTTTTTTATTTTCTAGATTCTACCACAATTTATCATTTTGATCCCAATTCACCTAGTTTCATACATCTCATCAACCAATAATCACACCCCACAACATAAAAAGGAACCAAATCCCTAACTATCATTTTTGGCTCTCCCTTGAGGACAACAACCAAGCCATGTCTCTTAGTCAATTTTGTGTCCCTCAATGTTATAAGGTGGAATGATTGATTCAGGTTAGGGTGTTTAACTTAGATCCCATTTCACAATATAATAGAAGCCATCCAAATGCCGAATATATTCTTAAGTCAATATAAATTTTGATGCTAACTAATTTGAATTTTTATGTGCTACTAGATCATGAATCTTCTTGATTGATTTTTATCTATTTTAAATGAATTAGGGTTTGTCTTTTTATACAACACCTTAACATGCAAAATTTAAATATTTCATGTTAAAGTTGGTAAATAAAAACTAATTAGATGTGATTCTTTTAGAGCCATATTTTTTATTTATTTGTGTTGCCACAATAGTGTGTCCCTCTTTTGGGACATCCTGATTTTTGCTTGAAATCACATATATATATTTTTAATTAATGATTTAATCCTTAAGGGGTTCCATCTAAAAAAATTTAATTAAATATGGTTAGATCAAACTCCCTTAGATAGAACCATCCTAGTCCTAAATCAAACCCTCAATGGAGTCTCCTCCTCACCTATCAAGATGCTACCAAAAAACCACTTTTACTTCACCTTTTGGGGATCAAATGAGGTCATTTAGGAGATCTATTTTCTAAGTATGTAGCTCTTATTATAATCTTTCCAAAAATTGTAATTTTAAATATATTTAATTTGGTTATTATATTTATTTTCTATTTCTTGTGAATGTAAGTTTTTCACCAAACATTAAGGTCTTTGTTTCACACATGTGAAATTAAAAAAATTGAGAAAAAAATATAAAAAACAAATTCACACGAAGTATCGATGTCCTTATTTCAACAAAAAATGAATAAGTTAATATGGATAAATACAAAAAAAGAATGAGTTATTGAAGTAACCTATGTTTGAATTATAGTTAATCTCACTTCAAAAAAATTTAAAAAAATTGAAACAAAAAATTATCAAAAAGTATATGTGTACTAGATATTGGTGTTATAAAATCTATGTTTAAAAATTTATAATTTTATCTTCTCTTTAAACAAAGTTATGCTTTACCGAAGTTGTGTGTGTGAATATGTGGGCTAACTAAAAAGATAAACAAACACACCAATGAGACATTATATCAAAGGAAACTAATTTAAATGTAAAACAAACTCTAAAACAACAACTCCTTCAAAAACGTCCTATTGTCCTCTATCTCCAAATGATTTTATGTAAGTTGTTGGCTCTCAGTTGGTGTAGGCAACAACTTGGTAGAATGACAACCTAGAGAACGAGATTATGCATCATGCATTTCTATTGCTAAATGATTATGATATGATTTTAAGCTAAGATATGAAACTAAGATCCTATGAACTTGAAATGCTATGATAAAAACAAGATTGTTGGATGCTAGATAGAATGTAACTATAGTAATCACGCTAAATTCACCAAATCTAGGATACCTTTCAACTCACAAAGAGGTTGTATTTATATATTTTCGGAGGCAAAATTCTAGTTGGCAAAGATCAACAGTCGAAATTCAAGCCTGTCAAGATGAACGGCGGAAGATTGAGAAGTTGAGAAAAAGATGGAAGGTGGAGAAAAAGATGGGAAATGTTTCCTCCTACACAACACTCTCCATTCAAAAATGAAGGAAAGTTGTCATTTGTGCAATTCAATTATGAGGAGTTAGTTGGTAGTTGAGAATAAATCCTATAATTAAATAATTAAGTTATTTAATTATTTGTGACAATGAATTTAGAAGCTTCCATAATTAAATAATTAATATTTAATTATGCGTGAGAGATGAAAGAGGAAGTTAATTAAATATTTAAAATATTTAATTAAATGTGAAGTGAGGAAAGTGTTAAATCAAATATTTATAATATTTAATTTAAATGTGGAATGAAGAATTAGAAATAAGGAGTTTTAAAAAATATTCCTTTATTTGAATTTAAAAATTCAAACTTGTGATAATATGATAATTAATATAAATAAATTATGAAATTTATTTAATTTAATTAAGAGGAAGATGGTAATAATTAAATAAACTTATTTACTTAATTAGATTAGAAGAATTAGAAAAATGAACAATATAAATAAATAATTAAATTTATTTATATGTAGATGACTTTAGAAGATTAATTAAATAATTCATATTTAATTAATTATCAGGCTTGATTTATAATGACCATTTTTAGATGTATACATTTTTCCCCTCTTTGAAGTGATGTGTTTTACGCATTGCTTCTGTATACACCTAAAATTGGTATAAAGAATCCGATTAATTAAATACGAATTATTTGATTGATTATCCTAAATTCCTCTACTATTGTATAAATAGAAATAATTATTTATATAGTTCACATTCACATTCACATTTAAATTCATACAATTATTCTATTATCTCATCTTAATTAAATAAACAAAATTAATACTTTGTTTTATTTAATTATCATTTACCCTATTTTATTCTATCACATCATTTAAATGAATTAAATAAAGATTAAAAAAATTACTGATTAATTACCATATTCTTCTATTTTAAATTTAATAAAAAACTTCTATAGTTTGTTCTATTAAATTATTTATCCCTCTTTGGCTAATTTAAATAAATCAAAAATATTTAAATAAAGGCATAAGGAATATTCCTCTATATTTCCTCAAAACCAAATTAGATATCCTATGTCTAATGTATGTCAAAATATGTCAAAATTAATGCCTTCAAACTTCATGGGAAGTTTCGGAGACAAATTGCAAATTCATCTCTCAATCCTCTTCCATCAATCCTTCCTCTTCTCTTGCTTGGTGTTTTCATGGTTAGAGACAATCCCCAAAATCTTCTCAATCTCCTTCATCTCTCAATATTCAATCCTCCAAATTGAATCCAAGCCTCTCTTTGCTATCCTTGTGCATTTATGTTGCCAGGAAATCTATAAATACAGCTTCATTCAACCAAGAAAGGATCCAGATTATCAAGCTTATGCAATCTTACTCTGCAGGAAATCATCAAGCATCAAGCATCAAATAATTCAAGCATCCAGCATTTGAGAATCATAATCATGACTACCTTTTGTAGCTTCATCTAGTTTTTCATGTCAATCCATGTTACAGTAGTTTATTTTTATCATTTAGCATTATCACATAGCTTCACATCATTGCGTCAGCATCATTCCATTCTTTAGATTGTCATTTAAATATTTATAGTGTTATTTAAATTTGAGAGTACAATAGCTTAATAAATCTTTAAATATAGGAGACAATGAGACACTTTCAATAGATTATTTGCTTAATATTTGATACAATGTTTCATTAAGAAGTGTTTTACTTTGTTTACCTTATTCACACTTACAATTTGGCACCCACCATGGGGCATTAACCCCATATTTTGCATTTTTTTCTAAAAAGTGTCGCGCAGGTTATTGGCGTGTTCTGTTTTAGCGCTTCCATCAAAAACTATAGCGCATTCGTGGAAACCTATGGCTCTTTCGTACTCTGTTTCGGCGCTTCCGTTAAACTATAGTGCATCCGCTAAAAGTTTTAGCGCTTCTACTATAGCACTTCCATGAACTGTTTCAGCGCATCGGTCACCTATCTCCAGTATAACTGTTTTAGCGCTTCCGTGAACAACTTTGGCGCTCTAGATCTCTATTTCAACACTTTCATTTTAGTGCATCTGTGAAAAACTATAGCGCTTTCATGGATTGCTTTAGCGCTTTTGTAATTTCTATCTGGATCCGATGCGACCGCGGCCAGAATTTCATTTTGATACATTTGGACTAAAATGAACCAATCCTAGGATAATCATTTGGTTTAAAATTTATCAATCCTAAGGTAGCCATTTTGGTTTAAAATTTATCAATCCTAGGGTAGCCATCACACTTTTTCTATATCAGTTAAAATGGACACCATGATTTTTGTGAAGCAAAATCTTCACATAGATTAGCAAAATTTGTCTTTTGGGCTTAAAACAAATCATTTATCTATTGTGCTTGTATGGTGAATAGTCTTATGCTCTCCCCTTAACTGCGTGATCAAAATACCAGACTCATCCTTTATTTTCATGTAAATTTACGCTTTTGTTAAAACCTTTAGAAAGCCTACTGTAGTGGGAAAAAATACTCACCCTACGGGAATGACCTAAGTGGGAACACCCAAAGCCAAGGATTCCAACCCACTCTAATCAAAATGCAAGTTGTTGATGAAAGTCCAACTTGATGGTAGTGTGCAAGATAACCATCCCCAAAATATTTGTTCTAAATATTAGGAGGTCACAGAAACCCTATCTAAGAACCATAGTATAGTATCTAGCCGAGTCAGTAACCAAACATTATAATACTCACGGTGCAAGGGGAGGGAAGAATCTTCCCCCAAGACACTCACCATATAATTTCCAAGGACTGTTTTCTCAAAGGACGAGAAATCCAACTTTGAGTACGGACCTAGAAACGACAAAAACACAAGCACCCTCTAGAGGGTGACACGGCTATGTGAGTCAACGCAATTTTGAGATGTGGGTTGTTGAGTATAACGATGACCTTTTTGACCTCAAGAGTGAGTCTATCTGAATTGTATATTTTTCAAAACAAACTAGTGAAAATCAATAAGGACTATTCATGGTTCTTGAATATACACTATCTCTCTAAAACATATTTTCTACAATTTCCTTGATGTGTTTTCGAAAATCATTAAAAATCAGATAAAAGATCATCTAGAAAACTGCAAGTCAAATCAAGTTAGAAAAATTCATGATTCGAGAGTGGAAATCAACCAAGTTTGTCAAGAAAACCATCAAAATCAACAAACCCAAGAGGCCACTTGGTTATCAAAATCTTTTGAGAAAAAGGCATTTCTTATATCAAAGTTGAAAGATCTTATTACAACATAGAACCTTCATTCATAGGTATCATGATTTTGCTAAAGGTCATACACTTGATTACATTGTAGAACCTCTTTATTCACGAGATTTCTTCCAAAGGAGATCCCTCACACAATATCACAATCATAGTCAATGCATATGTCAGTCCTACATCCCACAACCCATGATAGAATACACCACAAGACTAGGTCAAATTTTGCAATAAGGAGTCTTAAACATCAACCCTTTATTTTAGCGCCCTGAACTCTGTTTTAGCGCTTCAAGACTCTATTTTAGCACTTCCAAGCAATGTTTTAGCTCTTATGATCACTTTTATAGTGCTTCCAACAAATAGCACTTCCAAGCACTATTTCAACACTTCCACAAAATAGCACTTTCAAGCACTATTTTAGCATGTCTATAAAGATAGCGCTTCCATCATCTGTTTGAGCGTTTTTGAACTCTATTCTAGCGCTTCTGTGAAATAGCGCTTCCAAGACCTGTTTTAGCGCTCCTGAACTTTGTTTTATCGCTTCTAAAACAGAGAGTTCCAAAACATACCAATTAGTTTGTTTGTCATCTGAACACGGATTTTTACCAAAACATAAGTATCTTTTTAACAAAGTCATTGTCTAGAAACCAAAATTAGATAGGTTCCTACAAGTTTTCAGTATTTCAACTAAAACATAGATCTTGCAAATCAAAAAGTGTCAAATCAAAACAAATCTTGATTATTATACTAAATTTTTATCATCGGGATATTATCATCCTATTTATCACAAAATGAGGCATAGTAATCAAATTTTTAACCTAGTCTTATCAATAAGATATATCATCTTATTTGACTTTGTTAAAAAAATCACTTGACATTTTCCAACATAGAAGATCAAAGTTTGGTAGAAAGAACAAAACACATGTATGCCAATCTTCACCAAGTCACAAAAGTAGAGGCTCTTAGAAAAGGAACTTGAAACATCAAACACAATGGCAGAGGAAAATCCCTGGAATAGTCTACGTCAAAGTGACAAAAATGAAATAACTCCAAAAGACATACAAACAGCCCAACAGGATCCAAAATTCCATAAATTCATGGAAAAGATCTTAGAGCAAGAAATGGAGAAATACTTCTTAATGTTGGTTGAATCAGGTGCTAAGCTTCCCAAAGACTTTGACGTAAATCGCCTAAGAGAAGCACCTGGAACAAGTGAAACTGAAATACCACAACCCACACAAGGTATAGATCTGGTTATTGCCTTAACATCCCAAATGCAAATCTTACAACAACAAATACAAGACATGACAAAAGAAACAACAAAAGGTATGCAGTGTAGGACATTTGTCTTTATCCTTTTGACTCAACAATCAACATGATACCTTTTCCTCAACACTATGAATTCCCCAAGTATGACAAATATAATGGAAAGACAGATCCGATCGATCATATTCGGGAATTCAAGACCATGAGCCTAGAGTTTTCTCAAGAAGAAACTTACCTGAGGAGATTATTCCCAAGAATCTTGGGAGGTTCATGTATGGAATGGTTTTCCAAATTACAACCAGGAATGAGGAATTTTGAAGAACTTGTCAACAGGTTCATCTCCCAATATTCTTTTAACATCCAACACAATGTCACGATAAGGGATCTGTATAACATGAAACAAAACAAAGAGGAGACATTCTTTTCCTTTCTACAAATATGGCGATGACTATTCGCTAGATATCCTCGATCCATTCTTGAGGAAGATAAAATGGATTTGTTCATAGATAATTTGACGGAGGAGATGAGTTATAGACTCGAATTATAATGTCCTCCTACATTCGAAAAGGTGATAGAAAATGGCCTTAAGATTGAAGAAGCGTTGGTCAAAAGAGGGGTTATTAAACATTTCAATGACAAATCAAATAACAAAAACTCCTCAAATCAATACCCCAAGAATGACAAACCAAAATTTTGGCAAAAGAACAGAAATACGGGGACCAACGAAACGGAAAGTGATTTACAAAATGCCAAACCAGTTTTCAACTTGACAGCATCTACTTGAAAAACAAATCAAAATAACGATCAAATCACCAATTCAAATGTCATTCAAAATAATGAAATCAGAAAAATCGTAAACATACCAAAAATCATCAAATCGGCGTAGGTTCACACGTTTAGGCCAAACATTGGAATCAACGATGAAAGAACTAGTCACAAGTGGTCTTATCACTACGCATGAAGCAAGATTTTGGGATCCAAAGGTCAAACCACCATGGTGGAATGACATAGATTATTGCAACTTCCACAACAATAAAGGCCACAAAACTAATGATTGCATGGAGTTAAAACATGCAGTTCAAGATCTAATCGACAATAACAAAATATATGTAGAGGGACACCAAAATAATAATGATCATATAGCCTTCAAGGACCATTTACCAAACTATAACAAAGGAGCATCATCTTCTACGAACAACAAAGGTACAAATATCAATCATGTCTACGATAAAATGATCCTTTGTCTCACCGAAGTGGAAAATGATAATACAGTTGGTCATAACATGAACAAATACAAAACCAATGACACTACCCCTTTGGATTTTCTCCCAAGCATACAAGTCTCTAAAAATCAAATAAACGTTTTAAAAATCAGAGAACGATAGGACTATCAACTAGTAAATGTAATGACAAGGAGGAAATCCAAGGTAGTCTTAAAGGGAGTTGCGTCTAAAAACACAAATCCACCTCCATCTCATTACAACATTATCGATCAGCTTCAAAAAATTCCAACGTAGATATCAATATTAGAACTCCTCAAACTATCGCCATCACATAAGGAGGTTCTAGAACAAGCACTAGTTGCCACTACGGTGCCAAAAAATCTAGATGTTTGCCAATTCCATGCTATGGTGGGGAATTTGACTACACCACACTGTCTATCATTCTCTGAACAAGATGATGTGTCATTTAACCATCCTCATAACACCACACTCCATATTGAAGTCTTAATCTGTAATCATCATGTCAAAAGAGTCTTAATAGATGGGGGATTTGGTTTGAACATTTGCACTCTAAATTTAATTCGTGCACTAGGGTATTCAGATGATGCTATTGATGCCCGAAGCAAAATGACCATAAAGGCATATGATGAGGAAGAGAGATCTTCTAAGGGACTGATTGTGTTACCCATTCAAGTGGGACCAATGATGAAACACATAGCATGCCAAGTACTGGAAAAAGAGTTAACTTACAACATACTCTTAGGACACCCATGGATCCATGAAATGCAGGAAATACCTTCCACATATCACTAATGCTTAAAATTCCCAGTAAATGGACAGGAGGTGACTATATCAATTGATTATAATCATCCTCAGCATTGTGACACACTTAGAATCTCTCAAGATACCTTTGTGCCTCACAATAGGGAAGCATCCAGTTCAAAGTCATCAAATCAAGAAAAACATCCAAATATCACCACCAAGTGGGTAGAGAAAAAGGATAAATCAAAAGATACAAGTCTTGTTGATACTCAATTATCAGACAATCAAAATTCCAAAACTTCTTTATCATGGAAATTTCAAGAGCAGGTCCAACTGACCGACAAGGGAATGGGACAATATGCTATTGAGAAATCGCTCAATCTTTCACAATTGATGCCATCTCCAAAGACATATGGCCAACCATCAATGGTCAAACATCAAACATCACTACCTGTCACAGTTCTAGAAGAAAGATTTGTAAAAGTCGATACTATAGAGGATGAATCAGACAACAAGGCTATCCTCGATTGGTTATACAAAGATGAAGAACCATCGACATCAACAAATATCAATATCAAGAATATCAATATCAATACATACAAATATGGCAAAGGGAAGGCTATTCTAGAAAAAATGGGTTATGAGGGACAAGGACCTATTGGAAAAAGGAATGAAGGCATCATAGAACCTATTCAGCCTCTCACTATTCATTTAAAAGATAAGATAGGACTGGGATAATCAAAAGAACAAAAACAAGAAATGACAAAGAAGGTTGTTAAAATAATCCTTCAGGTTAGAGATAGCTCTAAAATAGATTTAAATGAATATGAATGGGATATGTGTTCCGATATATCTTATACAAATATCCAAATTGATGTAATACAACAATATGCACCTACGGGTGAGGAGGGAAAAAGTTTTGGGTCTAGACCATTTGTATCAGGATCAGTAAATATTGATGACTCAAGTGGGGACAAATAGACATCAAGTGAACTGGACGATCTTGAAGAGGGTACCATCATTGATCTCGATATCCCTAATAATGACTATGATGACATAGTTGTACTAACCCTTACCCCCATCAACCTAATTCAATCTAATGACTTCATGCCTTTAGTCCATCCCAAACTTATTGATTGGGAACCTGTTGAACCTATAAATATACCCATATTTTCAAATGATGATGTCATCATAAATTTCCTATGTTGTGACGAACTTGGTACAAGTTCTATTCATAATTATCATAACAACGTGACTCGATAGGAGGGTGTCAAATCTTCCAGTTGCAAAAGTAAAAATAGGGATAATAGATCTAATGGTGAAAACCATTCTATGGCAGCATTAGATCTTGAAAAAGAAAAAAGAAAGAATGCATCTAATGGTGAAAACCTCTCTAAGGCACTAAAGATGGAAGATTTGACACTCTTCCAAAGCATTATCATGATCGTTCATCAGCTCTAGTGGAGCCAACACAGTCTATCAACATTGACATTGAAGAAAGAGCAAAAATCTTACATCTGGCAGAATATATGACAGATCAAGAGAGACCAGAATTTATCAAATTCTTTAAGGAAAGAAGCATTAACTTTGCTTGGTCATATTTTGATATGCCAGGCTTAGATCCAAATATACTCATGCATCATTTGTCTTTGCCTACAAGAATCAAGCCTGTAAAGCAAAAGTTGAGAAAAATGCATCCCCATATCGCATTAATGGTAAAGGCTGAGCTAAAAAATTATTAGATGTTGGATTCATAAGGTCTATTGATTATGCCGACTGGATATCAAACATTATACCTGTCTTAAAGCTAGACAATAGCATCAGGATATGTATGGATTTTTAAGGACCTGAATAAAGCATGCCCAAAGGATGATTTCCCATTACCTAATATAGACATCATTGTAGACTTAATGGCAGGGCATGCCATGTTGTAAATAATGGATGGTTTCTCCGGATACAACCAAATTAAGATAGCTCCAAAAGATCAGGAGAATATTGCATTTACATGTCCATGGGGAACCTTCTGCTGGAATGTCATGCCATTTGGTTTGAAAAATGTAGGAGAAACCTATCAAAGAGCAATGACCACAATATTTCATGATATGATGCACACCTTTATGGAAGATTGCATGGATGATATTCTAGCTAATCTTGTACTAGGGAAGGACATCTGCATATCCTGAGCAAAATCTTCACAAGGCTAGAGAAATTCAATGTCAGGCTAAACCCCAAGAAGTGTGTCTTTGGGGTCACATCAGCAAAACTCTTGGGATATATAGTCTCAAAAAAGGGCATTGAAGTAGATCCATCAAAATTCAAGGCAATAATGGATATGTCGCCTCCCAAAAATATTAGTCAACTCAGGTCAGTACAGGGAAGGCTCCAATCAATTAGGAGATTTATCTCCCAACTGGCGGAAAAAAGTCATCCGTTCAATCATCTATTGCATAAAAATGTTGTTTTCAAATGGGATAATGGGTGTGAAACAACATTCGATCAAATAAAGAAATATCTAATGTCACTACCTATTCTCATGCCACCTATAGAAGGAAGACCTCTGATACTATACATTGCAACAATAGATATCTCTTTAGGAGCATTATTGGCACAGGAAGATTATGAAGGAAAGGAACACGCCATCTACTATATCATCAAAACTTTAAATGGATATGAAATAAACTACACTTTCATTGAGAAATATTGCTTGGCGGTGGTGTTTGCTACTCAAAAGCTACGACATTATATGCCGACTCACACAATCAGGCTTGTAGCGAAAATTGACCCCTTAAAATATCTACTCAGTAAGGTTGCCTTAACAGGTAGACTGGCCAAATGGGTCATGCTCTTAAGTGAGTTTGACATTCAATATGTGGAAAGAAAAGCCATCAAGGGTCAAGAAATCTCCGAACAATTGGTTGAGGCTCCTTTACCAGATGATCGGTCTATGACAATGGAGTTTCTAGATGCAGACATTCTGACAGTGATGCCACAAAAATGGATATTATATTTTGATGGATCATATACACAGCGAGGATCTAGAGAAAGGATTTTGTTCATCACTCCCCAAGGACACACCATCCCAAAATCTTATAGATTGATGTTTCAATGTACCAATAATGTGGTAGAATATGAAGCATTAATCATTGGGGTCAAAATTGTAATTGAATGGAAGATCACAGAATTACAGGTATATGGGGATTCTCAACTAGTCATTTATCAAGTAAATGATGAGTATCAGATGAAAGATGAAAATTTGATGCCCTATAAATAGAAAATAGATGATCTAAAACATTTTTTTGTCAATGTCAAATTTGATCAAATTCCAAAGGCAGAGAACAAAGCGGCAGATGTTATGGCCACAATTGCTTCACTCTTACAATTACCAAAGAAATGTGGTTGTTATGAGTTTATGGTAGAACAAGTATCATGTCCTTCTTAAAATATTTCAAAATCCAATACCATATGTCATTTAGATACCACTGAAACCTCCATCTATGAGAAAACCTATGCTTACCTAAAGGACAATATCCTCCCTCCCGGTCTTTCTAGGAACCAAAAACACAGTTTCATCCACCAATCCGCCTGGCATATTTTAATTGTCGACATCCTTTATCGTTGAGGTCTTGATGGTACCTTACTCTGATGTTTAGAACATGATGAATCTGAGACGTCCTTACGTGAAGTTCATGAGGGTATTTGTGGCACTTATTCGAGTGGAATAACTCTAGTGACGAAACTCCTCTATTTGTGATATTATTGGCCATGTATGGACAAAGAGTCTTATCAGTTTGTAAAGAAATGCCAAAAATATCAAATTCGCAATAATTTGATTCACGTACCATCTCAAGAATTGCATCCATTCACATCAACATGGCCCTTTTGTCAATGGGGACTCAATTTCGTAGGAAAGATAAATATGTCCTCATCCAATGGACACAAGTTCATAATCACGACAACATAATACTTTACAAAATGAATAGAATCAGTTCCTCTTACAACTATCACTAGAAAACATACCATTTCATTCATATTGAATTACATAATCTGTCGGTATGGAATACATCAATCTATTATCATTGATAATGGACGACCATTCAAAAACCAAGATGTCCAAGAATTATGTGAGAAGTTTCATATCCAACATCGTTTCTCAACACCATACTATCCTCAAGGAAATGGCCAAGCAGAGGCCTCTAATAAAACAATTCTAAAAATACTCAAGAAAACGATTACCGATGTTGGACGTGATTGGCATGTTCAACTAAATCCTACATTGTGGGCCTACAAAACCAGTATCAGAATACCAACAGGAGCTACACCATATGCCTTGGTATATGGATCAAAAGCCATACTACCCATTGAAGTAGAGATTCCATCACTATGTATATCACTAAGAGGAATCATTTCAGATGAGGACTATAGAGTATCCAGACTTCAAGAACTTGAATTATTGGATTAGCATCGTCAACAAGCTATCAACCATCTAATGGCATATCAACAGAGAATATCAAGGAGCTACAATCATAGGGTAAAACCTAGAGTCTTTCAGGTTGGTGATTTGGTTCTAAAAGAGAACCCTAGAAATCAGCAGGACAGGGAAAAGAAAGGGCAGTTTGAACCTAACTGGATAGGTCCTTTTTTTATCATATCGGTGTACGGATCAAGGGCCTATCAACTATCAACATCAGAGGGGGATTTTTTCGATGAATCTATCAACAGTATCCATCTCAGAAAGTTCTATACCTGAATTTCCTAGTGCATGGGTCAAACTTCTAGAAAATGGATTCTTTGATGAAAACCTAGCAAACATGCATCTTGGTAATAGAAAATACAAAAAAAAAAAAAATGAGAAAAAGGAAAATACAAAACAAACAGTGTAATCAAAACATATGGTGAAAACCTAGAAACAAGCGTCGTATGTGATTCTAAACCATCTTTCCCATCTATTTGATACATATCAGGATCATTAGTTTGGCAGTCATTACCATTTCATATTATATCATTAGTCTTGACATCATTACATCTTTTATCAAATCATTTCACATAGGTCATGTCTCACTCTAGCTTGGGGGCAACATTTGGATATCAATGCAAACAGCAAAAACATCGGCTTCGCCAAAATGAGAAAACAACAGTATGACAAGTACTAAAAGAACAATGATCAAAGTGAAACATCAATCACCATTCGGAAAGGCATCAAACATCTGTATCCTATCGAGAAAATCCAGAAACAAGTCAAAAAGCCAATCTAGAAAAATCAAAAAACTAAAAAAAATGAGTCTGTGTCAGTCGAACTACGTGGTCTCAGCGTGTGTAATGTAGGCAAGGGTAATATTTGACCAGCCCTTGAGACCCCTAGGATAGGTCTTTGGTAAAAATCTTGGAAAATCACAAAAACATTACAACATTAGGATGGATGATCTAATTTGAATAATGATTGAAACACTCTAAGTAAACGGTGAATAAATTGTTTTCTTTTGATTGATTATTATCATTTAATTTGGAGTACTTCGATGATGTAAATGAACTAGAGAAATGAGTAAGAAGAATGATATTTTTATTTTCTGTTGTTTGTACGTTAATCATATAAAAGTGTGAATTTTCGGGGGATGTGCTATGCAAATGTATCACCGATGACATTTAGAATTCACACACTAAAATGATTAATCTCTGCCTGTTTTATGCAAGGAATGCTCAGTCATCTCGGTTCAATAATACCTAGATGCTTGTGTTCGCTTGCAATATCAAAAATCATGAAAGTAGTACTCAGGTCGTCATTGGTTTAACATATACCATTAACGCTTGTACTCACTTTCAACATCCTAAATAGCTCTATGATGATACCAAGCACAAAGTACTGTTAAAATGACAATGGTTTGCATATAGTTGCATGATAAAATTAGACCGCATTAATAATAAATTCTACATCTATAGAGTGTTTGTTACATAAAGGATTCCAATTAATGATTATGTTTTCTACAATATGATTGAGTATACTTGACATAAACCAAAAAAATCATCAAAAACATATAAAAGCATCATCTCATCATTGCAAAGCTTTTTATCATCTCATCATTCATGCATTTAACATCAAATAGTTGTGCATTTATTGTACCATATTCGTCACATCATATCATAAATCAATACATCATGTTCATTGCACCATATCATTTATTACATTATCATTTGTCACAAACTATCATTATTTTCAATATATCATGTTCATTGCACCATATCATTTATTATGTTATCATCCGTTACAAATCATCATTGTTATCCATATATCATACATCGCAAAATCATCATTTTCATTTTATCACATTAAAATAAATGCATTCACCATACATCCATACATTTCATCACATTAAAATAAATACATTCACCATACATCCATACATTTCATCACATTAAAATAAATGCAAATCATGTCATTATTATCCATATATCATTCATCGCAAAAATCATCATTTAGAACATCATACATCCATACATCATATATTCATACATAAGCATTTAAAATTAGAATCATTACTTACATAAAATAAAAGCATTCATCACAGAATCATCACATGATATATAACATGTTAAAATAAATGCATCCATCATAGAATCATAGATAGCCATCATAGATCAATAAAATCAACTGCATAATCATATATATCATCAAATGTCAAGTATACAATGAAGTCTGAAATAGGAAAAGATACATCGTCAAAAATGAGCTGACTTGAAGTGTACATCATGACTCAAACAGAATATCTCAAAATCACAAACAACATCTAAGATCTACTACTGCCAAAAGGTGTAGGCATAATGGGGCCAGTACCACCACCACGCCCGGATGGACCAAGATCTCCAGGATCTCTTTGTGAAGGTTGTGTCACATCCTCACTAATTGTCTGGGTATGTGTCCTACCAGTTCTCGAAGGGGCATAACTCACTCTTCGATAGGCAAGCATTGCATCATGATATTGATCCCTGTAGAACTCTGCCTCTCGACCAACCCGCAGAACCTCCCTCATATAATCCACAGTAGAAATACCATCAGCTACCCTCTGTAATGTCTCAGTAGTCTTTTGTGCCCTCTCAGAAATCTGTCTAGCATTGTCCCTCTTGACTGTCAAGGTACCAACCTGTGTCTGAACAGCTGCCAACTATCCATGGACTTGTGCCAATGCCTGTGCATGAGCCTGTGCCTGAATCTGAATTTGTGTCTACGTCTACAAGAGTAAACCATGTGCCTGCACTAACTGGCCCTGTAGAGTATGTACCTGCACCTGTAAACTACCAACCTGTCTCTGATAATCCACGGAAGGCATATCCACTGCTCGCCTCTTGTGAGGCCTACTCAAAGATGGACCGACACTACCTAGCCCACCCCTTTGCCACCTCCACCACCACCATCCCCATCATCGCCACTACTATCCTCACTACTGCTCTCAACACTGCTGCTCAGCTTAGTGTCATCTCCGCTATCCTCCTCACCTTGAACAACTACAGCAGGATCCTCAATAGCTCATCTAGAATGGTGATCTGAGGACATGGATGCAAAGCCAAATATGAGGCATACTCCTTTGTCATGGGTGCCTCTGCAATATCCCTGTGCATATCCCAAGTTGATGGTTGCAGAGTCTGGTATCCCTCCACTAATGTATCATAAGACAAGCATGGCCCCCAATCTGCTGTATCTCTCTGCTGCCGAGCATAATGAGCAACCCCCTAAGGCATGCACTGCACAATACCGTATTGCCTGTATACCCACCGCAGCAAAAATCTCTCTAAGACAAAAGGAGTCTTGTCAATTAGATACATGGAATCACACAAAAATTTGAGCACTCAATCATCCTCCTCCCACTGCTCGCAATCTAGATAAGGCCGCCAAATGACACTCTCCAAGTCATCCAAGACATGTCTCCAATGCTCTAACTTACCCATCCGAGACTAGGTAAGTCAACCTCTATAATGAAAAACATATGGTCTGCCTATAGGTCTATCAAGTACCGAAAATGGTCACGCAATGGAAAAATTCTCTCATGCCCAAACTTGTAATAGAGTCACCCCTGTTGATAGGCTGTGTCCTCCCAAGTACACCACTTGGTGTAAATCATGATAAAGGTGGGCTAGCATACACATCCCCCACGCATATCCGGTCCTGTGCATGACCATGCTCTCAAGAATACAGCCCCAACCCATAGAGAATCCCTTTGACTTGCGATCAAGACAAAGGAAGCCTCTAATGAATCCAGATAGCACTGTTGGTAGACTAGCATAAGCATCGGCCATCGTCCACCACCGAACACTCGGTCCTACAATATGTTGATCCTAGAAAACTCTGTGGAGTGCATCTCTCCCACCAGCCTCATGTGAATCATAAACTACGACCTCTCCAATAAAAGGTATCTGCGATATCTTCCACACATCCTTTGGTGTGACTATCATCTTGTCAGTGGGTAGATGGAAGGTGTTATGATCACTATGCCACCACTCAGCCAAGGCAGTAAGGAGACCCCGATTAATCCTAATCTGGGGCATATCAAGAAGACTAGACAGACCACATCAAGCTATGATCTGAATCTCACCAGGAGTCATATGGGGAATCAAATCAAAAGTCCATGGAAATCGCTCTCGCATCTGTAGGTTACCCAGACGCTCCTATCATCATAAAAAAGTTTAAAATTAGTACACTATGTCAAAAATCACAAGTCATTCTACTATCAGATCCAATCAAACTTTAGTATGAATTTTTGATCAAAATTCATGAACAAACATCAACTAACCTCACCTATCATGAGGTTCATCACAATCATCTAATCTCACCTATCATGAGGTTCATCACAATCATCTAATCTCACCTATCATAAGGTTTATCAGATATGAAATCATTTCTCACCTATCATGAGGATCATCACGAATGGGATTATTTCTCTCCTATCATGAGAGTAAGTCTTATTAATCATCAAAATCAGTCATTAAGGAATTTTCATAATCAAATCATACCAAACCGAAGAATGGACATGATCGAAATTGACGAAATCAAGGTTAACTGTGTCAAAATCTGCAAATCTGACATGGATGCACTAAAACAGGCATCCAAAGCGTTAAAAATCAAAAGTGTTATTTCATCATTTGGATGCGCTATAACAGGCACCCTAAGCGCTAAAGATCCAAAAGTGCTATTTCGGCGATTCAACGCGCTATAACAGGCTTTTAAAGCACTAACAAAATGAAAGCGCTATTTCATCACATCGATGCGCTATAATAGGCATCCAAAGCGCTACTTTAATCAAGGTGCTATGATAGACCATCAATGTGTCAAATTATTGTATCAAAGCGCTAGAACTTTCTAGGCGATACAATCAGGCATCAAAGCGCTAAATAAATCTATCGAAGTGCTCATTTATGAAAGCGTTAAACTTTTCTACAAAAACGTTAGAGAAATTAACGAAAGTGCTAATTCCTCAAAGCGCTACAACAGATAATGGAAGCGCTACACCGGAGTGCAAAGCGCTACAGCATGACATTGATGCGCTAAACTAAGAAGAACATGCCAAAAATGAAAAAGGACATGAAAATCAAGAAAGCACAAATTTTGAGGTGGATTACGGGTACATAGCAGAGGTCCGTAGACAGTCAGCCACTGGTGACGTCGACAACGCTCAAATCGATGAGTGTGGTAGAGGATCGGTATCTTTCTCCAGCTGGCTCAAATGTCTCTCTCACTAGGTGTTGAAATTCAAAAAGTACAAATGAGGATAAAAAGGACCTTTTTGACCTTATATAGGTTTTTCAAAAGGGATTTTTGAGGGGATTTCTTTTATTTTAATTAATTTTATTTATGAAATTAATTGAAATTCATCCACGGGCTAAATTTTATCATCAATATCGGGAGATAAATTATTTCTTCATCAAATCTTCGTCATATCATCATCAAATCATTGAAAAATCATAAAAATCATGAAATTTTCTAAAAATCCAAAAAAATAATACAATCATTAATTTATCTCCTAAGGGGGCATATTATCATCCATCATCTGAAAATCAATATCTGGGGCATATTGAATGTTTTTTTCATCAATACTGGCATTAGCAGCAAAATTTTCTTTGAAGCAATGTGTAAACACATCACTTCAAAGAGGGGAAAATGTATACACCTAAAATTGGTCTGGAGAATCCGATTAATTAAATACGAATTATTTGATTAATTAACATAAATTCCTCTACTATTGAATAAATAGAAATATTTATTTATATAGTTCACGTTCACATTCACATTTAAATTCATACAATTCTTCTACTATCTCATCTTAATTAAATAAACAAAATTAATACTTTGTTTGATTTAATTATCATTTACCCTATTTTATTATATCACATCATTTAAATTAATTAAATAAATATTAAACACTTTATTGATTAATTACCATATTCTTCTATTTTAAATTTAATAAACAACTTCTATAGTTTGTTCTATTAAATTATTTATCCCTCTTTGGCTAATTTAAATAAATCAAAAATATTTAAATAAAGGCATAAGGAATATTCCTTTATATTTCTTCAAAACCAAATTAGTTATCCTATGTCTAATTTATGTCAAAATATGTCAAAATTAATGCCTTCAAACTTCACGGGAAGTTTTGGAGACAAATTGCAAATTCATCTCTCAATCCTCTTCCATCAATCCTTCCTCTTCTCTTGCTTGGTGTTTTCATGGGTAGAGACAATCCCCAAAATCTTCTCAATCTCCTCCATCTCTCACCATTCAATCCTCCAGATTGAATCCAAGCCTCTCTTTGTTATCCCTATGCATTTATGCTGCCAGGAAATCTATAAATACAACTTCATTCAACCAAGAAAGGATCTAGATTATCAAGCTTATGCAATCTTACTCTACTGGAAATCATCAAGCATCAAACATCAAGCATCAAGCAATTCAAGCATCCAGCATTTGAGAATCATAATCATGACTGCCTCTTGTAGCTTCATCTAGTTTTTCATGTCAATTCAAGTTACAGTAGTTTATTTTATCATCTAGCATTATCACATAGCTTCACATCATTGCATCAGCATCATTTTTTTCTTTAGATTGTTATTTTAACAATTATAGTGTTATTTAAATATGAGAGCACAATAGCTTAATAAATCTTTAAAGATAGGAGACAATGAGATGCTTTCAGTAGATTATTTGCTTAATCTTTGATACAATGTTTCATTAAGAAGTGTTTTACTTTTTTTACCTTATTCACACTTACAGCTTCAAAGAAAAATTCAGATAACGAAAATTTTTGCCCTAACTTAAAAAAAATTGATTGATGATGCTATATGCCCCCTCGGGAGATAAATCGCGTTGTTGGATGATGTTGATGATGATATGAAGATTTGAAAGGATTCAAAGGAAATTCGTTGATTTATCTCTCGAAATAACACTCCACGTGGTAAAAATAAAAATAACCCTACCTTATTTACCCCCTTAAAAGGTGGAAAAAGGTAAAAGTCATTGTTATTTAAACAGTTGCATTTGGTGATTTTTGAGCTCTGTGAGAGAATATTTTGAGATGTCGATCCACTATGAGCACCACAGATTCGAGCGAGCCCGCCAACATCAACGACCAACATCATATGGACCTCCAGTAAGATCGTACAACCCTCCATTGTGAATTTTTGTTGAGTTTTGCATGAATTTTTAGATTTTTTAGATTTTTCAAATTCTATTTTAGCAAATAGAAAGTTGATTTAGCGCATGCGAGCTTTATTTTAGCGCATAGCCTAGGTAGATTAGCGCATTCAAGATAGCGCATTGATTGAACAGATTGGCACATAGGAATATTAGACTAGTGCATAGGCTCATTTAGCACATAGGATAGATAGAGTAGCACATAGGTGAAAACCATGTGCATACGATGCTCAAATAACGCATAGATTGAGGGCTTTACCGCATCGACTAGATTAGTGCATATGATAGATAATGTAGTGGATACACCTGATAGAATAGCACATTGATGATTTAGAGCTTTGAACCTTTGTTTTAGCATATCCATGGATAAAGTAGCAATTTTGCTTAATTAGCGCATTGAAAGTTTGTTTTAGCGCTTCCATGAAATTTAGCTATTTTTGAAACTTTGAGACAAATTTGATGATTTCTTGATGTTTGTTGTTATATTAGACAACTGATTTAATGAATTTGAGTAGCATCAAGGATATATTGACTTGAATTTGATGATGATCTGATAAATTTGTTCTCGTGTTTGAAAACAAATAGTAAAATGATTTTGATTTTGATAAATTTGCTTTCTAAAATGAAAAATAAATAGTAATGTTTGATATGATGTGAGTCGATTGGCTGTTAAATTTTTCTTCATGCCTAAAAAAAAAATAGTAGAGTGATAATTTTTTCTTCCTACTTAAAGAACAAATAGTAAAGAAAGGTTGATACGTTGCCAAGTTTGATTTGATTGTGATGATTTTGATAAATTTGCTTTCATTGCTTAATGAAAAACAAATAGTAAAGAGAGATTTGCTTCTAAGTTGATTTGACATGATTGTTTGATTTCATGATTGATTGATTCTCCTTTCTAATGATCTGATTAAATGTTGCATTGATGTTATAGGAGGATTTTAAAATCCTCTAGATCAGAGAGAGATTTCCTTGTATCTGGGAGATGACTCTTGGCCTAACCTAGCCAGAGATAGGCATTATCGTTAGATGTGGTTTGGGATCACTTTTGAGGATCTCGTGGTATAGGGTCAACAGGGCACTGTTGACCACTTTAGCTGAGAGATGGAATAGTGAGCATAACACTTTTCACTTGCTGACTAGAGAGATCACTGTTACACCCGAGGATGTGTACAAGATTTTAGGTATCCCTGTGGTTGGTGAGATTGTGGTTTATGGCCACAAGGAGATTGGTGGTATAGATGCTCTACGGAGATTTTTTCAGGATCCAGGCATTAGCGGGTATGAGATCCCTTGGAGGGATATGGTTCAGGGTTATGCCCCACTTCCCTTAGTTTTGGCAGGCTTTATTGGTGGTTTTCTATGTCTCGACCGCAGGTCAAAGGGATTGTCTATTGGTTGGGGCCGGATATTGGAGGATATGATCCTTCACCAAACCAAATACGCATGGGGATCCTACATGTTACCCCATCTATACCATGATCTCCATCAGGTGGTATACACTAATGGGAATAATATTTCTTCTAGGGTGACACTTCTGCAGATATGGGCATGGGAGCACATCGCCATCACCCACCCGTTCACAAGGAGAGACAGTCTACTTGGTCGTCCATATGGGTATGCATATACAGGTCCACTTGTCCATCCTAAGTTGGCAAGTTAGAGTACTGGCGAGGTGTGTTGGATGACATGGATACAGTCATCTAGAGGCCATAAGTTGGCTTTCATGCGTGGGATGATGATGACATTGACTTTTTGTACTGCAACATAGCTAGATCTTTTATTGGCCGCACCCCATTTATCATTGAGCGGTTTTCGGTCATGCGGGTGCTGAGATAGTATGGACAAGTATAGATGATACCACAAGGTGTGGCCCACTATGCTAGGCAGTAGGAGGATGTGGCAGAGTGGGGTCCATTTATCCCATTTGAGGCAGCGAGAGCAGAGTACACTGGGTTACAGCTAGAGTTTTGGGATATCCACCCAGAGGTTATAGATGCCTGGATGACAGAGGATTATGCAGCGTATTTCTATACACATCCATTTTCTAGGTTGACCAGTCTGAATGTACTTGCTCCATTGTTAGGTGGTCCCACATTACAGAGGGCATGCAGGCAGCCACAAGCACAGGCATAGGTGAGGGCACAGGCTAGACCACAGACAGGGGCACAGGCAGAGCAGCCTATTGAAGGAGAGGAGGATATAGGTGGGGTGGCTATGGACATTGACCAGGATGAGGATGACGAGGATAGCTCTGATGATGATGATGACGATGGGGATGATGAGGGTGGTGGAGGGAGAGTCTGCTTTGATGTACCATTTAGGACTCGACCCTATACAATGAGAGTTGTTGAGTAGCCAACTGCCACACTACCACAGATTACCATTAGGACTCCCTCCCAGGGTTAGATCGATTCATTACAGGCACAGGTACAGGCTCTCTAGAACCAGTTAGTGTAGGCACAGGCCATGATTACTTAGTTACAGGCATAGATGGCTCAGCCACCACCTCCCGACCCATAGATAGCATAGCTAACAACAAAAATGGGTATCTTGAGACAGCGGTGCTTATAGGCAGAGGGGGTAGACAAGAGATTACTAAGATCTGTACAGGGTACCTCTATTAGAGAGGTAGTTGTTGAGGGCCTAGAGACTACCAAGGAGTGTGAGTTTTATCAACAAAGTTATCATGAGGTAGTACCCCCTAAGTGGAGAGTACCATACACCATGTCAAGCAATAGGTCTCGTACCCACTCACACAACCACACTATGATTGCCACTAGGAGTGTGGGTCAGCCTATTAGACGAAAGATTGGTGATATCAGTGGCAGGGGTCCAGAGAGACCAACTACCTCCGGTGACAACAACAGTCATGATCCCCATAGTGATACTCCTTAGTGATGATTATGTATACACTCTTTTATTGTACTTTATATATCTCTTTCAGACATTTGATATCATTATACCTATGGAAATTTATATTGATGAGATTATATATGATATGCAACGATGGTTTTGATATGCATGTGTCCTTTATTATGCTATGACATGGATTTTTATGTATGCATTATTACTTCTATATGCCATGTTGTTTTATGATTATGATGATGCATTTTTATGGATGATGATCTCATGTATGATGCTATTTATCTTATGATGCGATGATGATGTTGATGTTTATGCATATGATATGATGTAAATGAAATGTGAATGTATTTTATGATGTTTTATGATGTTTTATGATTATGGATGCAAAATGATGAAATGGATGCATTTTATTCTTTTCAATGTATGTTTATATAAGATGATGCAATGATGTGGATGTGTTAAATACAAAGTGAAAATTATAATGAAATAAAATTAATGAGAACTTAATGAATGATTTCGTGAAATATGATTTGATGTGAATGATGTAAAAATATAATATGAAAATGATATGATGATAAATGATGTGAAAATATGATATTGATGTTATGATATGAAATGCAAAATGAATAATGGAAATCAATAGGAGAATGATGATTTGAAAATGTTGTGTAAAGATAACACAAATGCCAATGCAAATGATTATGTAATAAAATGATATGAATAATGAGAATTAAAATGATATGAATATGAAAATAAATGGTAAATGATTTGAAAATAAAAATTGAATAATACATGTTTTTGAAATTGTCATGAAAATGAATACTAAATTATATGAATCTATTGAAAAATATGATAATGAATTGATATGACATGAGATTAATAATGTAAGTGATGTGACAGAAAATGTTAATATGCAAATGATGAAGAAAAATGATAATGAAAATATGGTAATGATGGGATGAAAAATGATAATGTAAAAATGCAAAATGATATGAAGATGAAAATGGATATTTAAACTAGTGTTGAAAAATGTTGATGAAATATGCAAAAGTGACGATGACAATATGATGATGAAAAATGATGGGAATAATAAAAATGATAATGACATGATATGATGTGAATCTATCGGTAAAAATGATAATAATAATAAACTAATACACAAGATGATATTAATAAAATGAAAATAATATGATAGTGGTATGAAATGCAAAAGATGAAATGCAACTATTGATGATATGAAATGATATGAAACTAATGATGTGTAATGATTTTTCCCAATGTCCAAATGTACTCAATCTTTGTTCCAAAAAGAGATATGTATATTTTCCAACCTCCAAAAATCTATTATACAACCACTAAATGAATGCAATTTATATGAATCATGCAGTCCTAAAAATGCCAAATGAGACACTCACTGTTGTCATTCTGTGAACCAATTTTGCGCTTGATTTTCATCATTGAGCCTTTTGATATGTTGAAAGTCAGTACAAGCATCAAAGGGGATATTTGCATCGATAATGACCTAAGTAAAACTTTAATGATGTTTGATATAGCAAGTTAATACAAGCATCGAGGTATAATTGAACCAAGATTACCTGAGTATTGCTTGCGTAAATAGGCAAAAGTTAATCTTTTTCTTATGCAAATCCTGAAATGTCATCAATGATACTTTTTTAAACCATGCCTCATGACAAATTTGCATAGTAATAATGATTAACTTACAGACAACAATCAAAGAAAAATCATACTCCTTCCTTGCGACTCTAGTTCAGTACATCATTGAGTCACTCCAAAGATGTCATCAAATTTCAAAGCAACAGTTCAACTTATGCTTTAAGTTTTTCATTCATTTCATTCAGATTAAGATAATTCAGTTTGTGTCAGTTTCATGTCGCATAGCTATTTTGACCAGGCTTGATTGGATATTTGATTGTTGATCTGATATTTTGATACTTGACACATGTTATCGTTTGTCTGCCAAAATGTCCAAAAGCTGATTGCCCCCAGCGAACTTGTACTCTAACTCCCGATAAGACACAACCTACTACGAGGAATAACAATGATCATCAAGCCATGATGAAATCCTTGTCTTTTTAAGGAAAATGTTGGGGGCATGATGCGGATATGATAGCCAAGAATGTATGTGATGCTGATGAAAAATGGCTATGAACAATGCAGAACGTAACCTAATAGATGGGAGAGCCCGCTAATTCACAAACAATGTATGTTTGCCAGGTTTTCACCATATTTTTTTATTGCACTTTTTCATATTTTGTAATTTTTTTGTTGTTACCAAGATGCCTATTTGCAAGGTTTTCATCAAGGCAATGATTTTTTTATTTTTCTCTTTTTTTGTATTATTATTTTTTTATTTTCCTTATTTTTATTTTTATTTTTTGGTATATCAAAAGGATGCCTGTTTGCCAGGTTTTCACCTTGATGATAGTTTTTTTAGGACTTTTTCTAATTTTTTATGGATTTTTCATGACTTTTTGTGCTATTTTTGTATTTTTCTAGGATTTTTTTATATTGTTTTTGTATTTTTCAAACATAGAACTTCTTTAGATGAAGGTTGTTGGTTGGATCTTCAAGCAGGTCCCCTTCTGGCGTCAATAACTGATATGCCCTCGAGCCATATGTTGCAATGATGATGAATGGACCCAGCCAATTGGGCTCAAAATTTCCTTTATTTTCTCGATCTTATTGGTTGTGGGGATTCTCCTTCAAGACAAAATCACCCACTTGAAATGTATGTGGTCGTACTCTGTGATTGTAGCTATGGGACATAATTTTTTGATAACCCTTCAAGTGATTGGCTACACTTTGTTGCCACTCATCAAGTAGCTCTAGTTCTTGCAGTCTCGAAACTCTATAGTCATCATCAGTTATAAGTCCCTTTAGTGAGACTCGAAGTGATGGAATCTCAAATTCCAGTGGCAAGATGGATTTTGTTCCATAGACCAAGGCATATGGGGTAGCACCTATTGGCGTGCGAATGTTGGTTCTCTATGCCCACAAAGCTAGATTTAACTGGACATGCCAATCATGACCGGCATCATTCACCGTTTTCTTTGAGATCTTCATAATTGTTTTGTTTAAAGCTTATGCTTGGCCATTCCCCTGTGGGTAATAAGGTGTAGATAACCTATGTTGGATGTGAAATCTTTCACAGAGTTCGTCAACATCTTGATTTTTAAAAGGTCTTCCATTATCTATGATGATGGAGTTGGGGATGCCATACCGACATATGATATAGTTCAGGATGAAAGATGAAATTTTTCTATCAATGATTGTTGTTAAGGGAACATCTTCAATCCACTTAGTAAATTACTTAGTGGCCATGATAATGAACTTGTGTCCATTTGATGATGATGGGTGTATCTTGCCAACTAGATCCAGTCCCCACTGAGCAAAAGGCCATGTTGTAGTGAAGGGTTGTAGTTCCTGAGTAGGAGCATGGATGATATTTCCATGAATTTGACATTTCAGACATTTCTTCACAAAGATGAAGGATTCATTTTCCATAGTTGGCCAATAGTAACCCATTCTAACAAGTTTCTTAGCCAAGGTTAGTCCACTTGAATGAGTCACGCAAATACCACCATGAACCTCTTGTAAGGCCTTTTCTGATTCATCACGTTCAAGACATCTAAGGAGGGTACCATCAAGACCACGTCGGTATAAGGTGTCAGCAATTAGGGTATAGAGAGAAGATTGGGGTATGAAATTTCTTGTCTGATTCTGAGACAAATCTAGGGGTAAGATAGTATCTTTCAGATAGGAATAGATTTTGTCGTATAAGGGTGAATCAGAACCAGTTAAGTGAAAAATGAATTGGGTTTCAGGATTGTCATAGGTAGGGGAAAATAGTTGTTCCACTAGGAATTTGTATTGAGCCTGGTTCTCGGATAATTGCATTAGTGATGCAATTGTATCCATGGCATCTATAGCTTTGTTGTCAATCCATGGAATTTGTAGGAACTTGATCTCAACAAAATACTTATTGAGATCATCCACCATGCTTTTGTAAGGCATTAACTTGTCATCTTTAGTTTGATAGTCATCATTTATTTGATTTATGACAAGTTGTGAATCACAAAAAACTTGCAGTTATGTGATTCTCTAGTCCAATGTGATTCTCATTCCAATTAGCAATGCTTCATACTCGGCTATGTTATTTGTACAAGGGAACATCAACTGATAAGACTTTCGAATGGTATGTCCCTAAGGCATGATAAAAATAATTCCTACCCTCGAGCCATATTTTGTGAAAGATCCATCAAAATAAAGTGTCCATGATTGCTTAGTAGTTGTTGTGAACACATTTGCATCAGGGAATACAATGTGCATTGGATGTTCTTCTTGTAGTGGTGCTTCTGCCAACTGATCTACAATGACCTTTCCTTTTATTTCTTTTCGATCCACATAGTGAATGTCAAACTCGCTTAGGATCATTACCCATTTAGCTAGTTTGCCACCTAAGGTTGCCTTGCTCAGAAGATAATTTAAAGGATCAATTTTAGCCACAAGTTTGACTATATGAGCCAGCATATAGTGTCACAGCTTTTGAGACACAAACACAACTGCCAAACAAGATTTTTCAATGAAAGTGTAATTTAGCCCATGACTTGTCAAAGTTATGTTGATGTAATATATTTGCTCGTTCTTTTCCTATTTTGTCTTCATGTGCTAATAATGCCCCCAAAGATACTTTTGTGGCAGAAATGTACAGTATGAGTGGTTAACCTTGTACTGGTGGGCTCATTAAATAATATTTGATCTGATTGAAAGCTGCTTCGCACTTGTCTTCCCATTTCAATGGAAAAAATTTATGCAAGAGATGTGTAAATAGAAAACTCTTGTCTGCCAATTGTGCGATGAATCTCTTGATTGATTGTAGGCATCCTTGTAATGAGTGCAGTTGACTGATGTTCTTTGGTGGTGGCATTTTGAGGATGTCTTTTACCTTCGCTAGATCCACTTCAATTCCCTTTTCTGATACGATATAGCCCAGGAGCTTTCCAGATTTTACCCCAAAGACACATTTCTTGGTATTGAGTCTAACCTTAAATTTTTCCATTCTAACAAAAATCTTAGATAATATATCTAGATGTCCTTCTCTTGTGTTTTATTTTGCTAAGAGATCATCTACATAATCCTCCATGAATGTGTGCATCATGTCATGAAAAGGTGTAGTCATTGCCCATTGATATGTCGCTCCTACATTTTTAAGTCCAAACAATATTACATTCCAACAATATGTACCCTAGGGACATGTGAATGTGGTCTTATCTTGATCTTTAGCTGCAATCTTGATCTAGTTATACCCATAAAATCCATCCATCAAAGAATACATAGCATGCCCAACTGTTAAGTCCACAATTGTGTTCATGTTTGGCAGAGGGAAATCATCTTTTGGACACGCTTTATTTAAATCCCTTAAATTTGTGCGGATTTTGATTCGTCCATCCGAGTTTGACACATATACGATGTTGGAGATCCATTCTGCATAGTCAATAGACCGAATGAATCCTACATCTAATAACTTCTTTAATTCCTCTTGGACTAGTAATGCAACATGTGGATGCATCTTTTTGAGTTTTTGTTTCACAGATTTTTCCCTCGGCTTGATGGACAAATGATGCATGATAAAATTTGGATCTAATCCAAGCATATCTTCGTATGACCATGCAAAATTGATTTGATTATCCTATAGGAATTCTATGTGTAGACACCGAAAATTGGTCTAGGCCTGTGAGTACACATTCAACATAATTTTCTATAGTCCGTGGTCTTGATTAAATAATGTTTATTATTTAATTACCTTTCTAACACGTATTTCTTCTATTAATTAAATACCCCTTTTTAATTAATTCATTAATTCATTATTAATCTTTATTCAACTTGATTAATTAAATAAATCGTATTTATTTAATTATGTTGCGAACTAATTAATTCTTCCCCCTTTATCTATCAATTAAATACCCCTTTATCATACTTTTCCAACTATAATTAAATATCTTTATTTAATTATTCATTTAACCTCCTTTTCAACTATAATTAAATATTTATTATTTAATTATTCAATTCCACCCTTTTCGAAAGTCAAATTAAATAAATTATCTTTATTTATTTAATTAAATCTTCATCTTCCGAATATTGAATTAAATTAACATTTAATTCATATTTATTTATTTATGTCACATTCCTCTATCATTCAGTTATCTAATTCATTCACTCACCTTCTAACTTGAGATCTATTTTTAGTTCTCCAGTTATCTCTGAATTCAATTGTTGATCATCTCTATAGGAAGACTCTCTGTCACAACTAGTTGATTAACTAGTTCTAACTTATATGCATGTATGCATCTATTAATTAAATATCTTTTATTTAATTAATTAATTTAATTATGCATTCGAATTCCTCATCTTCGAGTTTTGACTTTGTCTTTGACATTCAAAGTCTATTTCTTCTATTTTTGAAGATTCTTAACTGAAGATTAAGATCTTGTTCTATTTTTACTCTTTCCTGACTCATGTTTTAACTCACATTCTATCTGATAGAACTCACATCGCATGGTATTCATCAATCTCATCCGTTGATCTCTCTTTCAATCTGAGCCGATCGTTCGAAAACACAAAATCTATAAAATGGTCTGTCACTATCATTATTCCTCCTCCCGAAATCATACACTTTTGAGAAGAGAGATTCATATTCGATATTTTGCTTAGACACTCGACAAAGCTATACTTGCATTCAAACACAGAAATCTAAGGGCAAGAATACTGAAAAGGCAAAATGGAGAAGGACAATCAAGATAATTCGAAAGGATGAACGCATATTCGGTGAGATCATTTTGGTTTTATTAGTTTAGTTTATTTCCTCGTTCTTTGTTGTTAGATTTTAGATTATTATTTAGATTAAGATTTAACTTTGTTATTCTAGCTTGCAGAAAAATCTGTGATGTTACATTTGGTGAACCTGACATGAACACGCTTCAAAATCCGTGCATCTTTTTTTCGTTTTTCCATTTTTCCGTTTTTCCTTTTTTCCATTTTTTGTTTTCTGGTTTTTTGCAGATTTTTGTATGGCACACCGCATTTGTTAAGGGAAATGACGCATCTGTATCTGCGAGTTGCATTTGTCAAAAATAGTGACACATCCGTCATCATGAACTGCATCTGCAAAGTCATGAACCGCATCCGCCTGTCAACAATTTCACGAGCCACATCCGCTTGTCAACAGTTGAACCGCATCTGTGGCTCAAAAAGCCGCATCTGCCTGGTAAAACTTTTTCATTTTTTTATTGATTTCCATACGTTCATATTTTCATTTTCACTTTTGAAGTTGTTTTGATTTTCGCTAATGGTTGATTTCAATTGTGTTAAGGGGGAATAACATAGTATTTGCAGAACGAAGCTTTGAAGACAATTAAAAACCTAAGACAATTTTCTGTAGGACGAAAGCTGAAGACCATGAACTACTGATAAATTTGCATGCAGGACCTAATGCCTATGTGTTTATTTATTTAGCAAGTTTTCTTTGGTAGATAGACAATTATCGTGGAGCTCAAAATGAATTTTTTGATTGATAGATAGAAAATTGTCATTTGGATTAAAAAGAACCACTGTCCTCTTTGTTTGGTGCTTTGCACATATCTGTAACCCTTACGATTCAGTACACCAAAGTATCCTCTCTCCTTACGTAGTCATGCAATCCTGGGTGTAAGAAAAACGGTTGCTGACTCTAGAACTTGGGCCTGTCTTGGTGGGAAAAAGTACTCACCCCAAGACGACTAAGACCAGTAGCACACTAAAGCCAAGCGACTTCCAGCCGATATATAAAAGTGGATTCTTGGGGAAAGCCCAAGAATCACACACACTATTCCGACGAGATGGACAGAAATGGCCTCTCGTCGATGTTGGATAGTGTCCCATGAACGGAATGCCCTTATTAAAAATCTTGTTGTAGAATTGTCAAAAACCTATCTATTTGCTGGTGTAGCAGGTGCATAACCTGTGAATTCGTCTTACAAATTTATGGTTCTTGTGTTGAGGTGACATGTATGCCATGGGATTTTCATGGATACAGTAGCTTGGCTGCTCCGTATAAGTGAGTGTCATGGAGGGGAGCCAGTGGGGTCAAGCTACTAGTCATCCGCCTTGAATGTGCGTAGCTAGAGAAATCCAAGTAAGAATTCAGCAAGTAATGTCCAAAAAGCCTAGATTGTAATTGTTTTTCGAGTCTTAACAGTCCTTTCATCACAAAAACTAAAAATATATTGATTGTTGTGTTTTCTCTTTGTTGTATTCGTCAAAATCTTGATCAAACAAAAAAAGTCAGTCAACAACTTTCAGGAAAAATTCAACTGTCAAAAAACTAAATCACAATTGTCAGTTTAAATGCCGCATGAGTCATAGCGAGTCACATCTGTTAGGGGAAACACCGCATCTATCTGTCAAAACATTCACTTTTCACAGTTTGCATATCATGGGTCGCAACTGTCACATTTTGAGTCGCATGTGTGCATTCAAACCGCATCTGTCAGTTTCAAAACCGCATGTGTCCTGGTAAATCGCATCTGTCAGTTTTTAAACCGCATGTGTTTTAGGAAATCACATTTGTCAAAGGAAAAACCACATGTGTCCTAGTAAATCGCATTTGTCAGAGGAAAAATCACAATTGTAAGGAAAACCACAACTGTTAGGTGAACCGCATTTTCTTGTCAACAGAAAACATCAAAAACCATGAGTTAAGTCTGAAACATCATTGTCACTATTTGCTTTAGGTTTTTAGGATCAACCTTGGATTAGAAACTAGTTAATTTTTCTCAAATCCCTTGCATCATTAGATGTCATATGCGTCTTAGTTACCATCATTAGGTGTCATATACGTCTTAGCTCCCATCATTAGGTATCATATACGTCTTAGTCACAGTAAACGTCTTAGTCATAGTCATCCTAAGTTGCATACATATAGGTACTCCCTAGGAAATTGCATATCATAGAATAGATAACTTTCCTCATCTTTGGAAACGTTCATGTTCCAATTTGTCACAGTCATTGAACCTAGTCACTTTGGTCCCATTTTGTGAATCTTTTTTAGCTCAACAGTCTAGTTCGAAAAATTCACCTTTTCATTCTGTCCTTGTCATACAATTAGGTTCCTTGGTCAAAAACAAATTTTTGCATGCATTTATTCCATAGGTGGTAAGTTATACCCGTCTTAGACTCATTTATCGTCATTAGTCCACTCAGAATTTTGCATATTGTCCGTCTTGTCATACATCATTTTAGATCTTTAGCAACATCCATATTGTCAAAAAAAAATCCAAAAACATAAACATAGGTCATATCAGTTTTTAGACATAGTCTACATTACCCATTTTGAGCAACTTTTTCATGGTCGAAACAGGGTCCAAAAATAAACACAAAGCAATGACAGACCCCAACAAATTCATCAATCCGTTCGGAAACCAAATGTCAGGCAGCAAACATCCACAAAAGTCTTTACTTGAAAAACATGTCACTAGAGACACACATGGGCAGATTTACATAGAAGACATAGATGCAGCAGTTCAAGATCCTGAGTTTGCATCCTTAATGGATGAGTGTTTGCTAAATGATCCACAACGCTATTTAGCAAAATTGCTAGTAGAAGGTGCCACACTACCCCTAGGATTTGATGTCCATTCTTTGGCAACACAATCAACTCAACCAACACAAACTGCGACATCTATTGTCTTTATTCCCCAAATAACCGCAGCGATACCAACAGGTCTATCAACACAAACATTGTCAATTGTAAACACAACCCCTTTTAACATAACACAAGGTTTACAATTCACTGCAGGAGCAACTTCCTCCAACCCCTTTGGCACCAACACAACTGGTAAGAGAACCAAAGTTGGTGGAAATATACCTATACCAAATCAGACAATTTAGACAGGAAGCATTCCTATTCCAAATCAGACAATTCAGACAGGAAGCATTCCTATTCCAAATCAGACAATTTAGATAGGAAGCATTCCTATACCAAATCAAACCATTCAGACAAGGAATATCCCTATCCTGAATCAGAATATTTTGACAGGATATATTCCCTCGCCCAATCATAACCCGTCACAAAACATGGCGTATCAGAACATCTACATTGATCCAAATAAAACGAACACCATGTCCTTAACACAAGTCGACATCCTTCAAAACCAAATGTAGACTCTACAACAAAAGATGGATGACATGTCTATGTTAGGCAAATGAACTATATCAGCACAAGACCTATGTCCATGTCCATTCAACAAAGCACTCTATATGACACCTTTCTCCCATGGATACATTATACCAAATTTGCCTAAGTATAATGGAAGGAAGAATCCTTTAGAACATATTAGAGAATTCTCAACAGCATGCATGGACATATCGTATGACCCCACTTACTTGATGCGCCTATTTCCATGAACCCTCATAGGGATAGCGTGGGAATGGTTTTCCAAATTTCCATACGGTATACGATCCTGGGTGGAATTGGTTGAAAAGTTTGTCAAACATTTTTCCTTTAACATAGACAACGAAGTAACCATAGCAACCTTGTGCCACATGACACAAGAAGATGGCGAGACGTTCATCACTTTCTTCTAGAGATGGAGAAGTCTAGCTAGCCATTGTCCCGTCGAAATACCTGAAAAACAAAAGGTCACTATCTTCCTCGAAAACATCAACCCCAAAATGAGAGGTGACTTACGGGTACACTGTTGCACTTCATTCATTGAATTGGTACAAAAGGGGATCATCCTTGAAAAGGGCCTTATTGACAAAGGCGAAATCAAAGTACCAGGTAAGAGCCCAATTGTCCAACATCCAAATGTGTCGAATGATAGAAACAAGTTCTGGTCTAGGAACAAGAATGTCATGAATGACGGCATAGTTGATGCTAAGCACATGCATATTGGACTGGTTATCTCCCTTAGATGATACAACCAACAAGCAGACATGATGAACAGTCCTGATCAAATGGCTAACTATGTCCAGAATTCACAACAACAAAGACCACAACAAAGGAGATTTCCAACACGATAATTTACACCTTTAGGGAAACCAATCGAGGTAGTCTTAAAAGAATTGGTCAAACATAATCTTATCAAACCTTTAGAACTAAGAGAGTATGATCCTGGATAGTTCAAACCTTCATGGTGTGTCGATAACGCTTTCTGTGACTATCATTGAATGAAAGGGCACATCCTCCAACAATGTCGCCAATTAAAGAACATCATACAAGACTTTGTTGGAAACAGAACCATATAATTTGGGGGGCAGAAAAAAACTAAGAACAGTGATCATAAGGTCTTCACAGACCCGTTACATGACCACACAAAAGGAAAAGCCTCCAACTCGGGACCCCAGAATAATCCATCAACCAACTATAACAATACCAAGTATGACTATGGTAAAGGAACGATCATAAACCACCTCTAAGCCACAAAAGAGAATGTCAATACTTTTACCATTAAGAAGCATCCAGAATGTAATGTAAACACTCACATAACTAAGATTACTATTCCTGGTCCTTCTTCTGATCCATCTATGCAAAATTCCAAGTTCAAGTACAACCTTCTCGATCAATTGAGTAAAACCCCCACGCAAATATCTATCTTGGAATTGTTGACCTTATCACCTCAGCATCAATCCATTCTTGACAAAGCTCTACAGAACACAACTGTTCCTATAGACTTAGATGTCAATCATTTCGAAGAGATGGTGGGATATTTGACCAAATCGCATCATGCCACATTTTCCCAATAGGATTACTCAACTGAAAAGTCAGATCATAATGACCCCTTACATCTTGAAGTCTTAGTCCATCAAAACAAAGTCTGACGAGTCTTGGTAGACGGAGGAGCAGGTTTGAACCTGTGTACCCTTAAATTGGTTAAGGCATTAGGATTCTCGGAAGACTGTGTAGATACCTCTAAGAGTATAGTCATCAAGGCTTACGATGATGAGGAAAGATCGTCCAAAGGATTTGTCACACTCCCTATCCGAATTGGCCCAGCAATCATGAACACCAGCTTCCAAGTCTTGGATCTCACCTTTCCGTACAACTTGTTGTTAGTGTTGATGTTAATTCAGCGTCGGTCTTCACTAATACATGGGCCGACCTTATAATTAAGTTATTCAATGTACTTATTCTGGCCGACTTTATTTATTATTAAATGTTTATCATAAGGCCGACCTATATGAAGAGGCGCCAAGAAGGTATATATACAAAGTCACCTTTTGATGTTGATACACATTCGAATACACACAAAAGAAGTTCGCTATTTTGGCAGAGCAGAATTCGCAGTCATAGAAGAAGCTCATACTTGGATTCGCATACCTAGAAGAAGTTCATACTTGAACAGCAGATCATCATTTTGTAGCAGCAGACCGATTTCAAGGAGAAACATATTCATTTGTATCTTTGCATCTAAGAGAGATGCTATTATTCATTGTATCAAATTCGGCATTGTGTTGGGCCTGAGTTCAAGCAGATTTCTGCTCTTATTCCTTCAATATATAAGAGATATATTTGCTGGGTTTTTCTCCCTCAAGAGGAGGGTTTTCCCAGGGTATCTTGTTGTGTTCATTGTCTTATGTTTTGCATTTCTTTTATTCAATTGATTAAATAATCTGATCTAAGAAACACTAACATGGTATCAGAGCGGGTGTGAAAAAGATCGTGATCAGATTTAGTTCGCAACACTTATTCTTTTTCAGTCTATCTTCCAAATTTCTCAAGATGGTGAACGGTCTGAAAATCGAGGATAGACTCGAAGGGATCTCGAACTACATATCATGGAGATTCAGGTTCATGCTAACCTTGGAAGAGAATGATTTGGCTGAGTTTGTGAAAACAAAAGTTCCCGAACCTGAGGGGGAAGAAGAGAAGCTGCAATGGAGGAAGAAAGACACTAGGGCAAAGAAAGCATTGGTTGATTCCGTCAAAGATCATATTGTACCAATTATCTTCAAGTTGGATACAGCAAGAGAGATGTTTACAACCTTGGAAGAGATGTACGAAATCAACAACACCAGTCGTGCCCTTGCTCTGAAGCAACAACTTCATCATGTGAAAATGGAGAAAGGAGAATCTGTTATTACATACTTCATGAGGATTTCAGAGATAAAAGATCAGCTCTCCACTATTGGACATATGATTGATGATAAAGAACTGACTATGCTTGCTCTCAATGGTCTTCCGCTTTCATGGGAGGCATTCATCCAAGGAATCAGTGCAAGATCCGAACTTCCTAAGTTTGATCGATTGAGGATTGATTGCATTCAAGAAGAGTCAAGACTAACAGCAAGGGGGATTGGTCAAAGCTCTAAGAATGAAGAATTACAAGTTCTTACCTCTCATTCATCAAACAAAGGAAAAGGCCTTAAGAAAGGATTCTTCAAAAGGAATCGAGAAGATGGAAATGATGATGCTCCTACCTTCAAAAGAAAACGAGACATGTCCAAGATTCAATGTTTTCGTTGTGATAAGTATGGTCACTTTGCGAGGGTGTGCCCTCAACGACCTAAGCTTCAAGTTGCCACTGCAGATATTGAAGAAGTCACTCCACAAAAGGACTCCAGTAATTATCTATTTTATTCAGCCTTGTCTAGCAATGTTACTACGGACTCTTACACTTGGTTGATTGACAGTGGTGCTTCTAGACACATCACCGGATTCAGAAGTCACCTTTCAAACTTAATGGAAAGCAACTCTAGTGATCAAGTTGTTATTGGAGATGATGCTAGATATTCTGTAAAAGGGTTTGGAAATTCCACTCTTCACTTGGATTCTGGAATTTCTTTGGAATTGAATGATGTACTGTTCGTACCAGGGATAAAGAGGAACCTTGTTTCAATTTCAGCATTAGAAGACAAAGGTTATCAAGTTGCCTTCTCTAAAGGGAAAGTTCTTATATGGGCAAAGAACTCCAGCTTCAAATCTGCTCAAGTGATTGGAGTTAGACATGAATGTCTCTACATGCTGTGCACTCGTCCTCTTCAAGCACTTGTGCATAACAGTACCAGCATGTGTGAACTTTGGCATCGAAGATTGGCTCACATTCACTTTCGTGCTCTACCTATCATGGAGAAGATGGTCACCGGTCTTCCGAAATTCGATCAAGAACATGAAGGTACTTGCAAGGGATGTGCCCTAGGCAAGAACACAAAAGATTGAAAATCTGTCTGGGAAGAAGATCAAAGTATTAAGATCTGATAATGGTGGAGAATACACTTCTGGCACCTTTCGAGACTTTTGTATTGAAGCAGGGATTAAGAGGGAGTTCAGTGTTCCCTATAATCCACAACAAAATGGTATTGCTGAAAGGAAGAATAGGTCTATTGTGGAAGCAGTGAAAGCTATGATCCATGATCAAGACTTACAAATCTCTTTTTGGGCTGAAGCATCAAGAACAGCCGTCTATGTTCAAAACAGGAGTCCCCACAGGATCTTAGAGAATAAAACTCCTGAAGAAGCATTCTCAGGCGTGAAGCCTGAAGTTAGTCATTTGAGGATCTTTGGCTGTCCAGTCTATGTTCATATTCCAAAGGAAAAGAGAACAAAGCTAGAACCTTCTGGGAAGAAAGGAATTCTTGTAGGCTACAGTGAGACATCAAAAGCTTACAGGATCTACATTCCAGGACAGAAGTCTATTGAGATTAGTAGAGACGTCACATTTGAGGAAGATGTTGCTTATAGAAAGTCCAAAGGCACTCCGATGGAGGTCGATGAAGAAGAACCTCCTCAAGATATGGAAGTTGACCATATCCCAGAGAATCTGGAGGAGGATACAGAACCTAAAGAAGATATTGATCCAGCTGAGCCTTTGGATCCTACTGATGGGCCTCTAGACATTGTGATTGGAAAGAAAAGACCCCTTTGGGCTCGCAGGACAATGCAGGAAGCAGAAAGGTTTGTAGCTCCAAGAGGAACCTTCAGAGAAAGCAAGAGACCTCACAAGTTCTCTAGCTATGTTGCCTTGATGAGTCAGATTATTGAGTCAGAACCTTCAAATGTTGAAGAAGCTTCTAGTCAACAAGTATGGAAAGATGCCATGATTGAGGAGTATCAGTCTATACTTAAGAACAATGTTTGGGATATAGTTCCTAGACCCAAAGACAAATCTGTGGTATCTTCTAAGTGGCTCTTCAAGATCAAACATGCAGCTGATGGGAGCATTGAGAAACACAAGGCTAGATTTGTGGCTAGAGGGTTCTCACAAAAAGAGGGAGTTGACTATGAAGAAACTTTTGCTCCTGTGGCTCGTTACACGTCTGTTAGAACCATCATTGCTATTGCCGCATCTAGAGGATGGAAGATTCACCAAATGGATGTAAAGACAGCTTTTCTAAATGGCATAATAGAAGAAGAGGTTTACATTGAGCAACCAGAAGGATTTGAGGTACATGAGAAAGAATCTCATGTCTGCAAGTTGAAGAAGGCCTTGTATGGTCTTAAACAAGCTCCTCGTGCTTGGTATGAAAGAATTGATCAGTACCTTTCAAGTTTGGGTTTCTCAAAGAATGATGCAGATTCTAACCTCTACTTCAAGGTAGTAAATGGTGAAGCATTGATTTTAGTTCTATATGTTGATGACTTGATCATTACTGGTGAAGAACATCTAATACTAAAATGCAAGAAGGAATTAGCTTCAGAGTTCGAGATGAAGAATCTAGGTCTTATGCATTACTTTCTTGGCTTAGAAGTTTGGCAAAAGCCAAATGAGATGATTCTAAGTCAAGGCAAGTATACTGTTGACATTCTCAAAAGGTTTGGTATGCTTGACTGCAAACCTATGTCTACACCCATGGAGTCTAATTTAGATAAGTTGAAAGAAGCTGCAGCTAGTTCAGAACCAGTGGATTCTACGATGTATAGACAGTTGATTGGTTCATTGATGTATCTAGTTAACACTAGACCTGATATCTGCTATGCAGTGAGTGCACTTAGCCAGTTTATGTGTGAACCAAAGCAAATACATCTTGTAGCAGCTAAACATATCCTGAGATATTTATGTGGCACAATTGGATATGGGTTGAGATATTCTTCAAATGTGGATTTGGAGCTGCATGGTTTTACTGATTCTGATTGGGCAGGATGTGTCTCAGATCGGAAGAGTACTTCTGGTTGTTGCTTCAGTTTGGGGACTGCTATGATCTCCTGGTGTAGCAGGAAACAGTCTTCAGTGGCCTTGAGTACAACTGAAGCAGAGTATATTGCAGCTTGTGTGGCAGCTCGTGAGGCAGTGTGGCTTCGTAAGCTCCTTGCAGGATTGTTTGGTCAATCAATGGAGCCTACTATCATACACTGTGATAATCAAAGCTGTGTGAAGCTTTCTGTCAATCCTGTGTTTCATGACAGAACAAAACATGTTGAGATCAAGTACCACTATATTAGAGATATGGTGCAAAGGAAAGCTATACAGTTGAGGTATATCAGCACTGAAGAGCAAACGGCAGACATTCTCACCAAGCCTCTCGCCAGGATGAAGTTTGTATACTTCCGAGAGAAACTTGGTATGGTGGAGAATGCAGCCTTGACTGAGAAAGAGTCTCAGTAATCAGTGATCCTTGTTGAGAATGCAACTCTCTGCTGAGTGAGAGTTGAGGTGCAAGCCCTTGTTAATACAATTCTCTGCTGAGAGAGAGTTGAGGTGTAAGTCCTTGATAATGCAATTCTCTGATGAGAGAGAGTTGAGGTGAAAGCCCTTGTTTCCACCCTCTGGGAGAAGCTATGGTGGATGTCATGTGTGTGACTCCATGACAACATCACGTGAGAGAATCCGTGATGAGTTTTTACCATCTATGGGAGTAGCCATAATGGTTAATATCACGTTGAGGTGATATTTTATTTTGTTTTCATTCTAACATAATGTGTCTTGTGCAGATGGTAGTTCATCCCTAGCTGAGAGGGAGTGTTGATGTTAATTCAGCGTCGGTCTTCACTAATACATGGGCCGACCTTATAATTAAGTTATTCAATGTACTTATTCTGGCCGACTTTATTTATTATTAAATGTTTATCATAAGGCCGACCTATATGAAGAGGCGCCAAGAAGGTATATATACAAAGTCACCTTTTGATGTTGATACACATTCGAATACACACAAAAGAAGTTCGCTATTTTGGCAGAGCAGAATTCGCAGTCATAGAAGAAGCTCATACTTGGATTCGCATACCTAGAAGAAGTTCATACTTGAACAGCAGATCATCATTTTGTAGCAGCAGACCGATTTCAAGGAGAAACATATTCATTTGTATCTTTGCATCTAAGAGAGATGCTATTATTCATTGTATCAAATTCGGCATTGTGTTGGGCCTGAGTTCAAGCAGATTTCTGCTCTTATTCCTTCAATATATAAGAGATATATTTGCTGGGTTTTTCTCCCTCAAGAGGAGGGTTTTCCCAGGGTATCTTGTTGTGTTCATTGTCTTATGTTTTGCATTTCTTTTATTCAATTGATTAAATAATCTGATCTAAGAAACACTAACAGTTAGATAGACCTTGGATACACGCGATGAAAGTTGTACCTTCAATATACCACCAATGTCTCAAGTTCCCCTATAATGGCATAGAGATCACCATTAATGGTGATCCAAATCCTTTCCAGTATTGTACAAGCCTAAGGGATCTTCCACAATGACAAGTGCCTGTTAATCAAGAGGCTTCATCATCCACTCTATCCCAATACGTTGACCCATCACGTCTCACTAAGTCTATTTCATTCAAACCACTGTCATCCACTCCAAAACTCGAGATCCAAGACAAGGGCTATGGCGAATATAATATAAAGGCATCATACTGTGGTACTGAACTAATTCCACCTAAGGCATATGGCCTACTCATGGCGGATAGAAGACAGTCAATGGTCACATTTCATGTTCCCCCTACAACAACATTGACAAAATGGGGAGAGTTAAGTGAAGAAATTGTGGATCAAGGTGATTCCCGGTTGTATCAAGAAGAACATGAATACCCCTCCCCATCTATTCAAATAGCCAAGGACCAATATGGAAAAGGATTTAAGATAATTCAAAAGGAAGGCTATGACGGGCATAGTGGGTTAGGACTATATCGAAATGGAAGGACATAACCGATTACTGTCTACCCATGACCGAAATATCTAGGGCTAGGGTGTCAACCACTTAGAATTGGGTTTCCTGGTACTTCATCAACGTTTCAAGAAGAAGTGAATGATTACGGAGACATCAAGACATCTCATGAAACACTTCCCCCTGTTCATGACAAACCCCTAGTTTACGATAAACCTCCAGTCTATGATGAATCCCCGTACTCAAGCGATGGTGAATGGGAGTCTCTCTCATCTACTAGTACCATGAACATAGATGCCTTATTTGGAGAGTTGGACCTCAATGTGAAACCTGTACCAAAATAGTCTAGTCCTCGTCCTAAGAAACACTTGTCCAAAGCAGAATGGCAAGAGAACTATTATTGGGAAACCCTTGATCATGCATCTTGGGCACCTGACAAACCATCTTCTGACGAATTTTCCCTCACAATAGTCCCACAACAGAGTATACCTACCCCTAGGAAGAAGAATAAGAAGGAGTTAGTCCAAAACTTTTGCGACCATGTCAACCATTCCATATTCAAGAGTGTAGATACCTCTAAGAGTATAGTCATCAAGGCTTATGATGATGAGGAAAGATCATCCAAAGGAGTTGTCACACTCCCTATCCGAATTGGCCCAACAATCATGAACACCAGCTTCCAAGTCTTGGATCTCACCCTTTCGTACAACTTGTTGTTAGGTAGACCTTGGATACACGCAATGAAAGTTGTACCTTCAACATACCACCAATGTCTCAAGTTCCCCTATAATGGCATAGAGATCACCATTGATGGTGATCCAGATCCTTTCCAGTATTGTACAAGCCTAAGGGATCTTCCACAATGACAAGTGCCTATTAATCAAGAGGCTTTATCATCCACTCTATCCCAATACGTTGACCCATCATGTCTCACTAAGTCTATTTCATTCAAACCACCATCATCCACTCCAAAACTCGAGATCCAAGACAAGGGCTGTGGCGAATATAATATAAAGGCATCATACTATGTTAGTGAACTGATTCCACCTAAGGCATATGGCCTACCCATGGCGGATAGAAGACAATCAATGGTCACATTTCATGTTCCCCCTACAACAACATTGACAAAATGGGGAGAGTTAAGTGAAGAAATTGTGGATCAAGGTGATTCGTGGTTGTATCAAGAAGAACATGAATACCCCTCCTCGTCTATTCAAATAGCCAAGTACCAATATGGAAAAGGATTTAAGATAATGCAAAAGGAAGGCTATGACGGACATAGTGGATTATGATTATATCAAAATGGAAGGACGGAACTGATTACTGTCTACCCACGACCAAAATATCTAGGGCTAGGGTGTCAAGCGCTTAGAATTGGGTTTCCTAGTACTTCGTCATCGTTTCAAGAGGAAGTGAATGATTACACAGACATTGAGACATCTCATGAAATACTACCCCCTGTTCATGACAAACCCCTAGTTTACGATAAACCTCCAGTTTACGACAAACCTCTAGTCTATGATGAATCCCCTTACTCAAGCGATGGTGAATGGGAGTCCCTCTCATCTACTAGTACCATGAACATAGATGCCTTATTGGACCTCAATGTGAAACCTGTACCAAAACAATCTAGTCCTTGTCCTAAGAAGCACTTGTCCAAAAAAGAATGGCAAGAGAACTATTATTGGGAAACCCTTGATCATGCATCTTGGGCACCTAACAAGCCATCTTCTGATGAATCACCCCTCACTATAGTCCCACAATAGAGTATACCTACCCCTAGGAAGAAGAATAAGGAGTTAGTCCAAAACTTCTGCGACCATGTCAACCATTCCATATTCACCTTGTTAGCAATTACCCTTATAAACTCCAATGATGACATGCCCCTTGTATATCCCGAACTTATCATCTGGGATCAACAAGGTACAACTATCATAGATACATTTGAGAATGACGAAGCAATTGCTGAGTTCATGGGACTTAGAGAAGGCATACCAAGAGGAGATCATAAGGTAGGTTTTACCATAGACTTGGATGATAAAGCATATTTTAGGGAGTCTATTTACACCTCTAGTCACAAAAATGAAAATGAAAATAAAAATGATGAGTCCCTGGGTGAAAACCGAAAGGCGCCTTTGGACGAAGAAAAAGTCAAAATAAAGGACGTATCCGAGGGTAAAAACCTCTCTGAGGCACCCAAGGATAGAGGTTTAAATATTCTCCCCGTTGCACAAGAAAAGTCACCCATGCTAGTAGAAGAGGTTGTTGCAGTCAACATAGGAACAGAAGAGAATCCTCGGATAGTATATTTTGCAGCTTCTTTAACAAAAACATAACAACATGAGTTCAAGGACTTCTTCAAAAAGAGACAAGTAAACTTTGCATGGTCATATGTTGACATGCTTGGGCTAGATCCAGACCTAATATTGCATCATTTACCACTACACCCAGGTATCAAACCAGTCAAACAAAAACTAAGGAAGATGCATCCGCAAATTGCTCTATTGGTCAAGGTAGAACTTAAGAAACTTTTGGATGTAGGATTCATAAGGACAATAGATTATGCGGATTGGATATCAAATCTTGTACCCATGTGTAGTCAAGCTCGTTCTTCCATCTACCATCATGCTAATCAGACTTTTTCACCATCACTCATAATAAATGGTTGTCTTATCCATCATTTGGAACGATTGACATCTAAACGTCCATTCTATCACATTACCCACTCCATCTTCCAAATCATGTTCCCGACTAGAGGAAAATGCTTGTTCTATGCCCTAACACTTTTTACATAATGTCACACCATCGATAATGTCGTGAAAATCCCAAAAACATTAGAAAACTCCAAAAATCCAAAAAAATAAAAAAAATCCAAAAATAATGTCAAGTCATGTTAGGTCAATCATGTCAAGTCAGTCATGTCTAGTCAATCATGTCAAGTTGATCATGTTAAGTCAGTCGTAAACATAGTTGAACTATGTTACCTCTACGACTGGGACGTAGGCAAGGCCATCAATCGATGTGCCCTCGAGGCATTAGGTCTGTCAGGCTAGGTTTTTCATGTATCATATACATTTAAATCATGACGCTTTGTATATTCAAAGTCATTGGTTGTGTCGAACTACGAGGTCTTTGCGTGTACAACGTAGGCAAGGCTAATCAATTGATGAGCTCCCGATACCACACTAGGTCAGTCCAATAGGGTTCATTCACAATCACTATCACACAAGTTGCAAATCATAGTTTAGGGTATTGTCTCATGTCAAACATTGTCTACACACACAGAGTTTATCAGTCAAGGAATCAAAACAAGTCATGCAACAACAAGGCAAAACATCTCAAACAGTCGTCAAGTCAATATCAAACACATTTTCAAAGCGATCAACCTATTTCTTAAGCAAGATATGTCTTTCTTGTCAACAGACGTCATCAAATTATCATAGTCTCATGTGGCTTTTCACTTCAACGTCATCAGACTCCAAACGTCTTATACGGCACGTGTCTTTCTGAAACCAGGCTTTTTCATGCCTTATACAGAAGTCACCCAGTTGAAACCAGACTCAACGTCTTATGTGGTATGTGTCATTCTCTCACATTACGCTATGTCAAACATCAACATCAAACAATCCCACAAGATCAAGTTTTGGCGAATACATTTATTTGGCTTTATGACTTTATATCTTATTTTGTCTTATCTTTTTATCGATTTGTGCAAGATCCTGTTACTAGCTTTCTCAAGGATGTCCCTTGAAGGATTTAGAGAAGCAACGATGTCTTAGGACTCTTTTTCTTTGGCTGTTATCTGTCAACTGTCTTTTTAACATTGGTTTTTGAGTCATGTTACTAGTTTCCTCAAGGATGTCCTATCAAGGATTTAGAGGAGCAATGATGTCTCATGACCCATCTTTAATTTGTCTGTTGTCTATGGTTTGTCTTGACCAAATGACTGGGGCATCTTGTCCTTAGTCTCAGTTAAGACACTCCTTGTCTATGACTATCTGTTTTTCATAGGTGGATAACTTTGTACACTATGGTCTATCTCATATCATAGTGTGTACTATCCATTTGTGTCATGTCCCGCCCAATGATGATAACAAGCAATTATAGCGTATTTGGCAATATATCGAAGATTATGTCTTTTTCTCAATCAATCAAACTTAATTGTTTCTTACTAACATTCTGAAATCATCCATGCTAACATTTCTTTTTTCTGCATCTTCACCACCATTATCTATCCATTTCGAGAGCACACTCGTGTTCTTCAAACCCACCTATCGTCTCGAGGGGGCATACCACTACCTCCTCGTCATGTCGGGGCACAATCGGGGCATATTTTCTTTGACACAACGTTGTACCAACATTGTATCAAAGAGGGGCAAATTGTAGACACCGAAAATTGGTGTAGGCCTACGAGTACACATTCAACATAATTTTCTATAGTTCGTGGTCTTGATTAAATAATTTTTATTATTTAACTACCTTTCTAACACGTATTTCTTCTATTAATTAAATACCCCTTTTTAATTAATTCATTATTAATCTTTATTCAACTTGATTAATTAAATAAATCGTATTTATTTAATTATGTTGTGAACTAATTAATTCTTCCCCCTTTATCTATCAATTAAATACCCCTTTATCATACTTTTCCAACTATAATTAAATATCTTTATTTAATTATTCATTTAACCTCCTTTTCAACTATAATTAAATATTTATTATTTAATTATTCAATTCCACCCTTTTCGAAAGTCAAATTAAATAAATTATCTTTATTTATTTAATTAAATCTTCATCTTTCGAATATTGAATTAAATTAACATTTAATTTATATTTATTTATTTATGTCACATTCCTCTATCATTCAGTTATCTAATTCATTCACTCACCTTCTAACTTGAGATCTATTTTTAGTTCTCCAGTTATCTCTGAATTCAATTGTTGATCATCTCTACAGGAAGACTCTCTGTCACAACTAGTTGATTAACTAGTTCTAACTTATATGCATGTATGCATCTATTAATTAAATATCTTTTATTTAATTAATTAATTTAATTATGCATTCGAATTCCTCATCTTCGAGTTTTGACTTTGTCTTTGACATTCAAAGTCTATTTCTTCTATTTTTAAAGATTCTTAACTGAAGATTAAGATCTTGTTCTATTTTTACTCTTTCCTGACTCATGTTCTATCTGACATAACTCGCATCGCAGGGCATTCATCAATCTCATCTGTCGATCTCTCTTTCAATCTAAGCGGATCGTTTGAAAACACAAAATCTATAAAATGGCCTATCATTATCATTATTCCTCCTCCCGAAATCATACACTTTTGAGAAGAGAGATTCATATTCGATATTTTGCTTAGACACTCGACAAAGCTATACTTGCATTCAAACACGGAAATCTGAGGGCAAAAATACTGAAAAGGCAAAATGGAGAAGGACAATCAAGATAATTCGAAGGGATGAACACATATTCGGTGAGATCATTTTGGTTTTATTAGTTTAGTTTATTTCCTCATTCTTTGTTGTTAGATTTTAGATTATTATTTAGATTAGGATTTAACTTTGTTATTCTAGCTTGCAGAAAATCTATTATGTTACACTATGAACTTTGGGATTTCTTCCTATGTAAATTGATGCAACAAGTTGCAGGACTTTGGGTTGTTCCGTAGTGCCATTATTGATTGCCTTTGTTGGTTCTATCAAAATAGAAGATCTTTCTTGATAGTGCTCAGGGAGAGTGTCAATTTTCCCATCTTCCAGTGCCTTTGAAAGGTTTTCACCATCAGATACGCTCTTTATTTTTCTCTTTTCATGATCTAATACTGCCTTTATTAGGTCATCACCATTAGATCTATCTTTTATATTATTAATTTTGCAACTGAAAAACTTGGCACTCTCCTAACTGAGATTTTGATCTTGTGATTCACTGGTGGAACTTGTTTCTGGGTTGGATGAACAAGGAAAATTTGCAATGGTTTCATCATCGGGGAAGGTTGGGATATCGATTGGTTCAGTTTGTTCCCAATTAATGAGTTCGGGATAAACCAAGGGTAATCGATTGTCAGGTTGGGTAAGGTCACTAATGGTCAAGGTCATGACACAACTATCCTTCTCGCTATGGGGAAGATCTATGATGGTATCCTCCTATTGGTTATATGTCTCGCTTTGAATCGAATTATCATCACTCGAGTCATGGTCACTTTGAAGTACGTAGTCAAGTGGAGGTCTTGAACTTTCCCCTTGTGTGAGCATGGGTGTATTTTTTTGTATAACATCCACCTATTTGTCTCTCCATAATTCATCTTTATAAATGGTATCCCATTCATACTCATTGGAATCGGTGTCAGAATTCTCCTGCAATCTCATAATTGTCTCTGCTAATTTTTCATTGGATTTCTTTTGGAATGCTTCTTTTGTGTCATCACCATATCCAAGTCCGTTTTTATCTTTTGGATGCATTGTTTTCGGTTGGATAGGTTCCACAATTCCTTCTTGTCTCTTGCCTATTAGGAAATTTCCTTCTAACCCATTCGTTGTATTATTGTATAACCCTTTCCATTTTTCTCAGTAGGTAACTTGACATGCTAGACATATTCATCGTCATCTTTATAGAGCCAGATGAGAATAGCTCTATCTTCAGCTTCATTTTCTTGAGTATCTGCCTTGATAAATATTCCATCAAAATTGGTGATGGGAACTGAAGCTTGCGTTCCTGATGAAGAAGCCGCGACAGCTTGTTGTATGGACACTGAAGGTTGACCATGTGACCTTAGAGAAATGGGTAAGTTAGGGAGACATAAAGAATATTCTCCCACTCCATTGTATTTTAATTGTACCTTGGCGCCGAAGCTCTTTATCAATTCTTTTGTTTGATCATTGCATTTAGAAACAACAATAGCAAGAGCTTCTCTATTGTGTGGGACAAAATCATCTTGGGCTGCTCTAAGGTTAGAGAAAATTTGATTGCTATTATGGTCTGATGGTATGGTTACCTCTTGTCCATCATATATAAATTTCAGGCATTGATGATAAGTGGACGGAAATTCTTGCATTTAATGGATCCATGGGCGACCCAAGAGCATGTTATAGGATAGATCTCGATCCAAAACCTGAAAAAAATTATTCTTCACAATAGGTCCTACTCTAATTGGTAGCATGATAAGGCCATTGGAAGCTCGTTCCTCATCATCATATGCTTTGATTGTAATTTTCCTTCTAGGATCTATAGACTCTTCTGAATATCCCAAAGCAAGAACCAGTTTTAAAGTACAAATGTTTAGTCCGGCTCCCCCATCTATTAAGACACATCTTATTCGAGTTTTATGAACCATGATCTCTAGATAAAGTGATGAATTATTAGGATGAGTCATGGAGGAATCATCCTTTTCAGAAAAGGATAAGCATGTGGGTGAAAACAAGTGTCCCACCATGTCTTGAAACCTATTGATATCCAGATCAGGAGATAGGATTGTGTCAACAAGAGCTTTTTCTAAAATATTCTTGTGTGCCAGCGATATTTTAAGAAGCTCCAAGATAGAAAATTGAGCTGATGTTTTCTACAGCTAATCGACTAAATTATACTGCCTTGGAGGGGTAATAACTGACTTTGATGAACTTCCTTTAACAATATTTTTAGCTTGTCCCCTTGTTGTTGCATTGACCTTTCGATATTCTTGCTTTCCTTTAACTTTGATGACATTGACTTGCTGGCCATCAGTGTAAATATGATTGATGGTGGTGTCATAGACATGATTCACATTTTTTCCTTTGTCACCTGAAGACTCCCCTTTTTGATAATTGGGGAGAGGGTCCTTGAATGCCTGATGATCTTTTTTGGCATTATATCCCTCAACCATTATGGTACGGTTTTCAATCAAATCCTAAACCAAATTCTTTAACCCTTGGCAATTATTTATCTTATGACCTTTGCATCTATGATAATCGCAATAGTACGAGTCATTCCATGATGGTGGTTTAACTTGTGGCTCATAATCTCTCTGCAGTGGAAATGTGATGGCATTTTGATTAAAAATCTCTTTGAGAATTGATTCAAGAGACTGGCCCAAGGGAGTAAAACCCTGTCGATTTGAGAAAAATTATGATTGAGGTGAAGCCGAGTTTTGATTGTTGTCGAGATTATTTCCACGATTATTGGCCATATTTCCTTGGTTGGAATTGTTTCCCTGATTGGAATTATTATTGCCTTGGTTAGTGGAATTTCCAAGATTGTTGTTGTTGCATTGGACACCCGATACATTGAGAATGGTTGGCTTTGCATTCACGTTGTTAGCATCTACCACCCCATCATTTACAACATTCTTATTTCGAGTCCAGAATTGTGATTTATCTGTGTTGTTGTTGTTGTTGTTGTTATACAAATTTGGACCATCCTTGTCAAGCTTTAGGACTCCTCGCTTGGCCAAAGCTCCTTCAATGGTGATCATGTTTTCAATCAATTTCTCGAATGATTAAGGACAATGAAGATTGAGCCTATAACTCATCTCTTGATTTAGACTGTCAATAAATATTTCCATCTTTTCCTTTTCAGGAATAGGACGAGAATATCTTGCAAACAACCTTCTCCATCTTTGTAAGAACATGGTGAAGGGTTCTCCAATATTTTTCTTTGCTCTACATAAATCAAGCATGGTTATCTGATGTTGTATATTATAGGAGTATTGGGAAATGAACTTATTGATTAAATCCTCAAACGTTTTGATGGGGGGAGTGATTTTGGAAAGCCACTCTGTGGATTGTCCACCTAGACTTCGTGGAAACAATCGCATTAGGTATGTATCTTCATGAGAAAATTCCAGGCTCATATTTTGAAAGTCCCTCACATGATCAATGGGATCCGTTTTCCCATTGTATCTGTCAAATTTTGGGATCTCACAATGTTTTAGAAAAGGAATAATGTTGAGATTCCTGTCAAAGGGATAGGGGCATATATCTTCTAGAACATATGTATTGGTTGCACCTCACTGTATTTCTTTAATTTGCCCTTGTAAGGCTTTTATTTGTTGAGTAAGAGCACTAAAATCATTAAGGTGGGCTTCAAGATCCTCTCTAATCTATTCTGTGTCAAAATCAGAGGGTAGTTTAGCTCCTTGGTTTGCTAACAAAAGAAAGTATCTTTCTTTGTTTCGCTCCAAAATCTTGTCCAAGAGAGTGTGAAATTGTGGATCTTGTTCTACTTATTGAAGCATTTCTTTTGTTACTTCATCATTATTTGAATTATTCCCAGTGTGAAGCTTGTGAAAAGGTTTCTTCCTTATCACCCATATTGCAAAGTGGATTTTCCCTTTTGTCTTCTTCTATATGCTTTTGTGATCTTGTGACAATAGGCATAAGCTTATACCAAATTTTCACTAGCTTTGATCACAAATGGAAGAGTGCAATTTGTTGGATATCTTAGTCAGAATAGAATGAGGATTCTATTGATATGACTAAAGAAATTTTTAATTTTTAGCTCGTGATTCCCTGGTTTGAAGGATGATGATCCTGTTATGGGAATTGAACTATAAATTAGAAATGGAGATGATGTTTCACTTTGCGATGTTTTGATCTTAGTTTGAGAAAATAAGGATTTTTGTAAATGCCTAATGCTTCTATGTTCTCTATTGCAACACTTGATCAGGACGATTGGAATACTGAATTGCAGGTTGTGGGATGAAAGAGGGATGAATGGGCTGACTGTGATTATGCCTTTGTGAAAGAGCTCTTCTTTGAAAGAAAGCTCATGAAGATAATGGTTATAAAGCAAAATCGTTAGTAAAACCCCTAGCAAAGTTGTGATATCGATGAATGAAAGCTCTATGCTCAAGATTTTTTTTTTGACTTTGGTATATAAAATTTTTCCTTTTCAACAGCTTCTTATAACTAAGGGACCTTTTGGGCTTCTTGATCATTTTCTCAAGGGATTTATTAGCAAAAGTTGCATATTTCTAGAACCTAAGCATAGAAAAAGACCAAATTAAATGGAAAAGTGTGTCAAAAAACTCTTTACTCAGAACATAGATGCGCTACTATGTTCAATGGATGCGCTAAACTTTTCAATAGATGCGCTAAAAGATCAGACCAATGTGTTGGACTGTTGCATGGATATGCTAAAACATAGCACAAATGCGCTATAACATAACATAAATGCGCTAAGATAGAGCATTAATGCGTTGAAATAGAGCAGGGATGCACCAAAATAGAGTAGAGATGTGCTAAAATAGAGCAGAGATGCACTAAAACATACTAGGGATGTGCTAAAATATCTAATCAATGCGCTAAGATAGACATGTTTCAACAACTTTCTGATTTGGATGATTTTTATCTGATTTAATGTTTGAAAAACACGGCATATAGTAGAAAACAATTATTTGTAAAGTCCTAAAATCTAACAAAGAGTGTATTTTCTTGAGATTTCCACAGGTATTGAACAAAATAAGCACGTGAGACAGACTCGCTCTTATTTATCAAAAAGGTCATCATAGAAACAATAGCCCACATCTTAGAATTACGTTGAATCACACAGTCATGTCACCCCCTAGAGGACGCCCGTGTTTTTGTCTTTTCTAGGTGCGTACTCAAGGTTAGATTTCTCGATCCCTTGAGCAAACAGTATGTGGCAATTATATGGTGAGTGTCTTGGAGACAGATTTTTTCCTCCCTTCACACTATGATTATTAGGATGTTCAAAAACTGTCACAGTTGGCCTCTACACTAAGGTTCATAGTAAGTGTTTTTGTTTAGTGCAGAAAATGATATACTCCCTCAGGAGACCTCCCAACCTTTAGAACAAAGGCTTTGGGGATGGTTATCTTTGCACACTACTGTCGAGTTGGACTTTCATCAACAACTCATTTTTGTCTTGAGTGGGTTGGAATCTTTGGCTTTAGGTGTTCCCACTTAGGTTGTTCCTCTTGGGTGAGTACTTTTCCCACAAGAGCAAGCCTTCTAAAGGATGTAATAAAGCATAAAATGAAAAGGTAAGTCTTGCATTTTGATCGTTCAGTTAAGGGGGGAGCATAAGCCTATCACCCATCAATCACAACAAACAATTTGTTCAGTTTTAAATCCCAAATGACAATTTTCTAAACTAAGTGAAGATGTTGCTTCACAACAAGCATGGGATTCATTTTAACCAAGATAAAGTATTGTTTCGTAACTATCCTAGGATTGGTTAATTCCATATTTAAGTGTCTACCCTAGGATTGCTTCATTTTAAATTATGCAGAAAATAAAAATATATGTATGTGGATGGCGTCGAAATCAAGATTAATTTTTACAATTCCCTGTATGCGCTAAAAGAACACACCTATGCACCAAAACAAAGAACAAATGTGCTAAATAAACATTCAGGTATGTGCTAAAACAATAAGTAAATGTGCTAAAGGAACAGGTATATGCACTAAAACATAACATTGAAGTGTTGAAACAGTCCTTATATGCGCTAAATTTCACCAGGTATGTGCTAAACTGCAAGTCCAGTCTATCACCTATCGAAAAATCTACAATAAAAAGATTAAAAATGGGGCAAGGGCCCCACGGTGGGTGCCAAAAATGTGTGTATGAATATGTGGACTAACTAAAAAGATAAACAAACACACCAATGCGATATTATATCAAAGGAAACTAATTTAAATGTAAAACAAACTCTAAAACAACAACACCTTCAAAACATTCCATTGTCCTCTATCTCCAAATGATTCTATGTAAGTTATTGGCTCTCAGTTGGTGTAGGCAGCAACTTGGTAGAATGACAACCTAGAGAACAAGATTATGCAACATGTATTTCTATTGCTAAATGATTATGATATGATTTTAAGCTAAGATATGAAACTAAGATACGATGAACTTGAAATGCTATGCTAAAAACAAGATTGTTGGATGCTGGATAGAATGCAACTATAGTAACCACGCTAAATTCACCAAATCTAGGGTACTTTTCAACTCACAAAGAGGCTGTATTTATATATTTTTGGAGGCAAAAGTCTAGTTGGCAAAGATCAACGGTTGAAATTCAAGCCTGTCAAGATGAATGGTGGAAGATTGAGAAGTTGAGAAAAAAATGGAAGGTGGAGAAAAATATGGGAAATGTTTCCTCCTACACAACACTCTTCATTCAAAAATGAAGGAAAGTTGTCATTTGTGCAATTCAATTATGAGGAGTTAGTTGGTAGTTGAGAATAAATCCTATAATGAAATAATTAAGTTATTTAATTACATGTGACAATGAATTTAAAAGCTTCCATAATTAAATAATTAATATTTAATTATGCGTGAGAGATGAAAAAGGAAATTAATTAAATATTTAAAATATTTAATTAAATGTGAAGTGAGGAAAGTGTTAAATCAAATATTTATAATATTTAATTTAAATGTGGAATGAAGAATTAGAAATAAGGAGTTTAGAAGAATATTCTTTTATTTGAATTTAAAAATTCAAACTTGTGATAATATGATAATTAATATAAATAAATTGTGAAATTTATTTAATTTAATTAAGAGGAAGATGGTAATAATTAAATAAACTTATTTATTTAATTAAATTAGAAGAATTTTTCTTTTTTTTTTATGGAGGGTTCAGACCTGCGAGGCAGCCCAGCGAGGCACGAAGCCTGTGAGCTACCAATAAAGGCCACCACATAGACGTTTTAGGAACCCAAGACGGGCCCACACGTGCCAGAAACCTCTTCGGCTTAGAGCCAAGGATTGAGGGGCATCCACGCCGCCAAATTTGCCTAGGGCACGATCCTAGCCTCATCCCTTATGATGTCGGAGCCTTGCACTCATCAAGACTTGATCCTTGGTGGGCTCATTTCGAACCTTTCAACTTCACCAGTAGACCAAGGGCCCATTGACAAATTAGAAGAATTAAAAAAATAACAATATAAATAAATAATTAAATTTATTTATATGTAGATGACTTTAGAAGATTAATTAAATAACATATTTAATTAATTACCAGGCTTGATTTATAATGACCATTTTTAGATGTATACAAAAGTAACGTCACTTTTTTAAAATATTGTTAACTATAAAAAATAAGTTATTGAAAGATACATTAAAATAACGCACAAATTATTATTATTTTTTTTAATATATATTTATAATCTATAGAAAAACATCTCAAAAATCACTAGTTCACATCATTTTCAGTTTCTTAATGGTTTAGTTCCTATGAAAATTTGGTGAAAAATATTGATTTCAATGTCCCACTTTGACCAAAAAGTGGGACACACTATTGCAATTTGAAGGTAACTTTTTATTTGAAAATTTTGTGAAAGAAAATACACTTGAATGTTTGACCTAGGACAAGCAATGGAAGATGTGCACATTAGATTTGAATCCTTGGGAAGTGTGAAGTTATTTTTAGTCAAGAATCAAGTCAATTGTCAACTTATGCACATAAATACACCTTTTGGATGCTAGTCATTCCATTCAAGATAGTTGGGCCAAAGTGAGTCCAAAATGAATAAGTAAAAATGCTAGGTATATTATTTTCACACATAATAATTGTAAGCTCTCAAAAATGAATGGTGTTATGGAGGAGAACCATCATTTCTGGACCTCAACAATGAAGCAGTTTCAGATTTAAAAGCAAACAAACCAGAATCTTAAACTATTCTAAGCTAAGAAACTAAACAAAATGTTTTTAAGTAAAACTAATCTCCATTGCTTCCCTATCACCAAGATCTTTTATAATGCATTTGCTCTCAAATTTTGTGAGCACAAAATGTTGTAAAGAGGCTATAGTGAATGGGAACAAGATTTAATGAGCTCGTGAGTATGCAATTTCATGGTCCTCAAAAATGAAGGAGGAAACCTATTTAAATAGGCATTTCTGATGACAGAGAGTTTGAGAATGAGAAATGTGGGATAAAAGGATATTGCAATAATGAATTTTTAAAATCACACATGGTGTAGTGAAATGAAATGCATATGAGTGGAAATGATAAACAAGATAGATTAAATGCATGGTCAAGGATTGAATAAAATGATTAAATGTAATTTTTTAATGTGGATGAAAATGATTTATTAATGTTTTATTACAAATTATTTTAATGTTTTAAGAGAATGATTTATGCAAGAATGATAATTTGTCGAAATGAAATTATTTAATTTATGAATCATTATGAAAGTGTCACTTGTTGAGGGATTTTTGAAGTTATTTGATTTTTTTGGATTTTTAAAAAAATTTATGTTTTTTGTATTTTTTTCAAGACATTTTATGATTTTTATAGATTTTTTCATGACATTTTATGATTTTTTTATGGATTTTTTCAAGACATTTTATGATTTTTATGGATTCTTTTAGGACATTTTATGATTTTTATGGATTTTTTTCAAGACAATTTATGATTTTTATGAATTTTTTCATGACATTTTATGATTTTTTGAATTTTTTCAGGACATTTTATGATTTTTATGGATTTTTTAGGACATTTTATGATTTTTATGGATTTTTTAGGACATTAAAAGAGTGTACCCTTTGAAGTACTCAGGTATAAAACTTGTGAATGTGCCTAATGTTGATGGGATCACTAAGCAATTCACCTTCTGGAGTAGATAATTGGTATGCCTCAGATCCATACACAACAGTGATAACGTATGGACCCAACCAGTTAGGCTCCAATTTACCCTTATTTTCTCAAAAATGAATGGTTCTAAGAAATTCACCTTCTTTTCACGTCGGGTTCACCATTTGTAAGCTCTCAAAAATGAATGGTTCTATGGAGGAGAACCATCATTTCTGGACCTCAACAATGAAGCAGTTTCAGATTTAAAAAAAAACAAATCAAAATCTTAAACTATTCTAAGCTAAGAAACTAAACAAAATGCTTTTAAGTAAAACTAATCTCCATTGCTTCCCTACCACCAAGATCTTTTATAATGCATTTGCTCTCCGATTTTATGAGCACAAAATGTTGTAAAGAGGCTATAGTGAATGGGAACAAGATATAAAGATATAATGAGCTCATGAGTATGCAATTTCGTGGTCCTCAAAAATGGAGGAAACCTATTTAAATAGGCATTTTTGATGACGGAGAGGTTGAGAATGAGAAATGTGGGATAAAAGGATATTGTAATAATGAATTTTTAAAATCTCACATGGTGTAGTGAAATGAAATGCATATGAGTGGAAATGATAAAGAAGATAGATTAAATACATGGTGAAGGATTGAATAAAATGATTAAATGCATTTTTTTTAATGTGGATGAAAATGATTTATTAATGTTTTATTACGAATTATTTTAATGTTTTACGAGAATGATTTATGCAAGAATGATAATTTTTCGAAATGAAATTATTTAATTTATGAATGATTATGAATTTTTTTATGAACGATTATTATTTATTATGCATTATGAATGATCATGTGGTGATAATATTTTGATGATGTGATGATTTAATGAGATGCAATATGAGGTGGATGATATATGCAAGCGATGTGATTTAAATGATAATATAGTTTTATTATGAAATGTCGGTGAATGATTATGATAATGAATGATAGTGCAAAATGATAATACGACGGATGCAAACGATAATGCGAATGGACATGAATGATAATGAGATGATTTAATGATTTGATGAAATGCATGAATAGAAGAAAATATTGAATGAGTTGATCATTTTAATCAATAGACGAATAATGCGATGATTGCGAGGACAAATTTGAGTGTCTACAATAATTAAACATCTAAATATTAAATAATCTTAGATAACATGGAAAACTAGATACTTAAAGGGTGAAAAGTGCATACATCTTGTATTTTTATTCATACATCTTGTATTTTTATTCATTCATTTTGGACTCACTTTGGCTTATTTATCCCTAATCCAATGACTAGCATCCAAGTGACGTTTATATGAAAAAAATGGTAATTGACCTAAGTGTTGATTGAACTTTACTCCACATATCCTAGGATCTAGATTTAATCTTTGTATTTTTCATTACATGTATTGGTTTAAGATTGTGAGTGAAGTTCTAAACATAGTTTAAAATTGTTGGTGAACCTCTTACCCTAGTTCAAAACTATAAGTGTAATTTTGGCCCTTGAATTAATAAAATCAAATTAAAAAATGGTCCCAATATAGATCAATCCTAACTAGTCATTGTCTAACAACTTAAGCATACAATATTTAATTTTTTATTTCACGGTGTTGTATAAAAGGATAAACCTTAATTCATTTAAGACATCCATGATCCATGAATATAGAGCATTTATTCATTGAAAAGCAAATCCAAACATCTAGGAGCATTGCATCAATATCTAAGATCATAATGACAACATAAGAATCTATATTTTTATTTGACATGTCTTCCAACTTGTTCAAACTATTCAATAAATCCAAGGGTTCGATTAAGGAAAAAGGATGGGAGAAACTTGCCTCTTATACATATCACAACGAACTCTAATGATCTCTCTCAATACCACCAAGTCTAAAGCTCCATCTGTAGATTAATTGATAGATAGTGGGGGCATAGATCTAGATAAAGACAGTAAATTAGTGCCCAAACCCCTTGTATATCTAGATAGGGTAGATGGATGGATATATAGGGTTATACATTGCCAATGCCAAGTAGATATAGGAAGAGGCTCTGATCGACAGGTCAAGAGCATATATAAGAGTTTAGATAGGGGTGATAGGGCATTAACCCCTAAAATATTCATTTGGGAAAGGAGGCTAAGGTATGTAAGTAGCCCTTTCCCCTTACTCCCCTCAATATTCCTCTCACCCCTAGGGAATGAATGAGTACTAGGAGACTAGCCCACACATGCATCGTAGTATCTTGCTTCTATGCATTTTCATGCTTTTAGGAGGGGGATATGAATTAAGATAGATATATTCCTCTATGGATTGGTAAAAAGTGAGCAAAACACCAACCTCCAAATAAGAGGTTCACTTAATAGACTCAAGCATTTATCTAAAGATGAAAAGTGTAGAGATTAGTTTGTAACAATAGGTTAAAATCACATAATTAAGGTCAAAATCATGTTGTAATGTCATAAAATTGCACCCTAGGGGAAATTTCACATTTGCACTTTTGACCCCCACATTTATTGCACCTAGTTGCATTTCTGACAAGAAATTTATGGGTTGGAAGTTTGAGATTTCAACTCCACAAGGACCAATGATGAAGTGACAATGGTCTGCCACCTCGTTTCCCAAAAAATGATGAGTTGGATGCCTACGTAGTGCACGGATGTCCATGTGGTGCACTAGCATCCCTGCATTTTTTCCAGTTTGAAACGAGAAATCTTGGAATCTTTGGCTCACGAGATGTGTCCTTGTAGTCAAAGTATGAGAGTAACAGCTCCTCTTGCCCATGCAGCAACACAAAACTCATTCCTTTGCCTCATTTTGCAAGTTCTAGGACTCCAACATTTCCTTCTTTCACTTCGCCTCTACATTCTTGCTTTTCTCTTCTCAATCTTGCTTCCACGATGAAGCTTTGCTGGACTAAGGTCCCTCCAACAACCAAAGCTCTCTTGCAAGCAATCAACAATGCATTTTTCAAGTCAAGAGGGGGTCGCAAACTGTTGATAATGCTCTAGATTGCTTCTTGTCTATTTGCGAATAGATAACTTATTGCAGCTTTGTTTGGTGATACGGGTTCTTCTTGAGTGGGGTTGGATTTTATCACTTTGTATTTGTTTACCTTTTTGTCCACTTTCTTTATCTATCTAGTTGTTCATGGAGGTGGGAACACCAAAATAGGGGACTAGCTGAGGTAGTCCTCTAAAACAGCCCCAACATTTTCCCTGATTCATCTTGTTTGCAGCTTGTCTAAGCGAAGCTTGGAGGAAGATCTCAAATGCATGACCCTTTGGAAGTTGGTTCTCCACTTGTGTGTTTCTTGTATTTCCTACTCTCTATCAATTTAGCTAAATAAACAGAACTCATATTTGAGTTAGCTAGTAGGTTTGTAGTATTTTTTCCTAAAGGTTTAGCGCTTTGTCTATACATGACACCAACACACCTCTCAGACTCCAACGCACTGCATTGACGTCCTAATATCATATTGCCATCCTTTGGTCGAGAGTTGCTCCTTTTGTGACAGAGATCTCAATGTCCTGCTTTTTCAATCTCTAATGTAGTTTTTCTAATCATTCCATTTGATATTCTACCTTCGGGCTATTCTTTGAAATTTCTTCATTCCACCTTATAATTCGACTAAGCAAAAACCTGGCATAGTTTAGGGTTGTTCATTCCCTGGGATTCTCTTAGAAAGCAAGAGATTCGTGAGTAGAAAATCCCCCTTCTCTACACATGTGTAGAAATCAAATCTACAAGTGAAAGATTAAATTTAGATAAAACAAAGAAATGTTTATGACATTATCTAAAATGGTAAACCTTAATTTATTTAAGACATCCATGATCCATGAATCTAGAGAATTTATCCATTGAAAAACATATTCAAACATCTAGAAGCATTGCATCAACATCTAAGATCATAAGGACAACATAAGCATATATATTTCTATTGGACATGTCTTCCAACTTGTTCAAACTATTCAATTAATCCAAGTGTTTGATTAAGGCAAAAGGAGGGGAAAAACTTGCCTCATGCATATCGCAACAAACTCTAACAATCTCTCTCAATACCACCAAGTCTAAAGATCCATCTACAAATTAATTGATAGATAGTTGGGGCATAACTCTAGATGGGGTCAATCAATTGAGTGCCCATGCCCCATTTATATCTAGATAGGGTAGATGGATGGATAGATAGGGTTAGAAATTGCCAATGCCAACTAGATAGGGGAAGGAGCTTTGCTCAAAGGATCAAGAGCATAGATAAGGGTTTAGATAGGGGTGAACTAGATGGGTAGGACACTAACCCCTAAACTATACATTTGGGAAAGGAATCTGAGGTATGTAAGTAGCCCTTTCCTCTTACTCCCCTCTATATTCCTCCCACACCTAGGGAATGAATGAGTACTAGGAGACTAGCCCACACATGCACTGTAGTATCCTGCTTCTAAGCATTTTCATGCTTTGAGGAGGGGAATATGAATTCAAATAAGATATATTCCTCTATGGATTGGTAAAAAGTGAGCAAAACACTAACCTCTGAATAAGAGGTTCACTTAATAGATGCAAGTGTATTTCTAAAGATGAAAAGTGTAGAGATTGATTTATAACAAAAGATTAAAACCACATATTTAAGGTCAAACCCACATGTGTAGAAATCAAATCTGTAAATTAAAGATTAAACTTAAATAAAATACAAAATATTTATCAATTTAGGAAATATCATAAACTCAAATTTTATACCAAAACATATAAAAAATCATTATAAAACTTAAAAGAAAAATATCTCCACATCGCAAAACAAACTAAACATTTTAATCTTCTTTATGATAATAATATCTTAACTCATTTATTTGATTAATGATATCAGGTTTCCACAATCCATATTGTAAATCAGTATTGCTTTTGGATTCGATTGTGTTCAAATTTTTGCATCAATGTTTTGAATCACACTCCATGATCCATCATCAAGATAATAGAAAATAAAAGAAAAATAAATAAATTGACTAAACCTAAATAAAATAGAACATTTATTTATTTTCAAATACTATTACCTATTACACAATAAGACAAAATCTTCACACCTAATAATACTTACAAAGTCTCAAATATTTTCTTAGATCAAAAGAACACGCTATATAAAATAGTGAACAAAATATGCGAAATCAAACTAGAAAATAAATTGGGGAATCTCTAAATGGGCGGCTTATAAATAAAAATAATAAATCTAAAGTCAAAAATCCAGAAGGAAGAAGATTCTAGAAACTCGAGAAACGAAAAACAACTCCGGACAAATATAAGCATCCAAGAAGAAAAATACATAAATTGCTAAACCTAAAAATAAAGCATCTACATAAATAGCGAAGGGGAAGAACAAAGCAGACAAATTACAGGTCCAAAACGTGGAAGATATGGAGGACAAGAGCATAAACCGACTGGTTGAGATTTAAACAAGTGAAGTTTTTAAAGTTGCACACGTCTCTCCTACCAGCTTAAATTTAGGTTGCTTCAAGCATTCCAAACCCCACCACTTCCAAGTACAAAGAAAACAAAATAATTTCTAGGGTTTAAAAGATTACTCTGTCACTGTAAATTTCCTCTTCTGTAATGGGCCTCCGGCGACTTCTCACACACCGGAAAAAACTGCCGACAATAAGCACAGAGTATACGACCGACTGTCCGTTGCCGAGCGCCGCAGAGCTGGAAAATGTGTTCAACAAATTCGACGCCAACGGCGACGGAAAAATATCGGTGTCCGAGCTGGGCAACGTTATGCGGTCGCTGGGCAACGATGCGAGTGACGACGAGCTACGGTTGATGATGCCGGATGCCGACTTGGATGGAGACGGATATTTGACCTTGCCGGAATTCGTGGCGCTGAATACGGAGGGCGTCGATAGCACGGCACGGCTGCGCGACCTCACTAATGCTTTTAACATGTTTGACATTGACGGTAGTGGATTTATCTCTGCTGGTGAGCTACATATTGTGCTTGGGAAGTTGGGAGAAAGTTGCAGTTTGGATGAGTGTCGGTGTATGGTTGGACGCGTTGATGCTGACGGGGATGGCCAGGTCAGTTACAACGAGTTTTTGGTCATGATGAACGCTCCTTGTTAATTGATATCTTTCATGGGAGGATGAGTGTCGGCGTATGATTGGACACATTGATGCTGACAGGGATGGCCAAGTCAGCTACAACAAGTTTTTGGTCATGATGAACGCTCCTTGTTAATTGATATCTTTCATGGGAGAGAATTATGTTGCAAAGTTCGTTGTTAATGTCATCTACTTGTTTTAGGACAAGGGTATATAATTTCAGGTCTCAATATTTTTCTGATATTGAACAAAGCAAATTTAAATTACAAAAATGAAACTAAAAGTAACTGAAGTGAATAATTTTACAACCAAAGGATCAGCCACATAGGTAGACTCCAAGCTCCAATATTTGTTTGGAAAATTTTAGTTATGAGCTGTTTTATTTAATGGTGAAAGGTTTCCTGTACCTTGAATATTTTTTCTAGCAATTTTTGAATTTGGTACTTGAACCAAATCTAATTGACTGCAATAACATTAGGAAAAGACATGTATTGCCTAAACGTTTGAATCTTGTATTTTTGGGGTATAGTGGTAGAATAGAATTTAATGTTTTTTATTTGTTTATAGATTATAGATAAGGAAAGGTTATTTTTCTTTGAATTTTAGTGAAGTTTATTTGTTTTTATATTATTTTAGGGTATCATTTGGGGTTTATATCTTTATTATTTTAGGGTTTCAAATATGTACTTTTTGGTTGCATCATCATTTTTAGATTTTGGTAGGGTTTTATTCTATTCATTTTTTTTTTAATTGAGAGGAGTTGGGAGTTTAGTCCAACTATACAGAGCTTAGCTTTTTACAAGACGAGCCTCCTCTATAATCTCTCGAGCGAAGTGTAATGAACCTCATCCATGTCGCAAGCAAGTCAAGAATTGAACCCACAACTTGGGCTACCTAGTTGAGACTGAATGAGCTAACCTAACTATTATATTTTTACTTCTAGGGTTTGTGAGGCACTATATTGTGCAATATCACCCTTGCCAACCCTACCCACCCTTGATTACTTCCTTCAAGTTTCATTTTTAGATTTGATTGTTGATTAAATTCTTGATTTACATCAACCCTTAACTCATTTGTATATCATTTATTTGTTTTCATCAGGGTTTGGAATTTGTATTGTAATTGTTATATTTTATCATGGAGATCTTTTCTCCCTTCCTTATTAAGATCACTTCCTATGTCACTTGTATACTTTATGATACATATTTTATATTTTGTGATAGTGACTTATAGCTAAGATGCCTTCCCTATATGCACTTGATACAACTAGGGAGCTTGGCATGCGATGGTGTACCTAGGGAGCATGATGACTTTTCTTTTACATCTATGGATTTTTCTTCGTATACCTCTCTTGATTCATCTTTTCTTCAAGAACGTAATGATGTAGATGCACACGTTCACCTTGACATATGTATGATAATGATGCACCTTCTCACATGCCTCTTGATAAACTTGTCCAATTTAGATTTACTTATCTATAATGATTATCCTAGTGGTGAGCTTTATCAAGATTGTATGTCTTCCATCACTAGTTATCTAGGCCTATTTATGATACACGCCCATTGATGACATGTTTAGCATTAAGCATAGTGATAGTTCGAGCTATATTCAGGTGATAAAGATGATGGTTCTTTGCCTCATAATGATTTGGTTCTTCATGCATCTTCTAATAACCCCTTAGCTAATCCAATCAATTTCCATATGCATCATGATATACAATGTTTTCATAGAATCCCAAATATGGACCCTCTTGTCCTTTCTTCTAAAGTATCTTTGAGTAACTGTGGAGTACATTATTTTACACCCTCTTTTAAACAAGTACCTAATTCAAACATACCTAAGGATAAAGAACATGAGGAACTTTTACAATTTTACTTGATATATGTGAATAGTATTTCATTTGTTTAATCTTTTACATCTTTCACCATTATTACACATGATATGTTGCATAGGCATTCACATATGTGACATGTTAAGAATGATATCTCACCTTATGTGAACAACCTCATCACTAAGATTTACCATCTAGAATAGAATGTTGCACAAATGTTTCAACCACAACATGATACTACCAAAATATTTTACAATATTTTAGCTTGTGACATTTTAACTTATCCTTTACCAAGCGGATTTATTGTACCTTATTTTCAAAAGTATGATATTCAAGATGATCAATTACAAATTTATGATACTTATGGTTAATGTGTCTCCCTTGCTTTATCAGGATCAATTATTCACTAAGATGCTTCCATCAACCTTAAGGAATCATGTGCTTATTTTTTTATTTTTTTATTAGACTATAGGAATCGGGTAGCATGATCCCCTATAAACTACAGTGCGTCTGGTAAAATTTTTAACGTGACCAGTGACACTAGCGCAACACGCCCTCCGGTACCATGGGGGGTGGGGAGACTAGACCTTGTGACCAACCTCCTGCAACAGGAAAGATTTAGCCAACCGAGCTAGGGCTCCAACCCCAATCATGTGCTTATATTCATTGCCATATTCTTCCATCAATTCTTTCAAGGATTTGGCTAATGCATTCATGAAATATTTTCATTGTAATATTGAGCATGCGCCATTGATGACTCACCTCATGTAATGCTTACAAAAAGGAACAACCCAATTTAGAATTATATTTTTAGATTTCAAGTTTTGGAGACTATTATGTTGTCTTAATTATGGTATGGTGAGATTCAACAAGTCATTCAAATATTCCAGATACAAGTGTATTACATGCCTTATCATTCCTTTTTAGATTTATTTGTTATCGTGCGTTAGTGTAAATATTCCTTATTAGAAGATCCACTTGTATATAAATTTATTTACAATGCTTCCCCCTTTTTCCATGAGTTAACATCATTGCCATGTTTAAAAATAAGGGCAATGAGTATGTACCATAATAGAATTTCTATACCAAATTAATTTAAATAATTCACTGAATTGAAAGAACCTCCATGCATAGTATTGCAACAACTTTTGAAACACAATCTCATTACCTTACCTCTTGTCAACCCAATGGACAACTTCAAGACTAAGTAATTTTATTCCTATCATCACATGTATACATTTTATAGATAGATGCATGGAATTCAAAATAAATTTCAAGATCTTATAGATAGAGACGATATAAAAATTGAGCTTACACACAAGCTCACAATCCCTTCATTTTATGAGTTTTATCATATGAAAGTAAATGATGTGCATTAATAGACTGGTCATGTTCACAAAAGTACATCCCATGTTAAGGTTACACATGAAACAAAAGAGAAGGCACTTAATATGTAACCTATTACTAATTTGTGCGTACATGATTTTCAACAAGAGACACATGTAATACAAGAAACATATCATGAAGAAGAAAATGTTAAAATCAATGAGCATTATAATGATACATTTTGGGATGAGAATGATTATGAATAAAATTAAATGCATCAATAGATTGATCATGTTCACCATAATACATCCCATGTTAAGCTTACACATGAAACAAAAGAGAAGTCACTTAATATGTAACCAATTCCTATTGTGTTTGTATAGGATTTTCAACAAGAAACATATCATGAAGAAGAAAACGTAAGATTAAATGAACATTATGATGATGATCCTCCTAGATTTTTTGGATGGCATTTGAGCACCTTATATACCTATATTTCTTGTTTTCATTTTTATTTTTGTTATACATATTGGCTTTTTATTATGTCACATTTCAAGGTGTGTCAACATTGCATCCTCATTTCACCTTCTATGTTTTAGTTTTTTTGTATATTTTCCACTTGATGTTACCTTATAGATTTTCATAACTCTATTATATTATTGTAATGGTGAAATATGCATACCCTTGTCAATTCCCATTTGGTTTGTGCCCATTTTGAGATAATATTTTAATGTAATACATATACAAAAATGTCACAATCTTGTGTTAAGTTGGGCATATTTTCAATCCTTAACCTACCCCAATACACGCATCCCCCCATATTCGACTATGTACATTATTTAACATCAATAGTCCATGATAATGGTTTGCTCAAATTTTTGGATTAAAAAAACTCACAATTTCAATCTAGAAATTTGAGCAAACCATATACATTATTTGTTCTAAACACATAACCATAAACACAATTTGTCCTCTATGTGTGAACCTTCATTCCATGCCTATTTATTACCACTCTAATGTCTATGGTCAATACCTTGGGCACAATATTGATCCTACACACATGGATCTAAACCCTAAAATTTAAATTTTCAAATTCAAATTTGGCCAACTATCACCTATTACTTTATTTCCTTGAGTTTACTTTGTACACATTTTGCATTATCATCTCTCAAGTTTATTTCAAGAAAATCTATTAGATTAATTTTGGACATCAAAAACAATCACAAGCACTATTAGTTGTAATTCACATATAGGGATCATTTATTACAAGAATACTTTAATTGTTACACTTAAAGGAATCAAATGTATGCATTGCCATTTTAAGATATGCGCATGATTTCTTAACACATGTGAATCATTAGCATGAGCATAGATCCATTCCTATCAAGGGAGTTGACCTAGGAGAACATGGCCCTTGTTATCCGATGATCTCATATTGGTGCTTGTAAACACCACTAGTATAAGATCCTAATTGAGATAAAGTTGAAAATAGAAAATTAATTTAAGAGAAGTATCTTATAGATGAAAAAAAAGGAAAAAATCACAACATTTATAATTTCAATAATCATGATTGATTCCATATACATATTTCATTTTTAAATTATAGAGCATACTGCTTCAAGAGAATAATTAAAAATCATTTGTGGAGATAACTACACATCCAATGGCATATAGTTAACCTCACTAAATAGAAACAAGTGAAATAATTACAAATCCTTTTGAAAGACATATGTTATACATTTCTTGAGTAATAAATCTAGATTAAATTAGTTGTAAGGAGAGCATCATCTAATCACTTTTCCTCCATCTAGAGACTTCATGCCCCCCACACTTCATCCATCTAGTAGTGGCCCTACACTTTATTGGGGGTAGAAAATAATGAATAATTTGAAATACTAAAATTGTTTGAGAACCATGTGTTCAAGTACATTCACCATTACATGTAGTTAGTCAATAGACTCTTGATACCCTCTATCTACTTCATGAATTTCGACAATAGATATAACTCTAGAAACTTACAATGAACTAACAATATATATAATTATACCATTACTTTGATCAAAGTGTTTATAATCATATTTCCTATCTAAAAAAGTATGGGTTATCCATGCACAACACAACCATCTCTTGCTTGAATCACTAGGTTTATTACAATATCTTCTCCTTTTCCACTTCATTTTTATCAGGATAATAACTTCATACTATCCTCTTATTAATAATAAATTTGGCATATAGTTACTATAGACTAACTAGTCACAAATTACAAAATTTTAATATATATTTTAGATGGTAGTCTATTGTATGTGACTGCATCTAGACTGGATATCATGCAAGTCGTTGAGATGGTAGCTATATTTCAGGCAACACCTAAGAAAACTCATGTCAATGTAGAAAACAGGATACTTAGATATTTGAAGGCTATAATGGATTTTGGTTTGTCGTATCCTAAGAGTGAAAATTGCACTTTGACTACATACACAAATGCAGACTTGGTAGGAAGCATAGATGCTCAAAAGAGTACAAGTGGTGGAGCTTTTTTCCTTGGAGATAGTCTTGTATCTTGGCTAAGCAAGAAGCAAGATTTAGTATTCTTATCTACATTAGAGGTAGAGTACATTGCAACAACTTCATGTTGCACTCAAAAATTATGAAGTAGAATTTGAAGGAGATGAAGATAGAATTTGATGAACCCTTTCCATTTCTTTGTGACAATACTAGTGTTATGCCTTGCATAACAACCCCATCTTTTGCCTTGGTCAAAATGTGTCCCCCTTTTTGGTTTTTGTCCTTGTTTGTTTTCCAAACAAAGTTTAGAGTTATTCTTCTCCAATACTTTGTTTTTCTTTGGTTTATTCTGTCGGAACCAGAACTAAGTCGGGTTTTGAAACTTGTTTCAAAAGTTGATTCTAATTCCCATCCCGACGGTCTTTTTTGTTGTCTTTATCGGAGTCGGAGTCGGAGTCGGAGTTGGAGTAGAAGTTAAGCCTGAACTTGGTTCAAATTTTGAATTCGATTCTCTTTTCGCCTCCGCCTTTTGTTTTGTTCGTTTTGACTCAGGTTTTATTTTGGTTTTTCTCGTTTTTGTTTTTGTGTTTTTATTTTGACTTTTGTTTCATTTTCTTTATTGGTGGAAGCAGAATCAGAATGGGAACCAAATGTGAAACATGGACAAAGTTTCTAAATCAATCTCAACTCCAGTTCTAAATCAATCTCAACTCCAGTTCCGCTCCCGGTGTTTTGGCTGTTGACTTTACTGAAGTCGCACTGCTGTAATGTGTCAGTTCCCTCTGCAATTTCGACTCTGATTTGCCGCATTTATGGCATTGATGGCAGGTGCCATGCACGCGTGAAACTGTAATTTTAACCTTAATTAGGGTTTAACTAGAAGTTATTATCATTTTTTTAAAGATCAAGAGCGAAGCAAAGTTGCAGTGGAGCGTTTGGACATGTGATTCGATTGAAAAGGATATAATCACGCGCGAAATCATCTCAAAGGGTCAACCTGTTTATTTACATTTGAGGTAGGGTTTATGTTCTTCTCTTTCGTTTTGTTTCGCATTTTTTCATTTTGTGTAGTCGCTGGTTTCTCGCGATTTCGTGATTCTTGGTTCTCTTGTGTGTTTATGTTCATGTTTCTTCTTTTAGTTCTGTGTTCTTGTTTTTTCTTTTTCTTGCGTTTTGGTTGCTCAGTGGTTTGTTTTTATCTCAGTCGTTTTCACGTTTAAACCTGATTGTATTGGGATGCCATAGGTTTTAAGTAAGCATAGATTAGTTACTGTTATTTTATCTTGTAAGGTTTTTAGTGGTAGATTAGTTTCTATTTTTGCAATGAGTAGGGTTTGGTAGATTATGATTTTACTTAAGTTTTATATTGCACATTGTCTGGTTAGTTTTAATAAGGTTAAATTTGTGCCCTAAATTGTTTGAAATCAAGGTTTAGTGAGTTAGGGTTTTTGGAGCATTTTTGTTCTAAATATGATGCCCTAATTATTATGGTTTCCTCGCGGTCATATGGGGATGGTCTTATATAGGTTATTTTTAAGCCCCTTTCATTTTGATATGACCTTGATTCCTAGATTTTAGTGTTTATTATCCTGTCGAAAGAATTTATGACGTCATGGTTATTTTAAGCGGAAGCAGGATCGAAATTGATTTAGACTTTGAACCATGTTTTGTAGAAAGTATTGATTCAATTTCCATCCCATCTCTGACTCCGCTTACAATAAGAAGCAAGCTTTCAAAATAACGGTAACCCAGGCGGAAGCAGAACCAAAACTGAATATAAAATTAGAAAATCTTCATGGAACCGAATCGGTTTTCGTTCTGATTCTGGTTACCGTTCCAACTCCAACTCTGGTCCCGCTTTGTTATTACTGTATCTCAATAACTATTTTGACTCTGATCCTGACAGTGTTTTAAAAGGGACTATTTATAATTTTTTTTGCCTGGTTCCGCCTATGGTACATTTTAGAAGGGTAAGATCTTAAAGCATATTTTGTTATATTTGTTCAAGGATCTAATTTAAGGTTTTATTGCAAAAAGTTAAAGAATGTCAGGAATATCAGGAGAAGTTGCTCAGAGGAATTAGCTTGTAGAAAATTTGAAGGCATCAACTAAGCCTAAGAAGGTTAAACCAGAACAACTACCTTATACCTTGAGGTATAACCATAGGGGTCTTGTTGTCACTGTTAGCAAGGTGGAATCTGATTGGGCGGATATAACTGATACCAATCTAGGCCCATTCAATTACAAGGAGTTGTACTCATAAAAATTTACTGAGGATGTAATAGGGAGAATTGGAAGAATAGTTGAGTCTGGTTTAGCTCACATCACTGTGTTTCCTCTATCTATCCAATGCCCAGAATTGATCATGACAGCAGCTGGAGCTTACAATCCTACTACCAGGTAGTGTGTTGATTCACATGATAATGTGATCATAGACCTAACTCCTCAAATGTTTCAACTTATGTTTAGTGTCCCTGATCCGAAGAACCTGGCACAACTGAATGAAGCAAAGGCTTTGGAGATGTATAGCAAGTACAAAGAGGCCAATAGGGCTCACTTAAACAAGAAGTGGTTAAGAACGGAGAAGAAGTCCTTGACCAAGCTCTCAGATCAGCCAAAGAGGGCAGATTTTTATGAGGTATCAGATCTTATAATGATGTTATCCAAAGTTTTTGGAAAGAGGGATGCATTTCATTTCAAGGAATGGACGTTTCCCTTCATTCAGACAATATTTTATGGCAAGCAACAATTTGATTGGCCTATGATTATCTTGGATACCATACATGATCAGCTGACCAGAATAAGGGAAACTAAGAGCTTTTTCATGACCTCTTATGTTATTTATGCAGCAGCCAGAGGAGGAATCTTCTCGGCATTGAACAAAGTAGGTGTATTGGGAGAAGCTAATGGGCAAAATAAAGTTTGGAATCATTATGACCAGTTGTCCCTGCAAATTTTTGAGCTACACTTTAGAAGGGTTAATGATGCATTTGTGTATGTGGTTATTAACCAACTTAATGGAGATGCAGGGTACAGGTTAAGTCAGGAGGCCATGGCCTTTATCACATAATGGGGATGTTGGTACATCCAATACCCAAAGTTCACTTATTTTAGGTTGGCAGGATTTGAGGGTCATCCCCACTTACTTCCAAGATGTTGCAACAACAGGATGATTTTGATTGAGTTTGTCTATCAAGCTCTGGGGGTCAATGCCTGACTGGAAATAAAACACAAACCTGGTTGTCACAAGCTCCCCATGCAATTGGGTGAGTATAGTTGCCCACATCTTGTGGGAGCTAAAGTGATTTGTAGTGAATTAGTGTATTTAAAGTTGGGCTTATACACTGCTCGAAAGTATTTTGATCCAAAGAAGAAGATGAATGCTTTGTTGGCTTCAGTTTTTGATAAACACTTCAACTTGCTGGAAGACTTCTGGAGTGACCTAAGAAAGAGGAACTATGAGAGGTTGCCTATTTCACTCATGGTGGAATTTGGAGTGACAACTGATGTTCCCGATGCACTATCGGATGATGGGGTAGTGTTGGATCCATCCTATGAGGCACAAAGCATAGGTACAATTTTTTTGGATCCAATAGATTGGGATGCTAAGGAAACCATTGATATCAAACATATAGCAAGAACAGTACTGGATAGGAGTATTCAATGGGTTGTTCTCAGAGCTAAAGCTCTTGGATGTCCAGCTCCCAAGAAAGGTAAAGGATACAAAAGAACTAAGAGGAGAGGGCCACCCAAAGAACCGTTAGAGTTTTTCCCTCCTGACATAGAAGAGATTGTGTTGGAAGCTTCGGCTCAAGATGAACCTGAGGCACTGGAGGAAATTCCAATAGGCGTGGTGGCTCCAGTATCATTTGCAAGAGAGTCATCTGCTCAAGTCCTTCCTATAGAGCAACAAGAAAGAGAAATGCCTAAGGGGACTCTCCATGACATAGCCAAAACCTTAAAGGGGAAGGAGGTGGAGATGGAGATCCATGATATTGAAACAGATTCTGATGAGACCTTGTCAAAAAAGGATGTGCAAGAGGAGATGCCTCTAGAAACTGAGCATGCGTTAACTAAAGAAGATCAATGGGCACTGTTTGAGGAAGCAAAGAAGGCTTCAGATGATAAAGCACATGCAGAGGCAATGGATAAACAAAAGGCAGTAGATGTTAAGGCACAAGTTGATGCCTTACTTCAGAAACAACAAATGGAAGCCAAGCTAAGAGCCGATGAAGTGTTGAAACAACAAAGGAAAAAGGAGCAGGAGCTCAAGACCAAAGAAGAGAATGATAAGCTAGAGTTGGTGCAAAAATTCATGATCTAGATGAGGAAAAGGCAAAGCAGTGAAGGGAGAGAGAAGCCCTTGTGGCCAAATTGAAGCTTATTGAAGAAGCCTATAAGAAGGAGGAAGCAGAACACACATAAAAACAGAAGGATGTTGAGGAGTTGGCCAAGCAGCTGCAAAAGGAAAAGGAAGCCTCAGACAGACTTAAAGCTTTGGAAGAAGAGAGAAACTGGTTAGTTGGAGAGAAAAGGTTAGAAGAGGAAAAATTGAAGAAGGAAGAAGAAGACAAAAAGATGCAAGAACAAAAGGATAGGGAAGAAGTTGAAAAGCTTGCATAGGAAAATGTAGAGCAAGAACAACAAGAGGTGCGGGAGGTTGATCCTCAACCTAAGGTTAATATGCTATAACCTTTGTCCTCTACAACTGTTGCTTCTTCTTCTACTGTAATGGCCACTACTCCAACTGCTCCCACTTGGTTAAAACTTGATCTTCAAAAGAGGCTAGTAACACCCTCAACCTATTAATTGGGATGATATGATGAAAGAGATTGAGAAAGAAAGACCCAAGAAGAAGGCTAAAATTTTGCATTCCACTAGACTCACTGAAGGAGGAGAAATTGTTGTTGAATGTGCAATACTGATGGTGGATAAGGATATGAGGGATATGCAACTAATTGATTATCAGTTGGGGACATTCAATTTGGGAAGACCCACAAGAAATCAGCAAATGAACTTAATAGATGTGGTAGCATCATCCACCAAATCAAGGATGCTAAAGGATAAACAGAGAAAGGATGAGCTTAAGGCTCAATTGGATCAATTACACACCTTCTTGAAGAATGTTTCTACTCCGAGGTTACAGTGAATTACCACCATAGAGACACCAATTTTGCTTAGCAAAAGAGAGGTGGATGATTTGGTGTAGATAAGGAGTAAAGATGAGATGATGGATAGATGGACCGACAAGCTCAATCAAGAAGTAGGTGAGGTGCTAAAAAGTAGTTATGAGGTTTATGAGAAAGCTTTGAAGATAATACAAGAAATGAGTCATCATGCTAAGGCATTGGGAGAACAAGAGGAGGAGTATAGAGGGTATATCCAAAATTTGAGAGAGATCAATAAATTGTCGAAATCCACTCTTCCGAAGTAGTCAATTCTTGAAGAGGACAACGCGAATTTCTTGGAAAAAGCCTCCAGCATAATCCAGTTTAGAGCTAACTTTTTGTACAAACATAAGAATGAAGTTCAAGATTTTAACAAGGATCTAAATGAACAACTTGATGAGCTAGAAGTTGTTGTTGCTATTTTGGTGAATGTTGATATGTCGGTGAAGGAAGGCGTGCCTTTAAGTCAGTTGAAAGAGAAATGGGATGGTAGACTTAAAGAGGTCATACAAAAGGGAGATAATGGGGAAGATCTGTTGGATCGATTAATGGATATTAGAGAAGAAGTAAGGGCTTCTAGAAGGGAGTTGACAAAGTTGAGAGAGATGGGGGAGTTTGCTGCTGCTGAATTGAAGAGGATCAGGTTCGAAGATAGTTGGATTCATGGACCAGATTTGGATATGCTTCAACAAGTCTTCTCTAGTTATGATGAGTACACTTCAGAGCAAACTCTGCATGCATAACTGGTAGTTTTATGGATGCATGGTTTTCTTTTCTCCTTTGCATGCATGACTGATAGTCTTAGGGGTGCATGGCTTTCTTTTCTTCTCTCTCTTTTTCTCTCCAGTTTACTAGATGATCAATGTGGGAACTAGAGATCAATTGATCTGAGTTTCCAAGAAAATTTAAGTTCCTAAAAAGGTGGATCTTGACTTTAGATAGAGAGGACTTCATATTTTGTACATCTATATATACTGGTAGGGTGCCATATTGTAAAGGTCGGCTGATGAGAATAAGATTAGCCACCTGATAGTAGCAGATAGGATTTTTTCATAGTTTTACAAAGATACTTTGTTCTTATTAGTTACAGTTGAATATAAATACAGGTTTTTATGCAATATGGTGTTGGAATTGAGTTTACTAGATAAGGTTAATGAATTATAGTCTATCTGTATGCCAATGATTATGTTGAAGCATAAGTGTTTCTTATGTGATGAAAATCATTAGAAGGAACCAGATTTAAGGATTATTTGATTAGATTATCTGTGGATTGAATTATTGAAAGTCTGTTGATCTATGATTTTAGCAATGAATGAGAGTGTGTTCTTTTGGAATCTTTAAATTATTTATGATGTGTGATTGTGATGATTAAATTAAGCACCTTAGATGCATGTAATAGTATGGATTGTTCTGTAAATTGCATCATGCTATGGTTTTCTTGATCTGTTGGAATACCATTCGTTGTTGAATCTGAATATTAGATAAATTTTATTCATGTTTCACTGATATATGCCTTGATCTATCTTTTTCTTTTATTTAAAAACCCCTTATTCATTAAATATAGATTGATGAATCTGTCATTGCTTGCATTCCTCATTACCAACAAAGGCCCCTTGAATATTACAGTTACATGGACCAATTGAGTGACACCAGACAGTTGAGAACCAACTACCAGGACCTTGGGAGTTAGGCTACTATATGTTGTCTTTCTTTTTCAGGAGAAATAGAGTAGAGATATTTTGTTTAACATTGTTTGTGTCATTTTCACCAACAAATCTGGCGCTAAAAGGACGGCCTGAAGGAACAAGCTAGCTCGCATTGTGTCATTCTCACCGGAGAAGTACGAGAGGATTCTCAGATCCTCTACTAACCTTGAACCATTAGAAGAACTCCAAACCCTGGTTAGACCTAGACCCCATGCTCATAGAATTTTGATTCCACCGTTGCCACCACCGTTTACTCCACCTGGATTTCAACCAAATCCACATACACCACCACCAGTTCAACCTACATCACCACTAGCTCAGCCAGTGTCACCACCAATCCAACCTACATCATTGCCATCGATTCAGCCAATATCACCACCAATTCGACCTATATCACCACCACCTACTCAACCAATCCTACCCATGGCTTACTTTTTGAATAACCCCTCTCTGCTAGGGACTATTCTAGGGGGAATCCATGATTTACCCAAGAATCAAAAAAAAAATTGTCCCAAGTACATGCATGGGGAATCAAGAAGCGCTAAGGAGCATATACAAGTGTTCAAAGATGCTTGTACTCGTGCTCAAGTGGCTCATGAATATGTGTTATGTAGATTGTTTCCTTATTGTTTAGGGGACATGGCATATAATTGGTACTTAAATTTTTCTCGGGGATCTATTCTAGGTTGGAAAAATTTAGAAAATGTATTCATTAATCAATTTTGGGTCTACGTAGACCCTGCCATCTTGTATCACCAGTTTTCCACCATAAGAAAGGAACATCATGAGCCACTACCTCTATTCAACACTAGGTTCCAAAGGATGTTTCATAGGCTACAAGATCCTTACTTAGTAGTTGAGAATATTTCCATTCAAGCATATTTAAGAGTTGTTGATCCCTTGATTGGTCTATTCTTGCAAAGAACTTATCTACCCAACGAGATTGACTCCCTGTCTAAGGTGTATCATTTGGCCATCAAATTGCAACAATAGATAAGTCTACAATCAGGAGGTTTAGGAGCAGCTCTTCCTCCCATGAGTTATCAAATGCCTAACCCACTGTTATACAACACTGTCCGTGGGATGTCTTACTCCTAATACGGACCTTTGTCTGAATTACAGGCCCCACCTACCATGCCCTTTTTCGGAAATGGCATGCAAGATTCTTCCCAACAACCTCAAAATCAACAATAAGTGGGAGGATTAACACATGTTCATTTTCCATCCATAGTGCAAAATGTGCAAAATGAACAAACTATTCATCTGATCAATGAGTTAGAGACTCTTAAGAAGACTCTATCTCAAATGTCTAATGATATGGCACAACTTAGGTAAAACCCTCTCCATAACCAAAACCAGAATTATCAAAATCAGGGAGGTTACAACCACTAGGGGAATTATTCCAATTAGAATGGGAATCAAAAAACCAACCAGAACTTTCAGAATCAAAATTCCTCTAACCAAAATTACCAAAATCAAAATAGAGGATATAACTAGAGGTCCAACAACAACAATAGGAAATGGAATACTAGACCTAACAATGGGGGAGTTCCCCATAATTATCAGTCAGGTGAGGAGAGATTACATACTGCTAATATGGTTGACCTTAATTTCATGACTAATTGGTGCAGGCTACACGATACTGCAACACATTCTGAGGTTAATTGCCCAAAGATGGAGAAAATGGTAAAAATTGCACAAGCTGATTCCCATCCTCCAATAGGAAATTCCAGTAAGGATAATGGGCTAGTAAGTACTGCTATGACTTATGAGACTATTGAAGAGAAATACCAATTTCCCATGCAGGGAGATAATGAACCATAGGAGGATGTGTATGATGCCCAAGCCTTCCAGTCCAAAGGTGGTCACTTTATGAGAAATCAGAATAAGGGCCCATTTACTACATCTGCACCCCCAAACAACATGGTCCCACCTAACCAAAATGCAGATAATAACCCATCGCCATTGAAGGGACCTTTTGACCCTCATAATAGAGGTAATCTGCCTCCTTTTCCTAAATATCACGTGAGGAATGATTCAGAATTTGATTTTATTGCAGAACTGCAAAGACAAAAGACATCATTATCATTCTTTGACATCATGAAGTGGTGTTTGGATCAACGTGAAGTAGTATTGAAGGCCCTGGAGGAGGCAAACCACTTAAAAGGGAAAGGTAAAGTGACTCTAGTGAAGGAGACAAATGCAACTATCTATAAAGGTAAGACCAATACCCCACCTTTTCTTTTAAGTTTAAGGATTTTTGGAAAGAATTTGCATAACTGTTTATTGGACTCTGGAGCATCGAGAAATGTTATGCCCTTTTCAATATGTAAGAAGTTAGGATTAAATCCTATCCTGACCAATAAGAAATTAATCCAGTTAGACAAAACTGAGGTCAATGTTGTAGGAGAATTAAAGAACATGCATGTTCAGAATGGATAAGATCCAAGGATCCAAACCTACATAGATATCCAAGTGGTTGACATCCCAGAGACATATGGTATGCTCCTAAGTTGAGAGCTAATGAAAAGTATTGGGGGATATTTTTCCTTGGATTTCTCTCACATGTGGTTACCCTGGAAGGGGGTAGCAACGCAAATAAGGATCGAGAGTGAACCAAGACTCAAGCATATGATTACAAAATATGATGCTTCAAATGAAGTGGCATATTTTGAGACTAAGATAGGAGTTTACAAACAAGAAGAAGTCTTGACCTTCTCTGTACTCAATCCTGAGGATACATTGCCCCTAGAACATAGTGACCCAATGATTAGCATCAACCAGAAGGTTCTAATAAGGAAATTGCAACAGGATAAGCTGGTATTAGGAGAAGAAATTGATTTGAGCAGTTTGTTGCTTCCTAATTGGTGTAGGATACATTATCACAATCATTTGGAGTTAACATGCCCACCATGCCTAGATATCTTAAATCATATAGGCCAACCTCAACAAAAATATCAAGAGAAACCCCAAACAACCATCAATGAGTTTTCTTTTACAGTTAAGGATGCTACCATTCTCACTCGCACTAGTATTTCTCAAGAGGAAGGTTCCTCACTAGTAGAGCAGACTCAGGTTCTATGATCTAAGATTCAAGAAGAAATTGAAGTGTCTCAGTTCTTGTCCAATACACCTGCTCCAGATACTCTGCCAATGCCTAAGGCATTGATAAAAGATGAATTGGATTGCAATTTAACCCAAGAAGTTGTCCAGGAAGTGATTCTTGACCCAACTATGAATATAGAAAAGTCTTCAAGTGAGTCTTGCGCCAAGTCAATTTCTGATGACCAACAAAAGTTCGAGCCACCACATATCCCAAGTAAGTCATCCCCTGTTATCCCCAAAAAGAAAGAACTCCCAACCAAAGACCAATTGTGGAGTCTTAAATTTGATGGCTCCAAATCCAAAGCAGGAAGTGGGGCAGGGATTGAACTAACCAACCCAAAAGGGAAAACTTACTTTGCGTCTTACAGGTTGTAGTTTGGCTACACAAACAATGTGGCTGACTATGAAGCAATTGCTCATGGACTCATGTTTGCTCATAAAAATAAGATTACTACTCTCACAGTTATGGGGGATTATGAAGTAATCATAAAACAAGTACGTAGCCAGTATACATGTCATAACAAAAGATTGGCTGCGTACAGGAACAAAGTTTGGAACTTAATTGAAGACTTTGATGTTTTTGGGATTACTCTAATCCCTAGAGAAGCTAATCAAATTGCAAATGCCCTTGTCATTGTTGCTAGCACATTGGAACCCATGCAAGACTCTAATTTAAAGAGATTTTTAGTTGAATTGATTTTAGTCCTAGCTGTCCCTGATAATGTCCAAAATTTTTAGGTATTTGATGATGATCAACATAAATTGGCCTTTTTGGAAAGTTCTAATGTTTTTGAAGGGAAAATAATAGATGAATCTAAAAGAGATTAGGGAGATTGGGATCCTGAGAAGGATGGTGGAGAAGGGATATTGGATTTGAAACGTAATAGCATTCTGAAAGGGATGGTAGCCTTGGAGAGAATATTTGATTCTGACCCATGGGCTCGTCAAAGGGTGCCTATAAAGAGTGATGGAGGAAAACATGAATCTTTTAATCTGACTCACTTAGGCCCTGAAAGGAATATCCTCATAGGAAAGACTTGTCCTCAAGAAATTAAGGACAAGATTGTCAAAGTTTTGGGGCAAACATTGCAACCATTGCTTGGAGTTATGATGACCTCAAAACCTTTGACACTTCGGTGATCACACATACCATACCTCTCAAGCCAGAATCCAAGCCCTTCCATCAGAAACAACGCCTGGTCAATGCTTTAATTGAGCCTCTGATCCAGAAAGAGGTACATAAGCTCCTATCTGCAAGGATAATCTTTCCTGTTAGACATTCTACCTAGGTGGAAAATTTAGTTCCTGTACGCAAAAAGAATGGTGAAATTAGATTATGTGTTGATTTCAGGAATCTAAATAAAGCCTTTGAGAAGGATAATTATCCACTACCCTCTCTTGATGAAGTGCTACAAAAGGTTAATGGGTCCCAAATGATGTCATTTTTGGATGGATATTCTGGGTACAATCAGGTTCTTCTCAGTCATGAGGACAGAATGAAGACAACTTTCACCACCAAATGGGGGACATTTGCCTATCAGAGGATGTCGTTCGGTCTTATCAATGCTGGAGCAACCTTTCAAAGGGAAATGAACATAGCCTTCAAATATTTGATAGGGAAGTGTATAATTATTTATGTGGATGATTTAACCATCTTCTCCAAGAATAGAGAAGACCATGCAGCAGATCTGGAAAAAGTTCTCAAGAAATGTATAAGCTATGGTGTCTCCCTTAATCCAAAGAAGTGTGTGTTTGGAGTATCTGAAGGGAAACTCCTAGGTCACATCATATCAGAGGAAGGGATATCCATAGACCCTGATTGAGTGGAGGCTATCTTGAAACTATCAAGGCCAGGTAGCAAGAAAGAAATGAGATCCTTCTTCGGGAGGATCAATTTTGTTAGAAAGTTCATAATAGGGTTTGCAGAGATCATCAAACCTCTAAATGAAATGATGAAGAAAGAGGCAAATATTGAGTGGAGTAATGAGGCTAAATCTACTTTCTCACAAATCAAACAGTCAATATCTGAGGCCCCTATTTTGACAAGCCCAAATTATTTAAAACCTTTTTATATCTATTCTTTCACATCTGACCATTCATGTGCAACTGTGTTAACACAATGAAGAGGAGAGGGAGAGGAAAGACCTATTGCCTTCATGAGCTCTCCATTTAAGAATGTAGATGTGAGATACCCACCACTGGAGAAACAAGCCTTTGCATTGGTACGAGCGGTAAAAAAGTTCAGACATTATATTCTTCGAAGTCAAGTAATGACTATAGTTCCTGATCCAGCTGTGAAGTCTCTCTTGATGCAAAGTGAATTGGGAGAGCGAAGAGGAAAGTGGATGGCAATTCTATAAGAATTTGATTTAGAGATTTACCTGATGAAACTTGTTCGAGGGCAAGGTTTATCAAAAGCAATGGCAAATGTGGACAAAAACATCACTTGTCAGTAGTATACTGTCCATTCATTTACTAAGGATCCCTGGTACACAGACTTGATTTTATTCCTCCTCAATAATAGATGTCCAAAAGGAATAAATGCTACTGAGAGGAGAGCATTGAGTATGAAGAGTGCTCACTACATGCTTAAAGGGGGATCCATCTATAGAAATGATTTTCAAGGGATTTACTTGTGTTGTTTAGATCAGCAAGAGGCCAAGCATGCCATTTCTGAGTTTCATGGAAGACATGGAACAGAACATGGATTTGCAGATGCTTTGGCTTATCAGATTCTTAGATCAGGCTATTATTGGCCTTATGTATTTCGGGATGCACACCAGCATGTCAGAACCTGTCATGTATGTCAAACTTCTGCACCCAGGGAAAGAAATCCAACAATTCCTTTGCAACCAGTATATTAGGTAAGGTTGTTTGCTCAATGGGAACTGGATTTTGTAGGTGTTATTAATCCCAATTCTTCAGCAGGACACAAGTTCACTTATTTAGGGTAAAGATATTTTTTGGCAATATAGTCATGTTCTGTATTGCCTTCTAGATTTGAGTTTGGCTTTGTGGTTTGGAAGGAGAGTATGTCTACACCTGCTCTATCTTATCCTAGAGTTTTTTGGATTTATGTTTAGCATGAAAAAAATATTGAAGTGACAGAAGGGTCACTATGCTTATTAGTTAACTAGTTGGTGTTCCAAAATTTTGCAACAATAACTTCAAGCGTGTGGCTTTCGAAGATAGCATTGGATGTTATTTTAGGTCCAAGTTAAGGTTCTTGTTGAAGTGCATGACATCATGTTCATTTGGTAGCAATGTTTTTGTTTTAGGACCTACCCACTACATGTTTCATGTAATTTGAATTTAGGTTCATCCTGTTTCAACCTGGTTATTTGTGGACTCTTGGCCGACATGAAGTATTGTTAATACATAATGCCATATATAATCATCATTGTTTTATCTTACTTAGCATGTATGTGGATACAAATTCGTATGGAAATGTAATCCTATGTGAGCAAGTGTAATTCAATGAGTTGCATCTCAATCATTGTACCCCATTACCATAAGATCATAAGGAGTGTAAAGTGTGTCTAAGGAAAGCTCAGATCTTGTGTAAGTTGTGTTATTAGCATTGAAGTTATGTAATCTTTATCTTTGTAATCTGGTAGGACTAGTGTTCTAATTATTGAGTTGGTGCTCTGATCTTTGTATAGGGGATTGGTGTCTCTAGTAAGTTGGTGCCTACAAATACATTAGGGGATTGGTGTCTCTGGTAGATTGGTGCCTACTTCATGATTGTAACTTATTTATTACTTGTGAGGCTGGATTTGGATAGTAGCTCCAAGTAGCTCTTCTCACCATGGTTTTTCCCATTTCGGGTTTCCACGTATATCTGGTGTTCATTGTGTGAATGAGTGATATTTTGATTACTTGATTGATAGTAGTTGTTTTGATTCATGTTTCATGTTCATATATACATGTTAAACTAAAGAGTTGAATTGGTTTGATCTACTAATTCACACCCCCCATAAGTAGATTGTGTGCCCTTCAATTTTTCCTCCAAGGATAACCTCTTAGCATAGTCATTCTCTAAACACCAAATGATAGAGAATATCAATGCATCATCAACCCTATTATATTGTCTTCAACTTTCCTTAAATTCTAGTTTAGGGTAACTCATTTAGTTTCATCCTACCTATCTTACTCAAACTTCAAATATTTTATCTTCTAACATATAGACCAAGTAGGAAGCCATGCAAAACTTATTGCTCTTCTAAAATTTAATCAATTAGATGTGTAGATTCTTACTAATGATAATTCCCAAATCAATTTTCTCACTCCTTATAATAGACAACATTAAGAAGCACATCTAAGGATAGAAATGTTTCGCATTAGGATTTCTAACCACTTTACTCAATAAAGGGATAGAACCATGGACATCCTCTTTGAATTCATTCTTATGAATTAAATTTTCCATATTTAGTTCAATATTTATCCTTTTAATCAACAAATTGCCATTGATACACTTGATTGCTTAGGAATCTTGGTCTCCTAATACTTTAGTTATTCCTTCATATTGACCAAATCACATCTAGCACAGGTAGGTAGGCCAAAGGCCTCTTCATTAGCTTCAACATTGATGTTAGGGATGGTTTAGCATGCTATTTGAGTATCTTCTTTTGCTTTGCATCATAATGTTGTGCACAAGTCGAGATTGAATCAATAGACAATAGTTATTTTGGGAATGTAGCTACTTGGACCAACACACTTTGATCCATGTGTTGGGTTTCTAGTATTTTATCTCCCTCCTTATTGATCCTATTTATGGATTATTTGGCATAAATTCCCCAAGTCTATATCGCCTATCTCAGTCCATGGGAAGAAGATATTAGGAGGGTGATAACCTTTGTACACACACCTCATCTCTTTAGATGGTTGATCCTATTGCATAGATTCTACATAAACCATAATAGAATCATTAGATAATCTATAATTTTCTTTTCAAATTCATCCATACAAGTCTTGTAATCAAATTCCTTCAAAATAATATAAAAAGAAAATAATCATCATAAATAAGGGAATTGGTATGAGAGTAAAGGATAGCTTGAAAGGATATACTAATACAAAGAAAGCATGGTCTTTGATATTGGGATACCTCATACATGGTTACCAAGTAGGAAGAGGTCTGAGATTCCACCTAATGTGTTATACTAAGGTTATTTGGGACTCCAATATATATATATATATACCTCTCTTACTTTAAAACAAATAAGCTTGACAAATGTCATCGAGAAGTTAGGTATCTAGATCATGCAATGATGAGTGCCAAATTTATAATTGGGAAATGGAAAGTCTAAAACCTAAAATGGTAAGGATAAGACAAGGTATGGGTAGACATAACCTAATGGTTCATTAAGAATCAATAATTAGGCTCACCACTTAGCGCGTACCTAAAATGAATGAATTGCCTAAATATTGATATGAATTTTTTTTCCATGCATCAGGGATCAAGTTTCAAGTATACCACTTACATAGTACCTAATTAACTAGATCCCCAAAGACCTGAGTTAAAAAGTCTTAGAGAAACAATTAATGTTTGAGATCAATATTTAGGATTGTTTATGTGATACTAGATTATCTATGCATACTCAAAATCTAGAACCTAAAGACTTCGAGAGTAGAATAATGATTGGGGATCAAATTTTGGGGCTACCTCTTCAATTATAATGAATTAATTCATTTCCAACACTCAACCCATAAAATTAAGCATTCATGGATAACAAGAACTAGGTTTTGGGATTATTTCTTATCAAGTGTTGAATTAGAAAGATCACCAAAACCTTTAGTTTGAAATACTCTTAAAGAAAAAGTAAGTTGGAAATGGGCTTTAGGAATGTTGTTTACAAACATACAATTAACTAGATCCATACAATTTCAAACCCCAAAAATTAACAAAGAAATATTTCCCTTCAAGTGTTTTAAATAAAGAGGTCACAAAAAACCTAAAATATTATCTAAGATAAAGTGGAGCTAGGGAAATTATCGTGAAAAGTCTAGACAATGGGGATTTAAATCCTCAAAACCTCAAAGTATGCCAGTTTCATGATTTAGACACTGTAAAGATTTTAAAGTACAATTTAAATGCGTAGTTAAGTCAAACTAGGGTTCAAGATCATACTTTTAAAATCAAGATCAAAGAGCCCTGACTAGGGCACAAACTAGAGATCACAACTCAAATAGTTTAGCTCTAATCAACTTTCAAAAGAAAATCAAAAAATCTAATAGAAATCTTATTAATACTAAATGGATTGTGGAAAAATCATGCCAACTAATGACACAAATTCAAACACAAGTCATAAGATAAATATAATGGGTGAAAATCAAATCCCAAGTTGATTTCAAATCACAATATCCATACACCATTCAAGTAAACAATCTTTTGCAATATCCAATAGGTATGGTAAAAAAAACTAACCTTGAAAAGATGAAAGTCAAGAAAATTGAAACTTGTGTAGATGTAGACCCTAGTACACCACTCCAAACTACCTACCACAAGAAAATCATGCAATCATAGCTAAATATTGACAATTCACAATTAATTGAATATAATTTAGAGTAGTCCAAGAGGTAGTTTAAGAATGTAGGAGCTTTAAGAGTCAAATATAAAAAGGTTTGGTGAACAAATGAAAAGTCACCAAGACTTTTAAACGGGCTCACACATTTAAATAACACCATAAATATAGATTTGAGGAGGTAGGTCAAGATTTAGAGAAAATACTTACAAAACATCGAGGATCAAGTTTTTAAAATGCCTCATATAATAGTAATTTTGGTATGTAGAGAAGAAAAAAAATGACACCCCATGCCTAATGCTACATCTTGAGATATAGGATTTGAATACTCGAATGATTCAAAAGAAAAAGTAAATGAAAACATGGGATATTGATGAAACAATGGGAAATGTCAATTTTTTGGGGAATCTCCTACCAACATGTAGGTGAGGAAAATTTTGAAATCTTAGAAAAGACAAAAATATTCAAAATGGACATTAAAAACTTAGAAATTTCAAGACAAGACCCAAATGCAAAAATAATTTAAAGAAAAGAAAAGAAAACCTTCTTGACCTTTAAAAAAAAAATATTCTTAAATGACCAAAAAATAAAATCACTCCTAAAAAAAACATAAACCAAAGAAGTCTTGAAAATAAAACAAAGAAAGCAAAAGAGGGGGTCCTCATTTTGCCAAGGAAAAATGGGTTGTATGTGCAAGGCACAATAGATTGAAACACAAAATATTATTTCTAGAAAACTCCAACAATGCAAAATCTTCAATGTCATCACCAAATTAATCCAACTATCTAATAGGTTGAATTTATTCAAGGAGCCAAATATCTTATTTCTTCACATTTAAAATAGCTATACAAAGGTGAGAAAATTCATAGAAATTTTATAAATAACCTTCTCTAGAATATTTCATTTAATATTTCTCAATCCCAAAATAAAGATTATGTTAAAAAGGATAATATTGAAGAACTAATGAATATTGTGTTCAACAAGAAGCAAGATAAAACTCTAGGTCTAAATGATTTCAAAGCTCTTTTCTACCAATAATTTTGGGACATTATCAAAGTTTCTTTTCTTGAAATGATGAAAGACTCTTGTAAAACTTCAAATATTTATGGAGGTATTAATTCTAAATTTTTGGCCTTGCTTCCCAAAGAACCCTAGGTGTCTAGTACTAACCTGGATTCAATCCCATTTCTCTTTTTAACACCTAAAAGACTATCTAAAAATATATTTCCAAAACACTATAAATTCTTATCCCTAACTTGATTTCTTAAAAAAAAAAACATTTTAGGCACATCTTTGAAGGTATTATTCTTTCTTAGGAAGTGATCCAATATTATAAAATGAAAAATATAAGCCTTAATAAGGTCATAAAATTAGATATGGGTAATACCTTTGATTGATCAAGTCATGTAACCATTTTCCAAACTCTACTAAAATTTGGGTTTGATAAGAAAATTGTTGATTGGATAAGAACTTGTTCAAACAATCCTTGGATTTCCTCTCTTGTTAATGATAATCCTACCAAATTATTTAAGCTTTAAAAATGGTTAGACAAGGCTACTCCCTCTCCCCCTTATATATTATGTTCATTGAGTTACTTGGTAGAAGGATTGAAGAGAAAGTACATCAATTTTTTTCTTGGAATCCCAATATTTCAAGAGAAGGAACACGATCATGCTCAATTTGATAAGGATATCATTACTTTTGGTGGGGGTTCTAGTAAAATCACCAAGATATAGTTTATTCTCTTTAAATAATTTATTGAGGCCACTTAAATCATGATCAACATCAATAAATACATTATATACTTCTCAATTCCTCATAAAATTTCTCACATTTTAGGATACAAAGTAAACAATAATTAAACCTTCACTTACCTTGGAATTCCTATCTCTTATAGTAAACTCAATTCTTCACATTGGGATAAGGTACTAAGTAAAATGAAAGATACAATCAATAGTTGGTCTAACTCTTAGCTCACCCCTACTTGGATACTCCTCATCAAATTTGCTCTTATTACTATCATAATACACCAACTTAGTATAATTAATGATCCTTTGGGTGTCATAAAAAAAAATAGAATGAATTATCAACATATTATATTGGGAAGGGGGAAATATAACAACAAGAAGAAATTCACTTGATTAAATGGGAAAAAATAACCAAATCCAAATAAGAGGGAAACCTTGGTCTTTGAAGCCTCAAAGAGATCACCAAACTACTTTGGTTGCTAAAATTGTATGAAGAATGATTTGCCAAATTGATTGGTGGTGGGGTAATTTTCTTTGCTAAAAATATTATTTCCAACCTAACAAGGGTATCTTTTTTTATCTTTTACCTCAAAAAAATCTCATAAAGATTGAAGCTTCCATCTAGCTTATCTCTTAGCCTCTCTCTTGGATTCTTGCTAATTGGAATAAGATCTACTCCCTTGAGGATAAAATCATATGATAATATAATATAACAAACCATAACCTGATTACAAGAATGGTTGACACAAAATGATATTCTCTTCCTCTTCTAGGTTATGAAATTTAATGGGATTCCTAAAATCAAGAGCATTGATGAAATACATCCCCTTTGGATATGCAGAATGACTAGTAGATTTTTTCTTCCTCTTTAGAAGATTGCATCTCTCTTGATCCTTTAGCTCATGAAAATATTATTTGAGGTAGCATTAATGGGTCTAACATCTACATTGTTAAAAAATGATACCACCTTTTGAGAGGGGAACTTCCATCTCTTTCCAATTGCTGGCATATTTGGTACTCTTGTGCCATTCCCAAGGTGATGATTATCCTTTGGCTTGTTTCTCAAAATAAACAATTAACTCATGACAATCTTATGAAATAAATTTTTTATTTGTCCAAGCAGATGTGCCGTTTATCACAAAGAAGAAGAAAGTCATGATCACTTGTTATTTAAATGTATTTATATCTACAAAGTTTGTAGTGCAATTATTAATTGCACTTTTCCTACAGTACCCATTCCTACCACCATTTAGCAAGCTATAAACCTCCATTAAATTCCTCCTACGCTCTTATCATCTCTTCTTGGGTCTCTTTTATCTCTCCTCTCTCATCTCATGATATACCATTTGGAGCATCTAGAGTGCCCATAATATTCTTATCTTTAAAGAAAGATAAATCCCTACTTTTTCCTCTTTACTACACTATTTATCTTTATTGTGTGACTCTTCTCAACATAATTATAAATCTAAAAAGAAATATACCATGCCAACCCTCATCCCCTCTATAGATCTTGCTCATGGTTTCTACCCTAATTGATGGTGCTTCAAATCTAACACCTAAATTGTTGGTGGTGCTCTTTTTTATAATGAAAAATTTAACTTCAAATATTCTACTAATCTGAGTCTTCACATGCACTAAATATTGCTCTCCAAAATCTAAGGGTGACTCTCAACTAGTTATTAATACAATGAAATTTTCACACTATAAGAGTATATATTTGTAAGACATGACCATATTTATACATTGTATTGAGAGAACCTTCTCTCATTGATTACCAACCTATTTCTAGAGCTAGAAATGTTATTGTTGATTCATGGCTAACTACAACATTGGTATTTTGTTTGATAGTTTCTCTAAATTATGGTTTGCTTCTTGTTCCTTTGTAACTATTTTACATTTTAATAAACCCCCCTTTTTAACTTAATAATTAAAATTTCACACTTTAAAATTTCCCTATAAACTTTAAAAAAAAAACTTAATACTTATTTCATACGTCTTGAAGTGTTGTATATAATTTTACATAATAAAATTTAATAAATTTATATAATAAAATTCTACAATTTTATTACTTAAGGTCAATTATATAAAATATTTATATAATACAATTTTTACTTATTAATTATTTAACAAATGTCATATAGGAATTTTAAAACCTCAAAGTTTCTTTCTTTGCCTCCCTATGCAATAACTATGAATTGTATGTATGAGTTGAATAGGGGGACAACTCCCTTTATAGTGAGACTATTGTTGCCACAATTTATCCAAACTATTCAACTTATTGCATCCTTCAATACTATTTGGTCAATACAATGCCACATCCTCTAATACCATCTACGCCACTTGTTGAATCCTTCAACACTATGTGGCCACAATAATATTATATCCTCTAGAACTTTTTTATTGTACATTCTACTTAGAATTCTAGTGGGGCTAGCATCCAATATGCCTTTAGAATGCTACAATATCGTCAAGGAGAGTTGAATCATGGTCTTCATCATGAAAACCAAATGATCCAACCACTTGACCACACACTTGTTAACAATTGTATGTAAATGTTAAAAATATAATTTTATGGTTTAGTTTTTCAATCTATATTTTAGATTTTTTTAAAGAATAGGTGTTTTGAAAATTTATTAATCTTATAATATACTTATTTGATAAGAAACCATAGTTAAGGGTAGATGATCTTTTTTTTTTTTAATTAACTCTAACAAGATACCACTAAGACATTTTTCCTTGTTTTCTACAACTATGTTTACTTTCATATTTTTGTAAATAAAAAATTAGCACAATGCCAATGATGCTTTGATACTATATTAGAAAATTTAAATATTCAGGTGTGATAATTCAATTATATACAAAATATTATACATAAAGTAATATGTAGTGGGGAAAACCATCAAGATAAAAGAAAGCTCCGCAAACATGATTTAATAAGAAAGCTTATAATAATGTTTGAACCATTACAAACTTATAAGAATCTAGGGTTTTAACATTTTCTTCCTCGTTTAATGTCGTCACGTAAAATCGATCATGTGTGGTCACGATGAATCAATTGTTTTCTCTACATATCCCATAATAGAGGTTCCCTAAAATATAAGGTGAAAAGGTAAGTCACAAGTATTCAAAAATTTATCACGTCTTTTCATAAGACATTTATTATTTAATTAATAAATCAATCAATAATATAATATATATATATATATTTAAATATTGATGATTATTATAGCATATGTTAATTAGGAGATCACATTCAATGTTTAGATTTACACTCATGGAAGTGATTTGGGTTAATTTTGTACCTATGGATTTGATCAAGGGTGGTGAATGAGAGATCTAAAGATCAAGAGTGACTTCTGGAGATGATAGATGCGGGAGACATGATAGATAAGGTCACAAGCCAAATTTTGTAAAAGAATATTCCACTATTAAGACTTGTTATTACATAAAAAACGCTTTAATGAAAAGCCGAGGCAAAACATAAGGGAAAATGGTACATATATGCAAATTTCACCTTTACATAAAGGGATCCAAGTGAACATTGACAAAACTAAAATTCTAGTTCTCTTTTGAAAAGGAAGAAGCACTTTGACTTCCAATTTGAAGGGGTCTATTAAAGTGGTCTTAGAATAAAAGTATCTTGGCTTCAAAATTCACAATAAATTGAACTAGGATACACGTAGGATGAAAATATTACAAGGAGGTTGGTGAGCTCTTTATGTATTTCAAAATAGATGTAGAAATGCAAAGCTATGAGATTAAAAGATTGTCATGGTCCTATTTGGGTTACTTGTCACACTGGTGGTGTTGTATGATTGCGAGGTATGAGCTAGTGGAACATCAAGTTTGAAATGGAGGCAAATAACAAGGATCCAAAAACATCTAATCATAATTGTTTTTTAGAATTAAGACTTCATTTTCTTATGCAATTGTCCTTGTAGAAACACAAACTTTCCCTTTAGAGGCAACCATTATGATTAGGTTATTTTGTTACTTGAAAAAACATAAAACATGAAGATAGATAAATTGTTTAGGGCTATAAAAGGTGAAATGTTACATAGAAAAAAGAGTACATAAATAAAATATAATCACAAATTGATGAGTAGATGTGACACTAGTCTAAATGAATGCCAAAACCTTAACAAAGACATACAAAATTATGTGAATGAAATGTTTACAATAATGATGTGGAGGAAGAAAACAAGTAGGAAATGACAACACTATATTGTATATGAGACATTAGTCTAAATGAATGCCCAAACCTTAACAAAGACATACAAAATTATGTGAATGGAAAGTTGACAATAATGATGTGGAAGAAGAAAACAAGTAGAAAATGACAACATTATATTGTATAATTCAATATGACATGAATATTGTGAAAAAATATTCATAATAATTGAAATCAAATGAAAGAAAAATATACTCATTGTTTGACTAAGACCTCTCCTATATTTTCATATGTAAGACATGATACTTTAAACAAGTGGAAAGAGAAAATATGTATTTATTTGTACTACAATAATGATAGAAATAGAGGAATATTCCATCTTTACATATCCGACGGTACATAAATATCCACTTAAATATGACACTAAAAATAAATTCTATGATAAAATTACTTCAAGAAAACAGTTTAAAATATTAAAAAAAAGCTGCTAACTCACATCAAACAACCTTTCAAAAATGCCACCTGTCACACAAATATTTTAACAATTGAAACAACTAATAGAAATAATATTTAAACTCACAACGCCAATAACTTGAGGAAAAAACAATTTAGAAAACATCCACTTACCCAAGATAGACACGTCACATAATCGGGATGGGCTTGAAGACACAGTACGATTTCAGTGCAGGAGGAGAAACGATATGCGTGGCCTTCACCATATCTTGTTTCCCTTAAACAGAGTAGAGAAGCCAATTTGGTAGGAAATAATAGTTGCAGCTTGAAAATTATGGCCCATCATCATGTAATCGGGACAGCGGTAGAGCTTGCAGATCTGGCTTGGGATGCATACGAATTCCGTTTTCGCAAAAATGAAGAATCAAACTTAATTACAGATAACCACCAGCGCTGCCTCGAATTAAAAGAAGATCTGGATCAGCAGCACTCTGAGAATCAACGCCTGCGAGCCGCTTTGGAAGAATATGAAAACATAATCGATGAGATTCGGGCCCTTTCCGCGCAAGGTTCCTCTGCCGACATGTCCAATTCGCACCCTTGTCCTTTGAACGTGAGTTCGGATTGCATTTCCATATTTATTCTTTATTGAATTTCAAATAGATTATTAAAACAACACTTTTAGATGGTCATCCCCAAGGTCTCAGAGAAAATCTGCTTTGGAGTCAGCTATATCTGGTCCTTATCTTACCCTTGTTTGAACCCATATATGGAGATCCAATTGGTAAGAAAGTTACCTATTTCATGATACTTATTCTTCTTGTGTATAGTATGCCATACTTGAAATGATTCTGTAAGGTCAATCTTGTTACGGCCTCTGTGCTGTTGGAACATGTGACCCCCTTATCCAAAATTAGAACATTGTTTCTGAACACCCAGTTAGAAGGCTACTCATCTCACGATATTCTTTCTTCTGAGCGGCATACTATCTTTACAATACTCCTGTAGAGTCAATTCTGTTTGGCTTTATATGATATTGGAACTTGTAACCCTTATTTGTGTTCTTAACACCATTTCCGATGACCTAATTGGTCAACTTGGGCAAATTTTATTTCCCCAATTTGCAATTTTCACAAAATCTATGTAGGTTCAATCTAGTTGAAGCCTCTATGGTACTGGAACTTGTGACTCCTTATGTTAATTCTTAATACCATTTCTGCAGGGTATTCTTTCTTCTGTATGGTATTCCATGCTCGCGATAATTCTTGAGGGACAATATTTTTCGGTTCTCTATTATATTGGAACTTGTAACCATGTTCCTTATGCCTTTTCTAAAGAAACGATTCCTCAGGAAGGTTATCTTACAATAGCTCAAGCCTCAAATACATTGTATTTGACGATGGTTGTGAGATTTCGAGAGTTAGTTATAAAACTCCCTAGTCCTAGTGATTACTGATCCCAAATGGATCAAAATTGATCACCTCTCTGAAACTTATTCCAATTTTTTTCGCTGGATTTGGATTTCAAGGCTGCAAAAACGATAGAAACATAGAAAAAGGAAAACCCTCATGAAATCAAATACGATAATATCTCACTTTGAGGAACTAAATTTTTGAGGAGTCCAAGTCAGCTTTGCATATTGGCCTGGTCAAGTTCAGCCCTCATAACCATGAATAGGATACTGATTTGGCATTGAGCCTAATTACAGATATAAATCCTAAAAATGCATCAGAACAATCATATACAAAGACATGGTTAGATCACCCATTCACCTACATTTCTTGGGCACATGCTTTTCTTCTTGATCTTTGGGTAGTTGCTAGTGTACTGTATAATGTTTGGAACATTTTCCTCCAGCAGCCTTTGGTGGTCCTTTCTCGTGAAAACCTTGGGGAACTACACATTTTAGAAGTTTATGAATGTTTGCAGATATTGTCCAGTATTGAACTCTGAATTTTCAGATTTGTTGAAAAATGATAGTTTAAAGTTATAATTCTGTTTCTTGCAACATTTTATAGGTTTTATTTACAAACAAGTGAAAAAATTATCGAGTTGTCAAATGAAAGAATATTGTATTTTATCTTCAAGAAACTACATGTTTAGAAGTTTAGAAATGTTAGCAAACCTTTTCAAATAGTGAATTCTTTTCAACTGTTGAAAATTTTAAAAAGTTGAAATTATGATTCCATTTCTTTAAGATTTTATATGTTACATTACAATAAAGTGAACAATTTACAGAGTTCAGAAAGGAAAAATTTATAGCAATCAAGGTGAAACTTCATGTTTAACTGGCAATATCTTTATGGAAAATTTGAAAAATATCCAATTGATAAATATTAGCTACTTGAAGAGTCCTTAGTTCCTTATTCAAGCCTCTAAGGGTGGATGCTTTGTTTGTCCACAGAGGCTTGCAGTTGCTTCCAACATCATATAGTACAGTTCTCACAACAGTAACTGAAAACTCTGTGCAAACCATGATAGCTCAAACTTGCTTAGCTGCTGTCATAAATTGTATGGCTCAGTAGCAGCTTCTGTTCCAGAAAATCTGAAGCAGTTGATTCTCATTGCTTTGCATTCAGAGGATCTTTTATGTGATATAAAGTTAATAGACATTAGACAACGTAATGCCCCTTTTTTCAAAATTAAGCCAAGTTGAAATCCAAAATGTCCATCATATATTTTATATGGGTTTTGGGAATTTTTGCACAAGGAAATGGGATTAATATTATAATAAAGAGAGCCTCAATGTAAAGTTAAAATATAAAACAAGAAGGTCTCTTATAATTAAAGTTTATTTTAAAATAATTCCACTCATACTAATCAAGGGTCATGAAGGAAATTTGAAGAGTTACATCTTTTGGAGAAAATCTCTATTTAAGAGAGGCCAAGCAAGGAGGAGGAGGAGGCATATTTATTAACCATTCTACTATCTGATTTTTACTCCTTGGGAGGACAAAAACCCTCGAGGTTTGGAATTGGAGGATTAAAACCCCCTGATTTCCATTACTGAATAGTGGACAAAAACCCCTGATTCAGACTTGGTGTGATCTCATCCAGAGATTGCATATGAACTTCAAGTTAGACAGGCAATTGGAATTCTTGGTAAAATCATTCTGAAACCAAATTATGATATAATGTGATACTGTGGCTTATTGTTAAAGGCTGAATTCATTCTTGAACAGTCTGAAATTGATGGGCGGCTCATGTCAGTGTCAATATCTGATAATAATAGTGCTGACTGTTGGGATCGCAGGACATATAATATTGATTGTGTTGCCTTATTTTCAGCAGGGTTTGTGGCCGACCATAGTGCAAAGTTGCAAACACTGATAAAGGCTATTCATTTAATCCAGCTGCTGTCTTAGTGCTGATTTGTGCTGTTCATAGTATTGACTGGGCTGACTCAAATTTATCATGGATTAGTGACTGCTGAGTGCAGTTTTCTTTATTATATTTGTTGCTGCAATCTAGCTGCTCCATTTTGGGCCTAACTGTCCTGTTTGGGGTCAAAACCTCCTTGTGAATAAAGGGGACTTCTTGCTATTGGGTTACATCCCACAGGGCTGAGTACTGGTGCGTCTGTTATTCATTTCAAAAGATTCATTTTCCATAACTGCTGCATACATAATTTCATTATTGCAATTGTATAGCAATCAATAATATTCATTTTGTTTGTGGATCTAACTGAAAAAATTTGTTGAAGTAAAATTAAACTTTATCAAATATTACAAAATATTCTCTCTGGGATATTTAAAAGATTAAATGGGATATTACAGTTAATATTATGATAACTAATAGCTGTTTAAATCATCCTAAAATTGGTGGATTGTTGCATCCACTGACAGTGTTTGGTTGTGGATTTGTTATTCCATTGCTTGGTTATATATACAGGTAGTATTTCAATTTAAGATGTGGTCTGTGAGTAATATTTACATGGCATTAGAGCCATTTTTGTTCTGTTAATTTAGTTGCACAACTCACCTTTCCAGACTAGTTTTGGGTTTGGTGTTGGGTTTGGGCTCTTATGGGATGGGCTGGGTGAGTTGCATGGCCTGGAATAGGGACTGCAGTTCCCACAATATTTTTGGTTTTCAACAGGTGTAACAGTGTCTTTCTCCCTCCAGTCAACAGAAATAACATGCAAGTTAAGAGTGGAAGCCCATGGAAAATTGCATTCAGTCTTAACTCTTATGTGCTCTGAAATGATACAGGGTTGTGACTGGGCCTTCACAAGGATACTATAGGAGGTAGTTGCCATGGTCAGTGATGAATCAAGCTGAAATAAATGTTATCACAAATTGCATTCCTTTATTGAATGAATGAGACTGTATGAGATAGCTCACATGCAGTGTTGCCAATCTGAAATGGCAAATAGATGGCGAGCACATTGTTGAATCTTATGTTAATAGTTTGAGTTTCATTTGCTTCCTTTCTGTAGTCTCTATCTATAGTGTTTTGGACTTGTTAATTAGTGGGAGAATTTAAGGCTGCCACAGGGGTAGAATTCCCTTTGAAAATGTTATTAGTTACTTCTTTGTATGACTGTGCAAATAATTGACTTGCAATTATCTTGCATGTTTAAGTGTTCTGTTTTCCCTTTAGCTAAGTGAGTGTTTTCATGACAAAGGTTGAAGCGCCCATAGGAAGAGGTAAGTTTGTATGAATGGTCATATGCAAGTAGGAAGTATTATGAAAAGTGCAAGCTAGTTCATGTTAAAATTCTACAATTTCAGATAGTTATTTTAGTTCAAATTTATTTGAGGTCTTTGTGTAGTTAAAACTTAAAAGGATTGTCTATGTCCTAGAGTGTGAAAAAGGTCTATCATTAGGGGTTACAACTATGGCCAATATACAATCTTTAGTTTTTCCCATTGCAAAAGCTAATGGGGAAAAACCATAACTAGTTGTCACAAAATACTCAAATTTAGTGAGTACTGTGACCTTGATCAAATTGTCTTAAACAAAAGAAGAGCCCCTGAATTAAAGAGGGAGATTGGGTTGTCTAATACACACCAAAATAACTGAAAAGGTTTCTGCAATAGGATTAAACTTCAGATACCACTGCTTCAAGCCTTGCCCCAAACCGATAGACCACCCAAAAGTAGCAACTCCTTATTCTTGATGAATTCACAAATAACAATGAAGAAACCTTTGGCACAACTCCTTATCTCTTGCAAGACAGGGTCTTCGAGTTATGAAAATCCACTTGTGAAGGTCTACCAAGCTAGGCCATATATTGTGGAACCTACAAATCAGACCATGATCCATGTAACTTTCCTTCTCCACCACATCTTCCTCAAATTCCAAAACATCAACTAATTCTGAAAGAGCCCATGAGGTGGATGCCCCCCCCTGCTTTTGCAAGATTGTAGACTGAGAAGGGGAAGTCACAGAACCAATCTCTATTGAGATTAAAGGGCCCATGAAGATTTGATTTTTTTCTTAAAGCAATTGCTACCTGCCTGTCAGATAGGTTAGCTGCTTTATTCCAAAATGACGTTGTTGCCTCAACATAACCTAAGCAATGCAATCCTTTACGTTAAATGACACCGAAACCTGTCTGTCAACATTTGTAGAGATGATACCTGGATAAAGTCCCTTCACCATGTGCACAGTATAAACAGTCTCAAGAGATTTTTTTGGTTGGAAGATTGATGGGAAGCTTTGCCCTTACTTTTCTTGATGTAGCTTCAACCAGACCCTAGATCATTAGGGTATCCACCAAAATTGTTTGAAAGAGCTGGAGGGACCCCTAAAACTGCCAGTGCATGAAAAGATTTTCCAATAGAGGTGAAGCCAGTGCAGTCGTGAATCAGAAGAGGGAAAATGCCAGGAGCTGTTCAAGAGGGAAGGAGGACCAAAGAAGTGCTTTCATGCTGGGGAGCATGTGTGGAATCCATCTTTGTAAAAACCCTAATCTTGAAGATAAGAAGAAATCTGAAAAAAAAGCAAATGTCTGTTTTAATTTTCTATTTATTATTTATCAAAACCCAAAACCCTAATATGTCAAGTAAGAAATTGAAAATGGGGAGATTTGACAAACAAAAATATCTTAAATGAAGAAACAAAAAAAGGACTACTCTAGGATTTCAAGTGCTTCTTGAGCCTTTGAACCACTTCCTCCCATTGATTTGCACTATTGCAATCAGAAAAGAGAGGGATACCCAATTATTTGCAAGAGAGGGTAGCCACCTTAAACCTAAGGAGGATGCAATCCTATGTTGCAGACGTGGACCCACATAATTAAAAAAGACTTCATTTCTTCTTATTGATATGCTGATCCAAAGCCTACATAAAGCAAGATAGGATTTCTTTCAAAGCCTTCACCTCTGCTACAGAAGCAGCTACATATATCATCTACAAACAGCCTGTGAGTGACCAGCACAAACTGAGGAGAAACACCAATACCTGATAAACACCCACTATTTTTGAAGTTATTTATATTGAAGCTATAAGAGATTCAGCCATAAGAATACAAAGGTATGGAGCTAGGGGATCCCCATGCTTGATCCCTTGGGAGTGTTGGGAGAAACCCACAGGGCTGCCATTAGCAAGGACAAAAAACTAGGCACTTTCTTTTCTATCCTTAAAGCTAGACGCCTTGGGCATCTTCAATTGCTGCAATCCAGTTTCAGTTGCTGGACGCCTTGAGCCTTGCTAGTGTCACTGCATGAAAGTGTTTGGAGTTATGGTTTCCCTCATGGATTCATTGCTCCTGCAACATTTCATGCCAAAAAATTTCCTCTTTCACATGGCATAGATCCTGTAGAGCTATCAATTTAGATTCTTCTTCAAGAAGAGCATCAGTTAAGCCCAATTCTTGGATAGACTTAGTAACTTGTTTTAAAAAAGCTTCTATAGAAATCGTTTATTAAAAAATATTCCCATAAAATTCCTTGTTCCAATGAAAGAAACAGTGTTATACATACCTTACCCTTTTCTGCAAAGTTGAACAGTGTAAAACCTCTGGTTTTATGTGATGCCCCTGAAATTTGAAATATGAATAAATAAATAAATAAAATAAATGACACAATAAGTATCAAAAATATAAAAATAAATATTAGCAATTTAACATTATTATAATTATAACTATTATAATATAATAATATAAAATATACATATGAAACTGATTTAGAAAATAAATATGATAAAATAAAGAAACATACAATATATATATAGGAAATACATGTATTAGCAGCCAGCAAAAGCATCGTCTATAATTAGTGAGGGCAGCAGTTCATATTTGTTAAGGCAGCAAAAGCAGCGATTGGAAAAAGGTAGTGTCAATTGGGAAATTGTGAATGCCAAAGGCATCGCTTAGGTCTTAAGAGGATTATTACAAATAGACAGCAATTAATATATACTCAAAAGCAGCGATTATATTTGTGTAAAGGAAGAGATCGAAGTGCATGAAAAGGCAGTGATCATGTGTATAAAAGTATATGAATTAGTTTAGAACAGCAATTGATATAAAGGAGGTTTGCTAAACAAATAGTCATGTCTTTTTAAAAGGTTGTGTCTATTAGAGATGCATCATTTCATGGAAAAATAAAGATATAAGATGATTATGAATAGAGGAAGAAAGGAGGGGAAGAAGAGATATAATCAGGAAGAAATAGGAAGTCTGATATGGGACTAATCAGGAATAAATAAATAGTCCGCACTCAGAAAGGCAGCAGCCCCTAAATATGTTAAGGGATTAATATCATGAAGTATATATGAGAAGAAGATAGTTCAATGGAAGATAAATGATAAATCAATAAGATAAATGATAAATCAATAAGGGAAGTAAGTTAAATATAATTACACACACACATATATAGGATATCTATATATGTGAATTATATATGATTATGCAATAATGATGCTTGCAACAATTATTGAGCCTTATAAGTAATTATGTTTTTTTAATAAAGTATGGATAATAGATTCTTATTTGTTTGATTTACACTAATTTACACTAATGGTATCTTTTGAATGTTAAGAAAAGATTAGATCTGGATATTGATAGTAGTTAAGGCATACAGCAGAAGTAATCGATCAACAACATAGCCTCTCATATATATATGCAGCAGATTCAATTAGAGTAATAACATAATCTATTCCTATGGTACGTAGAGATAGTTGTTTTATGCTTATTTATTAGATAACTATAGATATATAATTGTACCAATTAAACACCAATATAATATTGTATTATGTAGTATATATTTACTGATATAATGAACAGTGATATGATTTTGATTTGGCAATAATTGGTCAAGAAGGGATGAGGCAGGAATGCAAGGAGGGGGAACTATGAATAATTCCTCACTAGGTATGGCACCTCATGATGATGGTTAAGGACCATCGGTTAAGGACCACATGAGGCCAAGGAGGATAAGGTCCTATCCTTGGGCCTAGGGTTGAGGATCAAGGACACTCTATTGCAGCCCCCCTACTATCCCCACTTGAATCAGTTGTTGAAGTAAATAAAGAGGGATCTTCAATCACAAGAGGAGGGTTTGGCGTGATGGAGGGAAACGGTGTATAGCCCTCACTAGGTACACCACCTCATGATGATGGTTAAGGACCATCGGTGAAGGACCACATGAAGCCATAGAGGATAAGGTCCTGCTGTTGGGCCTTAGGATAGAGGATACTTGGGGCACCTCATCATGTCCTCTACTACAATCTTCATTATGGTTGAGCCTACATAATCATTGGGACTCGTTATAATGATCCATAATCTCTCTTAGACCTAGAATTAAATGTAATTCATGGATTATGTCTTTCATATTTATATAATGTGTTTGTCGGTTTCCATAACTAGATTTACATCATCTCAATTTTAAGTAGGGAATAATATATTTAACTATAATCTGCTATTGGTTTCATTTGGAATTGTGATTTCAGGGCAAAGTATAAGGCGATCCCAAAAGGGGACATTGCATTTTAGGACATGGAACCCACCAACCTTTGACTAAATTAAGGATATCCTTGTGTTGGAGCCATGAAAACACAAAAACTGAAGGGAAACCTGGAGGGGGTGAGTCCAAAAGAACCTTAACATAAAGGGGGTAGTGATCAAAGCTTGCTGCAGGAAGAATGCTAGTTTCTGAAAGCCAACAATGTTGAAGCAAAGGTGGTCTGACTAAAAATCTGTCCAACCTCTCCACAATTTAGCAAAACCCCTTCTTTCTATTTTTTCAGGTAAAGGAACTCTCTTTCAAGATAAGATCTAAAAGCTCATTCATCTCCAAAAACTCCTGGAAATCCAATCGGGACCAAATTTTTCGAAATACTGCCTCTTTTATTTGAGGGGCTTGTGATAGCATTGAATTCTCTTCCCAAGAGGACTTTTTGATTCTTAAGCAAAGAGTGTTGCTTCAAGATTTTCACCCAAATATTTCTTTTTTTAATAAGAGATTTAGGGCCATAAATATTGAATAAGAAGCATGGCATGTTGTACTTGAAAGGTTTGAAAGAACAACCTATTGAATTGGGAGTCTTACCAATGAGAGAGATTTGTAAGGAAGTTGGATTCCAGAGAATTGGGAGTCCTACCAATGAGAGAGATTTGAAAAGAAGTTGGATTCCAGAGAATGAATATATCCCTAGAAAACCCAAAGTTGATGATGCAAATCCCTGCAACATGTCCAATAAGACTTCAAAAGGAGGTAAAATATCCCCTTTAGAAAGTTTGGTTTCGAGGAAAAGGTTAAAATCTAGATTGCTAGCAGCCAATTAGTTTTTAACCAACCTTTTTTTGTTAGGGGTAGCCAATTAGTTTTGTGAAGAGTCTTGCTTACCCCAATTTTCAAGAAAATTATCTAGAGTGCCTTGGGACCCTTTGCAACCTTCACATATTTTTTCTAAAGATTAACCTATCAGCCATTCAAGCTTTGTTTTTGTACATCCTCTTTTTCTCCAGCTAAGGAATGGCTTGTTGAGAGAGTTTAGCACTTGAAATGCCACAAAGAGCATCCATAGAAGTTTCCTTTTTAAGATTGCCAAGAAATCGGTTTAAATCATCCTTCTCCTTTGGGGAAGAAGAACCACTTAAAGGATGGAGAGTTCAAAGAAGTTGAGGGCAGTGTGTGCTCTTTCTAGGACAAAGCTCTGATCCTCAGATCTTTGAGAGTGAGTCTTGTTTGATGATCTCTGTTTAGATTCTATAAACTATTTCCAAGAAGGTAGAGAAGTGTTGATAGAGAACTAATCATGATGATAGGCCCGAAGAAAAGACCTTTGGAGATCAAAGATCCTTTTGGGTTTCCAAACCTTCTCAGTGTTCCTAGATTAGTTTCTTTTAGGAGGCTAGAGGTCTTTTGTTTCCTGCAAACATTAGCTTCATGCCCTATTATGTGAGAAATGAAGAATTTGATGGTAAATACCTTGATAATCTATATACTGTACATAGGAAGACGAGTCCAATGCGAATGGTATCTTTTTCAGGAGGGAAAGGTCCAAATCATGTGCTATTTTCTGCTAAGCAAATACTGTATGCATTTTCTCCAAGAACCTTTGGTCTATGTCAAGATCTCCCAAGCCTCACCCTATCACTTCGAGACATTTTGGACTCCAAAACTCCAATAGGAGGTCATATAGACGAACCCAAACCTTTGAGGGGATTGCAGGGAAAGAGGGTCTTTAAAAACCAGGGGACCATTTTTGCAGAGAAAGATTCCATCCTTGAATCTCTAAGAGTGCAAGTGATAACGCCTTTTATATGGGAGGCAAAAAGAAGCACAAAATAGCCATAAGACAGAAAGAAGATGCTTGGAGATGAGTTCCAAGTAGTTGACACTCAATCTTGAATGGATGGTATTGAAAGCCATTGCTCTTTACAAAACCCTATCAACATAGTTTTGAAACTTGTGAATCTCTTCTTCTAGAGCAGTAGTGGCTACTTGAACTGGTGTGGAGTCTGCTACCAATACCTTATTTGCCCCACTCACCTTAGGGATAGTATAAAAAATCCTTTAGATTCCTAAAGGAGAGGCCATCTTACACATGGATGACTGTTGGGATTCCAAAATCCAGCCCAAAACCTTTTTTGAAAAAAGGTGCATTTGGAGCCTTGGGAAGATGAGAGCTAGGGCAAGAGTTTTTGTGAAGGATCTTCCCATATTCAAAGGTAGGCTTTCCGCCAAATCTTCGACACCATCCTAGGGATGGGCCCTAAACTGGAGCCACAGGGGTATTGCAAACTGCAGACTTTGCCAGGATTCCTCCATTCAAAATCTAATCATGATTAATTTTTAAATCACCAAGGTTTCTTAAAATATATTTAATAATATTCTAAATATATATTCTATCTCACCTTCTTTCACTACTTGTGTTTGTGTCGTGTTTTTATGAATTTGAAAATCCATTAGGTACCTTCAGGAGCTTCCATCTTTTGGAAATTTCGTCATCCCAAGATTTGTAGGTTTTAGAAGTTGTAGATAAGGCTTTTGTGTTTAGGAATTTGCATATTCCTATTTCGATTCTATTGCAAACTTCTTTAGTTGAGAAAGATTGGCTGTTGAAAATTTGATAGTTTCATTCTTTCCAAATATGCCATACAGTTATGGAGGGAGAGACAGCCCAAATACCTCTCGACATCATGTTTTTCTTCAATTGGGGCCAACATCCCAACCAAATTTTCCTATGAGCCACATTTAACATTTGGATGCAAATGGGCAATTTAGTAACAAGTGATCAGTCGTCTCTTCATCCATAGTACAAAGAGGACATTGGGAGGGGCCAAGAATTCCAATGGACGTCAAGCAATCACTAGACAATATTCTTTATTGCAAAGTGGACCAAGTAAAGGCGCTAGCCTTGGGGAGGACTTTTCTCCCCCAATAGAGATCTAAGGGCCATTAAGAGGTTCCAATTCTTTTCTCTTGCATTATAAAGCCCATTTTAACAGAGTATCTACTGATTTAGAGCCTGTCCAAATGATTTTATCTCCTTGGTCAAGTTGACATCCCTACGGGCCAAAATTGCCTCCCACTTTGTTTTTTTATTGTTGAGGTAGTGGTGCAAAAGTAAAATTATGCCATCTCTTGCCAAGTTCGTTTGGCTTGTGCTTCACATTAACAGCCACTTTGACCCCCCATAGATCAATCATCGTGTCTTTGTAGCCATGCAACTTTGGGAATGGCTCAAGTATAGGTTCAACATTCCATGTGTCAGGCCAAAACTTGGTTGAATGACCATTATGGATGTTCCAAGATATGTGATCAATTAGGAGGTGTTGACAAGACATCATGAACTGCCAGAGTTGAGATTTGCCAAGATGGATTGCAATTGTGAAGATCATATCAGCTTTGGTGTTATTAAGATACTTCTTTTGAAAAATTTGACTCCATTATACCAAGGGGACCTTATATAGTTTCCATACAAGTTTTGCTCCTAACACCAAGTTTTGTTTTTCTATACACTAAATACCAACGTTGCCCAATTCCTTCGATGTTCTTGTAGTATCCCAATTAATTAGTGATATCCTTCTTATTTTGTTCAATCCTTCCAAAAGGAAACTTTTCATCGTACCATGAAAGTCTTGAGCCATCCTCTTTGTCAGTTGAATGCAAGACATAGGGTGATCCCACAATAGTGGTTTACAATTTTTGGGCAAACTGGACACTGCAATTATTATTTTTAACTAAATCTTCATTTTCGGGCTCTTGTAGCAGCTAAACCGTGAGGAATTTGAAAATGATGCAAACTAGAGTCTCATCACATTTTGTCTCTAGATTCTAAAAATATTTTTTTCAAAATTTTTGGAATCAGATTGCACTTTTTTTTCCATCTCCCACGAAAACTGGTTTTTTTCAGAAAACAACATTTTTAAAAAGTGACGCTCATCGTATACAACATAACTTTTTTTGTATGAAAGATAAAATTATAATTTTTTCGAATTTAGATTTGTAACTACGGTATCTAGCACTTTCATTTGGTCTCATAGTTTTTTATTGAATATTTTTTCCTTAATCAAGTTTCAAAGTCAAACCAATTGCAATTCATACATAGGCGGACTGTATACAACATAACTTTTTCTGTATGAATCGAAATTCAATTTTTTTTTTTTTAATGGATCAAGGACATCAATACCCAGCCTCAGCATATTTTAAAAATTTTTATTTTGATAATCTGCTATTTTTCCACATGTGTAGACCAGAGATTTTGATTTTTAGTGAAAAACCTATGTTTAATAAAACTAAAATATAAAATACATAATAAAAGCAAATCATATTAAAATTATATTCGACGGATAGCTCATTCCGAGGACTATCATTATCTAGTTGGGTTTCTGAATTTTTCTGCATTTTCATTTTCAAATTGAGCTTCGAACGACAATTTTTTACAAAAAAAATCATTTTTTTAGGAGATAGTAGTTTCGGCCGAACCTATTTACATTAAAATAATAAAAAAAATTCACGGTGTCCAGGAAAATGACGGGGTTTTTAAAAAAAAAAATCCTTATTAATGGGGGTTCGACCAAACCCTAGTTTGCTCGAACCCCTTTATTTTAATATTTTCGCTCACATCTCAAAGGGGTTCGAGCGAACAATTTGGTTCGGCCGAACCCCTTCACTTTGTGTAGAGGGAAAAAACGACTTTTCCCTTCCTCCACAAAAGTGTTCACCACTTATGTGGGTTGACCCCATGGGAATCATAGTAAAAACAACTCTGATCATGATAATTCAGCCCACGAGAGTGAGCTATCTATATATATTTTGGATTTGGCCTTGCAAGAGCGAATAGTGTCTTTTCATAGGGAGGATTTGGAAGCGCCTTTAAATAAAGGGATGTCGCATTCTTGAAGCCTAAGCAATTTGCGATTCGCCTTTGGATTGTTGTTTCACATTGAAGAAATAAATACTTGACTTGTCTTGATTTATTGCTTGAATCAAAGTGAAGGAGTAAAGATCCAAAGTCCTTTTAATAATAGTAGCCATCTCTAAATTGGCAGCATTGTAAAGAATGGTGTTGTCGGTGAATTGTTGATGTGTGATAAGGTCTGCCAATAGCCTCTGCCATGATTATGAATAGGAAAGGGGACAACGGATTGCCTTGTTTAAGTCCTCTAGAAGCCTTAGAAAAACCACATGGGGTCCCGTTTACACGTACCAAATATTTGATTGCAGAAATGAATTCAAAGATCCAATCTAGCCATGATTCTCAAACCTGAATGCTTCAAGAGTGCACATTAGAAATAGCCAACTCACATGATCATAGGCCTTGCTGACATCTAGTTTAATAATCATGCTTTTTTGATTTGAGACAACAATAGAATGGATTGCCTCATGTGATGATTATACCTTTTTTTATTCTCCTTGGAGTGAATCCGTTTTGCTCGATTGAGATGGAGGGAAGAACACAATTAATGCAATTAGCCATAACCTTAGAGATGATTTTATATTGTTGCATAGATAGATAGGCCGGTAATCATCAAAAGAGTGACAGTCCATATTAGTAATGAGGGCCATATTGATGTTTTTGAGATCCTTGAAGATTTTCTTGCCCTTACATGAGGCAACCAACACACCCTAGACATCCTAGCCCACAATGTCCCATTTTTTTGATAGAATATAGTCAGAATGCCATCAGGGCCCAAAGCTTTGTGTGGATGAAACTAAAAGATGACACTCTTGACTTCCTCCATGGTCACAAGGGCCAAAAGCATGCAATTATTATCATCACTTATCATTCTAGGGATGTTGATGAGTATGGAGTTCATATCTTTGATATCTTGAGCTTCGTAAACCATGAACAAACTTTTGAAATGTGCAACTTCCAATTGTTGAATTTATTTGGGTTAAAGGAGGAGGATCCATCATTGTGCAAGGCTAATGATCCTGAGTTGTGGAAGAACTTGGTGTTTGAGTGACTGTCCGCCAAACATACTTCCCTAGACTTCGATTTCTAGAATATTTCTTCCTTGGCAAGGATTTCAGCATGCTTTGCCAACAATTCTTTTTCCTTTACATAGTCTTCTTGGAACATTTTGTGAGCTATAACATCCCTGTTGAGTGACTCTAGCTCCTCCTCGATCATTTATTATTCTTCAAAAATATTCTTGAAGAATTTTTGGTTCCATTCCTTTAGTTTCGTTTTTAAGTAACAAAGTTTTTTCATGAAGCAAAACACTTTGGAGTCATTCTGGGTGTTCTCCTTGGACGAACATTTCCAAATAATCAGTCAAATCCTTGTCTCAAAGCCACATTCTCTCAAATTGGAAAGATGACTGAGTGGGGCGATCCTCGATCAAGGAAACCATGATCGAGAAGTGATCTGACCCAAAGATGGATAAAATTGTGGAATCCAATGATATAGTGGAATTGAACCAGCTTGCTGAATGTAAAAATCTGTCCAAACACTCTGCAATATTTGTGAAGCCTTCTCTCCTATTTGTCGAGGTGAATTGCCCCACCTTCAGAACAATGCCAGTTAGGGCAGAATTAGCAATTTACCTTTGAAATAAAATATTAGATTGAGGTGGAACAAAGGATCCCCCTTTCTTCTCCTCGTTGGAGAGGATTGCATTAAAGTTGCCATTGATGACGATTTTCTCATTTTGAAGAAAGGGCAAGAGATCATTCCATAGTTGAGCCTTATCATTAGCTTTAGGGCCATAGGTGTTTATCAAAACAAATTCAAGATTGGAAATGTAATCTCGTACTTAGACGGCGAGCTAGAATTGGAAGAATGCAGTGATTTTATGGAGAATTTGTTTGCAAGCCTAATTATATCGAGCCCACTAGCCACACTGATAACACCTTAAAAAAATCATCCCAACCTTTGCAATGTCTCATAAACAACAGTGTCCTCAAACTTTAGTTTTGTCTCTTGGAGTAGGATTATATTAGACTATATGCGATCAAAATGGTGCTTGACCACTTGCTGTTTGTTAGGGGCATGAAGGCCCCTAACATTCCAGGTGGTGATCTGAATTGCATGCTAAGGGAGGGGTTTCCTTCCTTAGATCTCATAAGATAGTTGTTTGTTGAGGATTGTCCCTTGGCTGAAGTAGTCTCCTCCCATTTTAGCTTATTGGTTTTCCTTGCTTTTTCTTTAGACCAATTTTAGCTTTCATAATTTGAGAAGCCGATTGCCCAATCTTTCGAATGTCCATCGATCCAAATTCGTCCATGTTTTCATTGTTCAAGTCCAACCAATCATCTTCCATATTATTAAGATTTTCACCATCAGGGATGTGTTTGAAAGGAATAATCGCTTTTTCCATTTGTGGCTTGTAGATGTAGGTGCATTGATGTTCGTGGGCGGGTGTGAAGGCACAAGTTGAGATTTGTCCACCTTTTGAGATGGGACCTCTTTTTCGTAGTTTTCACCTCCTTAGTGCAATAGGACACCATATGGGAATGACTTCTACATTTTAGGCAATAGAATTTATCTTCTTTGATGTGACTAGCAGATACTGCCAACAGAGAGAGATTGACTACGATTTTTGTGGATCGCTATAATCCTCAATCAAGCATAAATGCGAGAATTGGCTTTGAGGGTCTCAATGCCAATCTTATCTGTTGGCCAATGGTGTCACTGATCTTCATGAGCCTATCTAATGCTCAAAATTCCAAGGGCAGATTATATAGTCTGATCCATCTTGGGTGATTTTGAGGCTTACAAGTAGTTAGATCAAAATTAGGGCACCATCTTTGGAAATACAAAGGGATCTCATCGGCAGACTAGGTACTCCTATTTATGGCATCTTCATGGCCGGAATTTGAATTGAAGATGGTGACAAAGAACCTTTTTAGGAGGAATAATACATTGTTGTGATGCCAATTTGCCATAGACCAATCCAACACTTAAGCCCCAAGGAGTAGTCATCCAATGAATTTGTCGAGCACCGTGCAATTGAGTAGTGATCAGGTATTTGCATCTTCCTCAAAACAAATTTCTATTGCAGGGGAAGGAGAGTTTGCGTTAGATTTGTGGCAATTTATTTTTGAATTTTGCACTTCCGAGCTGGTGCAAATCTGCTGATTTCAGTTGTGAGCCCTGTGTGCCATCTGCTTGTCGAATCACACACACATTATAATATATTTATTTCTTAAATAAACTAATAGTAATTACTAGAATATTTGTATAATATTAATTTTTCTAAAATTTATTATTTATTAATTAGTAATTACTATATATAATATATTGATTAAATATATACGATTAATGAGTTAGGGATCTATTATGGTCCATGGTTATATATACACATTATAATATATTTATTTCTTAAATAAACTAATAGTAATTACTAGAATATTTGTATAATATTTTAAATTTTTTTTAATTATTATTTCTTAATTACTATATATAATTTATTGATTAAATATATATGATTAATGAGTTAGGGATTTATTATGGTCCATGGACCTTGATCCAAACAAAAGAAACATAATGAACAATACTCAAAAAAGCTAGAAAACATAAGGTAGAACCAGAAAACCTCCAGGAACTAAAACACAAGCACATCCAAGTCATGATTCCTACACCCAATTGAAGAAGAACCATAGAGGTAAAGGCTAAAAACGGAAAACACCATACTCAAAAGCCATCTCAAGCATTGGCAGCAAGCAATTGCCTAGTCCTGTGGGAGAGCAGGCTCTCCATTGTCCGTTGGGAACCATCGTTGATCATTTCCCTAGCTTCCAACTTGAGTTTTTGAGCTTCCAACTTGTGACACCACCTCTTTTTTGGCGTACTAGAAGGCAGAGTCTCACCATGAAGGAGATGCCACCCAAACACTCCAATACATCCTACTCTGAAGGAAAATCTTGAAGTAAGCAATTCTCCTCCTGCTGAAAGGTATTATCTTTCTCATTGAGTGTTTCCTCCTCATGCTGCTGAAGGTTAAACTTCTTGTCCAATTCAGCAGGATCATTATTCTTCTTCCAGCCCAGAGGTTCCTCAGGTTCCTCAGAAGGCTTACCAAAGAACATCTCTTGCCTGTCCAATGATTTCTCCAAATGAAATCCTTGTTAGGCTTCCCGTATTTAAGAACTCATTTCTGCAGCAAGCTCTTATGATGCATCCTCCAAGAAGCAGAAGTGCAGTCCAATCTGGTTGCATAAAAAGCATCTCATGAGCAAGTTCTCATAAACCACAAACTGTAACCAGGAGCCAAGGGTGGAGTTGTAATGTTGTCTGGTCATATTCCATCTGGAGTTTTGTCCGAGAAATTAATATATGACAGATGTTGATGGTATAATTGGTATATAATTCATGCTCTAATCTTGGGTCTTTTGGAGCCATACGATTTTTTTTGTTTTGGAGAAATTGGTAGCCATTTGAATCTTGATATTTTCTCCACAGCTGTATGAAAGATTGATGAAGACTGTGGATTCTCCAGCATTTTTAGAAAAGATGCAAGTTCTTCAGCAAAACCTAAAAAAGGAGGAACCTACACCCACAGAGATGGAAGGTTTGTACATATATTATCTCAAGAACTTATAGCAAGTTGGATTTTATTTAGTACTACATATATTTATGGTTTAGAACAAAAAAGAATTGCTTAGATTAATAGTTTTATAATGGGATAGATTTATGCTGATTTACTTAGGAAACGTATTTGGTGCATTGAGCATATTTATTGTGGCAATAATGTAATTAGGGGACATTTTGGTGAACTCAAACCTCGATGATACATGTCGGTGGCTTTGGGTTACGGAAGATGCTGCACCAACCAAAGCAGAAGAAAAGTCTAAACTAGATGGTGAAAACTATATCATTGTAACTGAGGAGGATATAGTGGAGGGCATTGCACTGTTCATGGCTGGGATTGTTGCAACAAATCCAGAGTCAAAGGTTTCAATTTACTCCTCGAGCCTTTTTACAACTTTAAATATATACTATCATTGTTTCTGCTATTGAATAATATTGCCTGCATGGCTTTTTCTTCTATGTTTGCAAATATGATATGCAATTATGGCTCAGGTGCCCTATTCAAAACTCTGAATGTTTGTCTGCATTTGCAGAACTTGTCACCAGAGCAGCTGCGTTCAAGTAGGTGTAATGTGTAGTTTTTTACATATCTATTTCTTTATCATGGTTAACATCCGGATTAGGAAGGTGCAGCTGTAGAAAATGGTTTATTATATCTGAACTTTTTTGGCAGCCATTTCTTGTACCTTTGCTAACATGAAGGAAACAAACATAATCCACAAATTATTGGCTGCTAGCAAGGTCACGTATACTGTTGCATCATGGGGTCTTGCCTTGTATGGGTAAGTTTTGGTTATGATTTTAGATATATTCCTTTTTGAGGATGGATATTTTTGACTCCTTTTTATTGGGTAGATATTTCTAATTCAAGTTGGCTTTTTGCAGTTTATATACACAGCGCCATATTGTAAAAGCAGCAACAAAGGCTGTAGTCAAATCAGGTAGAATTGTTCTAAGGGCTCTGTGAGAAATGGTGTGGTATTCTGATTCTGTTCACTATGTCTGCATAAATGCCTTTGAAACCACCTCTGCAGGCCAGTTTACCGTGGATACTACAAGTGAACTAAATACACCGAGGGGGGACATTCTTTTTCAAGTCCTCTTTGTATATATGATGTGTATTTATTGTTTCTATAGTGTGATTCTTAATATAGATATGTGGATATGCCATAAATAGGGAGTATCAGAAGGATATTCACACAAGGAGATTTAAAACCTATTTAAGGTATTTAATACTAATATGAAAAGGCATGCACATCTGGCATTTGTGAACTAATTTTTTTTCCTGTTGTTTCATTTCGGAACGGGTGTTACATGCATGGTAACAAATTAATTTGGACTGAAATTTTATTATTTCGAATGATCTTCATTTGGAAATTTCTGATCATGCCTGAAATAATCCTCACATTTTTCTTGCTTAACATTGCTGTTTGTTTTTGGGAGAGTAAATCTCTGAATGAGCTTCAAGTATTTTTTTTTAAAGAAGGGGTAAATTTTTTATTCAAACAAAACCAAAATACAAAGCACAGGCCAGAGGCCCACCAGACCGAGACTACCACCAGACCAAGACAACCAGCAGAACAACCACTACTAACATTACATATTCTTGTCTTCCACTAATAACCTCTCCAGGGTCCCAAGATAATCAGAAGGTAACTCCTCCCTTCCACTAATATCCCAGCCATCCACATTCTTAGAGGCCCACTTCGCCAAACAATTAGCCACTTTGTTCCATTCTCTAGGGATATGACAAAAGGAGACAGAAACCAAGGAACTGCATAGACTCAAAATCTGTCTGACCACAGAGGCTAATTGCCAACTAACATCATCCAAACTCTGGTTGTTCAGCATATCCACAACAATCTGAGAATCAGACTCACAAATGAACCTCCTCCAGCCTAAAGAGCAGCCACGCTCAACTGCAATCTTAATAGCAAGGGCCTCCATCAGATTATTAGAATGCTGACCTTTGTAAATAGAGAAGATAAAAATTGCACCACCATCATTACCTCTACCAATATCCCCAACACCAGCATGACCAGGGTTCCAACGGGAAGACCCATCAGTATTAATCTTTAGGACCCCCCCAGGGGGAGGCGTCCACCTCCCATCCCGACAAACCCGTTGCCTGCCATGACGGGGTCTTCTTCTGACAATGCTTCCCCTTCTACTATCCCCCAGGCTCAAATTCCGCAAAATATCAAGATCCCCAGGATTAGTATTTTCAGACATATCACACTTAGCAAAAATAGTCTCCTGAAGCCTGCTAATTATCATCTTTTTACAATTGGAAACTTCCCAATTTGGAGCCACAAAAAACTCTACGGTTCCTCTCCAACCAAAGGTTCCAGAGAATGAAAATAGGCCCAACAGACCAGGGCACCTGCAAGAAAGAAGTCTTCGCTGGAGGCTTGCCCAAACTCTCCCAAAAATCAATTAGGGAGGTAGCATGAATACAACCATGATGCCAAGCCTCCCACCATCTATGCCATATTTCTTTAGACAAAAGGCAAAGAAAGAACAAGTGGGAGGTACATTCCTCACTGTGCGAACAAAGGAAGCAAATAGAAGGTCCCTGAAAGCCTCGCTTGCGAATATTTTCCCAAGTGAGGCACTTCTTCTGAGCAACCAACCATAAGAAGAAATTGCATTTGGGTCAAGAAAATTTGTCCCAAACCTTCTTCCACCAGTGCACTTAGTTGGACCATGTAACTTCCTGTCAAGCATAGCATAGCCTTGAGCCACAGTAAATTTACCTTTTGGACTAGGGCTCCAAACCAAAATGTCCCTCTCATTGAGGGAGCTGCAGAGCTTGCCCTCCAAAACTCTAGTAAGAGCAGCACGATCCTCATCGGAACCACCCATGGGCCACTCCTGTGGGTCCTTCCAGCATGCCACCACTGCTTGACCAATACGCTTGACTGTTTTAAAATGCTCAACCTTAATCCAACCAGCTTCAGAAAAAATATGGCAAAGAGGCAGAAGCTGAGGGAAGCTAGAAAGAATGGGAGGGTGGCCATCCCAAGAGTCGTGCCAAAACAGAGCATCAAAGCCTCTATTACAGATCCAGAAGAGACCCTCCTTAATCAGTTGAGCTCCCTTCTTAAGGGTATCCCAAATGCAAGAACCTTTACCCAACAGAGCCAGTCACGGCACATCAAGGCTATTAGCACCAAGAAGATACTCGTGGGCTAGAATCTTGGCCCAATCTTGATCTTGATTGTTGCACCACCTCCAGTACAGCTTGGCAGCCAAGGTCGTAACAACAAGAGCCATAGACCTAAGACCAAGGCCCCCAGCATGCTTTGGCCTATAGACAGACTCCCACTTGACTAAACTCCACTTTGAGGAAAGAAGGTTGCCAGACCAAAGAAATTGCCGAGACAGAGCATCAAATTCCCTCACAAAGGTGGAGGGGGGAACCTGCACACAACACCTATAAAGGGGGAGAGACTGCACCATAGTCTTTAAAAGAACCACTCTCCCGACAGAAGATAACCATCTGGAAGTCCAATGACTAACCTTTCTTCGGAATTTATCCAAAATCCCCTGCCAGTAACCTCTACGTTGAGATCCCAAAGCCAAAGGGATCCCAAGGTACATCAAAGGAAGAAAGCCGATCTGAAATCTAAGGATCCTAGCAATCCTGCTCTGAATAAGCCAAGGGGTATTAAAGAAATAAATGGAGGATTTGTCATCATTAATACACTGACCTGAAGCCTTCAAATAGGTGTCTAAGGCTCTCCCGAAGTTCACAGCCTCACTGATTCTAGCCATGCCCATCAACCCAGTATCATCCACAAACTGAAGATGAGAGTAGGTAGGAAGATAATTGTTCCATCTCCAACCTTGGATAAGACCCTGTCTCACTTGAGATTTAATAAATCTTCCAAGACTCTTCGCCATGATAATGAATAAATAAGGAGTGAATGAGCTTCAAGTTAACGAAGCAAACAATGCTGTAAATGTTAAATATTAAATTGTAGTCGAATCTTTCTGATGATGACTTTCTGCTGGAAAGACGATGATAGGACTTTTAAACTTCATGATGAATGATGTTAACTAAGGTTGATTTGGGTGCTCAATAAACTTATAGATATGCCTCAAATCTATAATAATTGGGTACAAATCTGAGGACGGCATGTTAAGAACAGATGCCTGAACCAATTACTGAACTCGGTTGACAGATGCCCCGTCCCTTTCAGAAAGGGCAATGATCTTGTATAGGGTGGCTATGACTAATTATTTTGTCAACTATGGCTATCTAGACTCGATCTAAACTACCTTTGGTTAGAACGAAACAATATCAGGCATTTGATTTTGCTCTAGAGGGATAATGAAGGTTATAGAAATGCATCTAAAATGTTTAACCTAATTGCTTACCAACTATCTAGAAGTAGAATCGAAAGTCCATCAATGCGTTTTATTGGGAAGAAAACAATTGCAACAAAGTAAAAGAACACGAGGTACAGCAATTGTACATGTTGTGCACTGAGATTTGAAATGGAATTGTCATATGGCCTTTGCTCTACGTAAATCTCCCGATTTACAATAGGTGGAATTTTGAAAATTGTATGGCCAATTCACAGCAACGGTTATAAGTACTTGTCATTTTATTAATTTTTAAGGAACGACTTTGCACAAATATTCGAAATGCATTAGCCAAAATTGTTACTTTGATTTATGGCATCGTTTTTAAAGCTGAGAATTTCCGTCTAGTGTTTTTTAGAAATATAACATAAATATTCAATAAATTAGCGGGTTGGAGATCGGTAAGAATTTATGATCATTCCATTAAACAATAACATCATATCAAACGAGTGTAGAAATTTTATATTTAAGTTTTTGAATGACAATGTTTTTTGAAATGATTTGTGTAAGAATATGCAAGGATGAATTGATTGAAGCCACTAAGCAAACATGAAATCCAAGGGTTACCAAGGTTAAACCCTCTGAATTTTAATGGAGCATTGTACCAGGTAATGATAGTGTGTATAATGATCTTCACTAGTACGGCCAAGAACTAGTAAAGACATTTGAATTTATAATAACATAGTTAAAAGAGCTCCATTATTCTTACTATGACTTCTTTCCTAATTTAAAAATCTACAAATTTATTCCATCTAATAGGGGAGAGGACCCGGTATTTGTGCACCCTAACTTCGCGCTTCTCAAAATCCTATGTGGAAATTTCAAATCACTCCCAATTTTTTACAGCAGCTTACTTGGCAAGTCCCCTACTTATAACTAAGGTTTCAGGGCCACATCATCAAATATGATGCCACATCAGCATGCTTTTTGTCAAGGTGTCCAAAAAGGACCAAAAAAAAAGTGAGACCAATACTTGTGAATTCATAGCACGTTTTATTGAGCGCTGATGTGGAATCACATGATTGGTTGCTTTTTAGATCAAAGGAATACATTTTGTTTAACTATGGGGTAGTTATCATCAACACTAACAACTTTAAAGTCACAACTATTAGTCTAATATTGATAAAAATATTGACCATTATATTGACAACTACTATCACAATTATTGAAACATGCTCAGGTATTGGGTTCTCTCCCCTAATAGGAGAGATGACAAATATAATAATGCTTCTAATATTTGTAGTAATTATTACTAATTTTTGCAATATATCAATTTAAATTTACTATTTTTATCAAAATAGAAAGAATTAATCTAAAACAAGAGAGATTAGGTTATACACAAATTTAACATACTATTTATTTTGTCAAAATTTAAAAATTAGTTTGCTACAATGATTTGGAGAACATCTCCACCCATCGAAGCTGGAGATTTATGATTTTAGAGAAATATTTTATTGTATTTTATATATTTGAGGTCATTTAGAGCATAATTTAGTGATGTAATTATTAGGCCATATTTATTCAATGTTCCAACCTTGGTTGATTAATTCATGACCTAAAGAAACTCCAAATATCAAGGTTAGAAGTTATGATTTCAACAAGTAGGTTACCCAAAGAAAATAATCCATATTTTTTTTTCTATTTAAAATAAAGTTATAACCCTTATTTAATTATCTAAATTCAACTTCCCAAAGTATTCATGGAGTCACTATCAAGTGTAGAATCTAAAAATATAGGTTTTTAAGTTTCTTGTATTGTAAATCTTACTATTATAAGTTAGAATTGAAAAATGTAACCAACATAAAAGTTTACACCCTTGATATAGGTTTCCAATTTTACATAAGTTCTCAATGAAAATAGAAATCTATAATGTTAAGTTATTAACAGTCAATCTTATCCAATTCAAATCACATGAGTCTTTGGGTTTGGTATTCACATATTATTTTTATTTGTTTAGAAAATATTTGTCTATAAGTTTTTAGGTTTGGTATTCACATATTATTTTTATCTGCTTAGAAAATATTTGTCTATAAGTCTTTGGGTTATAATTCGTATCTTTTTATACAAGACATATATCTTAAAGTTTTTTTTGAAAAAAAAATTAACAATGATTTTTAAGACTAAAAATAAAATAAAATTTAAAAATGTCTTAAAAGATATGTAAATCTATATAAAAGTTAATTAAGATATATGGATATGTATGTATAAAATGTGGACAAAATTCAAATAAATTATGTTCTAATCTTGAAATGTAATGTTCTATATGACCTAAAGCTTGATTTGAGTGGTATTATCATAGGTTCCAAGTCATTATATTCTAACAATCAATAAAAAGTGTTATAATTGTTATAGATATTAAGTCTTACATATTAATTATTACTTATTTATATCATGATTTAATTGATGCCATTTGATGAATAGATAATCAACTATGAATGCCTTATCTTGATTGAAAAAAAAAATAGTTAGAAGTCTCTAGAATGCTATGTTTATAAATTATTAGTTTTAGGTAGATAAATGAATTCTTTTATCAGCTTACCACATGGAAAGTGATTGGAGAAGCGTTTGAGACATTAATGATTCAAGATGCTTAAAGTTTTGATGGGAAGCCAAGGTCTTTTAAACAATTGATAATCTATAGTGAAGGCTTTGTCTCACTATAAAAAAAGAATTTGTGATATTTTTAGTGTATTGTACTTAGGTTTGATAAGTGAATTTCATTTTAATTGAAAATATAAGTATGTACACACAATAAGGATAAAAGTACAGATATGTATCACACTTTTAGCTAACAAAATAGTTGTTAGTGAATAGGTGGAATAATTTCACTTAAAACCACGTGATGTATGTGTTTTAGGTGAAACCCTTTCGTTCAAAACAATAAAATAATTTTTCTTGTGAAAATTTGAATTGTGATTGTATTTATGTGTAAGGTTTTAGGTGAAACCTTTTTTGGTCGAAAGGGTTTCAATCAAAATACTTTTGCCTATAATTATTTGTGGCTGACTATGTGGTAGTTTAACCTCTCTTTTGGGACGAATTCAGAAAAACTTGAACTTTAACTTTGAATTTCTCTAACTCGAAGTACTTTTATGAAAATATGAAAATACTCATTTGTAGAGCTTGGAGTCTATACTATTTTTTTTTATTTAGATATTTTGATTAGTTTTATTACTATTATTTTTAGTTTATGGTAAGTAGGTTTTTATAATCAAGAGGTTGATTATAAATTAAAAATATATTAAAACATATTTAATTTTTTGAAAAATATATGGTGTACTAGAGGAGAGAATCCTTGCCAAAAGGGTATAATTTATTTTTAATGAAAAAAAAAGGACAAAAATTGACTTTCCACGAAAACAATGATGTTCTAGTAAAATTTTACTTTAAAACATTATTACAAAAAAAATATTCATTAATTTTTTTCCCATGCACTAGATATTGAAGGTTAGCTATTTGGAAAAAAAATTAAGGAAAAAAAATGTTTGCTTTTTTTTTGTGATGTCCCATTGACTTCACTTTAAAAAAAAAAAATTAGCTTCAAATTTGCTCTTATATTTATTTAAATTATATGAAGCCATTTTTATTTTATTTTTTAAAATACAAGCATAAACTTCATCGAGAGTTCTAAATTTCCCTAGTTTATGTCATTTTGAAATTCAAAATATAAAGACCATCTTTTCCAGTCAAAGTTAAAAAATGTATTTATGTTGGCCATTTCTTTTATAAAAATGTGAAACAAGTTTGCATTTTTATCCATAAGTTTTCTACATATAATATGGACATGCCATAAATAAAATATTCTCCTACCTCTTTAAAAAAACTAGTCACGGTATGGATCTTGTAACCTATACATAAAATATATGGGATCATGATACATCAAATATGTTAGTACAAAAAAGAAAAAAAGAAAAAGTAATTTAGTATATTAAATTATTTCATAATTTTAAAATAAACATATCTAATTTTCATTATATTATTTACATTTTCATTTATTTAAAATATTCTAAAAGCTAATGAAATATTGTAACTTATAGCTTATGCATATCTAGCTCAATCAAAATATGGGTCCTAATCAGTTTATAATAGACACAATCAATCAAATGAGGTCATTAGATGCACTCACTAATAAAGTGCATTAAGAAGGTTAGGCAAAGTGAAGAACTGCATACCACACTCCATTGAATTTGGTCAAACAATAAGAACTACAATACACATACCACGTATCATTGAAATTAAACATAATATTAATCATAACTAAGAATACACAAACATCTACAAGTCACGAGTGTTAGAGAATTAGCTAAATGAATAATCATGTGCAACTCAAATATTTTCCCTAATAGTCACCATTGTTGAACCAAGTTACCCAAAATTTCACTAAAAGTGATGAACTTAGGCTTTGATAATAAGGTGTAGCACTTTATATGTCACTTTATATATATATATATATATATATATCTTTCATATCCATATACAAGAATTTTTCTCCAACTACTCTGATGCCAATGTGTAACACCCCTATTTGCATCATTAACAAAAAACTAAAATGAATTATTTCTTTAGACAAAACATAACATTGTATATTTATTTCAAAAAGTGCACATAACACCACATTCACAAAGAGTAAGCATTATATAAATGTGTGAATAAGGTTTCATTTCAACCAAAAATTAATGATAAATTATTTTAAACCCTTTTAAGTATTAAAGGACTTATGACCTATTAATAAATGATTTTCAAAATTACAAAGTTGTTAACTTGCTCAAGCTTATAGTTGGTTATTCAATGAAATTTTCACTAGTTGATCTCTTCTATGATCCATTATTGTACAATGTTCCACATCCTTCTCATTATTTGTGCCAATGACTAAATCTAGTTAGTTTGAAGCCCCTATCTTCACTATTGATTAAGATTCATCTAGCAATTTAATATCTCAATCCTATGACTATACTGAATATTTTATAGCATTTAACATCGTGAAAGAGTTTAAATTTCATCTCTTTTGGAATTTCAACCTTACACCTATGCCCTAAAATATCCATCACTCACAAGGAAATCATTTTTCAAAGTTCACTTAAAGGGCCTTAAAAGGTCCTTGAATTCCATTGTTCTAGCTTTAGATCCAACAACAATATTTATAGAATTGAAGAGGACCTTGAAAATGATTTTCAGCCTCATCCATCTCCTTTTGTTGTGATAATTTCAAATGATGGAAGAATAATTTTTTCTCTCTAAATATGTGACTAACCATTGTTGATGCAATTGAATGTCTACTTTCGTAGTCCTCTCTAGTTAATAGATATAATATCAAAGGACATCATGACATGGATTTTTTAACTATTTCTAAAAATATATAGTTTTTGAATGCACCTACAAACTAATAAATTAGAATTACACTAGGGTGTAACTTATTTGATGAAGACAATCAAGGTCTAAATATTGCATATTGAGTGACAATTTTTTATTGTCGTAACACAACGATTGTAGTTTTTATTAAAAAATCTATACAATGATATATGCAACTCTTTTGGTATTTCACCTGTACGTCTATGCCCTGAAATATCCATCAATCTCAAGCTTTTGGAACTCACTAAAAGGGCCCCAAAAGGTCCTTTCTTTCCATTGATCTTACTTTAGATTCAATGACTCAATATTAATAGTACTAAAGAGAAACTTGAAAATGAATTGTGGTCTCACTCATCTCATTTTGTTATGAAATTTCTAAATACACAAAGGTTTGAAGGAGATGGAACACGTTATATATATTTTTAGACAGATAACTAACCATTATTGATGCAATTAAATTCTCACTTTTTGAGTCCTCTTTATTTAATAGATATAATAATGAAGGACATCTTGATAAAGAATTTGAAGCTCTCTTTCTAAATGGTGAAGTTTGTTAATGCAACCACAAACTAAGAATTTTGAATTGCACTAGTGTGTAAAGAATTTGATAAAAAAATATTCAAGGTCTAAATATTACATATTGAATGACAAAATGTGCTATTGGAGTCAAAAAACCATTTTAGCTTTTACAAAGAATCACACGGATAAAAATACATACAACTATTGAGGGCCTCAATAGACATTTTAATTTAACTTAGATGTATGAGGAGTTTAGAGAATAATGTATATGCACTACAAAATAATTTGAGGAATTTGATCATACCAGAACTTTTTAGAAGTGGATTAGAATATATACCTACATAATTAGGGTGTTTAACTATATTTTATATTCTCAAGTTTATAGTATATTCACATGGTTTGATTTGTATTCTGTTTGTGTATGTAATAAAATCATTATAGTTCACGAGGTCACATCTACCTAGGCATTTATTTGAAAATAAATTAGGTGTCATCAAGAACACCATTTTTTTGTCATGTGCAATCATGATAGTCCATGTCATATATGTCCTCTATGAGGAATTTTCTAAACAATTTTATGCCTTATATACATATAATTTAACCTTCATCAATAATGCACATTCATCCTGCCTTGCTTGTTATCAAATGTGATTTACTCCTTTGGAGTTGTTCAACATTAAACTTAAACTACTTATGTGCATATTGTATCTCACACTATATTTAACAAATTCTACCTCCATCGTTGGATTGAAATAAGAAGTTACATGGATTATTTATCTAAAATAATTGAACAATTATGATGATTTTATAAACAAAAAGCACATCCTTTCACTTCCTAGAAGAAATATCCATTTCATAGCTCTTATTTTTAGTAAATATAGAAACGTTTTTCTAGTGAAAAATATTAATCATAATATTTCTTTAGCTCAAGGAACCTTAATCTAGGATTACATCTCTTGTATATCATATTCCAAAAATAAATGAAATAACACTAGGTCTCATGAGAAACAAAATGATAGTATGCTCAATCCTAAAAAGCATGCCATCATAACCAAATAATATCATCTCAAGTAGTTTTCATCCTTAATACCATTCATCCACATGAAATTTCAAGCCACATTCATTGTATTCCTTGAACTTGAAGGGAGAACCCTCTTTACCTTGGTTAAGTGTTCCTTATTAGCAAAGTAATCTCCCCATGTGTCTCAATGTAAAGGGATAATTATTTATCTTTGGTTAAGTTTTTCTCATTAGTTGAGTGCTCTCATAATCAATTAATTTCCTTATTTATTGACATTATTCTACACTATAAATGAGTTGATTAAATTCCAAATAGATCACATGTCTCATCGATTAAAAGATCTACTTGTCCATTAGGGTCTTTTCCTTATTTAATTGTACACACCTTATTATAAATAATCTCTTTGCACAAATATTTTGGTGTTCATGTTCATCTAATTAATCTCCCACTATTAATAGTTTTTGTATACACAAGGATATCATACCTTAAAATATTCACCAACATCAAGGAGCAATTTTGGAGAGTGACATAACATACTAGCCTATATTGTAGCATTATTGGTGAACCTAAATCTAAATGTGTGTGATATTTTATTTCTCAAGTCAACTTCTTTCCCATAAGAATTTGGTCCAGGATAGGTTTGGCAACCTTAATCTCCTCCCATACTCAATCTTCTATTGCTCTCCCTAAACCCATTCGAATCAAATATGTGGGGAGTTAATTTATAAGTGGATGATGTTTTGTTGAACAAGTGAGGCCAAAATACAAATTGCCTACACCAAGTTGTAGGAAATTTATAGCAAGGTGGAAGAACACCTATAACAAGCTATTGGACATCTATATTAAGGTTGCGAGTCATTTTAGTATCGTGCAAGGGCTTTGTATGGTTACATTTTCACCTACAATAGTGATGGTTAGAATTATATCAAGCTCCACATGAATGAGTTAGACTCTAGAGAAAACATGTGTTGGATCCTTGCTAAGAGGTGCCCATTGAGTCACTCTCATGATAAAATCTATTTGTCTAAGGGTTGGACTGAGGGTTTTTTCACTTCATGTGGAAGTATAATGTCACAAATGGCCATGGATTTGTTATGCTCTATTATGTTTTATTGATGGGTTTGAATAGGATGATGTCAGATGGTTTGGTTATTTTATGATGTTGATCTAACATAGTTGTGTAACCAACTCTTGTAGCAAGTCATGGTTAGCATTTCCTATCTCATGAATGACATTTAATTGCTCTCTATTTCTACAAGAGAATTTTTTAAATTTAAAAGATTTATGTTATGTTTTTCTCTATTTCTTATAAGATTTGTGTTTGTGCATTGTCTTATTATCTAGTAGGATTTTTTCAAATAGGAACATTCTCCATGATTTTATTTAGAATTGCTTAATCTATTTTTCCCTCATTACATGAAACAATGAGTGTAAAGCTGTGTGAGGAGGAGGGAGAGCTTGAGAAAGAGAGACAAGTTCATTTTCATTTGGTTTGAATTTTGGATGTCTCATAGAATTATTGAGGGCTTCTATTCTCTTTGTTTCAGTTTAGTTTTTTGAAGTTTTTATGATGAAACTAAAACCATGCAAAAAAAATCTATTTATTAAAAATAAACTTATTCTATTTGTAATTTTGAAATAAACTAAATGATCTAATAAATTTTTAATAGTTTTCATTTTTTTTTGAGAGTGTTAGGATCTCTTATTTTTGAGTTTTGAATTGAAAGTATGCTTTAAATGAGCACCTTGTGTTGGAATCGCAAGATTTTGTAAGAAATTTAACAAAGATAATATAATTTATCTAAGAGAAACAAATTTAATCTATTCTAATAAAATAAGTATTCCTATTCTAACGAAGAAATGGTAACACAAAGTTTGTATTGTTAGGCAAGTTCAAATTTTTAATTAATAATTGAAAGATTTTAAAAATGAATAAATAACTTATAAGATAAAGAAGCTTCACATAATATTTTTGGTGCTAATAGTAGTGCCTTGTGTCCCGGAAGATCCCAAATATTTTTGGATCCTCCTCTACAAAAATTGAAACCTCCTCTTGATGATAATAGGGACAAGGAAAATTTAGATCTATGAATCAAAGAGTACTTGGAAGATGTAGGAAGCTTTGCAGATTCAATACATAAGGGGAAAAGACTCTTGATGAATCATATTGAGCATAAGAATGCTATGGGTCTTGGTTCCAATGCAAAAGGATTAATTTTTTGTAGGTGGCTCATTATCCTTGTGCTAGAATCAAGGGAATAGGAAATGAAAATATATTATAAAGAATCTTAGAGAGGGAAGCAAAAAATAAAATAAACTCCTGTCAGAATAAGTTAACTGCATTTTGTAGAGAAACAATGAGGCATATGAAATAAAATATTTGGGAGGAAATAATGCACAGGATTGATCATTTGTGTGAATTATTTCAATTGTTTGATGATATGATAGTACATAATAGGAAGCTTAGGAAATACATAGGGGAGAGCTTTAAACTGATTTCAATAGAGAAAACTACAAATCAAATTCAGCAAATAGTCTACAAAGCTAGTGTCAATAAATTGAAATAAAAAGAAATTAATAATCAGATTAATGCCTCAATGAAGTTGTCATCTATCATTCAAAAGTGTTTGAGAATACGCGAAATAGAGGAATTTATGGATTAGGCTGCAAAAAAGATGAAGTTGGATAAAAAGGTAAGAAACTTGACAAAGCTTGGTTTGCCAAATGCTTTTGACACAACTGAGCAATTCATTGGAAAGGATGATTTCAGAAAGAGGATGGAGGATACAAGGAAGATTGATTTGGACTAGTTTTCTCAAAACCGAGATGAGGCGAACTATTTGGATTCCATCAAACCACTGATAACCTTGAATGCAACTTTGACTGAAACATTTAAGACAAGTTCCATTTTCAATCATGAATTGTTAATAAATTTTCAAGTTAGACACTATTAGTTAGAACAAATGAAAGTTCTGTCAACTAAACAGTGGAGCTTGCTACAAAAGCTGATAGAATGATTTGATATGAGTTTCCAACTCAACTTTGTGCAGAGTTGTCTTTGAGCAAGATTTTGCATTGCCTCTATGTAATCCTTCATTTGAAAAATTAAAAATCAATAAAAACTCAAATTTAGTAATGTGTTCAATTATCTGTATTATTTATTTTCTCAATTGAAGAAAAACTTTGGTTTCTACTACTAGATACACATTAAACAATTCTTGATGTTCATTATTGTATATGCTATTGTTCTTAATATGTTATTAAGCATTTAGTTGAGTGATGAATCACTGAGTACATTCAAAACTTGTTACTTATTAGTATGAAACAATTAAAATATGAAATTATTAATAATATGTTAATTTATTCAATTTGATTCAAAATTTGAAATTTCATGGAATGCAATATAAAATATCATCAACTACAGTTTAGAATTTGATTCATGAAATGCAATATAAATACTTAAAAGCTGCTAAATCACTTCTGGTGGAGCTTGCAAAATTTCATGATTTTTGTGTTGTCTGGTGTGGGAAATTTTGGAGTTCCTCAATTGTATTGAATTAGGGTTTTAGGGTTTGCAAGCTAGGGATTTATAAATCCCTCATATGATAAAACCTAGTATCCTCCTATTTTATCGTTGACATATTGCACTTTTTCACCAAGTCTTTAAGTTACAACTTGAGGGTATCAGTGTCTGGTGTGTTTGTGTCCCCCTCTTATTAGGAAGTGCCCCTTTTAAATTTATTAAACATAAATATTTACCTTCCTAAAGTATTATGTTCCCTGGGCGCTTTGGACACGTGTCAACATTTCACATTGTCTCTATGGTTCGTGGAGGCTTTGGTTTTGTAATTTTCCTGCATCGTGAAACCTCAAAAATATGATGTGTGTCCAAATTTTCCAATGGGCTAAATGTTTTTATCTAATGTTTTAATTACACTTTGTTGAACCCTATTGTCTTTTCCATGGCCGGTCCCCCTTTTTCCTAGTCACTTTAATTTGTTGAATTAAGCATGTGCATTTCACAGAGGCCATTCTCTTCGTAGAGCTCTAACATTATGACACATTCTTCCTCATGAAACAGTGAAATCTTGACACATATTATACCATGTGCTAATTCCTATCATGGACGCTTAGGCATTCATTGAGCTATGGTGGGACCGATCTTTTGTTGCTACGAAGTTGTGAGATGATGACAAGTGTTAGCATCACAACACTTCACATAGAGCCATTCCTTTCCGGGGGTATATTTTTGTCTTATTAACCTTTGCAAGTCTACGAAATGGTGACACCTGTTCGCATAATGAAAAAAGGAGGTTGTCACTTTGCAAAGGCAAATTCAAATTTGCATGATGACCATTGATCTTGGGATCAACGGTCCACATCCAAACCTGGCCAAGTGCTCTTAGCTCATAATTGGCCTTCTAAGAGTATGTTTAAGGCAAGGAATGAAAAGTATAATTATTTACACAGCTTATGAATTGTTCCATGTATTTATTCCTATGCCTCCTGTTTGAGATTTTGATTGTCAAAAAGGTCTTAACTAGGCATGGTGCCAAGTAACTCTTGGAGATTTTTGTAATTTTTCTATTTGATAGCACATATAGGAAATGTTGTAATTTTTCCATGTAATAACAATAGATGACTCAAATACTCAGTGTATTTATTTATTAATTTTGAATATCAACCTATCTTGCTCTCCAGTATTGTATTCACTATCTTTTGACTCAAAATAATCAAGGGTTATTTATAAGTTCTCATATCACATCATGTGTTATGGAATTTGAACTGTTAGCTTCTATTCATGGAATGGATTAATATTGCTTTCAATTATTCATCAAAGATAATCAATAGGAGACACCAACACTACTATTATTAATGTGTTATTAAGCATTGAGTTGAATGATGAATCACTGAGTACATGTAAAACTTATCAATATATAATTAAAATATAAAATTATTAATAATATGTTAATTTATTCAATCTGATTCACAATTTGAAATTTCATGGAATACAATATAAAACATCATCAACTATAGTTTGGAATATGATTCATGAAATAAAATATAAATACCTAAAAACTGCTAAATCACTTCCATTTTCCAAATCAAGTCTTCATTTTCTTTTCCCTACCTACGTCCGCTTAACTGCATCTCAAGTTCAACATTCATTGTGTCACTGTCATTTGTCACTGCCACCAACGTTTGAAGTGTTGCACAACCCTCTTCATTCACATATGGACTTCCATATTATGAGTGCCCTTTCAAAAGGAAGACTTCGAACATTGTACCTAGTTGCAAACATCCTCAAGAAATTTTCCAAATTCTTGTCTACTTTGTTTCTTATCTTTGATTTCAAAAACCCCAATGCACTGAAAACTCTCTCATCCTCCACCAACCCCAATATCATTGTTTAACATAAATCGTTTGAAATATTTTGATAACAAATCACACAATATCTCACTCTGACCAAAGGTTTCCCAAAGCCTTGTTATTGATCCTGCTTCCATGGGCTTCTCCATGACATCAAACTAGTCCATCATAAATACTACAAAATAGTTAGCTTGTTCTCTAAGCTTAATTTCATTTAGAATTCCTCATATTTTATGTCCATTGTATTATGAAATTTTTGAAAAGTGTTCAACCAAGGTAATTACTTTTTTATGAAAATAGTTTGGGTTCCCTCAGTTGCCTGGCATCCAAAATTGAGGATACATAACAAACATGGCTTCAAGTAATTCATCTTGAGGGAAACATTCATAAATCTCTGAGGAAATACATTTTGCAATATACTTCAAATTAACACTAACATATTTAACAATGTCATTAAAAGATTCCTTTATAATAGGTACTTCTCTGGTAAAGTACCTTACCATCGTATAATAGTGCATTGGTATCTCAAATCCATGTACAAAGAAACATAACTTCTCGCTTGCATTAAACTGTAAATAATTTTTAGGATTATTCAAATCTATAATTAACTGCTAGCTTACAAAAATTGGACTTTCAAATGGATAATCTATTAGATTTAGATATAGATTATCGAGGGTCATGCATGTCATTCTACGCAGTTTAGTATATTCATAAATATACATACTTATGTTTTGAGATTTCTTCACATTTTCATCCAGCATGGGGAGAGGACTAGCTAAAGTTAAGAGTGTCTCTATATCACTTAACCTATATAGAGGTTAGGAGCTTTGTCTACTATGTTGTGATGTTCATACATTAGCCCAATCAAGGATCGATATTCTAAAAAAGCTTGTTGTGTAGGTCCATGCAAGGAGATCCATGTACTATCAACATCCTTACAAAGCTTGTTTCCTCCTGTTATTCCCTCAACAAAATTTTTAAATTCTAAAAAATGTTTGGGACTTCGATAGAAGTATGCGTACAACTCGCAGACTAAATTTTCAACTTTTGATATTGTAGGAAACTTGCTTACAATTTTAAATTCTAAATTCATTCTATGGGCCATGTAGTGAATGCCAATCATATATGGTGAACAAGTATTTTGCAACTTTATGCAAAGACCGCTCCCGTGACCTTGCATTATTGCAGCTCTATCAGCTCCTACACACACTAACTTTTTGGCAATTGTCAAGTCATCCATACCTCCAATTTCATTCATATATTTCTTAACTAGTTCAAATAGATTTTGTGATGTTGAACTATCCTTCATTTTATGAACACAGAGAAGATGAGGCTGGCAGACTTGTTGGTTGCAATATAGACATGCATACATACCCAAGATGTATTATCTACCACAATAACTTCATCTAAAGATAATGCAATGAAGTTTGACTCTTTTATTTTTTCCTATAAATCTTTCCTTTCCATCGCAACAAGACAACTTTCCCGCATTTCCATCCAACGTTTATTGACCAATATGTGCTAGGAAAGTTAGGAACACCCAAAATAGATAATAAATTAAAATATTCTGGGTAGTTTTTCATAGGACACTCTCTAGAGAAAATATGAAAAACAACACTCATCTGAACAATTTTTGCCAGTTTTTCTCTTGCCATTACCTTTCCAAATTGAGCTTCAATTGTACCTCCACATGTAGCAAGATTTTCCATTCTTTGCATATGCGCATCATATTCTAGGGCATACTTAACATGAAGACATTCTTCCTTTGATTTCCATCTTACTACTGATATTTCCTTCTATGATTTATTTTTCATAAACTTTACCGATATGCTTGTTTATAGTGTCAAGCTTTAGCTACAACTTCTTGTCTCTTTTACATTTTCAACTAAAAATCTTACACTTGCATTCTGTTCAAGGTTCATCTTTGTTTGCATTCTCCACTAGTTCAATGAATGGTACTTTGACACCCAATCAATCTGAAAATTCTTTGTCATATCCCACTCATGCACCATTTTTGATTTGGCTTTTCTTTTCTTGCTAACATCATCTATGATGCCAAAATTTTCATCCAAGTCAATTATCTCATTTTGGCTAACCAGGGTATCCCTTGGAATATCTTCTGTGACATTCCCATCCTCATTTGACTCAATTAACTCAATCCCATCTTCTAGTGAGGTATTGTGAATGCCTTCTTCATTAATATTTGGTGAAAGAGTTGATGATGTAGCTCCATCTTGATTTGATGGATAAAAAACATTGCCAATTCAAAAGTAATACTTCATGGTAACTACGTTTTGGGAATTTCGATGGCCTCCTAGTCCCTTCACTACCTTGAGGAGTCTTACCCTTGTTTCATTTTCTGCTCAACATCTTGATCTCTCACTTTGAATAAAAACTGGAATTTTTTTTTCTTGTTTAAGGACATAGAATATAGATCCCATTCCATACTCAATATCATCTTTAATATTGAAGAAAAAATCTTATAATACTATGAAGAAATGATCGAAATTACCTTTAGGTTTTCACTGACTTGCCTATGATCAAGGTTGTAATTCCAACTTTCGAATCGAGAGCTCACAAGTTCAGAACTGAACAAAATGTGTAAGAATAAATCAAAGTTTTGATTGTATTTATATCAATTCATATTTGGTGAATTTCACGAGATTTTTAAATGGTATATGGCGAATCTCGCTTGATTATACAACAATACATTTAAATGTTGGGCGAATCAAACCTTCATAGAACACATATGTTGTAATTTTCAAGGCGATTATGGCCCTACAATTAGCATGGAGGTTTCATAGTAATTGGTGAAATGTGTCCTCAAATGTAATTATTTTTCAATGTTATTGGCGAAATGGGTCCTCATAAGCAATTATTTGTAAATTTTAATTGGTGAAATGGGTCCTCACGTGCAATGAACATTTAATGATTTCGGCAAGATGTGTCCTGATACATAATTTTGTTTTAATAGTATTGGTGAATATATAGGTGATTTAATACATGCTTCTGAGATTCCAAGAAAAAATATTAATCTGTCCATTTGAAATTTGTAGTTTGTTATGGTGAAAATATTAATTACATATGCCTCATAAAATAAATCGATGGCAAATGGAAATGCATTGGACCGATAATTCGTAAAATCTGGATGATTTAGCCTCCTTGTTGGTTGTGATTTATTCACCAATTGACGAATATTTGCCAATAAAAAAATCATTGGCTACAACTGACGAAGTTCATAAATAAGTTTCAAATCATTAAGTTCTTTTTTCAAACATTCATCAACTGTATGCTTTTTCTTCCCACAATAATCACATTTGACTCTACATGATTTAGAAGACATGATTAGAGCCAACAACAACACAAGATTACCCCCCCTCCCCCAAATTACTTAATCAAAGAAACCCTCAAAGCAAGATATGAGGATTACACTTTATTCTTAGTGCAATTATAGGCGCCACTTACCAACATCAGCGAAGTGGACTTGATCTTAGTGCATACAGATTGCCAACTTTGGCCACAAGCTCAAAGTAATTTTTTTATATAAGATGAGAACAATCTGACCCCCTGCTATAAAATACACACAAAATTATACACTTTAAAAATAAATTCACCCAAAACTGTTATCGTATAAGTGAGAATGGATCCTCAAGTTCCCAAATTGAGAACGACTCAGGGTGATCCCACAATAGTGGTTGACACTTTTTGGGACATCCTAATTTTTGCTAAAATCACATATTTTTAGAAAATATAAAAAATTAAGCCTTGAAAAGTTCAATTTAAAGGATTCCAATTGAAGAGGGTTTGATCAAACCACCTTATATCAAACCCCCTTGTCCTAGAACCCTGCTAGTTTTAAACGATACCTATAACAGAGTCTCCTTTACACCTATCAAAATGCTGGTAAAAACCCACTTTTGATTTACCTTTTGGGGGATCAACTGAATTCATTTAAAATTTATTTTTTGTATGTAGTCCTTATTATAAGCTTTCCAAAAAGTAATATTTTAAATATATTTAATTTGATTATTATATTTATTTTTTATTTCTTGTGAATGTAAGTTTTTCACCAAAAATCAAGCTCTCTATTCTACACATGTGGAAAAATAGTAGATTACCAAAAAATTTCTAAAAAATATGTCTGTGCTAAGTATTGATGTCCTTGATCCAAAAAAAAAACAAAATTGAATTTCAATACATAAGAATTTTCTTATATTGTATATGGTCTTCCTATGTCTAAATTGTAATTGGTTTGACTTAAAAACTTAATTAAGAAAAAAAATCCAATAAAATACTATGAAACCAAATGAAAGTGCTAGATATCATAGTTACAAATCTAAATTCGAAAAAGTTTGAATTTTATCCTTCATAGAAAAAAGTTATGTTGTATACAATGAACACCACTCTTTAAAAATAGTGTTTACTGCTAAAAACTAGTTTTCGAAGGAGGTGGAAAAAGAAATGCAATCTAATTCCAAAAAAAATGTAAAAAATATATTTCGAATCTACAGACAAAATGTCACAAATCACTAGTTTGCATCATCTTCAAATTCCTCATGGTTTAGCAACTATAGGTGCCTGAAAGTGAAGATTTTGTTAAAAAAATTCAGTTTAATGTCCAATTTGGCCAAAAATTGTAAACTAGTATTGTGGATCACCCCTCAACAACAACTCTAAAAATGTACAATTTATGAAAAACTCAAGGCACCAAAATCAAAAACCAATTACACCACTATAAGGAGAGTGAAATTCTACCCCAAATCAAAAAAAATTCTCAAAAAAGGAGCTTGTATGACCAATATATTCCCTTATGAAGTTGGATTGTAAAATCAAAACTATTGATGGTGAGGGGGGCAAATTGGAGCGACCTACTAATGACCATTTGGCCGTCAAATTTAAGGCAGTGAATTATGACGATTGTCTAGATGCCAAATTTAATACAGTATCATTTGATGGTCATTTGGCCATCAAATTTAACAGTGTTTTCTGATGGTCATTTGACCATCAAATTTAAGAGTCACATGAAAAAAGCTATTTTTTTCCCTGCACAAAAATATGAAGTATTATATATGAAAATAGGGTTTTTTGGACCTTTTGAATTCAATGGAAGGGTTTATTTTGACCCAAAATGTTCCAAAATGAACCCACAATATAAAGCCGCAAAGAAAAAATCCCAAATATGATATTTATATCAAGTTTTGATTCTCTAGGTCATCATATGATGCAAGAGAAGAGCATACTCAACTTTTCAAGATCCACCAAGATTTGCAACCTTGCAATAGCTCAAGTTTGATTATCTCCCATGGATCTGATAAGGGGTTTTGCAAAACTAAAGCTCTGATACCATGTTAGAGTCAATCAAAGATTCAAGCCTCCACGATCATCTGCAAAAACCAAAAACAACCTTCAACAAGAGGAAAATGCAAGAACATGAAATTGCAATAATGGATGAAAGATGTGCCAATATGTAATACTCAAGATTGCAATGATATATTAGACTTCCAAAACTAAAAATTATCTTAGTTGATTTGCTTGGATGTAATGTACATATGAAGCCTTGCTTATATAAGCAAGGGTGATGATGTACCATCATTAAATGGTTATATAATAATTAAATGACATGAGTCAATATTAAATAACCTAGGACACATGCATTAAATAAAATCCAACCAGATAAGTGACAACTAATGCTTAACTAGAAAGATTCCCCCCTAATTAATGGTAACTAGAAAGATACCCTCCTAGGACCTAAGTAGACTTAACAATGTAAATTGGACCCAAATAAGACTAGATAGGAAAAATACCTATTCACACCAACAACCACTTGGATTTTTTGTGTGAGATTGATTCTATAAAAGCGAGCACGTGTTAGTGGTGGATGTAGGCTAGTTGGTTCTTTGGCTTGGCTATCAATTATATTGAGCTCTCTTATGAAGAGTGCATATGTGAAGCATCTAATGGGATGTTTAGATGCATGGTCACCCATTATTCTTGAACACATGGAGGATAAATTTGAGGATATTGATGTTTCAAAAGTGTTCATGGATATTCCATAAGTGTATTATAATATTTTTATTATTGAATAATACATCGAGCGTGGATGCTTTTGGAGGTTGGTTTTTTACCAAGGTATATCTTGTATAATATTGTGACATGTATTTGATATTTGTGCTATGGTTATTCAATAATCTTGTATGCATGATTTTATTTCATGGGGTTATGTAGGAAATAGTTTGATCAACCTAATATATTTTCCTAAAAAAACTGAAAGTGTGAAATGAGGATAAGAGGGCATCTCTTGACATGTTTTACTTGTGTTGTGTTGCTTCACCTCGATGACTTGCAAGACCAATTATATATAAAATGAAACAAGAGGAAGATATAATACCTTACAAAATAAAAATTGGAGCTAAACCAAGAACACTTCTACTTGCATTAAAAGAGAAGAGATGAAAAAGAGGAAAAGTAAGCAAATGACCATAAAAACTTGTGAACAAGAAATTGACAAAAATCTTACCATGAAGAAATCAAGACTATAATAATTATCAACCTTTCATGGATCTCTAGGAATGAGATATTAGGAAAAAACTCAAAAAGATATCTTTAACTTCTACTTATTTTTATTGAAAACATCCAATAAACTTGATTTTTTAAATTTGAAATGAATAGCTTTTAGGTTTGCCTTGCTTTCTTGCTTTCATTTTATTATTTCCACTTTGATTTTTACTATTTTTAGGAACATTAGGTCTTTTTAGGGTGTTCCTATGGTTTCTCCTTTTATAAAGGTAGTTCATCTAGGCGACCTTACTACTTGAGTTCCTAGTGTTAAAATTTGTAGAATAGATTAAAACCTAGAAACTAGTGAAGAAATAGATACTATGAAATTGTAAACACAAATGCCATAAAATTAAAATAGAATTATAGAGTTAGTCTCCAAGAGAGAAATAATTTTTTTCAAGAAGATATATAGCATTAAAAAATAACAAAAGCATGACGCTACAAGAATAATGTGTACCAAAATAAGCCAGAAGAGAGAGTATATATAGGCTAACCAAGAGGGAGGAGATGGAATATATGACCAATGGGAGGAATACACCACAAGACTTAAAAAATAGGAAATATTAACTCCTATGGAAGATTTTGATAAATAATATTTCACTAACACCAATAATCACTTTATTAACCCAAACAAGCTTAGTCAAAAGTGTATTAATAGCCTATGCTAGGAAATTAAAAAAAACATTAACATCCCCTGTTAAGAATACCATAGGTGGGTGAAAAGATGGGTCTCAACAAATGGATCTTGATGAAGTACCCACGTACATAGAATTCCCCTCTATAAGAGGAGAAAAATTCCCAATAAAAGAGGTAAAATCCACCTAAATAGGGAGAGAAAAGACTTCCATAAGAGTAGAGAGAGAATGAAGGACTAAGAATCTATCTAGAATATGAAGCCTCCCACACCTAAATAAAGCTCATAAGTAAATCTACTTGCTTTCTTTGAAGGTTTTTGTGAAAATATCTATAGCCTGCTCAAAATTTAGGTATTAGTAGAGATCAAATGACCTATCCATGGATAAACTCCTAAATGTACAGTGCATGTGAACCTCTATGTGCTTGGTTCATGGATGATGGATCGAGTTATATGAAATATGAATATAAATTTGGTTGTCATAAAATATTAAACGAGAACATTTGAATTGGATACCAAACTTAGTGAAAATATCCTAAAGCCAAATAGATTTAGTGGAAACATTCATAAACCCTTGATACTTAGTCTTAGTGGAAGATAAAGAAATACCATATTGCTTGTTGCTCAACCAAAAAATAGCGCATGGACCAAGAGAAAACATATAATATAAGGAGAAATTGATAATTGATTGAAGGTCTTGCAAGTGTTAGTACTCACAATGATAATGAATGTAAAACATGAAACAATCTTACTTATGCTTGAACATGGATTTGATGATGCTTTTGCAAACATGATCTTGACTGATGAAAGTGTTGTATTTTTTTTTCTTTTTCTGGTCTTCAATTGCCTTTTAGGGTGCTCAATTGATATTCAAATTGATTTCTAGTTTCAAATGGTGAAAAAGACATATTTATATGCATTTCAACATTTCTTGCAATAATTATTTTGAAAGGTTGACAAATAAATTTTAATTTGCAAACATATTAATGTCGACAATAAAATATTTAAATTTAGACCAAAATAGGGTAGACAAGGCGAGGGGGGCCTTGACTAGACCTATTTGGAATTTTGAGTGCTCAATAAATAAATAATTAAATTTAATTCCCAATTAATTTGATTTTCTAGACAACAGTAAAATGGGTAAATAATAAGCATAATTAGGCCCAAACACTTTAGGGGGATCCAAACATAGGGTGAAATTGTTAGGGGTAAAAATTTACAATGCTACACTCCCAATCTACATCATAAGGGGAAGGAGGATGGATTGAGAGAGGAAGAACTATCAAATCTATACTAGGCATCTTACCTACAACTAGACATCAAGAGTGAGATGCATCTACAATGTCATCTTGAACCTCTTGTGATGTAATTATCAATGATTCATGAAGATGAATGAAAATGCTAAAACATCTATGAAGGAATTAAAAATATAAGCCTCAAAAGAGGAAGTCAAAGAGTTACTATCAGGTTATTCTACTAACTATAATTTTTCACTACTAAGAGCTTCAATGATAATAGTAGCAACTATAGAAGGTGGGGTCTTTTCTACTATGAGAACAAGTGAAGAGTGGTCCCTAGGTAGCAGAGAAGGCATATTAATTTTTTTCTGGCAATTAGGAGGTAGAGGGAACTATGATTTGTGCTTTGAGGGAGGGTTGGGGAAATTAATGTCACAACATGTTAATAAAACTTGTGATTCTCGTAAGATTTTTCTATTTGTGGTAGGATTTAAAATGAGCTAAAGAAGAAGGGGAGGATTTGCTCACTTTGGTTGATTTCCTAGCTCCATTTGGGGAATAAGTGGGGGTATAGAGGAAACCAATGGAGGTTGGGAGACTATTGGAACATGGGGTGGATCGTTCATCATTGGTCACTTTCCTCTTATTCCAAGGGGGTAGGAAAAGGAAAAAAAAGTAACTACTAGGAGGTGAGGAACCACCAATGCATGGGGAGATTTTGGAACAATGCGCTAATTTCCCTTCAATTTTGAAGAGGTATGTGGGGAACTAAAGAAATTACAATATGGTGAGATATTTTATGAGGATATCTATATGAAATGGGTGATTTTACTCTTGTAGCTACTAGAGTTGAGGGAGGAACAAAGGACACCATGAGAGGCCACAAGGTTGAAGGATAACAAGATAGAATTACAAAGAAGGATAATTTGATAGAGTAATAGAAGTAATATCAAAAGGATGAGAAGCTAAAGGCATTGCAATTATGGAAGATGAAGAAGGGACAATAGATAAGGTTGATTGATGAATCACTTTGAATTTTTTATGACATTTGAATATGATATCAGAGCGTGGTCAAATAGGTTATATCAAGGTGAGCCAAAAATAATCCAAGGAAAAGTTTCTAATAAATGTAAATGAGTGATATCCACTATGGTGAATAGTATGCACAACTCCATCATGTGGAAATTAAAGAAACATATGGATAATAGAGGGCCCCACCTTCATGGAAGTGAGCCATGAATGACCAACATTACACAAATATGATCAAAAGAAGGGATGACCAAGAAAGGAATGATTAGAGATTTAGTTCCTACTTGGATGGAGAGAGTGATTGAACCTAGGATTAGAATATTCATGATTGAACCTAAGGTTGGAATAGCCATATCATTGTGAGTCCATATGGATCATGGAGATTTTTGATCACTTGTACTCATCTATATATAACTAGTTAACATATAAGATCTACTATATGACCACATTAACCATGCTAACAAGATCAATAAGGACTCCATTAATGGACTTCTCATTGAAGTGAGTAGGAATGTAAAGAGGACCATCATTGATTCCAATAGACACATCAACATGGGAGAAAGATATGATAGGGTCAAGAATAATTTTCTTTTGAGATGATTGAGGATGAGTATCCACCATTACTACCACATCAAGAAAAAAAGAGGATGAAGGTCTATTAGTGTTGGCCTCCAACATAGGAAAAGTGGACACAAAGTTGATGAAGTGAGAATAATTATTAGGGAAGAGATTGATGTATATTTATAGATTCTTATTAGCTTTAGCCATTGATTTATTAGTTCTATCACTTCCATCAAATACTTGTATAATACCCAAATCTTTGTGGTCTTGAATAATATGTTTTAGATGCAATCATCACTCACACTTGATGGGATTGGTAGAGTGCCTTTGGGTCACAAGAAGGAAATAAAGGTTGGATAGTCTCAAGAGGTCTAATAGGAGGTAATTGCATCAAATTATTTTTGAGCATATGTTGACGAATCTTGCGAAGAGATTAAGATAACTTGGTAAATTGTCTTCATATTTGAGGAGTAGAGATAGCCAATATAGCTGGAGTTATAATGATATTTGAATTATTTTTTATTTAGAATAAGAGGAAGAAGCCCCATAAATGATAGCAGGAATATGTGAGGTAGGATTCTAAAACAAACTATTTGATTATTGATAATCATGAAGGGAAGTACACAAATGTGCAAATGAAGAATATCTCATTGATAAAGTTTTGTCTTGAATCAAAAGTTGTAGGTTTCTAATAAAAAATCATTCCACATTTGGATTAGGTAGTATGAAAGGTATTCAAGAGAATAGAGATTGATAGAAAGCAATAAAATTAGTTATATTTTCATTAGCCACTTGTTTACAGTGAACCAAGTCAATAATTACAGCATCTTGAAATATAAAATTGTTAGAGTGTAGTAAAACTAGATACATGCATATGTGGGTCTCCTTTCCCATCATGTTTTTTTAATCTTTGCATGTTAAAAATAGTTGGAAAGGGTGTGGAAATAATAAGTAATGACATTGGACTACATCTATAATATGGTGGACGAAGAGGTTCAATGGATGTAGTAGAAAGAGAGGCAAGCTTTTGTTGCAACTTACCAACATTTTGCATTAATTAATTTATTGTTGGATCTATAGAATGCAAAGAGGGTTGAAAAGTAATAGAATTTTAAGTAGATAAATTAAAAGATCCAATAGGTAAAAATGTGCTAACATTCATGCTATGAATATCAATGTTCATAGTAGATGAAGGAATAGAATTCCCAATAGACGAGGCATCTAGTGTTGTTGACTAAGCAATACTAGTAGCATTGTTTAGATTAGATGCAAAATGCATGCTAGGAACTAGCATGAACATTAAAAATTGAGTACCAATAGTATTAGAGTTGGAATTATTTGAGTTTACAAGAAATATAGTGTAAAAAGAAACTTCATTGTGCATGATGTATTCTAGCTCCCACAAGAACTGGATTCAAGCAAGATTGATTTTTTAATACATTGTGAATGCTTTCAACCAAAAGAAGGAATCACTAAAAATAGTCCCATCCTTCAATTTCCCCTCAAAATTAATCAAGTGATAACCAAGATCATAGAATTAAGTTACATAGACCCACAAAGAGTTCTCATGATAAAAAAATGTTTACATTAAAGCCTAAAGAAGGAGAACCAAATTGCACATTTATTTGGGAAACACAAGGCATTATAGTAGTAAAATGTTCAAAGGGAGAATGTGTCAAATTAGGATAGGGTCTTAAGAGGGTGTTTGTTGCATGGGAGGCCATTTTTGAATTTATAAGGCTCATTCAAATGATATTATTAGAATGCGAGGGTTGGGTTGTAAAAATCATAAATAGTTTGACAAATCACAATCCTAAAACCCAAAAGAATGGAGAGAATAGGATGCTGGCCTAGGTTTTATGAATTTGAGTATTTTTAGAGTGGATATTTCACCAAAATATAATAGGTAAAATTCAATTCTACTAAAGAAAGTTAAACTTCCTTTTCAAGAGTGATCCCAACTATCACATTACAGTCAATTGAACTAGGTTTTTAAAACTAATATACTATTTAGATTATATTGATTAACTCTTTTTTTTAGTGTTTTAACTCTTAAAATAAAAATAACATTTGACAAAGATAAGCTAAAATAAAAATAACTTTTCACAAAGATAAGCCAAAACCCTTGTAGATCTAAACAAGTGAAAATAACTAAAAATAAAGAAACATAAATGACTTTATAACTATAGAAATGAAATATGCAAGAACAAAAGAACTTGTGGTTTGAAATTTAGAGATCACTATCATAGACACCACCATGTTGCAAGGAATATTTTTTTCTCAAAAAATAAAATCTTGCATGCACTTAAAAAAACTAAAAGATATGATGAGATATTGGATAACAAAATAATAACTAACAAAAATACATATTGTAGGAATTTATGAAATGACAAGAATATGGAAAATGAAAAGATGTTTCTCCTCTTAAGTCCTATTATAGAGTAGGCTAGTAAGGTAAGTGCACGAAAATGGGAAAAAAGGGGTCAAAATCGATCATTTTTTAATTTTTTAAAATCAATTAAAGCTTAACATGGACGAGTAATTCAAAATGTGTATGCTCAAAATTCAAAGACATGATAACAACAAGAATAGTAGTAGTATGAATAACAATTTTTAAAATTGGTTAATGTTAAGGGGGAAAATTTTTGAGCACACACAAAAGTGTTCCTAATAATATCACTAAAATATAACACAATGTATGGTGTGTTCCCCTATTTTTTTTTAGGGTGATCCCACAATAGTGGTTTACAATTTTTGGCCAAACTGGACACTAAAATTATTATTTTTAACTAAATCTTCACATTTGGGCACCTATACCGACTAAACCGTGAGAAATTTGAAGATAATGCAAACTAGAGTCTCATCAAATTTTGTCTGTAGATTCTAAAATATTTTTTTCAAAATTTTTGGAATCAAATTGCACTTCTTTTTCCATCTCCCACGAAAATTTGTTTTTTTCAGAAAACAATATTTTTAAAAAGTGACACAAACCGTATAATGCATAACTTTTTTTCCATGAAGGATAAAATTCTAATTATTTCGAATTTATATTTGTAACTCCGATATCTAGTGCTTCCACTTAGTTAGATAGTTTTTTATTGAATATTTTTTCTTTAATCAAGTTTTGAAGTCAAACCAATTACAATTCAAACATAGCGCGACCGTATAATGCATAACTTTTTTTGTATATATCAAAACTCATTTTTATTTTTTTTGTTGGATCAAAGACTTCAATATCTGGTGCAATCATATTTTTCAATATTTATTTTTGATAATATTCTATTTTTCCATATGTGCAGAACATAGACCTTCACTTTCGATGAAAAACCTTTGTTTAATAAAACTCAAAAAATAGATACATAATAAAACCGAAACATATTAAAATTATATTTGTTGGGTAACTCGTTCTAAGGACTACCTGATTCCAATTGGGTTTGTGAAGATTCCTCCATTTTCATCCTCAACCCAAGCTTCGAAGTGCCAAAATTTTGATTTTTTTTGTTTCTCAGATGGGGGATGAGGGATAAGGGGGGGTTCATATGAACCCCTTTCCTATGCTTTTTTTTTGTTCTTTTTGGCGGACAAGATTCAAAGGGGTTCGCTCGAACCAAAAGGGGTTCACTCGAACCCTGGTTCGAGCGAACCCCTTATTGGTTCAATCAAACTAGTAGGTTCATACGAACCCCTAAAATCACTTTTTTTGCCTTGGGGTCATTTTTCATGAGTTTTCCTTCCTCACCTGAATTGTAAACCACTATTGTGGCTTCACCCTCTACATTATGTATTTTAAAAAACTGATTACTAAAAATGTAGCCAAGAGTGAGTACTACGGGTTGTATATTTTTTTATTGAATATATTTTTTGTAATTTTTTGAAATAGATGCATCTTGAGAATTAAATCACTATGCATGTGTGTCACATAAATTGCACAAAAAAAAATGAAATTGTAATTTTTTGAATGTGTATAATGAAAAATGTAATTTTTTTGAATGTGTATAATGAAGCATAGAATAATCTTATATTTTTTTTTTTTCAAATTTGGATAAGCCAATCATTTTTTTTTAAAACCAATACATATGTATTGAAGGAATATGAAGACTCTTCAAAGAAATAAAAAATAAATATTGTAACTTATTCAAAATATTTAAAAAATATATGGATAGAAAGATAAGTAGATATTCATTTTGGTGGTGGTTTTGTAAAATTTTATTGCAAAATATGTTAACCTTATGAGGTTGAATTTCAGTTTGAGTTGTTTCATGTTAAAAAAAAAAAAAGGAGCCAAAAGAGAGTCTAACCCTTCAGCTTAGAAATCCAAGCTTAAATGGATTAGGATCATAACAAACAAATTTAAAACATTAAAAATACATATACATTAAATATTTTTCATAACATGAATGCATTTTGTTGGCCACTAATTTGTCCCCAATTTCTATGCACTTAACTCATAATTTCATCTTCATTCTCATCCTCTAAACCAATAAAGCTTATTCATCCAACTAGGGAGGGTAGGATGGACATAGAGTTGGCATATTGATGGAAAGACACAACTAAGATAAATTCTATAAGAGCATATGTGCTCCTTATGGGATAAAAGGATGAAATTAAATGTTCATGGGAGAGAAGGATGAAATAGAGTTTTTTTGTCTATACCTACCATTTTATCCACAAAGTTTCTTCCATTGCATAAGACTTAAAATCTATCCAACTATTCAAAAAATGATTCTTTAACTTAAAAATTAAAATATGTAACATTTAAAGACCTTGATCCATGGGTGGTTCATATTTGAGAGGTTTCTAATTATCTTGATGGGATCCTCTCTATTGTTGCAATATGGATTCTATAGGTATAAGTCAAGCCCAACCACCTATTTAAATAACACATGAACATTATTATCCCACAACCTTCTATCCATCTAGCTCCCATTATAGAGTAGGGTGACAATTCATCTTTATTCTTGATGGGATAGAGAAGATGAATAAGATAGAATTAAATAAAGCTTATTCATCCCATCGAGGAGGGTGAGATGGATATAGAGTTGGGACATTGTGGGGCAAGCATAGTAGTCTATCAAAATATGTGTTCTTCTTGGGAGAGAGGGATGAAATGGAGTTTTTTTATCTACACCTTCCACACCTACCATGTAATGCACAAAAGTTTCTTACATCGAGCACATAATTTAAAATTTATCCAACTATTCAAATATTGATTTTTGCTACTTGGAAATCACATATAATTTCACTGGGTGGTTTTTATTTAGGAGTTAACTAAGGATCTTGATAGGAGTTACACATGTTAGCATTTAGTTGTATTACTTTCTATACATATTTAAATTTTACTAAACCTTGTTTTTTCTTTTCTTTCTAATTTTCACTTTTCATATATATATAGTTGAAGAAACTTATTGTTTGTGCCTATTTCAGTTGTGTGATAGAAACTACTCATTACATATCTTTCTCTATTTTGTAGGTTCTTATGGAATGGTAATGTGAAAGAGAACACACGAAGAATCAAGAAATGTTCCATTCCTTTTCATGGGCCATATATCTTTTTGAAATGTCTAAATATTTAATTTTTATGCATGACAAAGAATGCTAATATATTTTGTGTACACTTATATTAGATTCACATGCACCTCAAAAGTAGATAAATATAATGGCGGAATCTACATTACTACTTCAATTGTCATTTAATTTTGGATTCAATTTGATGAAATGTTTTAATTTTGGATTATTTTGATGGAATGTCTTAATACAATTGCTATTGTGTTAAGTTCTATTCAAATATTGATTTTTTGTAATTTGACAATTAAAATATGTGACATAATTTTGTGTTAAGTTCTATTCAAATATTGAATTTCTATACTTTGACAATTAAAATATGTGACATAATCTTGTGTTAAGTTCTATTCAAATATTGAATGTTTGTACTCACACAATTAAAATATGTGACATTTAAAGACCCTAATCTTAGACATTGAGTGGTTCAATTGGGAAGTGAGACTCTTTTGTAAACATTCAATCCGCCATACAAACATTATTGCCGCCATACAAACATTATTGCTAAACTAAGTTCATATGCATGGGAGTAGGAATTTGTTCAACATTGCTCAATAGTGCCTCTTTGCTATCAAATGTTGATGGTTCCTCCTCCACAACAATATTGAAGATTTCATTCACCATGTGGAGGTGCATTTCAACTGTTCGCAATATCATCTACATGCTTCAACTGTTTGCAATTATCATCTACATGCAACAAGGAGGGGACATATTTGATTGCAAAAGGTGTTGAGGTTTCCTTATGAGTGTTCTCAAATTGTTGTGACGAGGATGAGTTGGAGGAGGTGGAGTTGGAGGAGGTGGTGGTGGTCTCTCCTCCTGGTAAGGGTGACACCTATGAAACTTTAATTGTAATTGTAATGTCAAGAGAATTAGTGGTGGGCAAAGGCCCTATGCAATTTTCCTTAAACCCTCTTTGGATGGTGAGGTAATGGATGTCTAGATACTAGCTCCTATATGTCAATATGTAATCAACTCCTCGATTTATATGGCGTTTTGTATTTGGTATCTTTAGCACTAGCATCTAGGGACAACTCCCACTTTTTCCTATCGATTCCTTGATCCTATGTGACATCAACACTATTTCCAAAGCTGAACACAACTTTATCCCTATCATTTAATTCAACAATTTTATATCAATTATCGAATCCTAACTAAATTTGTACATTTGTAAATCTAAATTAAGTGCGAGCGATTTAAGTGACCTTAATTTATGTAAAAAAGGATTTTATTTCCTTATAATCTTATTCCTTTACAATTATAGATCCCCTTTATTAACCCTTGTAATCAGATCTCTATGTTTTATTTGACCATGTATTCTTAACCTTCTAATTACATCCCATTAATTTTTGGGTTTCCCTTGGCATTACATGTACTACTATTTATTGAACTATTCTGCAACCATTTCCTTATCCTTGACAACATCCATTATTCAGTAAATACAAACTCAACTTTTTCAAATTAAACATAATTTTTTCCCAAAACTCTGAGAGTTGATTCCAATCCATAGTGAAAACATCACATTCACAAAAAAATGATAAACAATCCTCCTACTTTTTAACAAAAAGAATATATTCAACCATTCCTGGGGAAGTTTAAGCACAGGCAGTTAAAACTGTGGTCACCACCAATGTCAGCAAATAAAATCATACCCATATTCATCTATTGCAAGGCCACTCTCAGTACACCTTCAAGTTAAAAACATAATGCTGGTATAAAATTTCACCGCCATAGAAGACTTGGAGATTTTCTTCGTCCATTAAAACCAGAGAAAACTATTCAATGAAGCCCCTTAACCTTCTTGCAAGTTACATGTCCTTGGGCACAAGAGTAACCCTCTTGTCATGAAGTGCACAGAGGTAACTGTCATGAAACATCCCCACGATATAACTCTCAGCCGCCTTCTGCAAAGCCAAAACAGAGGAGCTTTGAAAACGAAAATCTGGCCTGAAATCTTGAACAATCTCTTTAACAACCATCTGGAAGGGCAGCTTACTTATCAGCAACTCTGTGGACTTCTGGTAGTTGCAAATTTGGCGTAAGGCAACTGAACCGGCCTTCAAATTGTGAATTTTTTTCTTTAATCCCTGCAACAAAGGAGCCGTCTTCACCACCTTGCTCTTGCTTGACGGAGCTTTTCTCGCTGCCATTCCGCCCGCCATTTTCCTGGCGATCTGCTTCGTTCTGGCCATGGATCGAATCCCCTGCACTCCAAAAACAATTCTGAAGAAATAAATGAAAAGCTTCGTCAAATTTTCCAGTTTTGTGAATTGTGACACGCACGCAGTGAAGTTCATACGCGTTTAGAAGAAAAAATCAGAGTCATGTGTGGGTCCCCATGAAATATGTATCCATTCTGGGACGCCACGAAGATTTCACCTGCGGCCATTTTCAGACAAGCGTGGCTGCGTACGAACCGTCCATTCTTGTTTAGGAAAAGATGGATTCGATATAAAATTAGCATACACGTAGTTACATTCGTAGCCCTAAAATTCCCCTACATAAAGGATGGCTGAGGTAGGAAAGATATACTCTCCACCTTAATTTTAGGTACCCATTTATTGTAGGAGAAAGCTATATCGTAGACAAAACGCATTTATTTATGTAACATGATGTCGTACCCCCCATCCCACGTGATGGATAAATGGTCTTGACAGAAAAGGTCGTTAGACGGACTAATCGCATTGACGGAAAGACTTGACGGTTGGACGTTAATTCCGAGCTGTTGTTGCTTGTCTCGTGGCTGGGAAAACGTGAGCGCCAACGGATTTTCAAAATCATATTTTAGAATGGACAAAAATCCAAAAAAATGTGGTATTAGAAACCATTATTTGCAAAAAAAGTGGCATTCGAAACCATTAATTTGCAAATAGCAAAAAGTTCAGACGATTTCCCATTTTTGCCGCCATTTTCCATAGCGATGTTTTTCAAGTTGTTGGAGAGCAACAGGAAGGAGTTGCAGGTGTTTGAAGGCTGAAGTAGTGCGGCCACCATTGTGTTATGAAACACATTTGACAGGCGCGTGCACCTAGCTAGCTAGCAGGTATGTATATCCGCTAGAAATATATGCCATTTTGCCATTCTGCCTAGGAACTGTGAAGAAATGAACGACTATTCATTGCGAAGATGGGTTTTCATTGACGTGAAAACAAAGAGTTTTCCTTGGGAAATGAGGTTTTCATTTGAAATGCGAAGCCGTTTATGTGTTTTTCTATTGAGGGTTTTTTAATTTTCATTTTCTCCCGTCCATTGGTTTTGAAAATTTACATTTGCTGAATGAAATAACTAACAACCCATTGTGGAAATATGAGTGAAATAATTGAAGAATGTTTATAGAAAGTAGAAACCATGCATAATTTATTACGACGTTGGAAAACGCAACGTGGGTTCTGCAATAAAATGATATATTTTGAAAACCACAGAAAGCCCAGTTCTTCGCCACTGTTCACATTTTTATTTTGAATGTTGCAGGGTTTTCGTAAAGGGGTTTTTATTTGAAACGCAAGGTTGTTAATGTTTTTTCTGCGTCGAGGATTTTTAAATTTTGGTTTCCTCCCGTATGTTGGTTTTGGAATTTTGCGATTGTCGAATGAAATAAATCACAACCCATTGTAGAAATATGAGTGAAATAACTGAATAACATTTATAGAAACCAAAAACCATGCAAAATATATTACGAGGTTGGAAAATGCAACGTGGGTTCTGTAATGAAATGATATATTTTGAAAAACACATAAAACCCAAAATGTTGGCATTGTTCACATTCTTATTTGGAATGGACAAAAATGCCCAAAACGTGGTATTCAAAATCATAATTTGCAAATAGCAAAAAACCCAAACGAGATCCCATTTTTGCTGCCATTTTCCACATCGTCGTTTTGGAAAACACATTGTCTCCTAAAACCCTTACTATTCTAAAACCCTTTACAAGTAACAACCTAATTGGTTACTCACCCCTGACCTCAATTTGGTATGTTTTGTGATTGTCTTGAGAACCTTTTGTGAATTAGATAGTAAGAATGTAATGAAATTGGAAAACAATAGGTATTATGAAACTTGCAAGGCACATTGTTGTTATACATTGTATGCAGTGTTGGAAAACACATTGTCCCATGTCAGTTAGTTTGTTATGAAGAGTTTTCTTTCGTTATGCTCCAAGAATGTAATGAAGTTTACAACTCTTCCACGTGCAGACTGGATACTCATCATGTTTTCACCCTTCTTTCTCCAAACCAATAAACACACGTCAGTCTGCCTCCAATTTTCCTGCACCAAAAAAAGCTCTGAAAGCGAAACTTCACGAGCACACTAAGGGACCCACATTTATCAACCGACAAGAGGTGGGAAAACTGATTTGATGGTGCCATTAACTCCTACCTACCATTTCCTAGACGTTTGGTCCCGTCTGTCAGTTTCATCACTTTTATCTCCTGTTTGGCAAGCCTCGCACTACGACGTCTTGTCATGTTATGCATGTTTCCATGTATGTTTTTATGTATGTTTTCATGCGTTTTTTGTATGTACATAGGTGTGTTTTGTCTAGGAGTTAGCCGACTCCTTTATTGTAGGGGTATGAGTTATAGTTTATAAATTAGGTTGTTTGGTATGGTGGATTATAAAAGATTTCTTTTTAATGTATAATAATTAAAACTTCTCTTTTTATAAGAGAGATGTATTTATTAATGAATATTTTTAATTAAATAGATGATCTAGTATGGTTTTGTTGTTCTTGAATCTTTATTGTCTTTTTCAAAATTTGAATTCCTTATTTTTTGTTGTAAATGATGTGTGTCTTTTTTTTACCAATGGGCTGCATCAAAGAAAATTGTTTGGCAATTTCACCATCACCAAAGAGTAGAGTTGTTTTAGATGAGTTGTCACATTATTTGGTTCTTGTGGGTAATGTTAGGGCTTTGACAAAATATTCAGATGCTAGAGAGTCGCACCATAGAGTATCTATTCCTAGATCCAATCTTCAAATAACAACTTTGATTATTTGATGAATGGTAATCTTCCTTCTTCGTTGCAATTTGACAAAACATATCACTATGGAAAGACAGATGACCTTCATGGTAGTAATAATATGCAGTCTTGCAAATATTTAGAGAATGTGATGAATCAATGTGTGATTACTCTTAATAACAAAGTTGTTTCGAGCAAAAAGGGCTTGTAGGAATTACCTAAGGGGAAGATTTGGCCACTTACATGTACCAAAAATTTCCTTGTTATTGAGTTTGGTGATGAAGTGATTGAAGGAGAAGAGTATTTTGTTGAACATGGGATAATTAGCCACTTAATTCACCTCTAGTCTAGCCTTCTCAATCTTCACAAATGGATATAAGAGAATTGTCAATCTACTTTGAAAATATATCCCTATACGTAGAGGTTTTTGCTGCAGATTTTTTACTCTATTGAAGATTGGGATGTTATCCTCTATGATCATATTTGGATATGGAAGAAACATTTACTCATACCCAAACCCTAGCATCCCACTTTCAGTCATACAAGTGATCATTTAATTTCATGCCTATCTCAGTTCAACTTCCAAATTTTCCACTTTAGTTCTAGATTGAGTCATGCTTCAAAGTGTTAGTGTTATAGTGGTAGGCGATATTTTCTCCTAATTATTTCTTTGCTCAAGGCAAGTTGACCTTTATATTTTATGAATAAATTTATATTTTCTAGGTCGGCCCTAGAAAGGTGGGTGCCTAGTTGAGTATATATAGAGGATAAAATCCTCTCATTTCTCCATCAATTCAATTCAATTACTCTCCAATTCGCATCTCCAACAACAACAACAGTTCACCATTCTTAGTAGCAGATTTGAATCTAAGAAGTGTCGTCATTTGTGTTGTTCAAGATTCGCTTCTAGGAGAAGTGATTCCATTCTTTGTATCAAATTTGACCTTGTGTTGGGCCCGAGTTGTATGCAATTAATTCTTCTAATATATAAAGAGAACTTGTTGTTGGGTTTTTCTCCCTCAAGTAGGAGGGTTTTCCTAGGGTAAACTTGTGTTCATTGATCCGTGTGTTGTATTTCTGCTTACTTACATTTCTGATCTAAAACTAACATGGTATTAGAGTGGGTTTAAGCAAAGATCCGATCAGATTTGTTTAAGCAGTCAAGACAACCCTTTGTCTAGAGTAATCTCTCAAAGAAACGAAGATGGTGAATGCCATCAAGGTTGAAGATAGGCTTGATGGAGCATCAAATTTCAACTCTTGGAAATTCAAAGTTCTCTTCACCCTAGAAGATAATGATCTTCTAGATTTTATGGAAAATGATGTGCCTAAGCCATCCGATGATGCTAAGAAAATTTAATGGAAGAAAAATGACACAAAGGCTAGAAAGATCATGATAGACTCTATGAAAGATCACTTGGTTTCGATCATCTCCAAGATGAAGACAACCAAAGAAATGTTCGAGGCTCTACAAGGATTGTATGAGATCAACAATACCAACAGAGCCCTTGCTTTGAGACAACAACTCCACATATAAAAATAGCTAAAGGAGATTCATTCATCTCCTTCATAAAGATTTCTGGATTGAGAGATCAACTATGCACTATTGGAGACATAGTCAAAGATAGAGATCTGTTTATGTTGGCACTAAATGGTCTTCCTCAATCTTGGGAGCCTTTTATTCAAAGCATTAGTGGGAGATCTAAGTTGCCCAAGTTTGATCGTCTTCGAGCTAATTTTATTCAAGAAGAGTCCAAGTGAGCAACAAGAGGAAATGGGCGAAATTCTCAAAATGAAGAAATTCATGTCCTTGCTGCACAAGCTTCCAAAAGAAAAGGAAGATAAGGGAAAAAAAGGCAATTTCAAGAGGAATAGAGACAAAAAATTAGATTATATTCCATAACTAAAGAAGAAGAAGGACCTCTCTCACATTCAATGTTGCAGGTGTGATAAGTATGGTCACTATGCTTGAGATTGTATATCAAAGTCGAAGCACCATGCTTCTACCACAACTATTGATGATGTGTCACCTCAAAAGGAATATAGAGATGACTTAGGGGGATTTCTATCCATCTTCTCTCTTTCAAGCAATGTTCCAACTAACAATTATGCTTGGTTGATAGATAGTGGTGTTTCTCATCACATTACGAGTTATAGAGAGCATCTTACATACTTAGTAGAGAAATAGTCTAACTTGCAAGTGATAATTGGAGATGATGCTTGTTATTTTGTAAAGGGAGTTGGGGCCACTTCTTTCCAGCTAGATTTAGGTATCCCTCTCCATTTGAGTGATGTTTTGTTTGTACCAGAGATCAAAAGAAATCTTGTCTCCATTTCAGCTTTGGAGGACAAAGGGTACAAGGTTGAATTTTCTGAAGGGAAAGTTCTTGCTTGGCCTAAGAACTCTAGTATAAAATCAACTTGTGTAATTGGCATTCGATAGGAGAGCCTATATAGATTATCAACTTTTCTAGTTCAAACATTATTGCACGACTCTATCAGTTTGAGTGAGCTATGGCACATGAGACTTGCTCACTTACACTTCAAAGCCCTTCCTTCCACGAAGAAGATGGTTACTGGTCTTCCTAAGCTTGGTCTGGAGCACGATGACATTTGCAGAGGATGTGCACTTGGTAAGAACATCAAGAGTCCTTTCCATAGTAGTGATAGTAGATCAAAGGGAATTTTAGATCTTATTCATTCTAATTTATGTGGACCAATGTCTGTGGCATCCTTGAGTGGATTTTGGTACTATCTGATTTTCATTGATGATTATTCTTGAAATACTTGGATTTAATTCTTTAAATCCAAGGATTCTAAGGAAGTCCTTGATAGATTAAGAGAATTCAAGGCTCAAGTTGAAAACATGTCAGAGAAAAGGATAAGGTTCTAAGATCGGATAATGGAGGAGAGTACACCTTTGGAGGATTTCATAATTTTTGTGTTGAGGAAGGGATCAAGAGGGGGTTATGTGTTTCATACAATCCTCAGCAGAATGGTGTTTCTGAAAGAAAGAATAGATCCATAGTCGAGGCAGCCAAGACTATGATTCATGATCAAGATTTCCAATCTTTCCTATGGCCAGAAGCTTCCAGAACTGCCGTGTATGTTTAGAACAAAAGCCCTCATCGGATATTGAGAAACATGACTCCTGAGGAGGCCTTTACAAGTGTGAAACTTGAGGTGAGTCATTTAATAATTTTTGGTTGTCCTGTTTACATTCATGTGCCCAAGGATAGAAGATCAAAGCTAGAACCTCCAGGCAAGAAGGGTATATTCGTGGGATACAATGAGTCTTCAAAAGCCTATAGAGTTTATATTCCAGGGAATAAATAGATTGATATTAGCAGGGATGTCTCCTTCGAAGAGGAAGTAGCCCTTCAAAAGATCTAAAGGATCTTACATGGAGATAAACAATGAAGAGAAGGAGACTTCTCAGGATATGGTCATATCTCCTGATCATACTCTTGACATTTAGAGGGAGTCCAACGATCCGACCAAGACTATTGATCTAGTTGATCCTATAAAACCAACTGATGGGTTTGGAGACATTGTCGTAGGTCAGAAGAGGCCTCTATGGGCTCGAAAAACTATGCAAGAGGAAAAAAAATATGCAACTCCTCGAGGCACCTTTAGGGAAAGAAAGAGACCACAAAAGTTTCTAGGTTATGTGGCATTGATGAGTCACATCATTGATTTTGAGCCTTCCAATTTTGAGGAGGCATCCAACCAACATGTATGGAGAGATGTAATGACATAAGAGTATCAGTCCATCATTAAGAATGATGTATGGGATGTTGTTCCGAGACCTAAAGGGAAATCAATAGTTTCTTCCAAATGGCTCTACAAAATCAAGCATGCAACTGATGGTAGCATTGAGAAACACAAGGCAATATTTTGGCAAGAGGCTTCTCTAAGAAGGAGGGAATAGATTATGAGGAGACATTTGCTCCTGTTGCTTGATATACATATATTAGAACAATCATTTCTATTATCTCCACTAAAGGTTGGAAATTACATCAAATGGACATAAAGACTGCATTTCTTAATGGTGTGATTGAAGAAGAAGTGTACATCAAGAAACCAGATGGTTTTGTGATTCATGGGAAGGAGTCTCATGTATGCAGATTGAAGAAGGCATTGTATGACCTTAAGAAAGCACATCGTGCATTGTATGAAAGGATTGATAGATATTTAATGAGCTTGGGATTCTCCAAGAATGATGAAAATTCCAATCTTTACTTCAAGATAGTTGATGGTGAGGCTTTGATATTGGTTCTTTATGTTGATGATTTATTTCTCACTGGAGCAGAGAATCTCATTGTCAAATGTAATAAAGAGTTAGCCTCTGAGTTTGAGATGAAGGATCTTGGTCTTATGCATTACTTCCTAGGACTGGAAGTGTGGAAAATACCTAATGAGATTATTCCGAGTCAAAGGAAATACACTATAGACATCTTGAGGAGATTTGGGATGATGGATTGCAAGTCCATGTCTACACCTATGGAGTCAAATTGAAGAATTTGAGTGATTCAACAATTGATTTAGATTTGTTAGATCCCACCGTGTATAGATAATTGATTGGATCATTGATGTATCTAGTCAACACCAGACCAAACATTTGTTATGCAGTAAGTGCTCTCAACCAATTCATGTGTGAGCCAAGACAAATACATCTAGTTGCAGCAAAGCATATTTTGAGATACTTGCGTGGCACTATAGGATATGAATTGAAATATACTTCCTGTGAAGACCTGAAGTTACAAGGCTACTCTAATTCTGATTAGGCTAAGAGTGTAACTGATAGGAAGAGCACCTCTAGATGTTGTTTCAGCTTGGGGCCTGCTATGATTTCTTGGTGTAGCAGGAAACAAACATCTATGACACTAAGCACTGCAAAGGCTGAATATATTGCAGCATGTGTAGTAGCTCGTGAAGCAGTATGGCTTCAAAATCTCCTTACAAGATTGTTCATTCAAGCATTGGAACTGACTATGATTCATTGTGATAATCAAATTTGTGTCAAGCTCTCGGTGAATCCTATATTTCATGATAGGACAAAGCATGTGGAGATCAATATCATTACATCAAAGACATGGTGTTGAGGAAAAAAATTCAACTCAAGTAGATTTGCACTAATGATCAGATGACTGACATCCTTACCAAGCCTCTCTCTAGAGTGAAGTTTGCACATTTCTGAGACAAGCTTGGGGTGGTAGAGAATGGTGCCCTTGTCAAGAGGGAGACTCAACATCAATGATCTTTGCTATAATTTATATTTCTTCGAGACAAAGAAATATGAGGTGAAAGCCCTCGTACATCTCTGAGACTAAGATGTGTTTCTTTCCACACATGGGAGTAGCCATTATGGATGTCAAGTTGAGAGATTCCATGATGACATCACATTGAGAGACTCCATGATGAACCCTTGTACATCTTTGAGACTGAGATGCGTTTCTTTCCACACATGGGTGTAGCCATTGTGGACGTCATGTTGAGAGACTCCATGATGACATCATATTGAGAGACTCTGTGATGAATCTTTGTACATCTTTGTGACTAAGATGTGTTTTCCACAAATGGGTGTAGCCATTGTGGACATCATGTTGAGAGACTCCATGATGAACTCTTGAACATCTCTGAGACTAAGATGTAGTTCTCCACAAATGAGTGTAGCCATTGTGGGTGTCATGTTGAGAGACTCCATGATGAGGATATCTAGAAAATATCTCCCTAGATAAGAGGGAGTGTTAGTGTTATAGAGGTAGTAGATATTTTCTCCTAATTATTTCTTTGTTCAAGGCAAGTCGACCTTTATATTTTATGAATAAAACTTATATTTTCTAGGTCATCCCTAGAAAGGTGGGTGCCTAGTTGAGTATATATAGAGGATAAAATTCTCTCATTTATCCATCAATTCAATTCATTTACTCTCCAATTTGCATCTCCAACAACAACAACAACAACAATTCACCATTCTTAGTAGCAGATTTGAATCTAAAGAAGTGTCATCATTGTATAAGCATGAATTTGCACCCCTAACACAAGTTCCCTTTTACCCCCTTGCACTTTAGAAAACCTAAGGAAGAGAGTTAATTCCACTTAAGCTTGCTACTCACACTCCACTTGGCGCCTATGTTGTGTGTCAGTGTGGGCATTTCTATTGGGGACGCCCGTACGATGCACAAATTTCTATGTGATGCGCTTACGTCCCTAGCAGATTCTTGCGCCTGAAGACTGTAGAGACATTACACTTCCTATTGGGAGTCGAAGTGTAATTCCCCTCTTTGGCTGGCCAACTCGAATATGGTTGTTTTTCATCCTTTCCTTCATATTCTTCACTCTTCCATCCATTCTCAAGTTTGGAACAAGTTGACACACTCTCTCCATGCTTTGAGCATCCATTTTCAAGCTTTGTAGCAACACTTTACACCCCATAATAGAAATCCACTACTCTATCACTCTGATAGTGTGAGCGCAGGACAAACACCATCGCAACAGAGGCTTGAGTCCCTCTCATTTTCTCCTCCACAAGCCTTGAGAACTTTGGACGAAGGTGGTAAGATCCTCTTATCTCTTCTATTTCCTTTGGTTGAGTAAGTACGTACTATTTGTAGTGTCTTTTGTTTATGTATCTTGTATTTCCCTTCTTTATCTTCATTTCTATCATGGAAAACTTGGCTTTCCATGGAGGTGGAAACACCAAAACAGGGGTCTGATGGAGGTAGGCCCCTAAATAGCCCCAAAATTTTCCCTCTTTGGTTGTGCATAGGTGGAGAGATCTTGACACGAGCTGGCAAGGAGACTGTGGTGCAAGATCGTCTTTGTCACCCTTGCGGTAATATATTTCTTCTATCACATTCGTATTTATGTTTCATTCTTCCTAATCTCATTCTACTGTTTGAGAAACCTCTAAACTAGGCTAGCAATCCTTTTTTGAGGATTTAACCTCGTCTCTCTAGTTTTATGGACATACAGACGCTAACGCGCTTGTGAGATGCCAACGCGTCACGCTTTCATCCCAGAACTGCGCTTCTTTCCTCTGATAGAGAGCTACCTGAGACGTAGATTTGACCTTAAAAAGTGATTCATCTAGTCTCCCTTCAACTCTCGGGATTGCAAAGTGGTCGAAGAACACTTAGTCCTCATCATTTTCATCCCTCCTATCCTAATATTCATTGAAATTGAGGTAAGTTAGGGAAACCTTTCCGCTCTTGGTCTTTCATGACTTGGGGCCTTGCAGTGGTTAGTCCCCCTCTCTTAGACTCATTTGTGTTGTTCAAGATTCACTTCTAGAAGAAGTGATTCCATTCTTTGTATCAGATTTGGCCTTGTGTTAGGCCTAAGTTGTATGTAGTTTTTGCACTTAATTCTTCTGATATATAAAGAGAACTTGTTGTTGGGTTTTTCTCCCTCAAGCAAGAGGGTTTTCCCAGGGTAAAATTGTTGTGTTCATTGATCTGTGTGTTGTATTTCTGCTTATTTACATTTCTGATATGAAACTAACACAAAGCAATTGATAATTTTTTGCGATGCTTTTTTTTATGACAAATATGGTCTCCTCTACTTTGACTCCCATAAATTTTGTATGGATTTTAATTGATCTAGAAATTTAAAAATATCTTCCTATAGATATCATAGGTATTTATTTTGGACCCAACTTCTATTTTATGAAAATTTTCCATTTCAATTTCATAGGTGCTGCAAAATTAGTCACTTAACCATGGATTATCCTAGATCTAGAAGCAAATAAAATAGTCGATCCTCATGGTCAAAAGATGGCCTTCCTCATCATATTATTGTCAAAGCTACACAACTCATGTCTATCTCTTCATCTAAACCAACATAGGGTTTGAATGGTGTAATGACTAGTTTAGGAAATTGTCTAGTGGTAGCTCCCATCTCAATCAAGAAAAAACCTCTAAATTATGCACAAAAGGTGAATTAGGTAGAGAAGGTTCATCCTATAGAGGATATTTCTCATTCACCCTTTCTAGTTCATGATGAAGGAAAAAATGATGAATTGTGGACTCAAGTGCAGAAGAGGGAAAAAATTCCAATTTAATTTCTTGATAAGAGATAAATTTATTATATGTATTTTTTTAAGTTCAATTTATGATAGTAGTACAAATTTTTGTCCTTAAATCTCTAGTGTCCTTATGAAATCTTGAATCCCTTATTTTTTGTTATGAATGATTCATGTATTTTTTCATCAACATGATGCTTCAAAGGAAATTGTATGGTAGTTTCACCATCACCAAAAATCAAAGCTTCTTCAAATGAGTCATCACATGATTTGGTTCCTCTTGTGGGAAATACTAGAGCTTTGGCAAAATATTTAGAGACCAAAAAATCACACCATAGAGTATGCTTCTAGATCCAATATCTAAATAACAACTTTGATTCTTTGATGAATGGTAATTGTCCTTCTCCATTGCAATTAGACAAAACACATGTCACTATGGAAAGAATCAATGGCAGTAATAATATGTAGTCCTAAAAATCCTCAAATAATGTGATGAATCAATGTGTAATTGCTCCTAATAATTTTTTTTTGGGGGAAAATAGAGCTTGTAGGCATTACTTAAGGGAAGATTTGGCCACTTACTTATGCCAAAACTTCCCTTGTTATTGAATTCGGTTATGAAGTGATTGAAGGAGAGGAATTTTTTTTTGAACATGGGTTTTGACCACTTCAATCACCTCTAGCTTGACCTTCTCGGTCTTCACAAATGGATTTATGAGAACTAGCAATCTACTTTAGAAAATTTATTTTCCAAGATATATATCCCTATGCTTAGGGGATTTTACTACATAATTTTTACTCTATCAAATATTGGGGTGCCATCCTTTATAATCATATTTGGGTATGAGGGAAAAATTCACTCATGCTCAAACCCAAGCAACTTACTTTAAATCTTAAAAGTATATTATTTAATGTCATGCCTATCTTAGTTCAACTTCCAAATCTTCCACTTCAGTTATAGGTTAACTCACGCTTCAAAGAAATTGACAACATTTTGGGAAATGCTTTTTATGATAGATATGGTCTCCTATACTTTCACTCACAATTTTTTTGTATGGGTTCTAGTTGATCTAGATATTTCAAAAGATCTTGCAGATATCATTTTGAAAGAAATTATTAATTCTTGGACCCAATTTCTTGACTATGAAGGTTTCTCATTTCATTTTCGTAGGTGCTACAAAATTAGTCACATAGCCATGGATTATCCTAGATCTAGAATAAAATAAGATAACCAATCTTGATGGTGAAAATATGTCCTTCCTCATCATCTTATTTTAAAATCCACACAATTGATATCTAGCTCTTCATCTAAACCATTATAGGATTTGAATAGTGGAATGACTAGTTTAGGAAATCGTTTAGAGATAGCTCCCTCCTCAATCAAGAAAAAAATCTATATATTGCTCACAAAAGATGAATTAGGAAAAATAGTTTCATCCAATAGAGGATGTTTCTCATTCACCCTCTATATTTCATATGATGAAGGAAAAATTGATGAATCATGGACTCTAGTGCAAGAAAATAAAAAATCCAACTAAAAATGATCTAGAATCACATTACACCATAATATGCATCTTCATTTCCACGTAAAAATAGATTAAAGAGGATAAAGAATAATGTAGTATTGTTTGGCGTATGTTCCATTCATATTTTTCATTTATCTATTTCTAAGTCATAAATAGTCTTAGGCTATGGGATTTTCAATAAATATAAAAATAATTTTATCCATTAAACACAAAGGGAGAGGGCCCTCATCCCTCACTTTATATATATGATGTAGTGGGTTGATTCAATTTGAGAGATGATGTCTTTGGATTTAATCTACTAGGTTTTCATTGTGGGTAGAGTTTGCATGCTCTTGATCATGTCAATATTTTTTCCTTGTCACCCTTGTTTCATACAACTTTCTAGTATAATATGTCTATATCATAGGATTTTCTTGGTTTTTCTTGCCTTAATGAAGAAAATTATTTTTCCAATTTAATGACACCTACTAAATGGTCCAGAATTTGATGTTGAGGTCACTAGCTTGGAAGCATAGGAAAATGAATTTGAAACACCTTCACAAGTTCATCTCAAAAGTGGTTTATAAGATAATTCTCTTGCACCTTATATTGATTTACCAGTTCATAATTTTGATATTTTTTCACTTTTCTAAACTTAAGTTTGCTAATACCATTTTTAAACATGTCCCTTGGTACATATACACTTCTTTCCTTATATTATCCTCTTGGACTCAACTTTGTGTTATCTCTAAAGAGCACTCACCTTGAGTCCTTGATTCCAGGTCAAATTCCCTAGTCTCCCCTACTATTATGGCAGTTTTTAGACAAGATTACAACATCATTGGGCATATTATTCATTTTGAAAAAGTATTTATTTTCTACTTGTCCTAAAAAAATGTTTGTGTTGAGGTTTACCTATCTAAGGACCTCAAGGAGTTTGTTGAAATTTAGGTAGAAGCCTAGAGTCTCAACCAATGGATGGTGTATCTTAACTTTCCAAATAACTATTATTGATGTCGATATTTGAAGCTTAAAATTTGAGATTATAGATTCAACTTAAAGAAAATTGATGGGGATTCTCCTAAAAAAAGAGGATGGATGAACCATGATAAATAATCAAAGGAGTGCTCATAATCATGGAACTAAAAAATTGGTGACAAAAATGTTATTTTTCCTCAAGTTTCAAAGCCTAACAAGGTGAAGTGGTTGAATCACAACCCATAGGGGAGTTTTCACAGGTGATGAATCAACACCATTTTAGTAGAATTCCACTCCTCTCTAGTATTCTCTTCTCTTAATTTCCTACTTTGTGACATTCCCCTTTGCCTCCCACCACTCCTATAGCCCAACTTGTGAGACTAAGGAGGATGATTTTGTGCTTAATAATAAGAATACCTTTGTGGGGTTTAAATATTCAAAGTTTGTGCAATTCACTAAGGAGTTATTTTCAAAGAATAACTGCAAAGCTCTTAACAATATTGATAGCATGCTTCTTGAATCCATCCCATGAATTTTATTTAATGGAATTTTTAGGGTCTCAACAACCCAAAAATAAAATACATTATGCAAGATGTTTGATAAATATTTCTCAAACTTGATATATTTTATTATAGGAGTTGAAAACTACAAGTTTCACACTTTTTATTATTTCTCATGTCATTTTGGCCAAAAAGTTACTTTTGTCATAGCTATCATGAGCCAAAATGTGGAGGTGTTGCCACATTATTTTTTCTTAGGTGGTGATAACATATTGTGGGTCATAGAATTAATCCCACTAGCTATGCTTTATGGGTCCTCTTTAATATTAAAAGCCACTCTCTTTGGGTTGTTAACATTTAATCTTCTAATATAATGTTGTTGAAATATCTCATCTCTAGTGATGAATTGTGGAGTCTCTTCCCATTTCCTCCTAGACCATGTTTGGGATTCTAACATCTAGTTGACTTGAACTCTAATAAATGTGACAACTCATCTATGTTATGGATAACTAGTGAAAGAGAGGCTTGGTATTACATGCACAATAAATTACATTTTTTATCCTACTATTGGCCATCATAATTATAACTACCCTTGGAATACATGAATTTTTTTTTAGTCAAGTATGAATAATTTTTAAATGGCTTGATACAGCCATGTTCTTAAGATAATCTATCTTTTCCTTTACTAGCTATTTTTAATTACTAGTAGGAACTTTGTTAGATATTATCCTTTAAGATAGTTTTCTAGTCCAATTTTACATTGAGTGGAAACTTGTGATTCTAATGTAGATAAATCACAATTATACATCTACATGTTTCTATTGAGTCATCATTGTAGAGGCCCACTAATGTTCAATAAACTTGGTATCAAACACACAATTTAGAGGGGGTTCTACTGAACAATCCACTAAACCCTTGAAAGACCTTCATTTTATTATCAACCAGGGCTAATGTAAAGTTTTGATGATGTTGGCACTGTATGTGCATTCAAAGACTCTTTAATACCTATACCATCCTAGCATAGGTGTTTACACACATTGGAAATCATAAATTGCATAAAAGTGAAAATAATTAATGTTGAAGCTAGTGCTATGAGTACTTACAACTAAGGGTTGTGACTAGTTCTGTTCCAAGAAATGAATTATGTAACTAACCAATACTACTAACTTGACTAATTTGACTCACTCTGAAGGAAAATGCATGAAAAAAATTAAGGCATGAATACAATACAATATCTTATTCACATTCACCACATGAAGAATCTGATTGAGACAAACATAATCATGAAAATAACTACTATAATAGAAATAAATGTAGAGAAAGCAAAGTGGGGAATAGTTACCTTGAGTGGCCCTTGCTCAAGTGATAGTCTCCATAAGGTAAACTCAAATATAGCTCCTCAAACTAATTCAACATAATAGTAACTAAAAATACCTCCATTGCATAACTCAAGATATCACAATCCAATAAGATTCTTCTAGAATATCTTATCATTAGAATGTGATTGGAAAACAAACATTGTTTGTGTAAAAATAGAAACTAACTAAACATATCTATCTGCTATATTTTGTAATTCAACCCACTAACTAACTCGACCATCGAACCATCCATATAGGTGCAAGGGAGTCTTATTAGAACAAGGACTCAAAATAGAAATATAATAATATATCACCACTCCCTACATAATAGAGTGTGATAAATTCATAGTATCTAAAACACAATTGAAAAGATAGAAGAATTGGAATAGGACTACAACAGTTTAAAATTAAAACATAGACTATGGAAATATTCACGTTGGATTTCCAGTCATGGAAAAAATCTTCTCCTCCAATAGTATTATTAAATGATGTGATGATTAAAAATCATCTTTATGTTGGCAAAACAAGAATAGACAACTGAGAGGGGGGGAGGGGGGTTAATCAGTTGTTACCAAAATTAAGCTTATTCAACTTTAAAAAACTTTTAATCTCATATCTGATAATTAACAGTGAAAGTATGAATCAACAAAACATCAAAGAGACATGAACACCAAGATTTTTATACGTGGAAACCTTGTTAGGGAAAAAACCACGGTGGATGTTAGTCCACAAGATTATACCCTGTTAGAAGTATAATGAAAGAAATGAATAGGGAATGCACATGCATTTAGGCACATTGCCTAGAGCTCACTGCTCAAAGGGAAGGCTCATTGCCTTCCATAAGACAATTAGATTAAATCCATTTGATGAAGTTGAACTGATAAATTAGCTTCTATAAAATATTGATTACAGTTTCGGTTAGGCATAGAAACACTTCTTCACACTTCGCTCAATCTCCTTCACACTCTGCTCTGCACCCAAATGATCTGATCTTTATTCACACATATCTTACATATATTTCACATACATTCATCGAGCATACTCTGAGCATAATTTAAAATAAGTAAACAATCACTCTTATATATCTTCTACAAAAATTTACATCAACTCTGTCGGCCAAAAATAAAGAATAAATTACAACTGTCGGCCTCAATACATGAAAAAATATTAATGCACACCAACCTAAGTCGGTCACAACATAGTGAGAACCTAAATCAACATCCTCAAACATGCCAAACAATAAAATATTAATTCATAAGGATCCACAACATGCTACCACCATCATGTTGGCCAAGAACATGAAAAACTTAAACACATAAGGAAAAATCTTCAATCACGAAAACACCGATCAACGCAGACATACCACATTGATAGAGAATGATCTAGAAACATCACTGAACATCTCAAAAACATATGCAACATCTCAATTCACTAGAATTGCAATCTCATCTTCCAAAAACACCTACTATAGTAACTGAATAACTATAGGAACACAAAACTTCACAATTTCCTCAATTCTTGATGCGTACCACCGAAAATTTCAGACAACATACTAGATAAGATCAACAACAAACCCTTTAGTGCACACCTCCTAATCATCAACATACACAAATTTTTATCACTCTGAACTTATCAGCTTTATTGGTTGTCTGCAATATATTTATTACAATTTTTTGAATCTCCTCGACATATAAAACCTTCAAAATCACCAATGCTAATAGTGTCAAGACATCAATGACAACCACATATCAGAAAAACAACCACAACATCCAACACTTGAAAAATAGATGCCTCCAATTATGTAATTTTTTTGTTCTTCTAACTCCCCTTGCATCGCTATCTAAAACTCTCTTTGGTTGTAGGTTGCACCTCCTAGTTGTTGTGGGCTACTGTTTTCTTGCTCTAGATCCTTGGATGAAAAGAGTTAGTTCACACAACATCTACATAATACTTATGACCATAGCTTGAACACATATATTCATTGCATTTCATACATATTCATATATTAGCCATACAATAACTATCATATCATAATCATATTTCCATAGACTTTAAATAGGTCCAAGTTTGCATAATGATCATAAAAGATCATATTTTTTTAAGAAGTATCTAACGATGTCTAAAAGAAGGTACTAAAAAAAACTAACTAACTAATAGTTTTCCTCATCATTCCCCCCAACTGGTCATTTGCTTGTCCTCAAGCAACGTGATTTGAATACTAAAGTTTGTACTACAAAGTCATCTCTGCGAGGTCTATGATCACATCCACTCCTTTTAGTTGTTTCAAGTAAAAACCTCCATATCATGAAAGTCTCTCCTACCTGACATCCTCATCTTCTTCCTATTCTTCATTATTTTCTCATGTCCAACGTAGTAATGGGTAGAGTAGCATAGGTGGAGAGAAAGTAAGAGGCACCCATTCTATTCCTTTGTCTTATGCAATGTCCATGAACCCATAGGTTATTTCAAGCATAGCTATGAAGCTATATATAGAGTGGGGCTCTTTTTTCTATAACTCAGGGATCAAACTATCCCATATTTCTTGTATAAACTAATAATAATGATGATGAAGACCTACAATTAGTCTTTGCGTTATTTCATAATCATTTATTATTAAATTCATAATCTTCTTGCCTATACCTTTATACTTAAAAACCTTTGTCCATTCATATATTATCATACTAGGGTTCTTGGATTCCTTTCTAATTTGGAGATAAATTGATTTCTCTCTTTACATAATCCTGCATAATCTAACCCCTATGCATTTTATTTTTGAAGTAAGAATACAATGCCCTAATTTGTAAATCAGCCACAAATAGAAATGGGTTACACTCTGTATTATCTGGCACAACATAATTATGTAAATATAATTCATATAACTACTCTTGTACATCAGGTGTGGCATCGGTAAAAGTATGCAAATTAAAATTCAAACTTTCTACTCATGGAAATTGGTAGGTTTCTAATTAGTTAATTGAATTGAAAGCCGAAAAATTTCTCCCATAAAAATAAAGTATATACCACAAAAGGAGGCTTGCATTTGATAATTTGAGTAGCCTTGTCTACTATTTCTTCAATATTAATAGCTAGCTTTCTCAACTCAGTTTCTTTATTTTCTAGTACTCTGATATGTTCTGAAACCATTCTTTCTTTTTCCTTCTCCCATTTTCCTTTCTATTGGGATAATTATTGAGTTACCTTCTATAACTAGTAGCCTAGAGACATAGTGGTATGACAAGTTGGAGTTCTTGTAACATGGGGTCTTTTGTTTGCAGTTGTGATTTCTATATTTCATGCCTTCACTATGGCAATTTGTGCAATTAAGTCTAATTTAGACCCATGCCTATAGTTGTGAAGTTTCTTCTCCAACTCTTTAATCTACAAGTCCCTTTCCTTTTCTCTCTATTCATATGTATTTACTAGTTCCTCTAACTATTTAATTATTTATAATGCTTCATGTAACTACTTCTTTACATTCCTTTCTTCTATAAAATTGTTTTCATCTTCTTCCAAAAATTGGTCATCATCAACCTTAGTATACTCACAACCCCTCATTGTCAGGGATTTGTGGGGTTCTTTTCCTTACTTTATTAGCAACAAAAGTATCCTCTAAATCAGATTCAGAGGTGGTTGGAATATACCATTTTATTTGAACAGGTGTATGTACATCCTCATAAATTTTTTCCTTCAAGTCTGAATCTTTCACTGTCATAGTATTTTCTTCCTCCTGTTTCCTGATACTACCCCTCATAAGACCCTTCTTTTTCAGGCGGTGTGAATTCCTTGGTTGGGTGGGTTTTTTATTTTTCACTTTCTTGGGTGCAAAGGAAGATCCAACTTTCCTCTTTCTTGTTCTTGGTGTCTTGGAATAAGTTGGGGTTTCCTAGACGTCCTCTGTTGTAGGTTTCTCAGAGGTTGCAGGTGGTGACCTTCACAAACTCTACTCCTTTGGTCCTCCCCTGCTACGGGTAGGTTGAGCAACACGTGAACCAGATGGAATTTCCTTCAATGATGCAATAGGTGATTCCAAATTCTTTGGGACATCTAGTTCTTCAAGAATATTACTAATATGATCACAAATTAAATTTTTTTACCAAGAAACATGTGGGTATTAGATTTATTTTCACCAGTAGGGCAACTAAACAATAGTGTGATAGTGTTGTATTATTTCTTTTTCGTTTATATTTAGAATCCATTCTCTCCAACAAGTTATAAAGGAAATTGGGCACATTAACCCTTATACAATGATGAAGGTGACTTAAAATCTTGAAATTCATTGTGTATAAAAGAGATTGTCTACCATCACATGTAAGATATTTGGAAATATTAAAGGCAATAGAACCCATACCCATGGTAGTGAGAATATTTTGGTACCTTGGGATGCTGAGTCAAGGTTCTCTCCATGCTCACTAAATTCATCCCTGGCAGCTACTGCATTTTCCTTGACAAGGAATTCAATTCCTTCTATTGGTAGACTGGATACCTCTGCAATTGCAACTTCTAATGCATCTACTTTTAATCCTTGAATAGTGGCTTCATCATGATAAAGTGTCTCTACAAACCATTCTATCATATCCTCATTATACTTTATAAACCTTAGGAAATAGTCCAACCATTTTTCATCTCTGAAAATAGGCAAGACCAACCTATCTTCTAACATTTGTTGATGTGCATATGGTTCTCTATGAATAATACCTCCTCCCATGATGGTAAACTCTCTACTTTGTTCAAATTCTGAAAATTTCTATTCACAACTTCAACCTCACCAATCCTTCATGTCTGTTATACTTGAATTCTTGAAATTCCACTAGGAGTCTTGAAATTCAATTTCTATACTTGTTTGTTACAACTTAAATTGGTTTAGGTTATGATATGAAATTGGGAAATAGATGAAAAAATATTTACAAAAGGCAGAAAGGTATTTAGTGGTTTTGGTGGCGAAAGTTTTGAAAACCTTGGAAAATGTACTCCCCCAACTAAAGCCTTTAAGTGAGCTCACTTAATTGTATTGTACTAGGTGGAAGATTTAGTTACATGTAGTGGAAATAAGATAATTCTTGTATGAAGCATGCATAGTTAAATGTAAATATAGTAAAAAAGATAACTTATGTTAATTATGGAAAACAATATGTGTACCTCTCAACGTGAAGTGAATTGAACTCAACTCGTGTGAAGCTGATTAAGAGTGTCCACAACTTGATTATGTTTTGATGTTTTCTTAATTGTAATGAAAATGAAATGAAATGACATGGTGTTGTGTGGCAATGTAAAGGTTGCAAAATGTATGGCTTATGGGATATGAAGGGATCTCTTGAATGAATGGAAATCAAGGAATGTGTCGTGGGATGTGATGGTGAAGTTACATGCAATGACATGATATGAATTTGAATGTATTTAAATAAAAATGTATTGTATGTGAATATCATACAATTAAGTTGGTGGAAAATTTTGAATTTGTTGACTAGCGCATGTTGCGGGTACCTTTAACAACATGTCCCTATCTGAATTATGTCAACTTTTATTCATGCTGCTACAAGTCCCTATGACACTGTGGAGTGTATTTGAAAAGGATTTTCAATTGTGTCACCTATGCAGTGTGTGCATGTGAAGGTGGATAAAAAATTATACTTGGCTAACCTTAGTAGGTGAGTTGTGTAGCTCATCTACTATGGCACTTGTAGAACCCGTAGTGTGTACTGTTGTATTTTTGTTGCCTATTCTAATGTATTTAGTAGGATTATTACCTTTTTCATGATCACTTTCTGGTTCAATGTCTTTATCTGAAGCATTGTGTGGTCCATATTGTTGCATTAAGAAAATAATAAAATCATCTTTTTGTGCTGATTTTTTTATAAATTTTGAATATGTGGTCATTGACCAATAGAGAAAACCTAACTGAATCTATAGTCTGCAACTTGATTGCTTCATTTGGGAAAACTTTCTCTATTTCATATGGTTCTAGCCACCTTGTTTGAAGGCTCCCTTTATAATCTTTATACCTTGAGTCATATAATAAAGCTCAATCTCCCACACTGAACTCCTTTTTCTTTATATATACTGACACTAGTAGAAAAAAAACAATAAATGACTTTAAAAACTACTAAATGTTGCATATATGTGACTAAGCTTGGTCACGCGACCATTAGTAGTTTATTGCCAGTCATTTATAACACGACCAAATTCATGACTAAACCATTTTTAATTATTTATTGGTTGTTTTGATTGATCAATTTGGTAGTATATTTAGTTGTTAATTTAGTCATTGATTCTTGTTAATTGGTCATTTATTTAGTCATTGTAATCATTAATTGCTGTCACTTATTCATGGTAGTCATTTATTTAGTCATGGTAGTTATTTATTTAGTCATTGTAGTCATTTCATTTAGTCATGGTTTAGTCATTTATTTAGTGATGGTTTAGTTGATTTTATAGTCATGGTAGTCATTTATGAATTAATGCTTTTAGCTCTCTGTTCCTACATTTAAAAGGAAGTTGTATGGTTAGTTCTACTTGTTGTATGGTAGAGTAAGGCACTAGTTTTGTATTTTCTCCTTGCTCTATATTTGTTCATAAAGGAAATTCTTATGTAGCTTCCAATTCTATTTCACAAAAGAATAGCATGGTTACATTAGGAAAACTAATGGAATTAAGATGAAAATGGTTAAATCTGCAATGGCCATTGAGATTTTAATCTAATGTGGAATTTTAATCTTACTTCCAACCATTGAGATTTTGAAAGAGAAATCTGATGAATGGTCGATTTGTTGAAGTGGTCGTAAATCATACTTTTCCCTGTATGAAAAGCACTAGAGGGTTTTAATTGTTGTTGCTTCACATTGAAATTAATTTTACAGAAATTAACTCATTTAATTTTCTACTTACACATCAAATACAAGGAAATATAAAACTCAAAAATCTACAAAATCATCATCCCTAAAACATAGCCAATAATATTTATGAAATTGATTTTATAAACAGATTTACATGAAGAATACAAGTTTGCATAAAAATAATTTTGTAGTAAAATAATATCGTTCAGATCTATGAATGTAAATTTAGATTTAGAAGAAAAAAACTAATTAACTAAATTATGATTGTTTTTAGATCTAAACAAAAAATAATTACCCTCTGCAAACTTTAAAATGAGCATAGGGTCATGCAAAGGTCTGTGTAAAAATATTGTTGTCTACAAACTTAAATCTATGTTTCAAAATATTTAAGTTTCAAAAATAACAATAAGCAGGTTTATTTAGTCACTGTATAGGACAAGTTTATGTAAAAAATATAAAAAAATCGTAAGAAATATATTCTTATATCTATACGAATTCAATGCATAAGGTGGCCTCCTCCTACGACGAAATCTCCTTCCTCCTGTTGCATACAGTGAAACTGTTATAAGTAAACAAAAAAAAAACCCATTCTTCTTGTGCAGCCAAAGCAAATTGTGGAAATTGCAGCCATATCTCTCTCTCTCCCCTGTGCCGCTATCTCCTCTCATCCTACAAAAATGAGAAAAAATATTAGAGAAAACGCTCATATATTTGTTCAATTAGAGGAAAATGAAAGGAAAATCCATTTTGAAATGGATGTGAAATTTACTTTCAGTGCCATTAAATGAATCTCAACCGTTTATCATTTTCCATCATTTTTTCAGTTATTTTTCACAAAGTAAAAATATGATTTTAGCAAGGGTTTAAGAGTATGTTTATTAAAATGAAAATTACCACATGTTCTAATAATGAGCACCTTTAGGTTTTAACATTATGGCATCTTTATCCTATTTATTAGTTTGTTTTTATTTTTTAAATTATAATTTTCTATTATTTAATTATTTGAAGAATTTTTTTTATAATGTTTTAATTTAAATTCTATGTTACATAAATTTATCTTGTTTATAAACTTATTCAAAATTGATTATTTATTGTTTTAATAAAAAATATTATAAATATATAATTTTATTATTAATTATTATTATTATTATATGTAAATTTTTTATAATTATTATTTAATAACTATTATATTCTTATTTAATACAAAATATAATTAATATATTATATATTTTATATAATACAGATTAAATTATATAATTGTATACAATATAATTATTTTTATAAATATATATAATAGTAGTAATATAATCTATATATACTATTATATATATTTTTGAATTTAAATATATCTACAGTAGTAAATAAATAATAACCTACATATTTTTCTATTTAAATATAATAATAAATAATAGTAAATATAATAATAAATAATAGTAATAATTGTAGTAAATATTATAGTAAATAATAATAGTAATGATAACAGTAAATATAATAGTAATAATAACAGTAAATATAATAGTAATAATGGATCATGGCTTTACCGTTAGCCTGCAACCATGATGGAGGAGTTCAGTGATGGTGCAGAAATATGGCTTTACCCTAGCTCGCATGGAGCCTTGTGGTATAGCGGGGTGAAAAATAATCTATATTAAAAAATTAAAAATTAAAAAAATAATCTACTACCAACCCTAGTGTATGTGGTGGAGCCTCGTGCTATAACGGGGTGAAAAAACATCTATATTAAAAGATAATTTTTTTTAAAAAAATCTATATTAAACTAAAAAAAATCAACCACGAGCCGTAGTGTACATGATGGAGCTCCAGTACAAAATAATCTATATTAAAAAATTAAAAATTAAAAAAATAATCTATAAAATAATCAATATTAAATTAAAAAATTAATCTACGGCCAATCAACGTGGAGTGTAGTGATTGAGCCTTGTGATATAGCCGGGTGCAACATAATTTATATTAAAAAATAAAAAAATTAAAAAAAAATCTACTGCCAATCCCTAGTGTACGTGATGGAGCCTCGGGGTGCAAAATAATCTATATTAAAAAATAAAAAATAAAAAATTTAATCTATGTTAAATTAAAAAATAATCTAACTCGTGGTATCAGAGGGCGTGTCGCACCAGTGCCACCGGTCACGTGAAAAAAGTTTACCAGGCGCACTGCAGCCTAAAAAATAAAATAAAAAAATCTACCACCAACTATAGTGTACGTGATGGAGCCCCACAATGTAACAGGGTGTAAAATAATCTATATTAGAAAATTAAAAATCAAACTCCTCTTTGAAAGCTTGAAGGTTCATCTTCAACTCTTGAATGTTATCTTCCTCAACATGTTGCTTTGTTGAATGACCATTGTTGTACAACTCGAGCCTGGGAATATGGACAATACAAGGTAAGGGGAGCATGGGACATGAGGAAGGCCTAGATGGAGTAGAATCTAACGTTTGGTTTTCCACAACAATTATCCTTTTCCGCAACTAATCATTTTGCATTCTCAATTGTTGAATCTCTTTTTGCATTTCAAGGAGCAGCTTGGACCGTTGAATTTTGACTTTATGTTTCTCCAACCCTTCATTTGCAACGCAGGCTTGTAATACCAAAGGGACTCCCATCAAAGATCTATTTCTTGACTAGTTCCAAATAAAGCTAAACTTTTAACATACAAATTGAATAAAATTTGGTCATAGCTTACTCTTGTACAAATTTATTTTGCTTGATCTACCCGATGAAGAGTGTTCTTTGTTTATGAATAAGTTAAATTACTTGGACTGATATTTGCAATAATGACAGTTTGGCAAGCTCCACCTAATGAATCATGCAATCATTCAATGCATACCTAGGTTAGTCTTTAAAAGACTCTTCTCGAGAATATCAAAAAGAAACTTGGCACTAATTGTAAAACTGTCTGAACCTCCTTCAAATAATTATTCTTTAAGAAAACATGGGAAGGCTTAAATGAACAATGGTGGGATGTTAGTTGTTACTTTGTTCGGATCAAAGCAGTTTCCTCCTCTCTCTAGTCATGTAATGCCGTGATAATGACTTATCAATGGATTTTTATATTTTTGAAGATGATTTAAAAAAAATATTGTTTAGCCAATTATTAAAACTTTTCACTTTTATATACCCTAATATTTGTGATTGTTATGTAGAGATATGTTGTGCAACTTCCTTACTGTGTCTTTTTAAAAGCTTCCAAGTGAGAATAAAAAGAAATTGGAAAAAAACCAAGGGATAATTTAACTCACACCTTGAGAAGTTGTGTAAGTTTGGAATCTCTATAAGGTATGCGCCTTTTCCTTTCTACTAGAGAATTTATGCAGCTACTAAGGGTCGATAGGGATTTGTTTATGTTGGCTCCTTCCATAGATCAAACTATCCTTTGATTTGTGGACGCACCCCTATCCCAAGCTCTTGTTGATGCTATTCTCCAAGGAAGCATTTGTAAGGAAATTAAAGTAGAGGAAGTAATTTCCTACGCCAATCTTGAGAAGAGATATTATGCAAAACTTATAAAACTTGATCAAAAAGTTACAAAAATTCCAACAACACATTCATAACAGAAAATAAATAATTAACACAAACACTAGATATACATGGGGAAAATCCTTTTGGGTGAAAAACCCTACACTCCAAAGTTTGCTCAATGTGTTTCAAATCCAACAACAAGATTACATACACTTGCAGAGCAAGTCTTTTACAAGAGTATGATCAATAAACAATTCTGAAAGAATTCTGGTAGCATAACAATACTTGCAAACTCACTACACACAAATTACTCCTCAACCCTTCAATTTATAGACTTCTGGCTATACAAGAAACCACCAACGGTTTACAAAATCATGTGCTTAGCTTCTCCACCAAGATTCTAGTTTAAAAATAAGCTCTCACGTCCAAAATGAAATCCCCTATTTTTGACCCTTACATATGTCATAAAATTTGTCATAGAATCTCCACAAATAAGCCTTCCATGATATACTATCACATGGGCATCTTATGCCAACTAATAAACCAATTTTCAATGCATTGACAGTGTGTAACAACTGTAGAAAATATTAAATAAAAATAACTATTACGATAAATATGCAACAAGGTTGAGACACCTCATTTCCCAACATTCTCCCACTTGTCGAATACCTTGTAGAGCCAAGGGAAACATACCATCATGGATGAACTGCTAGGAGTCAAAAGGCCCATAGAATCAGAACACCACCTGAATTTTGTTGTGCTCATGGGCTTAGTTAATGTATCTGCAACATTCACCACCTTCTCTACCTTTTCCATCTTCACCCTACCATCCTTGACCATATCTCTCACAAAGTGATACTGAACATCAATGTGTTTGGTTCTAGCATGAAAATTCAGGTTCTTCGCAAGGCAAATTGCACTCCGACTGTCGCAATAAAGTGTAACTGAACCCTATTTAAATCCAATATTTGAACACAAATGCTTCAACCAAATGGCTTCTTTACAAGTATGAGTAGCTACCATACACTCTGCCTCAGTAGTGGGCAAAGTGACCACAACTCGTCGCTTGCTCATCCAATTGATTGCACCACCATTGAGAGTAAACACATATGCACTGGTGGACCTTCTGCTTTCGACATCACTAGCCTAATCTAAATCCACAAAACCATGAATACTCAAGGAATGTTGATCTCCTATTCCATGAAAACATATAGAGTAATTTATTGTACCCCACAAATATCTGAAGACCCTCTTAACCGCATCCCAATGCACTCTTCTAGGATTAGACATAAAACGGGAAAGAACTCCCATTGCTTGGGCAATGTCTGGTCTTGTACAAACCATAACATACATTAAGATTCCAACTGCACTCCGGTAAGGCACTCTATTTATTTCTTCCATCTGTGATGAGGATGTAGGACATTGTGAAATAGAGAGCTTCATTCCCAATGTAACAGGAACACAAAGTGGTTTACAATCCTATTTGTTGAACCTTTGAAAAATAGAACAAACATACTTACTTTAGCTAAGCCATAGCTTTTTGTTCTCACGATCTCTTCTAATCTCCATCCCAAGTATGTATTTTTCTACACAAAGATCTTCCATTTCAAATTTTACAGAGAGCTGAGATTTCAATTTTGCAATCAGACCTTTTCCTTTCCCAATAAACAACATGCCATCAACATATAAAGCAATTAATAGAAACAATCACCATCAGATTTAAAATATACATAGTGATTAGATTTAGACCACACAAATCCCAAACTCAACACATATGTATTGAACTTCTAGTACCACATCCTAGGACTTTATTTAAGGCCATATAGATATTTCTTTAACTTACAAACAAACTTTCTTTTACCTTTTACCACGTAATGCTCTGGATATGTCATACAAATTTCTTCCTCCAAATCACCATGAAGGAACACAATTTTTACATTAATTTTTTCCACCTCTAGATCATAAGCTTCTACAATATATAATAAAAACCAAATGGATGCCATTTTAGCAACAGGAGAAAAAATATCACTATAATCAATACCCTCAACCTAAGAGTATCCCTTTGCAACTAACCATTCCTTATAATTTTCAATATTTTCATTCGAACCAATCTTTTTCTTAAACACCCATTCGCATCCAACAGGTTTACAACCTTCAAGAAATGGTACAAGACCCCACGTATCATTCCTTTTAAGAGCTGACATCTCTTCATCCATGACTATTTTCCAGGACTCTGCATCATTCATTCACAAAGCCTCTTGCATAGATCTCAGTTCATCAATGTTAGTACTCAAAGCAAATATACCTTCCAATCATTAGGTGAATACCCATACCTTTGAGGTGGTTGCTTCTCCTTGTAGACCTTCAAACAATATGAGGTGGAGGTTCTTCCACTTCTGAAGATTTAGAGCTTGATGAGCTCTCCTTAACTTCTTGCCTATTTTGGGGTCTCGATTCAACTTCCTTAGGCGTAGAATGAATTTGAACCACATAATTTTTCTGTTCAATTTCTTTATGCTATTCTGGCTGAAAATTAACAATAGAAGATTTAGACTCTCTAAAAATAACACTTCTGGAATAAATTACCTTTTGTGAAATAGGGTCACAAAGCTTGTAACCTTTCACACCATAGTTGTAGTTGATGAAGATACATTTGATAGCCTTAGAATCTAATTTTGTTCTCTTCTCCTTATGCACATGTGCATATGCCTCACAACCAAAAACTCTCAAGTGTCTAAGTGATAGATTTTTCCTCAACCACGCCTCCATTGTCATTTTATCAAGTGTTGATGTAGGAGATCTATTTATCAAATAACAAGCAATGGAAAAACCTTCAGCCCAAATTTTTTGTTCTAGACCAAAACCACTCAACATGCTCCTAGCCTTCCCCATCAACATTATGTTCATTCTTTTTGCAACTCCATTCTGCCGCGGAGAATACAAAGTTGCCTTTTGTCTTTTAATCCATTAATCTGTACAAAATCTATCAAAATATGCAGAAATGTACTCACCACCTTTGTCAATCCTCAAACATTAAATTTTCTTTCCAATATAAGTTTCTACCATAGCCTTGAACTCCTTGAAATGATTGAAAATTTTATATTTACTCTTTAAGAAAACCACCCATGTCCACCTACTGAAATCATCAATAAAAGTAACATAATAAATTGATTTACCAATAGAAGAAACATCATTAGGACCACATACATCAGAATGAATCAGATCCAAGATACATGAAGACTTATGAGAAGATGAGTAAAACTAAACGTGGTTATGTTTTCCATAAATACAATGTTCATATAAATCAAACTCTAGATTGTAATCATTCAACCCCTCAACAAGGTTCTTATTTTTCATGGATTTTAAACCCTTCTCTTCAATGTGGCCAAGCCTTTGGTGCCATCAAATGTTCTTATCTGCATGAAACTTTGATTCAGTAGACAAAGCACCCTTGGGTAACCAAAATCCATGACCATCCATAGAAGTGGAAACCATATTTTTTTCAATGAAGTAGTTTTTAGATTAATCTTATCAGAAGTGCTATTGCATTCAACTGTGCATGCATCAAGCTGGTACAATGTATCCAATTTTCTTCCTCTCACTATCATCATAAAAACTCTCACCATTTTCACATCTACTTCAGAAAATTGTACATGCACACTCACATCTATTAGCTTGCTAATAGATAATAAATTTATTTCTAGTCTTGAGATATGCAAGGAACCATAAACTCGTCTAACTCTACCATCAGTAAAATTCACATGAATACTATCACGTCCAACAATATTAAGGAAAAAATCATCACCCAAATACACCTTAGCACCTATGAACCCCTAAACCTGCAAATGCACAAGAACAAAAAACAAGATTAAATTGTTAGATCAAAATGCACACAAGCATGAGGGATTCCCCATGAAATCCATCTATTTAAAACTTAAACTAAGAAATGAAGAACACAATATAACAACAACATGTAAATCCTAATTAAGAAAATAAACTTATGATCCCATGGGGGAATTGGTGCCAATTGAATGTTGAAATTGGCCCTTTCCCAAATCCTAAGTTGCAATGTGAGTGATGGTGAAATGGTCAAATCTCCCAAAGAGATTTGAGAATAACCTTGCTACAATTTGTGAAAATGGTGAATGATTGAGTATAAATGAGAAAAAATAGCTCTCAATGTGAAGAGAGTAACTTTGTATGAGATTGTGGATGAATAATGAGGAGAAAAGTCTCCAATTCATAGATTTCAATTTGGAAGAGAAATCAAGATTTGAGCAATGTGGGACTAATTTTCAATCCAATGGTTGAATGCCACTTGTCACAATGGGATTAGTTAATGGTTGTGCACATTTTGGCCAAAGTGCCAATAAATGCAATTAGTTTGAATTTGAATTTGTGAGATGATTTGTTGAAGAGGGAAGGGAAATGAAGTTAATATCACTTGGCCCAAGGCCAAGGACATGTAAGAGGCTTTAAATGCCTTGTTGGAAGGACCAAGTCCACTTGGACTTTTTGAATTCAAATTGAGGGAATATTCCCTATTTATGCTATGTGAGGGAAAATAGATATTTAATAAATGAATTAAATCTATTTTCATGTGCAAGTTGCATTCTCTAGAGAATTTTAGTGAAAGGGATTAACTTAATCAAGATTTTGATTAATTTAATGAAGGATTAAATGATTTGACAATTTTGATTCAAATAGATGAATTAATTTAAATCAGAATTGAGAGGAAATGATTAATTAAATAAATGATTTTGATTTATTTAACTAAGGAGGAATATGTTAGATTAAATCAAATAAGGTTTAATTTATTTAATTTAATAAGAGGACTTTAGAGATTTTAATCAAATAAAATGATTTATTTAATTATACAGAGATTTAAGATTAATTGAATTAAATTGATTAATTTAATCACTAGAAGAGGAAGACTTAATTAAATGAATAATGATTCATTGAATTAAGAGATAGAATACGATGAAATGCTGAGAGTGTGATTTCAGAGGAAATGATGTTAGTAATTAGGATCAAGTGTGCCAAACCAGAAATGTTCATTTTCCATGTCTACAACACCATCATAGTTTTCATACTTACTAAACCATTTTTTGTTAGGAGTCATGTGGAAAGATGCACCTGAGTCAATCAACCATACATTATCACCTGCATGAGTAGCCAAGGTTGCAATAAAGGCATCTCCATCTTCCTTTTCAAACTTAGAATCAAAATCTTGCTTCTTTTTTTTTTTCTTCTCCTCTTTACAATCCTTTCAGAAGTGTCCGGGTTTGCCACAGTTCCAACATATTACCTTGGACTTACCAAGAGATTTTTATCTCGCCTTATATTTGGACTTGGAATGGCCACACTACTTCTCATCTTTGCCTCGTTCTTTTTGTCTTCCTCGAACATTCAAAGCCACTTTGGCGTTAAGAGAGACCTTACTTCTCATCTCTTCAAAGAGTAGAGAACCAAAAACATCCTCCATCTTCAAGATGATAGAAGTTCTCCCAAAGGCCATGACTAGGTTGTCCCATGAGTCTGGTAGTGAACACAACAAAGTTTGGCACCTTTCTTTTTCGCCCATCTTAACCCTAACTGAGGTCAACTAAGTCACCAGAATATTGAATGTTTCTAGATTCTCAAAAATTCATCCACCTTCTTCCATTCTCAAGGAATATAACTTCTTCCTCAAGAAAATATTATTTACTAGAGATTTGGCTTGGTATATCTCACCCAACTTCTTCCAAAGATCCTTTGAAGTGGGTTTTTCATGGAAATTTATCAAGATTGAATTTGTAAGACATAGTCTAATGAGACCTTTAGCTTTTCTATCCATTAAATCATATTTTGCAGCCAAAGCTGCATCCATAGGCCTCTGAACATTTTCATCCACTGCATCCCATAGATCTCAATCAATCAATAAATCTTCAATCTTTAACTTCCACATTTCAAAATTCATACCAGAAAACTTCTCTACCTCAATCCTCCCAGATATGCTCACCATTCAAAAAATATATCTGCAACAAGATCACAAAGTATCCTTTGTACAAGTTCCCACTCAAACCTTGATTAGCTCAAAAAACTCAACAAAACCACAACTGAAACCAAAGGTGATCAAGCTTTGATACCACTTGTAAGGAAATTAGAGTAGCAGAAACAATTTCCTACACCAATCTTGAGAAGAGATATTATGCAAACCTTATAAAACTTGATCAAACAATTTTAGAAATTCCAACAACACATTCATAACAAGAAAATAAAAAGTTAACACAAACACCAAATATACGTGGGGAAAACCCTTTCGAGTGAAAAATCCCAAAATCCAAAGCCTGTTCAATGTATTTGAAAACCAACAACAAGATTACATACACTTGCAGAGCAAGTCTTTTATAGGAGTATGATTAGTAAATAATTTTGAAAGAATTTTGGTAGTATACCAGTACTTGCAAACTCACCACACACAAAATAATCCTCAAGCCTTCAATTTATTGACTTCTAGCTATACAAGAAACCACCAATACTTTACAAAATCACGTGCTTAGCTTCTCCACCAAGATTCCATTCTAAAAATAAGCTCTCACGTCCAAAATGAAATCCCCTATTTTGGACCCTTAAAGATGTCATAAAATCTATCATAGAATCTCTAAAAATAACCCTTCCATGATATACTATCACATGAGAATATTATGGAAACTAATAAACCAATTTTCAATGCACCGACAATGTGTAATATCTGTAAAAAATATTAAATAAATATAACTATTACGAGAAATATGCAGCAAGGTTGAGCCACCTCATTTTCTAACAACATTTTCATTACCTTCTAGTCCATTAATAGAAGTTTGTTATTGGTTTGATATCTCTCTTGTATATCCAATTTTAAAGAGAAAAGTGAAAATCATACCTCTTTAGTTGAATGAGCCCTATGTTGGGTGATCCCCAATGAAGATACATTGCCCTAAGAGGATATCAGTTCATTTAGGTCAACAAAATAAAACCCAGAGTGTTCACACAAGAGCTTGGGATAGGGCCAAACTTGTTTATCCTCTCTAAGGACAAGAGGCCTGGTAGGTGAGAGGAGATCCTTCACAGATTCATTGTAAATCTCAAGATAAGAAAGTATAACCACTAGTTCATGGTAATAGTTTTGCTGCTCAATCTTTGTAATTTTTTTTTTTATTGACATGGCCATCACACTAGGAGTCTCAATAGTTCCCAACATTGTATGAGTTTTGTCTACTCTTGTCACTCTATAGAAAAACACACATGCATTTTTTCCTTGGAGAATATCATCAACAAGCTCTGCACTGCTGGACGTATTATTTCCAATCAATTACAACACATCAATAAAAATTAACATAGCTACAAACAATTTTAAAATGGAAGCTAATATGATAATGTGGAGTTAATTTGCAAGATGAAATTATATACGAAAAGTATTATTTGTATATGAGATGATGTTAATTATATAGCATTATATTTTTTAAATGAAAAGTATTAACATCTATGAGAAAAAGTGAAAAGACATTAGTTTTGAATTATTTTATTTATTTAAGAAATTTTATTTCATTCAACTTTCTGTCTATGTTGATAATTATTTATGCGATTTTTTAATGAATCTTATAAGTTTCTATTTTATTTTTTCTTTTTGCATGCAAATCATTTCAATATTCTAAAATTAAACTAAATTCTAATTTTAAAATTATTTATGTGATTTTTTAATGAAACTTATAAGTTTCTATTTTCTTTTTTCTTTTTTCGCATGCAAATCATTTCATAGTCTAAAATTAAACTAAATTCTAATTTCAAAAAAATCATCAAATATTTTGAAGTACAATTTTTATTTATTTATGTTTTTTTAATAGGTTAGCAAGGAAATGAATCTCTATTTTTTAGATTTTTTTAGTTCAATTGAACTGTATTGAGCTTTAAATTTGAATGAATCAAATCATCATAGTATTTTAAAAACAAAAAAAATGATCTCTTATAAATAAACTTGAAAAAGACATATAACACCCATTTTTCTCTAATATTTTTATAAATATAAGAAATGAAAATAATCTCGAATTGCTACATTTCACCTATTCTTTGATCAATCTTTTACATATAAACTCATACACACACACACACACACACACACACACATATATATATAAACATTGAATCTATATTAATTGCTTAAAATTTAAGCATTTTTTTAAAAAGAACCTTCATAATTCTATAATTGCATGCTTTAAGGTTGTGTAATATAAGGTTCTATGCCTCCTACCATACCTACTTAGAAATTATAAAAATGGATACAAATAAATCTCCTCACTTAAGGTTGGGGAAGCACTTTCATTAAAAGTTAGGGCTAGATTTCAATTAGATTTAGGGTTATGACACAATTAGGCTAAGGGTTCAATCAAGATTCAATTAGGATTAAGATTAAATTAGGGTTGAGATTAGGGTTCAATTAGGGTAAGGGTCAGTGTCAGGGTTAGGGTGAGGCTTCAAGAAGAGTTACAATTCAATTAGATTTATGATAAAATTAGGCTTAAGGCTAAATCAAGGTTAAGATTTAATTAGGGTTAAGGTTTAATTGGCATTCAATTAAGATTATGGTATATTTAGACTTAGGGTTACGATTAGAGTTCAATTAGATTTATAATTAGGGTTTGAATTATAGTTTAATTAGATTAGGGTTAGGATTAGGGTTTAATTACAATTATGATTCAATTAGGATTAGGATTATGGCTTGGGTTTATTTTGGGTAAGGATTAGGTTTCAAATAGAATTAGGCTTAAATTAGGGTTAGAGTTAGGATTAGGGTTAAATTACAGTTAGGGTTAGATTATAATTATGTTTAGGGTTTAATTAAGGTTATGGTTAGAGTTAAATTAAGGTTATTATTCACTTAGGTTTAGAGTTCAATTAGTATTCAATTTTCTTTAGGGATCAATGAGGGTAATGACTCAATAAGGGTTCAACTAAGATTACAGTTAAATTAGGGTTAAGGTTATTATTAGTTTTAGGGTTAGGATTAGCTTAGAGTTATCTAGGGTTATCATATAATTAAAGTTTAGATTTAATTAGGGTAGTGTTAAATTAGGGTTACAATTCAATAAGGGTTGGCTTGGGATTAGGATTAATGTTAGGGTTCAAATAGGGTTAGGGTCCAATTAGAGTTATCTAGGGTTATGATACAATTAAGCTTGAGGTTCTATTAATGCTAAGATTTAATTAGGGTTAGGGTTCAATTAGAATTCAATCAAGGTTAGGGTTAAATTAGAGCTAGGGTTAGAGTTAGAGTATAATTAATGTTAGAGTTATGATTAGCATACATATATTAAATATTAATATTATAAAATACACCAAGAGTTATCCTTCTCAAGGCACCTATTCTCATCATTTTTTCTCAGTGCAATAGGTGCCTCGATAATGATAACTCTCAATGTATTATACATATATTAATATTTAATATATGTATGTTAGTATTTAATATAATAGTAAATAATAGTAAATATAATAGTGAATCATATGTAAGTTAATCTGCTGGCGAATTTATTCTGAATAACGAATTTACTATGAGAAAGATTTTAAAAGCGAAGAAAATGTGAATTGTGAACATGAACTAAGACTAGCGATTATGAAAGGCGAAATAAAATTTCACAAAATTAGGGATGAAAACCCATGAACTAACAACAGTCAATTTCCCTGAAAATGGAGAAGCAAACCCATAAAGCAACAAGCTAGGTCAAGGCAAAAAGAGCAGGCCCTGAAGAAATGGTCAAATGAAAGCTTAAGACCCTGATTTATCAATTGGCCGAATGCTATCCCTTTAGGTTGAAGAAGTAGGAAGCCCACAACAAGCAATAAATCAAAGAGAAAAAATACAAGGAAAGCACATAAAGAGAATAGGAAAGCCCAAGAAAACATGCCAAGAAATAACAATAAAGCCAGATCGTTAAAGCTGGTAGAAAGAAAGGTAGAAAGGAATACCTCGATGGAAAGCTACACAACCTTAAATCAAAATAATTTCAGTAAGGAAGAGGAAGCACCCTAGGAAATAGATGTACAAGAGGAAACAACATAAGACATAGACCTACTAAATGAAGTTGCAATAATCTATAAATTCATAGGGTGCAAGAGGTCAAGGTCAGAAATTGAAGGATGGGCTAGAGATAACTGGAACTATGATCATGCCATCAATTTCCTCCCAAATGGATTTTTCTTAGTAGCTTTCCTATCTATAGAAGATAAAGTGAAGATCCTAAACAAAGGAATCTGGAAATGGGAGGAATCACCCTCTACATATAGAGCTAGGAATCAAATTTTGATGCCAAAAGGAATGAAGCCTATTTGAAGCCAATATGGATAAGGCTATATAATCTACCCATGGAATTATGGACAAAAGAGTGCTTGGAGAAAGTAGGCAGAATGCTGGGTACCCTTATGGATATAGATACAAGACTGCTAGAGAAAAAATCTTACCATTACATAAGGGTTCAGGTTGCAGCAATAAAAAAGCTCCCAAAAACAATTATCCTAAGAACTAAGGCGGGTAGCTTGAAACAAAAAGTTGAAATAGAAGAGACCAAATACTTCTGCCTTAGATGTAGAAAGAGAAACCACCCAACAAAATCTTGTTCAAATCCCCCAAAAGTCAAGAAAATCTGGAGAAAGAAGGAGGGTGTCAATCAGAATAGGAAGCCTATTACGAAAGAGCCCTAGGAAGCAACCCTCATTAGAACAAGTGAGTCAAGAAAAGAAGAAATAAAGCTGGACCAAATTCAACTAGCAGAAGAGGCAAGCAAAGTAGACCTAAAAGATCATGTTGATCCACTCATTCCTAGGCCTGGAAACTACTTGGAGCCGATGAACCAAGTGACAAATTCTAAAAATGAGGATGATTTAAACGAATTGAACATAATTGAAACAAGAAGTATCACTCAGATAGTGGCCCGAATGGTGGAACCAACAAAAAGAAGCAAGAAAAAATGAGGCAAGAAAACAAAAAAGCAGAAAAGGGAAGAGTTGGCATAGGAAAAAGGCATCAAGAGCATTAATTTTTTTTGGAAATCCAACAAGGGAGGAGAGCACTCCTATCCAAGAAAACCATGAATATAGTCACATGGAACATTAGGGGCTTAAATGCCCCTAACAAGCGGCGCTTAATCAAGTGCCAACTAGGAAAACTAGAAGTAGACATAGTTATGTTACAAGAGTCAAAACTGGAAGATGAGTGTACCAAAGTTTTCCACTATAAAGGATGGGAAGAAGCATATGCTAAATATTTTGGTATGGCTAGAGGACTAGGAATACTATGGAAATCCAACAGTGTGAGTGTAGAAGTGAAGGAAAAACATCCCTTTTGGATGAAATGTGAGGTCTCAAGCCTAAATATCAACCTAAAATTCACTTTGTCAATATCTATGGCCCTGCCAGAATACAGGAAAAAATTAAACTCTGGGATACCCTCACCCTACTCTTAGCCTCCAACAAGTGCAGGAAAGTGATAATGGGGGGAGATTTTAATGCAGTATTAAAAACAAAAGAGAAGCAAAGTGGCTCAACCAAAGTCTCTACCTCTATGCAGGATTTTGGAAGTTTTTTGACAAAAAATGACTTAATGGGTGCTCCCACTAAAAATGACCTATTTACATAGTCAAACAAAAGAGAAGGTGGGGGATGTATCAAAGAAAAATTAGATAGATTCATTTAAAATGAAATAGTAAATAATAGTAATTATAGTAGTAAATAGTAGTAATAATTGTGGTAAATATAATAGTAAATAATAATAATAAATAATAGTAATAATAATAGTAAATATAGTAATAATAATAATAGTAAATATAATACTAATAATGGATCATGGCTTTACCGCCAACCTGCATGGAGCCTTGCGATATAGCGGGGTGAAAAATAATGTATATTAAAAAATAAAAAATAAAAAAATATCTATCGCCAGCCCCAGTGTACATGATGGAGCCCCACAATATAGCAGGGTGCAAAATAATCTATATTAAAAGATAATTTAAAAAAAAAAAAAATCTACACGAGCCACAGTGTACGTGATGGAGCCCCACGGTATAGCGGGGTGCAAAATAATCTATATTAAAAAAATTAAAAATTAAAAAAACAATTTATAAAATAATCAATATAAAATTAAAAAAATAATATAACACCAACCAACGTGCAGTGTAGTGATGGAGCCCCGCGATATAGCCAGGTGCAACATAATCTATATTAAAAAATAATTAAAAAAAACAAATCTATATTAAATTAAAAAAAATAATCTTCTGCCAACCCGTAGTGTACCTCATGGAGCCCCAAGGTGCAAAATAATCTATATTAAAAATTAAAAAATAATCTATATTAAATTAAAAAAATAATCTAACCTGTGGTACTAGAGGGCCTATCACGCTAGTGCCACCGGTCACATGAATATTTTTTACTAGGCACATTGCAGTTTATAGGTGGACATATACTTGACCGATTCTTGCAATCTAAAAAAAAAAAAAAATCTACCGCCAACCCACAGTATAGGTGATGGAGCCCCGCAGTATAATGGGGTGTAAGATAATCTATATTAGAAAATAAAATTAAAAAAAAATCTATAAAATAACCTATATTGAATTAAATAATATAGATCAAATTAAATAATATTAGTTACTACTATTATAATATTAAATAATAGAATACAAAATATTATATATAAGTATGAAATTATTATAATTAATAATGAATAAATTTCTATATAGATCAAACTAAATTAATCTATAAAAAAAATCATAGTTTAATTGATCTTTTGATAGGTTAGGAAAAAGAAAACTATATGTATGTTAATATAAAATAAAATTGATAATATAATAATAGTAATATAGACTAAAAATAGGGGGTGACCCTTTGGTGAAATGGTGGGGCTTCTTTCCCGTACAACCAACAACCAAGGTTCAAACCTTGTGGGTCGCTCTCTACCACGTCAACAATGGAGTTTGTTGTTTACCCTTGTATTAAGGGGAGGATCCTTGGTGAATTGGTGGGGCTTCTTGCCTATAGTGCCAACAATCAAGACCCAAACCTTAATATTTTTTTTTAGGTGGTTGGGTGAGTGTCTCTCCACAACAAGGATGTGGAGATACCACGTCTATTGAAGTTTGTTTGAGGGTGGCCACCAACCAATGGAACCCTTTGGTTGTAAAAGGAAATTGTGATGAGTCAGAGTTAGATTTTGTGTGGCGTTTGAGGTGGCTTCAAACTCGATGGATTCGTACCATGCCAGTGCCCTCTGCGGCCACTTGAAGGTTGATAATTAGAAAGGATAATTGATCGGTGTGCCTTGGTATTAGGCGGCCATGGTAATCATGATTGTAACCCTAGTTGGAAAAGGATGATGGATTGACAACTCGATCTGGGACAAATAGATGATGTGTAAGAAATCTTGTCGAGCACGATGATTGATACATAACGTAATAAACATGATGGAAACAATTGCATTAAATAGATCTATATGGGAAGTTTATTGTCATCTTCGCTAGCTTAACGGTTTTCTTTGTGTTCAGTCATGGCGAAACACTCCAAATTTGTTGCAGAGATTTTGCTTGAGGCCGTGGTTAGTATTGGCCAGGATACACCCATTCAGCTTGATTGCAAGGTGCACTAGATGTCTTTCAAGAAAATAACCGACCAACGGTTGAAGCAGAAACTTCTGAGGATTGACCCACATGTGGTGGTTGCCGTCAAAATGATCTTGGGTAAATATTTCATGAAAAAATGAGAGATCTTTAGGGTCAATACCCATATTGCTTCCCAATTCTTGGTGTTGATGCTGGATGTGAGGACTCCTAAGGCTGAAGCAAAGACAATTATCTGCAAGTTCTTCAAAATCAATATTTTGGGTGGTGTGGACGAGGTTCTGAAATATGCATTTCTTGGTCGTGGCACACCTTGAGCCCGTGATTTGCCACTGGTAAAGGTGGAAGGTGAGGTCATACATGTCTACCCTCTACTGCTGGATCTCAAATGTATGACTCTGGGTTGAGATCGCCAGATTGTGGCCTATGGAGTTAGTTTTCTGAAGAAGATGTTCGCGATGGAGCCGGTTGAAGGCTTTGATTGGATGGCAAAATTCGACCAATTCACCAAAATGAATGGCTTATAGCCAGTGCTTGTGGTGTCAGGTGTGGTTATGTTTGGGGTAGTGGGTTAGTTGCTATGTGTCTGTATATGCCATAGCTATCTTTCACTTAAGTTATGTTGGTTCCTTTTTTGGAGTTCGGTAGTGGATGGTCTGATAGCTTAAGTTTGGGTGGTAGCCCCTCGTTTTGATGTTTTGTTTCTACAAATTTTGGTTTGGTTGCATGCGTCCTTTCAGGGGTAGATGGACATGCTGGTTTGAAAGGGAATTCTAAATATTACACCCTACATTGCAAAGGAATTGTATATTTTTTGGTATCTAATATAATCTCTTACAAAAAAAATAAAATATAGACCAAAAATAAATGCTAATGTTTATATTTTACTCATATTAACTGATTTTTTAATTTGAGTGACTAATTATTTAGTCATTTTTATTTATATGACTAATTATTTAGTTGTGTTTTTACTTGATGATAAAATTAGTCATTTATAGTTGTGTTGCAAAAAAATAGTAGAATTTAGTCATTTTTTAGTTGTCATGACTAAAATTCTTAGTCACGTAGTCATTTATTTTCCAAATTATACTAGTGTAATCATGCCATTTGAGTCTTTGTTTCTAAATAATCTTAGTGTGGTGCATGACCTCCATTCTTATCTTATCTAATCCATTTAGATTGTGTAGTCTTTCTTTTTGTGTTACTATCAAGTCCATATCTAGTTCGACTATTGTCTTGAGTGTCTTGTGTTCAAATTCAATGGGTAGTACTATTGTTTTACCATACACCAACTTATAAGGTATAAATATTGTTGATGTCTTTCATGTTGTCCTATAGGACCATACTGCCTCAGGTAACCTGGGTGCCCAATATTTTGCATTATTTTGGTGAAGATGTTTTCAATCTCCCTATTTTTTACTTCCACCTACCCATTGGCATGGGGGTGACAAGGTATTTATTTCTTATACCTTATTTCATACTCTTGAACCAATTTGGTAATCAACTCTAATGTGAACTATGGACCTTGATTTGTCACAATTTATTTTGGCACTCCATACATGTCACACAAAACTACACCCTACTAAACAAGAGTTTAGTGTTCTAATGACACAAAGGAAACAATCTTGAGGTTGTGGAACCTTGCATAAATGAGGTTGAATCTCTAAAGAAGGACGAATTCCTCTTCTAAACTAATTGCAAATGTGTTGTTCTAACCCAACACATGAAATTTATTACTATCTAAATCTAAGAAATCAAAGAGGAAAAAGGATAGAAGGGGAACATGAAATGAAAGGAAGGTGATGCACCAAGAGAGAACACATTTCTTCTTGCTTCCAAACAGACTAATACATAAATAAACTAACTAAACACATAATCAAACATGAAGAAACGAACTTTACTCAAACATGCAAGAGATAACAATGATAATAGTTGAAATTTATTAACATAAAAGCTTAGAAGCAATCTTTACAATGGTATAATGCAAAAATTATAGTGTCTACAATAGAAAAACCCTAGAGAAGCCAAAGGAAGAATGCTGAAAAAATAATACAAGTATTGCCTTTATAGTTTAGGCATGACTGCAATTTAGATTTAAAATCCTAATGCTAACCTAACTAGGGTTTGTAGGAAGGTGAATTTGATTAGATTAAAATGATATGAATTTCTCCCATTACAAAGCACCATAACTAGCCATAAAGAATCTGACAACTTGAACAAGACCCAAAATAATGACTCACATGAATGTAGGGATGGGAACCCACGAAATCCACAACAAAATATCAGACTGGCATACCTTGACAAGAGAGTATGACATCTACAACACCTCAAAGAGTAATGGAACTGTCTAATTCTGAAAAGAAACATTGAAAAGGTGTAAAAATATCAGGCCATAGTTGATAAAATTTGATCTAGTAGGGGGGAAATTCGTTGAGACATCAATTCTTCAAATCTACCGTGAATAGGAGAAATTGGCTATTAAAGTTTGGATTTTGGCCATCAAATTAGAGATGGACGATTGAGATCAAACATCAGGCCAATGTTTAAAACATCATTGTTGATCTCCACCTTCAAATTAGGGTCATTCATCGTAAATCGTGAAAACCACACCATTTCCTTGCTTCACAAAAATGATGTGAAGCAAGGGTGCAATGCCACCTCAACCGTCGGATGTTCGTTGTTTAATCTTAGCCCCTCATCACAGAAAGACACCCATCGATAAAATGTAAAGATGTGATTTGAAGATTCCCTCTGATAGAAAAAATATTCATGGGAATATTCTCCCATCGCTCATCACTATAGTTATTTGAAATAAAAAATGCTTTCATTGATAGGCGATGTGGGAAATGACACAATATGTTGATAAGTGGCACAATCATAACCCAGAGTTACTTATCTCCCATCACTCATTGCTCAAATGAATTAAGTGGTAAAAGGTTTTCTGCAATGTGAACAACTGACACGATGCGAGGGAAACATAATCCATCGCACATCATGGTAATGAAATACAAAGGTTAAATGATTATAGTGACAAGTGATGAAAAGGAAATGAGTTCATCACTCATCATCAAAATGAAGCCGATGAGCAACAAGGCTTCAACAATAGGTGATGCAAAGACTTAAGCGATGGTAATTAGCACATGCCTAAAAGTTGTTCATAAAAGGGGGTCATGCCTAGGTAAATAAGAATTGGGAAAATAATATTTTCTCAGCCCTCGAACATAAGATTTTTAATCAAAGATTTAAACTAGGGCTACGATTGAAAGACATGGGTAAAGGGGTTGGTAAAATCATGACCACCTAAGACACAAGTTGTAACTTAGCCAACCTAGGATTGGGTGAAAAAGGTCAATGAGTGAACAAAACAAAAGTGATAGGAAAAATCACCAAGGTTTTAGGAGGGTTTAAACCCTACATGCAATTCAAGACCCTAATCAGACTCGATGAGTTCAAAACCTCAAAGACCCAGATTCATCAAAATAATTATGGATTTCAACAAGATGCACACATAGGATCTCTCTGATTGGATATAAATGATGTGCATCAAAGGGTAGCATAAAATATATCAAAAAATTATACCTTGTGAATATGTCTTCATATATTAATTTGGCTACATTACCATCTCTAATGAATTGTAATGCTTCGACTTCAACCCATTTTGTTAGATAGTCTTCTCAAACTAGGATATACTTCTTATTATTAGATGCTGGTGATATTGGGCCAATGAAGTCTAACCCACATTTATCAAATAGTGCTAGTGCCAAATGTGGTTGCAAAGACATCTCACCTATCCTAGTTGTTCTGCCCATCCTCTGACATCTGTCACAACTCCTTGTATATTTTACTGAATCCTTATGAAGATTTGGCCAATAATAGCCAGTGGTGAGAATATTGAGTGCAATCATCTTTACTGAAAAATGTCCCCCATAGGGTTCATCATGTCAGGCTTTGAGGATGTCATAGACCTCATCCTCTCTTATGCATCTCCTCATAATATTTTCTAGACATGTATAGAATAAAAAACCAACTACCCATGAGTAAGGGAGAAAATTTAACACTAACTACCTCTTTTGTCTAGTGGAGGAATGATGTGGTATTTATCCTACTAATAGGTAATTTGTAATATCAAAAAACCAAGGTGTTTGCAATGTTAGAGAAAATAGATGTTCATTTGGAAAAGAATCATCAACAATGCCTTTTGTTAGTATTGTTGGTAATCTGCACAAAAAATCTAACACCACATTTGTTTTACTAATCTTCTTCACTATGATGATATCAAATTCCTGTAGTAATAACAACCATCTAACAATTTTTCCACCAACCATAGTTTTATTCATTAAATACCTTATTTCAGTGTGATCTGTGTGGATAAAGATTGGATACCCTATGATATAGTGCATAAACTTGTTAATTGCATAGACAACTACCAACATCTCTTTTTATGTGACTGTGTAGTTGAGTTATGCTCCTTGTAGGGTCTTACTGATATAGTAGACAACATACTCCTTATTACCTTCCTTCTATCCAAGTACTACTCCTATGAAAAATAAGAGGCATCTATGTGTATGTGGAAAGACAAGGTCCAGTTTGGTCCTATTAAGGTAGGTGCTTTGGTCAATGTTGTCTTGAGTGCTTCAAAAGAGTGTTGAAATTTTGTGGTCCATTCAAATTATATATATTTTGTGAGTAGAAAAAATAAAGGTGTTTGCTAAAGTCTTGAATGAATCTTCTATAGTAGCTTGCATTTCCTATAAAACTCCTAACATCTATTTGTTTTTGTGGAAAGGGAAGTGTAGAGATTATCTCAATTTTATTTGGATCCACTTGAATCTCTTCACTTGATGCAAAATGTCCTAGCACAATCGCTTGGGTCATCATCATGAAAAATTTCTCATAAATTAGGGATAGATTGTGTTCTTGAAACCTCTTTAAAACTTTCTCTATATTATTGAGTACTTCATCATATGTTTCTCCATAGGTTGTGAAATCATCCATGTATATTTCCATGGAGTCATGTGCAAAATCTGAGAAAATGCTTAGCACTGTCCTTTGGAAAATGGCTGGAGCATTACATAGTCCAAAGGGAAGAACAAAATAGGCATATGTGCCCCAAGGGCATGTAAAGGTGGTTTTATCCTAGTCCTCTAGAGCTATTCTAATATGATTGTATCCATTGAATCCATCTAGAAAGGAGAAGTAATTTTTACGTGCTAGGGAGTCAAGCACTTGATCAATGAAAGTTAGTGGAAAGTGGTATTTTCTAGTGGCTATGTTTAATTATCTATTGTCCACACATACTCTCCATTTCCCTCCTTTCTTGGGGACAATAAATGGAGGTGAGACCCATTGACTATCAAAAATAGGGTAAATGAAACCTACATCAAGTAATTTTTATAATTTATTTTTGACTATATTTCTTAGTGCAGGGTTCATTCTCCTCTAGGGTTGTCTAATTGGTTTGAAACCATCATTTATATGGTTCTTATGCATGCACAGGTCTGGATCAATCCCCTTCATGTCATGGTAGTCCCACACAAATTTTTCTAAGTGTTACTACAACATAGTGGTTAGAGAAGTTTTTTGCTCAGTAGTTAATCCACTGCTAACATTTAGCATTCTACATGGCATGATTTCTAAAGTCTTGGATGTTGAATTGTACGGATGAAAGGTCAAGTGCAACAATATTTGGGACACATTGTTGTGGCAATAAAGAATGGAAAAGATAATATATTAATTTTTATGAATTGATAGGTATAATATTTTGTATAGGATCCTTTAGACATGATAGACAGTCCTATTTCTATGGGTTCGTACCATAGTTATTCCATATAATGTATGTAATTAAATCATCCTCATCTTGGTTTCTCAACAAAGGAATATGTTCAATGGTCATGAGAGTCTACAGGGAATACCGGTCTTCTTTATCTAGGGTAGGCCAAATGGTCTGCTCTAAATTTGCACGAGGTTGGGTTGGTTGATAAAGGACCAATTTCTTGGTCACAGTTCCATTTGAGATAATCATGCTTCCATACCTACAACCTATAAATGCATTAGTTGGTTCTAACCATGGTCTTCCTAGAATAAGGGGATAATCTGCAAGGTTAACCTTTGGCTGTAGTACTATAAAATCTACAAGGTACTCCCACAAATCCAAAGCTATGATCAAGTCCTCAATGATGCCTTCAAGTTTCATTGTTGATCTATCTACCAACTATAGAATAGTTGGTGTAGGTCTAAGGTTTACTAATTGCAATAGTTGCATTATTTCCTTAGTCATCACATTAATAACTACCCCCAAGTCAATCAAGGTGTTTTTGATGAGGGCACCATTTATCTTAACATCCGCAACTAGACTCCCAAGGTCTGTATATTTAGGGATAGTGATGTTCCCTAGCATAATGTCAGCAAGATTCCCTAAGACATGTACAATATGAGAGTCTTTTCTCTTTTTACCTGGCCTTTTAAGACAAAGGTCTCTCACTATTTTTGTGTAAATGTGAAATTCCTTGATGGCTTGAATGAGAGGTATATTTATACACACATCTTGATTTTTTCCTAATAGGTTAGTTTCAGCTTGGTTCTGATGTTTTTGAATAGCTAATCGCTTAGGGAATGGAGGTTGTGGGCTTGAAGTGGTCTAGTTCACCTGATTTAACTCAAGCTCCATAGGTGGATTGTCTAGGGATTTTTTTGAGGGTTCCTCATCTACCAACTTAGTGATTTGAGGGGATGAAGGCCCAACCAATGTTTTCCTTGACCTGAGGTGGACATCAATCACCTCTACAACATAAGTAGGGTATTGAATAGCCTCGTTAGTGTAGGCCTATTGAACATGCTTGTTATTTGGGTTAGGTTCATGTTGCGCTGTAAATTGAGGTGCTCTTGGTGGCTGAGATGATGGATTTTTTGGATTGGGCATGATGGCTTGTTGTTGTGGTTGTAAAGGCTACTATACTACTAGTAATTTATGTTTTGGTTTTTCCATTGCTATCCCTTTTTCCATTGAGGTTTCCATTGATTTTTTTGTGGAAATTGGGATCTATAGTTAGATCCTTGAAAATCTTATTGTGGTCACATGGCTTATTGTTGCTAATTCTAGACTGGTTGGGGATTTTTCCATTGGTTTTGTGTATTTTCCTAAGGACGGAAGTTCCAACTAGAGAAGTTGTCATTGCTAACTAGAAATGTTGTATTGAAATTCAAAGGATCTTGAGACATACCTTATCTTGGTTTCCATGGCATCCTTTGTGAAATGTAGAACAATTTTCCATCTTCACCCTCTAGTGCTTGAAAGTTTTTTTCCTTGGTCTATCATCTGTAATGCTTGCTACTCTTTTGCACTTACAATTAGCTTTCCTCTATTTTTTGTTAGGGTAGTATTTAGTAAGGATTTCCTTTGCCTCTTCTTGATTTTTATTCACATGTAGAGTGTCCAATTGGGTAGCCAAATGACTTATGTTATCTTCTTTCATTTTGTATAGCAAGTTACTCAATTCCACTCTAGAGACTCCATTATATTTCTTGCTAATGGAAGATATTATTTCCCCCTTCTCCTCTTAGTAAAATTTCTTGAATAGTTTCTACCAACTTTGCAGATTTATTCAAAAGGTAATTGTAATACATTTCTTGGCCCAAAAATTTTAAGGGAATCCATACAATAATCATTGAATTTTTTTAAGAACACCAACTTTAGGGTTTCTTCTTAAAATCTATTTTGTGGATTCTTATTCAAGTAGAACTGGAACCTTTCTACATAGTCCTCCAATGGTTCATCTTCTTTTTGAGATATTCTGAAAATTATCGTCTCTTCTTCTATAAAATCCTCCACAATAGTCTTGGTTTTTCTCTAGGAGCTTTGTTTTCATAGTGTCCCAATTTGGAACAACATCTCTTCCCAAACCCATAAACCATCTTAAGGCAACATCGTTCAAGGTTGTTGGAAATAGTTTGAGTCTATGTGCATCTGTTGTGTAGTCAAAAATTCTACATATGACACCAAAATCAAACAAGAAGGTGTCTAGATCCTTAGTAACCAATCCATATAAGACATGCAATGTTGAAGGAGGTATATTCTTCAAGACAATTTCTCTCTCCTGGTTGGCAGTGGGAAACCCAAAAGTTACATGTTTTGGTGGTTCATCCATCACTGCATCAACCATGGTTTGGAAGGTCTCCTTTGTATTTGCAATGGACATTGGTGAAAGGGATAGTTCTTATCTAGGGATACCCTCGCTTTGATCATTGTAATCACCAATATCCTCTCTAGCTTTGTGTTATGAGGGGAGAAATCTTCCCAAGGCTTCTCACCGCCTTCACATACAATAGTTGTGACTTTGTATACTAATGGCTCCTAAACAATGTTAGTGAAATGTTCTAGTATTGATGGAGTAAAACCTAATTTTTCTAATGCTATAAACAAAATACTAAACTATGCAAACTTGAAATACATAGATGAATATTTGAAAGTAGCACCATCCTTTACAATGGCGTCAAAAATGTAGAGGCCCACTAATGCTCAATAAACTTGGTGTGAAACACACAATTCAGAGGGGGTCCTACTAAACAGTCCACTAAAACCTTGAATACCTTCATTTAATTATCAACCAAGGCTAACACAAAATTTGAATGATGTTGGCACTATATGTGCATTCAAAGACTCTTCACTGCCTATATCATCCTAGAATAGGTGTTTACACACATTGGAAATCATAAATTGCATAACATTGAAAAGAAGTAATGTTGAATTTATTGCTACTGGCACTTACAACTAAGGATTGTGACTAGTTCACTGTCAAGAAATGAATTATGTAGATAGCCAATACTATTAACTTGACTAATTTGACTCACTCTAGAGGAAAATCAATGAAAATAATTAAGGCATGAATACAAGACAAGATCTTACTCACATTCACTACATAAAGAATCTGATTAAGAAAAACATAATCATTAAATAACTACTATAATAGAAATAAATGTATAGAAAGAAAAGTGGAGAACAATTACCTTGAGTGGACCCTACTCAAGTGATAGACTCCATGGGATAAACTCAAATCTAGCTCAATTTAATTCAACATAATAGTAACTAAAAAGATCTTTGTTCTATAACTCAAGATATCACAATCCAATAAGATTCTTCTAGAATATCTTATTCATAAGAACATGATTGAAAAACAAAAACTATTTGTGTGAAAACATAAACTAACTGAACATCTATCTGATATATTTTCTATTTCAACCCACTAACTAACTCGACCACCGAACCATTCATATAGGTGTGTAATGTCAAAAAATGTACTCCTTTACATTTTCACTCTATGTTTGGGTCCTTTAGTTTATCTGGACTTAATTAAGCCTCTAATTGGCCCAATTATACATTTAAAAGCCTAATTAATCCCTTTTTCTGAAAGGGAAACTTGTATTAAACAATTGCAAGCATTAATTAATTTACCTTGAAATTGGTGTGTCCTAGGTTTGGGGCCTAGGACCCATTCGCCCAAGGATGAATGGATTTCCCTTAAGTTTAGGACCCACATTTTTAATATGTTTTTGGTGGAATTTTTATGATTCAAATTGAATTTGTAATTATCGGCCTTTGATGTTTAATTTCCGGGAAATTAGAAAATTACCTATAAATACAAGGTCTTTTAATAAATTCAAATCCTAGAACAAGCAAGAGAGAAAAAAATATAGAAAATATTATTTTCAAAGGTGTTCAAGAGCAGATTCATCATTCATTTGTTTTAGCATTCAAGATCTCAAGCATCATGTCAAATTTATCTTCATACACGCATGTTTTTGGAGCTAACATTGTGATATAAGTTTCATGCATTCAAGTCAAGATTCAAGCTACCAAATCAAGCATCCAATCAAGCCATTCATGCAAGATCAAAACCTTGAAGAGGTGTTAGATTTTAGTCCTTCAAGGATCTCCATTAGAGGGTTTGGTGAGTTGCAACATAGCATTGTTCATTCATCATCCCTTCCATTCATGTTTCATTCCATTTCAAGGTTTAATTACAAAAATGGGGTTGAAACAAGGGAAACCCCCATTCACGAAAAATAAACATATTTTTCCTCTTGTGTATGTGCATATTTGCAAGTGAAAAAGGATTGGAGATTGATCAAAAGTGCAATTTTGCAAAGTTGTCAAAGTTTTCAAGCCACGAAAAACTCACTTGTAGAATTTATTTTCGAATTTTTGACTATGAAATCTGGAGGAATCGGGAGTACAAACAAGCGCAGAGAACTATGGAAACAAATTTTAGATCCCTGTAGCAAGACCCATTTTCCCTAGGGTGAATCTGTCTCAAGAGGACACTCAACATGATATTTTGGTGATAGGTGCATAAATTCATACTCATCTAAGATTTGGTGGAACTTTGTTGATTGTAATAGATTAAGTTTTTAAATTGACGAGTCATGTTTTACATTGCATAATTTAATTCATTTGGTATTTTTTATTTATCTCTCAAAAGTGCATTTCAAGCTGATTTACCCCATTCTCAATAATAAGGAAAACAACAAGATCTCCATTAAAGTTGATTCACCTAAGGATTGAAAGTCAATATTCTCCTAGGGGATCACTTTTTTCTAATGAAATATGAAAGATAGGTTCATTTATAGCACCCCTCCGTTTTGCTCTTATGTTCAGACAATGTGTTTCTTTGATATGCTTATATTTTCTGACGATACCTTTATTTTGATAGACCATGATACTTTGTTATTATTTGATCGCTAACTTTGGAGTGATGTTTTTTTTTATATTATGATGTGATGGTACATTATTCTGATGTTTATTATTATGACATGATTTTGATTAGCATGGTTGTTTATTTGAGTTAATATTGTTGTATGCTTATGTGTAGTTTATTGATGTTTTAGATTCATCAATTTGATATGACATTGTATTGGTGAAGGGAACGAGATTGTATCACTCACTTGTGAGCACCCTGTGATTCCACGATTATCTCTTCACGGTGTGAATGCTTATGATAAATATATGCATGTTTGATATATATTTTGATTGCAGGTTTGCAGGTATAGGACATTGAATACACCTGGATTCACAGGTTTGAGCGTGTTTGTTTCCTAATGGTATTATTGATTGGGAGATAGTAACTAGGTTTGCCTTGCCAAGCCACAACCCTAGTCATATTGTGTCGTCAGTTTTAGTTGGTCATGTGTTGTTATCATGTTGTCCATTTTTGCCTTGATGTTATTTATGTTGCAAAGTATGTTAAGGGAAATAAATGCTTTAAATGTTTTAGGTGATTATTTAATTAATCTGGATTATAGTGTTCAAAGCTTTGTTTTTAATTTAATTTATTTAGTAAAATGATTTAATCTTATGATTAAATTTATTTTATTAAGTAATTAAATTAGTTGGATTAAATTTAAATTAGAAAGTATTATGTGATTTTGATTTATTAAAATGCATTAATATCTATAAAATATCTAGAGGGATTAGTGTTAATTGATTGTGAAGATATTTTTTTTTTGACATGTGTTGGGAAATTTTAATTATGGTTGTTGGGAATATTCTCACGAAGAGAATAATTGCTGAAACATAGAGAGGCAAGAAGTTACTTCATGAAAGGGAGGAGAAGATATTTTTGGGAAAAGATTGTTAAAAAATAAGTTTGGTTGTTGAATCTGGTTGGTGAAAATTTGGGGAAGGATAATCTCGGGAAAAATACTTTGGCTCTAGATTTGTGTTTTTTTTTGGAAGAAGCTTTGTTTTTTTGGAGGAAGCTTTGTTTTGTGGAAGAAGATCTACATCAATCTTCATCTCCTCAAATGTCTGGAATTCAGGTTCCTTTATTATTTTATTTAATTTCATTTTGGAAAGGCTACTAGATTAATTTGTTGTTCTAGAAAGATTGCATGTACAAGATTAGAAGCTTTTGAGTTTTTTGTAAAATTGTAAGAAGTCGTGTCTAGAACTTACTGTGAAAGCTTATGTATAAATTCTTAAGTTTTTATTTGTTTGAAATTATAAATTGTTGGGAAAGCTTTGGAAATTCCTATAGGGATTGTTTTTAAACAATGAAGAACCCAGAAGAAAAACAATAGGAAACTGGAAAACCTTTGTTGGGAAGGAATTAAAATTCTCTGTAGAATTTTTGGTAGAAAACCTCTTAGAAATTTATTGTTCTCCTTCCTATTTAGATATGTTTATTTGGAGAAATCTCAAAACCCTTATGTAGAAATTGTGAAATCCTTTTGTAGAAAATCTTTGTAAATTGTCTTTTCTCGTGAATTCATGAGAATTTCCTGTAGATAGCTAATTTTGAAAATTATTTGCCTAGCTAGAGCAATCGATCGAATAAAATTTATATATATGTTCTAATACACACACACACACACACACATATATATATTTTCTTATATTGTTATGGAGTCTCTGTAGATTTCTTTTTCAAATCACTGTAGAAGTTTTTTTTATAATTTAAAAGAGAAAACGTACGGAAAATTGAGTATAAATTCACAAGAAGTTGAAATAAAAGTTTTAAGTTTAATATCCAAATATTTTGGGTAGACTGGGGCTCTCCCTACAACCGCCTCCATGGGAGGTGTCGGGGGAGGCAACACCCAACACTACCCCCTCCACAACCGTCCCATGATATATGGGGGTTCGGTTGTGTGGAGACACAATCACCCCCCCAATATTTTGTATGTGAACCTTCAATATAAATTTCATCTGTCGTATGATTCTTATTTTGATGTTATTTATTTATTTATATATATAAAAATTATAACATATATATTTAGATATACATAGTATATATGTATATAAGTATATATTGGTATATATATTTATATATATATATATATGTATATATTTATATAAATACATATTGTATATTTGTTTGAAATTGTAATTTTATTTTATGATATTTAAATGATATATTAATATATGTATAAATATATAATATATATAATATATATATTTAAATGGTTTTTTTAAATAGGTGCATGCATTTTATGCACAGTTAGAATATTTTAATGGAATAATCTATTAGAAGAAATTGATATTTTTATTTAAAAGTAATTGAGGAATTGAAATAACAAATAGATTAAATTTCCTTCTTTGTCTGTGAAATAGATTTTATTAAATTAGTTTATTTGGGCAATATATTACTGTATTTCACTAAAGGGAAATTGGATTCAAGAAATCCGAAAGGTAGATTTATTTCTTGCTTAAATTGCCCTTTTGAATGTGATTTCTTTTGTTCATGCTTTTGGGGGAAATTGGCTAAAAGTGTTAGTTGTTATTTTGTAAGTCTTCCAGATGAGGTATTTTAATATTTGGGGTTGTATTTTATTGTCAGACCTTTGATTTCCCTTGGGTAGTGTGTTTGGTTATATTCATTTGATCACCCAGTTACCATGATCGGGGATGTATTGCTTCCTATGTTTTGGAGTGAGGTTTATTGTCTGGTTTTGTGCACTGTGTTACCCTTGGGTGTTGAATTTGTTCCATGCGTTTTCTATAGGAGAGTGGATTTCGTTAGGGGCTAGAGCCCTAAAGAGGTAAACTAGGTAACCTATTGAAAGTAGTTAATCAAGTGAAAACAATAATTTAAAGTAATTAGGGGTTTTGGGTAGCATCTCATATTAATTCAGATAAGCTAGCCTCACTCATGGACTCAAGTGATCGTTTGGGCTTGGGATGAGTGGGAAAGCCTAGAATGGTGAAGGTCATCTGCCTTGTCTCTTCGAAAGGTAAGTTGATCTTGCATGAGTGAGAATGGGGGTCAGGGATTGGTTGAGGTTGCCAGGGTTTAACCAGAGATGGGGTCGGTAACCTATGAAGATCCACATTAGGTAACCCATGTCGAGCTTGTGTGATGACACTCCTTCTATGACAACGGTCTATGTGTATGGTTCAGTTGGCATACTTGATTATTTTACTTTGGAAGCAATGTAACCATTATGCTAGTGTGGTACTTGTATTTGTTTAGTTCAGTCATGTGATAGCCTGTGTCCAGAGGTTGCTAGTACTATCTAGGAATCCTTGTTACTATCTCCTAGCATGGGGGTGGGCCTTCAAGTACCACTTGGTTGGGTGGAACATGCACCTTACTTTGTTAGGTTCCCTTCTAATGTTCGTGATGGCGAGATCTTCTAGTTGGAGAGCTCGTGCATACCAATTGTTAAGATTCATTCTTATGATTAATTATTTCAGTTGAGCACTTTTTATTTGTATCACTCCTCAATTGTATTCGAGGAGAATTCTTGTAACTGTAACCTTATTGAAAGATCTTGCTCATTCTGGGAATGAGTTTTTTAAACATTATTTAGAATGAACGTAATCTATGGATCTTTTAAGTACCTTTATCTTGTGTGATGTATTTAATGCTTTGAATGTATGTTCTTAATTCATGAGTAATAATTTATATGATATGAATGAGTTACTATGTTATGTTATGGGATTCAGTCGTAATATTAGTCACGTACCTTAGAGGATGTATGTGTTAGTGTAGTACACTATTCTTGTTATTAATTGCACTTTTAAGAAAAGAATTGTTTCTCTTTTGTAGTAGTTGCATCTTCCTCTAAGGTTACGTGGCGGGTTGTTACATTATTGCACCCCATTTCCCACATTCCATTTTGGTAAACCTATTTTTCTATGTTTCATTTTGGTGAACTTGACATTGTATATCTAAATTTTTGAAATTGGAGTTCATTTAAACCCTAGATCTATGATTTGCATTAGTTTTCATTTCATCTAGGTTTGTCAAAATTGCATTAGTTTACATTTGATATAGGGTTTTAAATTTGTATTATGCATTATTCAAAATCTAAAAAAAAAAACATACATATTACATTGGTTTTGCATATTAGTGTAATTTTAGTCATTTACATTAGAAAATTTAATCAAAATTGCATTAAAAAATGATCATCTTTGTAACCTTTTTGATCTTTATTTCACTTGCATTTAGACACGTAAATTTGGGAAAATTTGTCACAAAAACCACAATTTGCAACCTCAAACAAAGAAAACAATCAATAACTCAAAATTTGCTTTTCTTTTTTTAATTTTTAAAAACTATGTACAAGGACCCGCTCTTCCTTGGACAAATGACTCCTTGAGGGAACATTAGAACCAAATTTTCTAAGCATTTTTGCGGTCCTCCACATTTCCTAGATCCGCTAGTAAACCACTATTTCAGTCTGCCAATTTTCAAGAATTATTGTTTTATGCATTAGGTCTAATTATCCATTTAGTGTAGCCATTTTAAATAATTACAAAATTATTTCATAGGATAATTGTTTACATATCTGAAGCATTTCATAAGTTGGATAGATTACTTTTCATGTTAGCATGTTTCCTTTTCAAAGATGTGGTTTTGACATGGTTAGAATGGATTGCATACGTACAACATCCCTTTTGTCATGCCCATAATTTTGCACCAAAAAACCCAACTAATTTTACATTGTTCGTCAAGACATGCGCATAACAACTAAACTCTATGCATGAACAATGTTGGATGAGCAACCTCGTTGCCATCAAAAATAACCGAGAGTGAGGTGTGGGGGAAAACTCTTTCAATTGAAATAATATAAATAATGTAATCAACCATGACATGACTACAAAATAGATCGTCATAGATATTTAACTATTTAGATCCCTATTTGTTTATTTAGGCTGAAAAGATTACATTTAATTTTTTTCTATTTTATATATGCTTTTTAATTTTCATAACAAAGATTAAGTAATATTTATATAATTTTCCACATTCAATGATAATATTTAAAAATAATAATATAAATACAATGATATGCAAATTTAAATACAATTATGAATAGATTATATATATATATATATCCCCTCTTCTTTTAAATATAACCATTAAAATACCTTTATATATATTTAAACATTATTTATTATATGTATATATATATTTAAATTCTCTATTTTATGTTCTTAATTCATGACTTACTTATTCTTTTAGCTTACTTTCTTAAAATTCTCATGCTTCTTTCTTTTCCAAAAAAGTTTATTTGTTTCTTTTTTTTTTTTTTTTTACATGCAAGCTTTTAAATTGTAAGTTACTAATTTCGAAACCATTAATTGATAAGAGAAAATGAGGGAAGGCCATTTTATTTTCTTTACTTTAAAATAATAAAAGATTAGTTATTATTTACTCTACGGTATATTCAGACTAGCTTATTATTTACTCTACCCTAATATTCAAATTAATTTATTATTTACTTTACCGTAATATTCAGATTAGCTTACTATTTACTCTACCGTAATATTCAGACTAGCTTATTATTTACTCTACCCTAATATTCAAATTAATTTATCATTTACTTTACTGTAATATTCAGATTAGCTTACTATTTACTCTACCGTAATATTCTCCAAGGAAACGGTGATGTAAAATCGAGGTAGTGGTTCCATCAATTAAAAAATAAAAACTTCTATATTTTATTTTATCTTTCTGAACAATTACCAAAACTAATATATGGTTTTATGTAAACTATGACTCGACAGTAATAATTTATTTAAAATAAACATAGAGAATGATATTACCATGAATTACTGTATGTGACTAACAGTGGAACCTCAAGCACTTTTGATTGGAGATTAAAGCATCTAATTCATGGTAAAATTAATAACGTTTCAAGTCAATATATATATTTTTTACAGTGATTAACTCCATTTGAAGATAATTTCAAATTCGTCCCAAATCTGAATTCATCCTTCTAAATAAAAGCAAAATGAAATAATCAAAATCTATATTTTTCCTTTCATAATATTTCTCGTGATTTTTTTGTTCTTTTCTTTTTCAGAGTGACATACAGGAAAAGCTTTCATGGGATATATTTTATTTGCAGATTAAAACTATCACAGGGTTTTCAAAGAATGCTGAGAGGACAACGCCCCAATCTCAGGCATGATGGGGTTTTTTTTTTTTTTGCATGGTTTAATGGCATATTGATGTTTCCAAGCGTCTATCAATGGACTGTTAGTTAAATGCTTCACACAGAAGCACTGGCTTCTACAACAAATATATTTTTATATTGAATGAACGCTATTATCCACCACCAAATGTTAATTTTAATTTTAATTTTTTTTGGTATTATGATTAATAAAATCTCATTTCTTTTTATTATTTCCTTCATCTCTTTTCTTTTGGCTCGCATTGGCATAGGATAACGAGCATATTTATTCACTGTAACGTATTACTGACAGAGGCATTTCATCCCTTACGGATACAATCAAGCTATTATTTAATACCACTATAATGCTCGATGACTCCAGTACTAACTGCAATATGAGTAAATTTACACAACTCCTATTTTATTTTATTACCATTGTTATATTTTATTCCCAAGCTAATACCATCATGCAACCAGGCTAGTGAAGTGTACCTACACAATTACCAAGGCTCTAGCTATGAAATCTACATAGGCATATATATTACTGAGGATAGTTGATTGATTAAATAAACTTTGGCAAGAATTACATACGAGTCGAAAGCTGCCCAGACCATGCTTTATCATGACATAGAAAAGTCATCTACACCAAACGTATTAATGAGATGATGACAAACATTTACTCAAGCAGACGGAGGAGGTTGCAGTCAAACAGGCAAATTTCATCACCATCATCTACTAGATCTCGGAAAACTACAAGTGAATGCTTATCCTAGTTTATTTTATTGCTATTATTATTATTCTGATTGTCTAAATCCGCTTCCATTAAATGTTATTCAAAAAGGTATACTTCCCAGCAGATCGCAATCTTCAGAGTGACATTGTAGCGTGTGCAACACTCATCACTGCCAGTCAAGAGTTGACAGCCGGGTTATGGCAAGGATTCATCTACCAAATCTACTGCCCATGTCATGATCTACTTCGGTGGTAAATTCCAAGTCTTAAACAGGAATGGGGTGTCAATCCCTATCAAGATACGTAAATGGAGCAATGAATTCATATTCATTATGCACTGATGAATTAACACCACTCACATGTTAATAATTGGCAGGGCTCCACAGCTAACCCGGACTATGGTGAAGACTAAAATATAAGTCACCTGTCCTATCACATTTCGAAGGAGGCTAGGGGGCGACCGTGCCAAACAATTTAGTTCTCACATTAGTAATTTGCACAAATGAAAGCTTAATGCCAATGGGATTTATTGTAGCGTATTCTGGAGCGTTGATTTACACTGACACTCGAAGGACAGTCAACCACTAAAGTGGAAATTAATCAATGCCTTTTTCAAGAGTAGGGTTGAATACCTGAGATCCAATAGGATTAGGCTTATCATCATTATTATGGCCGGAAGATATGCTATGATCCATTGCAAACTGAAATTCTTTGAGAGACGGAGAATGAACTGGTGACCTTCATTTTGCTCTGCCACTCTGTTTGTGGCATCGTACTCACGTCACCAACCTGGTCAATCATCTCATCCAGATGAGAGGGCCAAGCGAGACCCTATAACCTCGCCCAAAATTTGATCCTGGTTCCCCTGTATTTTATGAGACTTGTTTCCTTTTGAGCAGATAGCGTTGGGAAGTAATATGAGCGGCTCGATGCACTAGGACAATCCGGTGGGGTAAGTGGGTGGTTGCACTGCTGCCCAACTTACAGTAGACTCATCCCCATCACTATTGATTATGCTAGATACTCTTTGCTAAGTTGTGCTCACTTTTTCACAGAGGGTGTGGCATTGCGCGTAAACTGTTTTCTCTTATATATACATTTTATTTTACTCCTTTTTATATCTATAAATCTTGATCTTTGGTTTATTTCTTTCGTTTTGAAATATTGAAAAATTTGTGTATCATTGATTTGCCCTCAAATGTTTACGTATAGAAACACGATTCATTTATTTTGTAGCTTCAGAACTCTTACTCTCCTTGTTGTTCTACAAAGGTATAAGAAGATGCAAATAATTTTTCAGAAATAAATGGGCAATCAAGGAAGACACCCATAAATGGGTAATTCTAAAATCTTAAATATAGAATTTAATACAATGGACATACTTTTCTTCATTATGGTTTGCACCTCTAACATGATCTGCTCATTTAAACTTTGAACATAATACATTATTCGGTGCCATTACAGAGTATATTTAAATACTTATTTCAAGTGCATTTTATTAAATGATGGCTGCCCAAAATCCTAATCCTTAGGAGGCTCCCTATTACCTCAAGAGCTAGAAGGAATACTACTCCCAGACTATCCTCAAGGGGAATTATTAATAATACAAATCTGCTTGCAGTCAAAATGATCAATGCAATTCCATCCTTCTTCTAATGTTATTTGATTCATTTTATTACAACCACATTCTTAATAATATGGGAAAATAAAAGGCACATGCATTTGATTTACTTCACCGTAATTTATTTACAAAGTAAAATTCCTTCAAGGGGACAATGGGTACAATGTTTCTTTTCTAAAAACACCACTACAAATAAAATGAATGTCAAAACAATTTTCTATTATCCATTCTCTTTCATGCTACAATAGCATATCAACTTTCCATATTACAAACAAACTTCAAGAACTACAATGAATGACACATGATTGAACAAGGCTTGCTCTCCACCCTACCATAATGGCGTCTTGGAGCCTCGTGGGCTCTAGCCATACCCCCGAGCAAGAAATTATTTTTGCTCCAAAATGATGAATGGAGCCTCTTCCATTTTTTTATCTTATTTTCAAATGGGTAAAATGACATAACATGCATTTCATGCATCTTGGTTTTCTACTTTCTATGTTCTACCATAACCTTGCAATATATCACATTTTTACAACAAATATCAAAAGGGAATGAAAGTAGGAAGGAAACTTATCTCTTATCTTTAGGTGGGGATACTAAACTCCTTATCCTTCTTTCCTCTCCAAGCCACCTTGATCACCATCTCTACTCCGGTTCTCCAAGAGGAGAAGTGGGTAACACCCTACTCCTTCCTCTCCAAAATATATAGGAGTTTCAACTTGCAAAATTTGGGCGGGAAGGTGTGGAGTGCACCTACTTCCATCAATGAGTCTTTTCCTTATTAAATAGGAACATGCACTTGCACAACCCTTCCATCCTTCCATCCCATCTTTTACTCAAAACTCGTCACTTTCCATTATGAGGACTTTTCAAGGGTCAAATCATGTCCTTGGGGCATTATTATATGCCCATTTGACCCCTACTATTATGGTATAGACCCTAGGGGATTTATTTTTGCATCCCAACCAAGGAAATTAACCAACAACCCTCTTTAAAGACCCATTTAGGGACCCATCCGAAATTCAAACTTGGATAATGATTTCTAACCTTAACCCCAACTTACATAGATCACATGACATAAATAAATACCCTCACAACCCCAAAAATAAATTATCCTTTTTTGTATTGGTACCAACCCCAAAAATAAATTATCCCTTCTTGTATTGGTACCCTGACTTCCCTGCACATTACCAATGCAATCGTTAGAAACAATCATACATCACATTTGTTTATTAGTTAAATATCCCAAGATTTGACCTTACCACAATTCAATTTAACATTTCAATTGTATTTCCTGATATACATACATGCCTAACACACTCATGGAAATGACAATGAAACCAAAACGTCAAAATGAAATACATGAATATTACCACATAACCACACTATTTATTTCTCACATCACATACCACCATCTATTCAAGGATACATATAACAAACTAGGGTTGTATCAATCAAACACGAAGTGGGGTCTTACACCTTCTTATGAGTACAATTTAGGGCAAATAAATGAGGTCATTAAGAAACATGTTAGCCATCTTCCCACTATCTTTCCTAGTTATGATAATATGTTAGTGCAAGAGAACCAAACCATTAACATATTCCTTAATATCACCTTACCTATCCTTCACTCAAACATTACTATCTCTCCCATTTGTGAGGATGTTTTGATGCAAGAGGATACAAGCATGGATAATCATGAAAACCATAATTGTTCTTCTCACAATACATATCTTATTGGTGACGAAGGTATCTTGGTGAAATAAGATACAATCATTGACAATCATGAAATTTTTGTTTGTTGATGTAATTAAATATTTAATTACATTTTATTAGGTTTATTTAGGTCCTAATTAGGTTTTTGTCTTTAGGGTTTTGCATATTGCTTTATAAAATCAAGGCATCTGATGTAATTCATTATTCTCAATAATATTATTTGCACATCTTTTGCAAAATTGCTCTTGCATCTTTGTTTTTTCTCTTTGTAGAAGGCTAATCCAGGTTTTGCAAGTGATCTTGGTTTTATGGAGTTTATTGGAAACACTAACATGGTATCCAAGCTCTAATCAACAAGCCCCTTCTCAAATCTAGGATAATTTCAATCAAAGACTTTTTTTTTGGATCCCCAAGGGATCAACCTTGAGAATTTTTTGGTGCATTTTGGATAAAAAATGGCCAATATCTTTTTCTTCGTGTATGTTTTAGAAAAAATATTTATAGGTTTTGTTTAAAATCACAAAATACCATCTAGGTATCTACTAGATTTTTTATATAGTGAGGAGAACTTGTAGAAATGGTTGTCAAAATCATGACTATTTTCCTTACAGGTGAAGTTTTTGATTTTTACCAAATCGCATGTTCTGCTTTTTAGATTCAAAAACGCGTTTTGGGTTTTGTTAGCAACACCAAAATAATATCTAGGTATATTCCATTATTTTTTGCATGTAACAATTAAATTTTTCATAAATCAAATCAAAAGGGTTGTTTCTTCATTGTTGACTGGAAAAAAATACCTTTTTTTCAAAAATTCGTAACTTGAGCATACGTTGTCCATTTTTCAAAAATATCATATCGTCGAAAAGTTGATTTTGTCCTCTACGCAAATTTGAGGTCATCTTTTTTCATGAGGCAAATGTGAAAATTAATATTTGCATTCAATATTTCCTTTTTGCATGCTTTATGTTTTGATTTTCTCTTTGATTTTTGCATATTTTGCATGTTCTCCTTTTACAATCTTGGGGTATTATAATAAATGAACTTCAATAAAGTTCCATCAGGGAGGCTTCTTGCATAATAATTTAATTAGAGTGTATTCGCATGGCATGCACTTTTATCCCATCTTCATATTAATGATAACTCACATGAGTTGTATCTAGATTTTGTAGTTTCTTTTGGCCACAATCTTGCTCATAACTTGACACATTTTGGTTCAGATTAGTTCATGTATCAGATTGAGAGCCTATGTTTAATGATCTTGAATCACATCAGATTCTCATTGGGTAACATCTTGGTTTGAGGTCCATTCATTTTATGGTTAATGTTACTGAATCTTCATGGTACTTTCTCCTATGGATCATTTTAGTCACAGTTCAACATTGGCATCGAGATACACATAGCTTCTAGATTCTTTCATCATATCTTTCCCTCTTTGGGGGGAATTTATTATGTATCTATGTGATGGATGGTGTACTTGGAGGGTCTTATGGAGTCCTACACCTTTCATCACTTGGTTGCATTGTCTATTTATTTTTTATTGCATATGTACATGGGTACCTGACATAGTCTTGTAGCTAAGACCCATTCATGCTTTCATGGACCCATTATTGCATTATTTTCATGTTTCTTATTCTCCCTAAGTTGCACTTAAGGGGGGTGTTAGTGTAATTAAATATTTAATTACACTTTATTAAGTTTACTTATTTCTTCATTAGGTTTTACCTTTAGGGTTTTGCATATTGCTTTATAAAAGCAAGGCATCTAATGTAATTCATTATTCCCAATAATATTATTTGCACATATTTTGAAAATTTCTCTTGCGTCTTTGTTTTTTCTCCTTGTATAAGACTAATCCAGGTTTTACAGGTGATCTTGGTTTTATGGAGTTTATTGGAAACTAACATTATTTGTCCCTCTCCTTCTCCCGCTTGGGAATATATTTTGACACAGGAAGATGAGATCATTGACACATTTATTAACATCACTTTACCTAGTCTCAATACATCTTTCAACATCCCTCCCACTTGTGCGAATATTTTAGTGAAAGAGGATGTAATCGTGGACAATCATGACAATCACACTTGTTCTTCTCCTAATATATCTCCTATTTGTGGAGAGGATATTTTGGTGTTAAAAGATCCAACCATTGAGAGCCATGACAATCCTATTTTTTTATCTTCCCCTACCTCTCCTACTTGGGAAGACATTATTGGAAAAGGGGACGTAATCATAGACAACCATGATAATCATATTTTTTCTTCTCCAAATATCTCTCCTATTTTTGAAGAAGATATTGGTGTTGGAAGATCTGCTCATTGAGAGTCATGAGAATTGTTAGAATTGGCTATGGATGCCAAGATCTATGGACCAAATGGAAAGCACAAAGAAGAGAGAAAATAATATGACAAGAATAAATTGTATTCAATGTCAATGATATGATATCAAAATGTGTGTGTGTACAAATGTAGTAGAGATCCCTTGGTTATATAGCCAAGGTGAGTACATAGGAGTGCATAAGATTATGACAAGTGACATGAGACAACAATGAAAAGTTATCACTCCACCTAAAGTGGAAAGTGATAATGTGATAACCACCACAAATAGTGGATCACCCACAAAAGGTGGAAACCTAATCACATGATATGTCCATGAAAGGTGGAGGTGATAAAGTAATAAGAAGATAAGTCCACCAAAGGTGGAAATTCTCCAACAACTCCTATGTGGTCCCTAAGTAAACTTAACTATGGTGTAATTATGACCTAGGACAAGGTACAAAATATTTAATTACACCAACAAGAATCTTGTTTCTCCCTCTCCTAATACTTCTCCAAATTGGGAAGATATAGTTGAGCAAAGGGATGTGCTCATTAGTAAGCAAGAAAATCATAGTTGTTCTTCTCTAGATACCCTCCCTACTTGTGATGAATTTATCCTAGAAGATCCAACCATTGAATGTCATGAAAATCGTGTTTTCTCCTCTCCTAAAAACTCTCCTACTAGGGAAGATATCATGGTGCAAGAGGATGATATAATTGATAAATGTCTTTCACACAATAGTAATGTTGCTTCCTTAGATGAAGATAATGAAATTAAATTAGATCCCTCTTCACCAAAAGATCATCATAATAAAGATAAATATTTTGAGGTTATGAACATTAGATCTCCCTTGAGTCCTCTAATCATTAGACCTCCTAAAATTCCTTTAATTATTGGACCTCCTAAGCCTCAAATTATCCTCTATCCACTCTCAAAACAACCAAAAGTCCAAAAAAAACACGTGCTTATCCTAAGACCACCTCAACACAATATTTCACAACAACTGAATTATAATACCGTTGCTCACACATATAACACAAGGAATAATAGGCAACCAAAAACCATACCTACTTCATTACCATTACCTCAACCTATTTTTCTTAGTCCTCCTCATTTTCCTTTGCATAGCGGAAAGGATTATGATCTTTTGAAACAACTCAAAAACACTCTTGCAAAGATTTCCTTATGTGATCTTATTCAAGCTTCACCTAACTACCATAGAATGCTTCAAAATTCCTTACAACAAGTTGTTATCCCTCCTAGTGCACAACCAAATGATGTAGAAGCCCTAATTCAAGGTATGAACTTGGTTAACTTAGACATTACATTCCATAAAGATGAGTTACCTCCATTAGAAATGCAAAAACAAAATGAAGCTTTCATGGTAATGGTTGTCATTAATAAGTGTGGAATAAAAATAACTCTCAATGACAATGGTTTATCTCTTAACGTGTGTAGTGTGAAACTTTTAGATACGATTGGAGTGGACAAGACTATGATTGAACCTAATTCTTTATCTATTTATGGATTTTATAATGTGGGAAAACAACCATTTGGTGTGATAATATTGCCTATTATAGTTGGAAAGGTCACATTGCAAACTCCTATTCATGTCATGCCTGATAATATTCTCTTGGGTAGACCTTGGATTCATTAAATTAATGAGGTACCTTCAACTCTTCATCATTTAATGAAATATGTCTATAACAACAAGGTTTATACAATCAAGGTTGACCCTAACCTAAAATGTTGTTTGCACATTGAGAAATAAAAGTAAACTCCTTTGAAAATATTGATAACAACTTCAAAAGTAGAGACCATGCAAGAGGAACAAAAAAAGAACAATATTTAAAAAGTCACAAAGCTATTGGATGATGCTTGGGGTTCGTTGGATTTCACACCTACATTCATGGAAGAATAAAAGATTACACAAAAAACAAGGAAAGAGAAAGAAAAAAAGATAATATCAACACAAGTTGAGTCATCAAAAGCATGTGAGTCCACAAATTTTAGCAAAGAAGAGGAAAAAACATGTTATGCATCCATATATGAAGAGTGTGATCATGAGAAACCACAAAATCTGAAAGAAATGGAAAAAAATTATGGAAGAGGTTATGAGATTTTGAAACAACTTGGTTATAGTGGAAAAGAAAGTGGTGCTAGAGAACAAGGTATTCATATCCCTATAGAGCCTGAAATACAAGAAACAAAAAGTGGTCTTGGATATTCTCCTTCAAAGATTAAAACAAAAAAGCATCAAAAAATCCTTCACTCAATACATACACTATTACAAAAGATTCTTCTAAGATAACTTTGAATTTGGTGTGTCCTGAACTGATAGATACTACATGTGGGAATATCTCATTATATATGCATAAAGTTTATACTTTGTCTACTCATTATAATCAATAACATTAGTTGTTGCTCCTTGCCATGTGGTACTTGTAGTATCATAGCATATTCATGTAGTGTAGAAAAATGTAACCCTTTACATTTTCTCACTTTTTTGGCCCCTCCTAATTTCAAATGGACTAAATAATGCCTTAATTTAGTGTTGTTAAATGTGCCTTATTACATTTACACACTTATTTGGCCCTCTTAATTAAATGAGCATAATTATTCCTTAATTGGCCCTTTAATTCATTTTCCAAGCCTATTAATTATATTTTCCTAAGGGGAAACCCAACATGTATTAATGCCTAAACATAACACTTCACAATGAGCAATGTGTGTCCTAGGTTTATGGACTTGGGACCCATTCGCCCATGGGTGAATAGGTCCTCCCTAAACCTTAGGACCTAAATTTAAATTATTTGTTTGGCAATATTTTAGTGATTTAAAATCTATAATTCAATGTCATCTTGTGATATTTGAGTTTCAAGAAATTAAGGATACATACCTATAAATACAAGGTTATTTCACTAAGTTTCACCTAGCATTTTTATGAGAGAAAAAGTATAGAAAAATTTATGATCAAAGGCATTCAAGAGCAGATATATTAGAGTTTTATTGCAGCATTCAAGATCTATCCATCATGTCAAAGTCTCCTTGCATCATGCATATTTTTGGAGATAACATTGTGATGTAGGTTTCATGATCAAATCAAGCATTCAAAGTGTCATTTCAAGCATGATTCAAGTATCAAGATCCACATCCAATCCAACCATTTCATGCAAGTTGTACACTTCCTAAAATCTCCATTATCAAGGTTTCAATCAAGGGTTTGTTGAGTGGTACCATATCTTTGTTCATTCTTCATTCCCTCTTTCATGTTTCATTTCAATTCAAGGTTTGATTACCAAAATGGGGTTTGACCAAGGAAAACCCTTATTCACCAAAAACAAACATTTTTCTCTCTTGTATGTGTGATTGTAGATTTAGGTTGAAGAAATATTGAAAGTGAGATTTACAAAGTTGTCAAAGTTGCAAAAGTTATCAAAATTATTGTCTTCTCACATAAATTGAGATCCTAAAGTAATTTATAACATTCCTACTGTAAAACTTGGGTAAATTGAAAGATTCAGATCTGTATCAAAGGATTCTAAAAGCTACAAAGAAAAACCTTGACAATGAACCCATTCTCCCCTAGAAGAATGAGTCTCAGATCTGCTTCAAAAAAGCACTTTTGGTGACTGGTAAACATAAATTTTCCCTTCTCTAATCTATAATTTGATTTTTGGTTTTTTTAGTATTGAGCTTAATATTTTTGTTTCAAGTGTTAGATTGCATTTTAGTGTTGATTTTCTATTTTTAGTTTTTACCCCCAAAGTGTTGTTTGACCTTGACCCTCGTTCTTCAGTCACAAGGAAATCTAAAGATTCCCACTTTGGCTTGATTCACCTAAGGGTTGATAATAAATTCATTATGTGGATCTCATTTCCTAATTAAATAAAGAAAAATAGGTCTCTTATCATATCGTATTTTATTAACCACTCATTATCCTATTTTTCTTCATTTCATTTTGGTGAACCTAACATTTGAGCATCGTACCTTACTGATTTGGAGTCCATTTTCAGCCCTAGATTTAGGTTTTGCACTCATTTGCATTATATTGCATTGATTTGCATCTTATTTAGGGCGCTTAAATTACATTAATTTGCATATGATTTAGGGTTTTAGGTTTGCATTTTTGCATCCTTTAAAATCTAGAAAATTTAAAGAAATCAGCCATTTTGCACAGTTTTTACATAACAATGCATCACCATTCATTTACATTTGAAAATTGAATTAAAATTGCATTTCAAATTAGGTCTCCTAGTTTTCCATTTAGCACTATTTTGCATTTTCATTTAAACTTAATTTGACAAAAAAATGAAACTCCTGTCTCAGTCCACAATCTGAAAACCATAAGAATCAACTCAAAAATTTGTAAATTCATTTTTCTAAACCCTAAGCTAGGACCCATTTTCCCATGGGAAAATGAGTCGTTGATTAGGACTTTTTCTTGCATTTCTAGGCATTAAAATCTTTGTTTTTGCATTCTATTTTGTTATTTTCAGTTTATTGTTTCAATTTCTAGAATTTATGTTATCTCAAATTAATCATATTAAGCACAATTTTTCAAAATCAGTGCATTGTTTGAATTAAAAATTGCATCTAAAAGACATCTTTTTCATGTTTTTACGTAGCATAATCAAAAAATTATCTTTCTTAAAATCTAAAATCTCTTTGCATTTCAATTCATTCTTTCATAATGGACATGTGCATTGGTAATAGATGGATTTTTTTTATATCTCTAGTTGATGTCTCAAGTTGTGTTTTTGGTAATGATCCTAATGAAATATAACCTAATCATGCTCAATCTACCCCTAATGAATGTCCTCGTGAAGTTAAGATATTAGGTGAAGATGATGAAAGCATGCATCATTTTACCCTTCCATGCAACAACCAACACCTCCTACCATTTCACCATTAGAGATGTTTGGTCTTATCAAAAACCAAGCTTAAACCTCCAATAATGAGTGAACCTAGTTCCTCTAACCAAGTGCATACCAATCCATCCTATGCTAACAAAGTCACCAACACACCCATCAACTTATAAGAAACTTATGGCCAAGGCTTTAAGATCTTAGCTAAACAAGGATGTGACACAAAAAATGAGCATGAGATTCATAAGTTGTTAAAACAAATCCCAATTGAAGATACTAAAGGTTTAGGATATCAATATCCTTTTCCCTCCATATATTCTAAGGAAACAAGTGTCCTTTGTCATAATGAACAAATCCCTCACAAGGATGATAGGATTATTTTAGGTCCTCCTCCTCCGAATCCACCTCAATGAGATCCTCAAACAAGTAAGAAATCCAAACCTTATAAAGTCTCAAAGTTGTCATTTCTTCATACTAAAACATAAATTAAACAAAAAATGGAGGAACTTATTCATTTAGTGTTATGTGACTTTTTCCCCAAGAGAAGAGAAATATATAAATAACCCTTTGGAATTAAAAGGGAAATATAAAATAAAGGATATTATGATACTTTGGTTAAAAGAGATATTAATAAAGAATATTTATAAACACTCTTTTAAAAAAAGAAGAAGAATAATTATTAAAAGGAAACCTTTTGTGAAAGGGTGTGATGGTTTGGAAACCACCCCTTAAAAGGATATATAAATCATTCATGTGAGAATGGTGAGGGACATTCAAGAAGGGAGAAACATTCAAGGAAGAAGAACAACCAAGGAAGAAGGAAGTGGTTGGTGAGCTATGGACAGGATGGAGAAGGGGCACATCTATAGTGAGTGTCCAACCTGGGGTACAAGTACGTGCACTCAAGACGGTCCTGGCCAAGGCATGGTTTTAGGGCACGGGTGTTGAGCATTGTTCTGGTGGAACCAACACTCGTGTAGAGCGGAAAAGTACGCTTTCCTCCTAGAATGCTCCATGGCATGAGCCAATACCACTGACATATTCCTAGGGGCTGAGGATGGACCCATGGTGTAGTATGGGATGCACTGAATCCTCTCCCCATTTGTCCAATAGTGCAAAAGATAAGATGAAAGGATAGGACCCGCAGTGTAGTGCGCAATACACCGATATTCTTTCTATCTGGGGTGCATTATGAACATGTTGTTGAGTATTTTTTATTGATGTCATGGTTTTTGAGCTAAGAGTGGCTTTTCCAAGTGTGTTATTATTTAGATAAGTATTAAAACCATTGATTCTAAATTATATTAAGAACAATATATGCATATGATATTGATGTTAATGTATATGAATTATATAGATGTGTATTCCATTTATCAAGTTAACTATCTATTTTTTAATTTCTTAATAAAATCTCACATATTATCTTTTGCATTGGTTATTCACATCCATTTTAATAATATTGTAGCTTGTAGATTATATTTACTCTAATATTTAATCCACTAAATCCACTGCTAACACTTAAATATTTTTGAGGGAAAATTAGCACTACATTTAGGATGGATCATAGTGTCACCTTGTCTTAGTTTGGCACTTGATATTGTCCCTTTGGCTATTTTTTTGCCTTTCGCATATGATGAAAAATATTGGGGTATAGATGACCTGTTATAGGTCAACTCTCATGTGCCTTACTAATCTTCTCTTTATTTATTTTTCATGTTATTTTTGTGATTGCATGTGCATAATGTGATCCCTCATTTTTTTTTATGTATATCCACATGTTCATTCGTCTATTTGTATCTTCATTCTTCTATATGTCGTAACCCTTTATCTTTTTTTATTTATTATGTTTTCCTTTTGGGGATGATGCAAGGGGTTGAAACATTTAGGTCTCTTCCATGTTGACCCAAAATTATTTGTTTTTTTTTTTCTCTCTACATGTCATTCTTCCTGTTGCATGAGTTATTTGGGGAATGATGATTTTTTCGATCTCTACAATATCTTTGTAACAAAGACATACACTAACCCCGAATCGGTGGATCCCTTTTTGTGTTTGGGATTGCATTTTGGGGGAAACCCCTTCCTTTTCATGACATAGATTCATTTGGAAACATATGACTTGGCATAGGGATTTTCAAATAAGCTCTTATATCTCCTTTACTGTTAGCATTTATCATTTTCTACTTTAAAGTAATTTATCACAACATGGTGATAGCAATTTATTTAAAGTGGGGGCATGCATTGACATTATCATTTTTGGAGATTTTGGACTATATTCTTTATGTTTCATTGTGTGGTCTTCTTACTTCTTGTGATGTGTCTTCTTCTTGGTGGATTCATTGGGTTTGATGTCCTCCAAGAGTGTGACATTTCTTGGCATCCAACTTTCCTCTTAGTGGTGATGCTACATGTTGCATACCCTAAGTTGTGAATCTTTTATCCTTGAATTGTCCTCTCTTGGATACATTAGGCATGATGTTCCTAAGAGGAGACCTTACATGAACTAAGAAAAAACCATTTGAACATTTCTTATCTCACTTGCAGTTATAACCCTTTTTTATGGCCACCAAGCATAACATACTTTTCTTGCCTGTGGAGCCTTGTTTGTTCATAAGTGTTTAACATAACACAACTTGCTAATCCTTATAGAGCTTGAATTTCATGTTTTGTGGTGCCTTAGTAAAGTTAGTAAAGTTATAGATTTGGTATGGTATGGGAGCCTAATAAAATTCTCTCATTTACCACCCTTGGGGGCTCACCTAGTGGACATAGTCAAAGTTTCACTAGCTCATGTGAGTGTGTTGTTTGCATAGTGGATAGCGAGTTCCACTTGTAAACCTTTTTGGGAAAACAACTGAGGCATGTTCCACATCGTGTTGGATAGTTGAGGCATGATCCACCATTTTTATTTTCTCTTTGAGTCTTTGGCATTGTAATATTGATTATCTTGTCATTGTTGCATACATATATGTGTTTAACATAGGCATGTGTCTCCTTGTGCCTTTGTTGGTTTTTCGATGAGATCTTAGATCTTGGAGGCTTGATCAACTTCATTGATCTTTGTTGTCTTATCCTTCCAACAAATGGACAATTAGATCTCTCTTTATTGTTTACTTTAGTGTGAGTTTGACACAAGGTCATCCTCTCACTAAAGTGGGGGCTAAATGTAGTGTAGAAAAATGTAACCCTTTAGATTTTCTCAATTGTTTGGTTCCTCCTAATTTAAAATGGACTAAATAAATCCTTAGTTTAGTGTTGTTAAATGTACTTTATTACATTTCCATACTTATTTATAACCTCTTAACTAAATGATCCTAATTATGCCTTAATTGGCCCTTTAATTCATTTTCCAAGCCTATTAATTACATTTTTTGAAGGGGAAACCTGACATTTATTAATTCCTAAACATAACACTTCACAATGAGAAATGTGTGTCCTAGGTTTATGGACCTAAGATCCGTTCACCCATGGGAAAATAGGTCCTCCCTAAACCATAGGACCTAAATAAAATTAATGTTTTTGGTAGTATTTTAGTGATTTCAAATCTATAATTCAATTTTGGCTTGTGATATTTGAATTTCTAGAAATTAAGGATACATACCTATAAATACAAGGTTATTTCACTAAGTTTCACCTAGAATTTGATAAGAGAAAAATTATGTCAAAGTTTATGATCAAAGGAATTCAAGAGCAGATATATCAGAGTTTAATTGCAGCATTCAAGATCCATCCATAATGTCAAAGTATTCTTTCATCATGCATGTTTTTGGAGCTAACATTGTGATGTAGGTTTCATGATCAAATCAAGAATTCAACGTTTAGTTTCATGCAATATTCAAGTGTCAAGATCCACATCCAATCCAACCATTTCATGCAAGTTGTAGACTTCCTAAGATCTCCATTATCAAGGTTTCAATCAAGGGTTTGTTGAGTAGTAACATAGCTTTGTTCATTATTCATTCCTTCTTTCATGTTTCATTTCAATTCAAGGTTTGATTACCAAAAAGAGATTTTACCAAGGCAAACCCCTATTCACTCAAAACAAACATTTTTCTCTCTTATATGTGTGATTGCATATTTAGGTTGAAGAAATCTTGAAAGTGCAATATTTACAAAGTTGCAAAAGTTGTCAAAATTGTTGTCTTCTCACAGAAACTGAGATCCCAAAGTCATTTCCAAAATTTTGACCATGAAACCTAGGAAAATTGAGCGATTTAGATAAATATCAGAGGCTCCTAAAAGCTACAAAAAAACCCTGACAGTGGACCCATTCTCCCTTGGGAAAATGAGTCTTAGATCTACTTTAAAAAAGCGCTTTTGGTAACAATAAAGATCATTCTTCCCTTCTTTGATCTGCAATTTGATTTTTGGTTCTATAATTATTGAGCTTAATATTATTATTTCAATTGTTAGGTTGAATTTTGATGTTTATTTTCTAGTTTTAGTTTTTCTCCCCATAGTGTTGTTTGACCTTGACCCCTGTCCTTTAGTCATAAGGAAATATGAAGATTCCCACTTTGACTTGATTCAACTAAGGGTTGATGATCAATTCATTGTGTGGATCTCATTTCCTAATGAAATAAAGGAAAATAGGTCTCATATCATATCATATTTAATTAACCACTCATTACCCTATTTTTCTTCATTTCAATTCACTACCATGCATGAGGGTATAAACTTGGATTTATGCAATCATATTTCCTTTTTGCAAGGAGTAGTATATCATCATCCATTTTTGAATCACCTTTTACCCTGGGGGTTAGGGGTTAGGTAGCCTTTTCCTAGTATGACACTTTTCATTGCCTCTTTTGGCTAGTTGTTTGCCTTCCATGTATATATAAGAGAAAGCTTGGGATGCATACGACATGCCTTAAGTTGGCTCACATGTGACGTACTTTTCTACATTATCTTTAGCATTGTATTTTGGGGGAAACCCCTTTTCATGATGTAGCTCTACTCAAAAAACATATTTTTTACATAAGTATTTCCGAATAAATCTCTCATGTATTGGCACTTATTGTGTTCTACTTTAAAGTAATTTCTCACAACATGGTGTTTATATTTTTTTTTAAAGTGGGGGCATATGCGTCCCCACTCATTGTTTGCTTCAAAGTGTGGTCTTATTACTTCATGTGATGTGTATTTTTGGTGGTGACATTGGGTTTGATGTTCCTTCAAGAGTGTGACCTTTCCTGGCATATGACATTCCTCTTAGTGGTAATGCTACATCTTGCTTTCCCTAAGTTATGAGTTAGTTATCCTCAACTAGTGCTCTCTTTGAAACATTAAGAACAATTTTCCCTAAGGTGAGACATTTCATGAACTAAGAAAAACCCCTTTTAACATCCTATTACATGTATCAAGACCACCAAGCATAACGCAACTTGCTTTCCAGTGGAGCCTTTTTCATGAGTGCCTAACACAACACAACTTGCTAGCCGTGCGGCCGTTTTTGTGAAGCACCTTATCAAAGTTATCAGGAGGTATAAATTTGGTATGATTAGTACAATGGGAGCCTATAGACTTGGCATGAATTTCCCATCAACCACTTTTTTGGGCTCACCTAGTGGACAACGGATTTCACTAGCCCATGTGAATATATTTTGTTTGCATAGTGGACAATGGGTTTCCACTTGTGAATGCTTTTTAGAAAAAAAACTAAGGGTTAATCTATATTGATTGGACAAACAGATGAAGCTTGATCCACCCCTCTTTCTATTCTCATTAATTTTGACACTATATGCTTTTGTATATTATCTTGTTGTTGCATATATAACATAGGCATGTGTCTCTTTGTGCCTTTGTTGGATTTCCATGAGATATTAGATCTTGTAGGCTTGATCATCCTCCTTGACCTTAGTTATCTTATCTTTCCAATAATTGTACAATTAGACCTCTCTTGACGCTTGTTTTTCTACTTTATGTGAGTTTGAGCATAGGGCTTATCCTCCCACTAAAGTGGGGGATAAATGTAGTGTCAAAAAATGTAATCCTTTAAATTTTTAGTGTGTTTGGGTCCCTTAATTTAATTGGAATTATTTAAGCCTTTAATTGGCTCAATTATACATTTAAAAGACTAATTAATCTCGTTTTCCAAAATGTAAACTTGTATTAAACAATTGCAACCATTAATTAAATTACCTTGAAATTGGTGTGTCCTAGGTTTAGGGCCTATGACCCATTCTCCCAAGGGCAAATGGGTCCCCCTTAAGTTTAGGGACCCAATTTTTAATATTTGTTTGGTGACACTTTTATGATTCAAATTCAATTTGAAATTGTTGGCATTTGATGTTTAATTTTTAAGAAATTAGAAAATTACCTATAAATACAAGGTATTTTTATCAATTCAAATCCTATAACAAGAAAGAGAGAAAAAATTATAGCAAATATTATTGTCAAAAGTGTTCAAGAGCAGATTTATTAGTCATTTATTGTAACATTCAAGATCTCAAGCATCATGTCAAATTTATCTTCATTCATACATGTTTTTGGAGCTAACATTATGATGTAGGTTTTAATAATTCAAGTCAAGATTCAAGCTATCAAATCAAGCATCCAATCAAGCCATTCATGCAAGATCAAGACCTTGGAGAGATGTGTTAGATTTTAGTCGTTCAAGGATCTCCATTCAAGTGTTTGGTGAGTTAAAACACATCATTATTCATTCATCATTCATGTTTCATTCTATTTCAAGGTTTAATTACCAAAATGGGGTTTGACCAAGGCAAACCCCCATTCACCAAAAATAAACAAATTTTCCCTGTTGTGTATGTGCATATTTGTAGGTGAAGAAGGATTGAAGATTGATAAAAAGTGAAATTTTGCAAAGTTATCGAAGTTTTTATCAAAGTTGTTAAGCCATGAAAATTCACTTGAAAAATTTATTTCTGACTTTTTGACTGTGAAATCTGGAGGAATCGACAGTGTAAACTTAGGAGTAGAGAGTTGTGAAAATAGATTGTGGATCCCTGTAGCAAGACCCATTCACCCTAGGGAGAATCTGTCCCTAGAGGACACTTGGAAAGAGATTTTGGTCACATGTGAATAAATTCATACTCATCTCATATTTTTTGGGACTTTGTGGATTCTGATAGATCAAGGTTTTAAATTGATGATTCATGTTTTACATTGCATAGATACATTCATTTGGTATTTTTAATTTATCTCCCAAAAGTGCATTTTAGACTGATTTACCCCATCCTAAATCATAAGGAAATTTGTAAGATCTCCAATAGGGTTGACTCAACTAGGGTTGAAAGGAAAACCTACCTTTGGAGATCTCATTTCCTAATGAAATAGGAGAAATGTAGGTGCATCATACATCTATTTAACCATTCCATTTTGGATCCCCCACTTACATTTTTCTATGTTTCAAGGTGCGAGGGAGTCTTATTAGAACAAGGAATCAAAATAGAAATCTAATCATAAATCACCCCTCCCTACATAATAGAGTGATAAATTATGAATAAATAAAATATAATTGGAAAGGTAGAAGAATTGGAACAGGATTATAACTCTGCTACAATGGTTTAAAATTAAAACTTAGACTATGGAAATAGTCATGTTGGATTCCCGATTGTGGTAGAATTATTATCCTTCGGTAGTCTTATTAAATTTTGTGATGATTCACAATCATCTTGAAAAATAGACACCTTTAATTATGCAACTCTCTAACTTCCCCTACACCATTGTTTGAAACTCCCTTTGGTTATGTGTTGCACCTCTTAGTTATTGTGAGCCATAGTCTTCTTTCTCTGGCTCCTTGGCTACAAAGAATTAGTTCACACAACATCTACACAATACTAATAACCATAGCTTAAATATAGATATTCATTGCATTTCATACATATTCACATATTAACCATGCAATATCTATCATAGTAAAATCATAATTCCATAGACTTAAACCAGGTCCAAGTTTGTATAATGATCATAAAATATAGTAAAGTTTTAGGAATATGTAGGAAATAAGCATATGGAGATGTCTAAAAGCATGTACTAAAATAACAGAAAACTAACAGTTGGTCTCATCAATCATTCCACTCTATCCCATACTCAAGGCATTTGAAATCTTGATTTATTTCATCCCCATGAGATTGGTTAGTTCCATGGATAGAATGGTGCCATAAAATAGATTTCTCAATTCTTGTGTATGTATGACCACTAAATGGGATTGTTCTATCAATAATACTACAAGACCACCAACTTAGAGCTTTGTTGTGTTGTAAGGCCCCACCACACAACCCTAGAGGAAGTTTCAATTCACAATAAAAGCGTACTAATGTTTTTAAATTATTAAAAATGAATTAAACGTACATGTTCATCTAAAATTGATAACATCCCCTAAGGCTACGTAACCGAGATTACTTAAACCCAAATAACGTACATCCTTATAACCATTGCATTTAATTACTCATGTAGTAAGCATTAATTCAACATACATAAACAACATAAGATAAGAAGATAAACATCCATAACATAAATTCATTACTTGAACATCTGGTTACATCACTCATTCCCATAATGAGGCAATAATACAAAAGTGTTATAGTTACATAATTCCACCTCGTAAATATAAGAGGGGAAAAATAACTTATTACATTTTGAAATAAAACAATGCTTGAAATAAAACAAGAACCGCGAGTTGTCCAACTAGATGTCTCGCCACCAAATACTGAAGATAAAAGGGAACCCAACGGTGTATGGTGCATGTTCCACCCAACCAAGTGGTACCCGAAGGCCCACGCCCCATACTAGGAGATAGTAACAATGTAACATGGACAAAGATCTACAACCTCTAACCCAAGGCAAACTCATACTGACACATACTGACTCAACCAAACACATGCACATTATAATTCTAACACTAACATGGTCACATTGCTTCCAAACATCAAATTAATCAAGTATGATAAAGAATCCATACACGTAACACAAAACCCAATGTTATCCTAAACAAAGTGTCATCGCACAGTTAGTCATGAGATCTCCTTTGGGAATTCTTCATAGGCTCCAGAATTATTGGTGACCTCTAACAAATCCCGGCCCTCATGCTTACTCATGCGGAATCAACTACCTCTCGTGAGGACAAGATAGTTGACCTTGTCATTCCAGGCCTTCCCACTCATCCCAAGTCTAAACGAGCCCTTGTGTCTATGAGTGAGGCTAAGTTATCTTGATTAGTTTGAAGAGCATCCTAATCATCTAAGTACATTAATTTAATTATCACTTGATTAAATCACTTCTGAAGGTTACCCAGTTTACCTCTTTGGGCTTCAACGCCTAACAAAAGCCACTCTTCTAATGGATAACACACTATACAAATTTACAAAACTAACCCCCAAGAGTAACTCAAGTGCTTACTAACTACTCTACACAATCTCTCCTATTCTAGGAGGCAAAAAGTAAGGATACTCACTCCAAACACTCGAAGGAAACAAATCACATATAGCACTACCCAAGGGAAATATGGACGATTGACTTAACAAAGCAACAACCCACATCCTCTGGAAGACTTACAATTAAAAACACAAATAACCCTTTTCCCAAATTACCAACATAAGGAAATATAATACCAAAATGCATTGGCAAGGAAATACACTATTTTCGGATATCTTAAATCCATTTCCCTATTTAATGCTTCTCGCAGAAATTAAAATAATAGCCTTTTTCCAAAATTCAGTGAAGGAAAACACCAGTGTTATCAAAGACGAAACCTTTGATTACTTTTGAATAACATTATAACTCTACAATAAATAATCTTCCAAATTTTCCATTAAAACATATAATTCCTTCCATTAATATAAATATTGTTCTCTATCTTTTTAACCATGCACACTATTCATTTCATTTTAAATCACTATTTAAGAATATTTTGCATGCAACCCAAAATGATCAAGAACATAATATTAAATATATATACTTAAATATATATATAGCATACCATATATACATTAAATACACATATATTATATATACTTAACTATATATTAAAAATAAACATACATCAACATTGATTGACTCATAATAAAATCCATACTTAATAACCTATTTCTAATATATAATTATATATAAATATATAATATCAATATACATATTATATATTAATTTTAAATCATGAAATACGTTTAAATTTAATTGACATGCAAATTAAAAAATTCAATCCGCATTAAATATTCCAGGGAGGCGGACGGAGTACCGTCGATGCTCATAAGACAAGACCGCCAACTGTACATACTGTACAACCGGTTGCAAGGAGATGGGGAGGCTGCACTCTCCATGGGACAGTGTGTCCCCCAATGGGGTGGGCGCATTGCCTCATGGGCAGCGTGCCCCTCCCAAACAAAAAGGTGGGCGGTGGGAGTTATGACCACTGTCCACAGTACAACCTTTTCCAATAAAAAATTTGAAAAGATTTTTTTTAAAATATTACACAGTGCAAAAATTCGCACAAGAAAATGCTAGAATAAAATTTGTCGTACGACAATTCCAAAATAAAATAAATAATTATATATATATATATATATATATATATATATATATATATATATATATACATATATATGCAAATACACACACACACACACACACACACACACATATATAAAGAATTTTCAACTTGATAACATAATTGGGATAATTTTCTTAAAAATAACTATCTATAGGAGAAGTTGTGCAAATTTTCTAGATGAGAAAACTAATTCTTTTTAACCATTTCCTTAAATTCATAACAATAAAAGAATGAGTATAATAAAAGGAAACTAAATTATAGCCAAATTTTTTCTAATCTTCTGGGTTTCTCAACCGTAAATTTTCTAGAGAGGTTTTTCTTTTGAAATAAATTTATTTATTTTCTATAGGGATTCAAATTTCCTATAACAATCTAAATGTGATATTGAATCTCTAGGTTTGATTTAACAACCAAAGCTACAATTTCCACATCTAAAATTAAATCCTGCAAAATATTTTTACAAACTCCCTAAGAAAATTTCACAAGAATAACAAAAGCTTCAAAAAATTAGTTAATTATTTTCTATCCTCAAATAACAATCTCTTTTCCTAAATAGCATTATCAAACAATTCTTTAATCACTACCATTTTTAAAATAAACAAACCAAGAACAAATAAATCACAGAAGAAAACCTGGTGATGAAGCTACAAGAAATGAGAATTTTGATGCAGAGCCTCCTCCAAAGAATCCATAGTTTCTCTTCAATAGTGCAGTGATTCCATTCAAGAAGACAATCCAAAAACCAGACAAAATTCACCAGAATTCTTCAATGTAAATCTATAGCCAAAAATTTCTTCAAACCATCCTCTGTGCAATTTTTTCCAAAAATATCCTCTCCCACCTGAAGAAGCTTTTCCTCTCCAAAATTATCTTTGTGAATGAATTTGCAACAAACTCTTCTAATTAATTAAACTTACACATGTTGGCATAATTGAAAATATCTTCAACAACCAAATCTAATTTTCATTTAATTTAAAAATTAAAAAAAATAAAAATAAAAATTTGAAACTAATTTCCCCAATTAAAAATTAATTTCAAAATACATTACATTATTTTCTTTTATTTAATTTACACAACATAAAAATTAATTAATTAATTTTAATTATTTAATAATTAAATTCAACCCTTTTGGGATTAAATTTATTTAATTAAATAAATTAAATTAAATTTTATTAATAAATTTAAATATAACTTTTGTCCACAATTTTGATTTTAATTTTAATTAATCACCACTTTTAAATAATGCAATTATTCTAAAAATTAATTTAATGAACAAGCACCTTTCAGAAACCAATATTATTAAAATAAGGTAAACCATGACTCAACAAACAAGACTAATGACACACTAAGGCTAGGGCATAGACTTGACACAAGCTACCTAGCTACTATCTCCCGTTCAACTTAACCGTTGGATCGACACGCTCAAACCTGTGAAACCAGGTGAAGTTGTTGTCATGTACCTACAACCTGAAAACCAAGTAAACAACATCATATAATATATCTAGCATATAATACACACCATGAAGAAGAAATCACGGATTCGCAGGGAGCTCACAAGCGAGTGATGTGAACCTATCCCCTTCACCAATACACTCATCAAAACTGAAATTTACACCTTACTCAATAATCTCATAATAAAATCACATGTTATAACTACTAACATCATTACACCATTAAAGCATGTAAAACAGACATCAGATAAACATGTCACATAATAATAGTTCGTTGTTCAATAAGTAACAATCAAAACACAATTAACAAAGTGTGTCTAGTATCAAAGTAGTTGCAACCAAACAAAGCATAAAGCAATCTGAACAAGAAGAAAAATGGAGGGGTATTACATGTGTCACCATTGAGTTGGAGGCACTTCCTTTCTCTCCTACTCTATAATTTCATGTTGCAACCTTCAATAATAAAATCAAAATATAAATAACCATACAATCTAGGGAGCTAAAAATTAAGACACACTTGCATTGGCTCAAAATAGAGGATAAAGTTTCCAAAGAATTATTTTTATCCCTTATTGCTTGTTAGATTCCTCAAAAAATTAATGATATCAAACAAGGTTAGTGGGTGCTCTTTGATATTCTTGATATTATATAGGTGTTTTTCTCCCATTATAAATAAGTTTTTAAGGCTTAAGATCTTTCCTTTGAATTTGTTCAATCCCTTCAAAAGTGTGTGAGTGTTGTCCTTTATAGGATTTTTTTTATAATGGACCCTTTGTGATCAAAAAACCTTTAGAATATCTTATAGAAGTAGCTTTCTCTATGGCTAATGAAACAAATCTTAGTTGTGATGGATTTCCTCATGAATTTACAAAGCCTTATGAGATACTATTGGCCTCAACCTTCTTCAACTATACCTAGAAGCTTTTGATATAGAATCCTTAGGTACTTTAATAAATAAAGGAAATGTTGAATTCATACCTAGGGAATACAATCCTAAGGAAATATCAAACTAGATACTTCCCTTTGCTAATTACATCCTTTAATATCAAAGACAAAACCCTTTATCTCCATCATTACTATATGCTTATGCTTATTAATTAGCCTAAATAAACTAATTTCTCAAAAAAAAATAAAAATTAATAATATTATTGTCATGTGAGAAGGTATGGAATGAAATGTGTCTATCACTCTCAAAAATAGGCTATCTTCATCAATATTGACTTTGTTAACTTAGGTTCATATTGAGTTACCATTCATTCTAGCCATGATTTATGCTTTTGGATTTGGCCCTAAATTTCTCCATTTAGTCCAAATTTTATTTGTGGATGTATCAACTTATTTCAGCATCAATTATTTCCAACCCTCTCCTTTTGATATCTTTAGATACATCCACAAGGGTTCCCTCTTTCTTCTACTTTCTATGTCATTTTGTTTGAAGGTTTTGTCTATTTTCTTGCCAATTTGGTTTCCAAATAGGTCAAAGGTATTTCCATTCCAAAATCTAATATTCATCTTGTCAATGACCAATTTTTCAATGATTCCTTTCATACTCTCCTCAAAGAGAAAGATAGTTTTAATAAAGCCTCATAATGTTTAAATATCTTTATCCTTTCCTATATCTCTAGCATGCATTGGCAAAACACTCAATGCCATAATTAACCCTTCTTCCTTGATCCTCCTTAGCTTGAGACTTTAGCTAGAAAAGGATTAACCATGGGAATTTTTAAAAGGATTTTAGGAATTCCATTTTATTTATAGTCTATAAATTTGTAAATATTTTCTAGCTTGCATTGAGAATAAATTGCACTTCCAGATTGCTAAACCTATTTCACTTATAGGGAAGTTCCTATTTTTTTCTAAATTACTAACTACTTCTCTCACATACTATTTATCCTACTAGACCCCTTCCAAAGCCTCTTATAAAAATATAAAAGGATTACTCAAAGAGTTTTTTTAGGACTCTTCTAACTAGGGAAAAGGATTCCACCAAGTGGTATAGAAATTCTATTGTCTTCCAGGTGACTATAGTGGCCTTGACATTATTGATACTCATAAGGTTTGTCATTGTGTACCAAGTGGATTATGTTGGTATTCCTATATTGTCAAACTTTTCTAAAGTTTTTTTTTTCCTTCATCCACCATATACACATTAGTTATAAGTTTCAAAAGATTAAAATGTGTAAGTTTGGGAGCTATTCTAGTCAAATTTTGTAGTTGTAGGCTTCCTTGTGCTACCAAATATTTCTACCATTCCAATATCCAATCCATCCTTGTATGAAGCTCCTAAGATTTCCTTTGAACCATTATTTCCTTTTCTTTTTCCCCTATTCATCCCTCTTATATAATCTCAATGGTAGTCTAACTTCCACTTACCTCCCACATATGTAGACACCCCCTTATTCCCTACAAGCCTCCTTTTTCTTATTTCTTGTGGGATTTCAAACTAGATCTATATATTCCTTTCCATTTAATTTTATCAAAATACTATGTCATATTTCACTCCATTTTCCTACATTTCTAATGCTATTATATATAACTTCTTCATGCTATTGTATGTCTGAGCTTCATCCACTTCCCAGTCTAATCCTGAACTCCACTTCCACATCAAAGGTCCACATATATTTGTTGTTATTTTTACCATTCATTTATTTGTATGTTTAGGTTATCTTGACTTCTTTAAATCCTTCTTAACTACTTTGAAATACAACCTTGATGTCAAATCCCACATCCATTACCTTATTTCCTTCCTAGCATTTCCGTTCATTTTTCTTGTTTATGAATTTTTGACCATTTGGATTTCTTTCAAAAGTATAGATTCCTTATCTTGTTCCACATGAAATTCCTACACCCTTTCCTCACATCTAATCCTTCACTATTTTTTTGGAAACCTTCCAAATTTATCCTATTCACTATAGCCACTTTCAAACCTACCCATAATTTCCACTAATACCCAAATTTTCCCTTGTAACTACTAATTATTATTTCCCATAAAATAATTGTCCCATTCGTTTGATCTCAAATTTAAAATTTACAATGGAGGATGAATAATTTCATGCCACCATGAATGTATTGGTTGGGATTTTAGTTGTAGGTAGTCATTAACCATTGCCACATCACCATATTTAGAAAATTTTACAAGATTCAAATTGTTTTACATGTTGCATTAATTACATATAGTATCCAATTATATTTCCATGGATTTTCAAGAGCCAAAACAAATGTTATAAACATTAGATATTTTCTCTTTAAAATGATCGATTAGTTATTATTTTCACATGAATACAAAGTTGAGCATATTCAAGTGTTTCAATGTTTGTTTTTTCAATTATTATTTGAGAAACCAATCCTATAAATATTGATGAGGTAGCTAGTTTGAAGTAGATATTTATAAATGGATGTCTTCTTAGCCAATTATGGATCTTCAGGAAGACTCCTTGCAAAGAAGTGTGATAGGTTCTTCCTAGCTTATGGTTTTTTTCTCACCACATTTGCTAGTGTGAATGTAATAAGAATTTTATAAGTGATAACAATTTAATGCATTGAAAAATTTATTTTGTAATGGTATTTTTATTATTGCATATGGATTATAGAATTTTTGAGAAGGATTATTAAGTATACCCAATTATTAAATATCATATCTCTTTTGTTGTTTATGTGCATTTCTCTATTTCGTTGAATGTAACTTTGTATCCCATTATAAGGCACTAGTGCTATAAAAATTTGACCTTCCATGCACCCTTAAAATGAAAAATATCAATAACAAGTAGTGTAGGAGTAGGAAGTTAGTTAATGTGCACTTTATGATCCAATATTATATCTAGGGAGAACATTTGAAGTGAGCCATAGTATTTTTATCCTAAGAGGATCATTTCCTACATATCTATATCAACTTAATAGAGATTATAGTAGTAGGTTAGTATTTGATCTATATGCTGATCTAATTCCATTTTCCTATGCTCATTTTCTGAATAAGTAGCTAGACCAACATCATGGAACAAAATTTATAACTCTTTTTAAATTCCCTATGATGAATTTGGAGAATTGTTATATCAATTTCCTTGTTGATTTCTTAGACATGGAGGTAGAGGCTAATTCATGTATTCATTCTCTGTATCCATATTTTTTGATGTATCTTTATTTATTATATCATTGTGTCTCATTTCTAGGCCTAGCATAATTATTCCTAAGGTACCTCCTATTGGTTTTTATCCTATTATTATCTGAATCATATGGTGTATATTGATCATAATTTTTTATGCATCTCTTCTATCTAAAGTACCTACTTTGTTAGTACTTTGATAATTATGCAAAAATGGCATACTTGGATTATTAGCCTTCCCTTGTTCATGCCATTTCATCACATTAGGGGAAATTGTATCAAAAATCTATTGAATGTTTGATCACTAATCATTTTTCATCTCCATCCTCTTACTCTTGCAAAATATTTCCCAAGTCCATCCTTAAGAAAGTCATTGGTCCTTAAATCAAGATAAATTAACCTTTATACTAACAAGGTTTTTACCTTGTACCAACCAAGGATGAGTCCTCTAGCTACACTGTGCTCACTAATTAACTTGGGTTTCAAATTGAAACTCAAGTTAAAATATTCTCAAAAATGATGCCAATTTCTTGGTGATTTGAGTTGTAGGTCACAAGTCCTTAAGGTTGGATAGTCTTCCAAGTGTTAGGGGTCTCAAACTCGAGAAGAATATCCACAAATAATATATTCAGATTGGGAAATTGAGGACCAATTATTGAGGTCGATAAGACCTAATTAACTTTTGAATCTACTAAACCAAGGGGGTTTCCCGAAGATGTTGCAATAGATATCACCATAAAAGAATAATATTCACCCTCACACAAACCATACCCATTGCATAATGCACCTCTATTCCAGTTGTCGTGCCATGCCTATATGCTAGTTTAGGGAACTCAAGGTTAAGAACCTTATTAAAATAAATTATTTTCCATATGAGTGTCTAAGAGTGTTCTTTACAATAATCCCTTATTTTGTTATATTTATTTAGACATGGCATTGATCACATTATAAAATAGATAAAATAAAAAACAAGTTTATATTGATTTATTTTGAGTGTCTTGGGATGACGAGGAGATGGAACCAATAGAAGGTCAGTGAATTTATCCAATTGAGAAACATAGTCTCTAAATTCATACAAAATATTTAATAACTAAAACCAAAGGTGATACCTTAATCAAGCTACCATAAAATATTTCCTTTTTAAATGCATAGGTAAGCTAGGCTCTACATATATATTTATAAAATAAATAAATAGTTGTATAATATTAAGTGAGTCTACTTATTAACCCATGGGTACACCCATAAATTTATTTCATTATACTAAAAATACACCTTACAAATGCTTTCCGATGATTTTACAATCATCTAGTTGACCAATAAAAATCCACACATCTAGAAATATATACCATATACAAGGGGACACTCAACTACGGTTGATTTTTCCTTTAATAATTTTATCTACAAAGGTTGAATTTTTTTATTATAAAATTTGGACAAATCCAAATCATTACAAGACCAAAATACGTCTAGCAAAAACTGGAAATTGAAACCTTGAGGCTTCCTATGAATATCACTATTATGGTAAAAATTCTATTGATCCATTATAAGAGAGTAGCCTCCAAAAAAATATAATTCTCTACACAAGTATCTATAAATTTCATCATGTAAATTATATACACTCCCTCATGAAGCACTAAGTACAACCAAGTACCAACTAATAACAAAAAATGCTCTTTCAAGTTCACCATAAGACCCCTATTCAATATTTTATTGTAAGCAATATTTCCAAGTTCCTAGAGAATAATAAAATAATTACATATGTCTCCACCTTCACATGGGAATTTTCCTATTGTCTCACTCCATGAACTTTGGAGATACATACATGATTATTTGTCTACAAATAATTAAGTTATATTAGACATTAAGATATTAAGTTAATAGCACACCTAATCCTAACATTCTCTCACTTGATATTTACATAGAAAAAGAATAAGGAGCTCCAACAAAATAGAATAACCACAAGGGACAAAATGGTTGTAGCCTCAATTTTACTCCTTTATTCTTACGGTCTCAATAGAGTAAATTAACAAAGTGACACCATCTTAACCATAACTATTTCATCCTCCATCATGCCTAAGAATGAAATATAAGAAACATAATCCAAGACCATAATTTAAATATCACACAAAAATCATTATATCATGCTTGAACTTGAACGCATGCATTGAAGTCTAATCCACAAAAAATAGGCATAAGTAACTACAAATTAATGGCCTAAGTGGTTGGGAAAATGATAAAAAGTAGTCATACACACATCCAACTAATTACACCTAAAAATAGGGTAAAACATATCAGAAGTAAAAAAATTGTCCATATATCTAGCCTAATCCATAATCACAAGTCTCATATATAAACTATCTTGCATAGAATAGCCCTTGCAAGTTGTGAATAAATATATATGGAAAAAATTCAAAGACCCTCTATTCCATAGTATAATAAAATTATCTAATAATGAAGACAAATACATCCCAAAAATCTCATTGCTCGAGTAATGTTTAGTCTAGAATTGACCAAATTATCCAATATTCCACCAATAGCATTCACATAAAAGCATGGCTCATTTTCTTTATAGCATCTAATGTCAAATGATATATATTGAGTTTTAAACCTACAAACACTATGACAAAAGGAATTATACAAACCAAACCAAACCATGTCATTCTCCAACACCAACTAGTTCTCTAGCTATGAAAAGATCTCTACCTCTAAAACCCCAACATAAAATCCATTTCAACATCCAACTGTTCAATCACAAGTTAAATAAATCATCAAGAAACTAAAAGTATTGAAGACTCTTCAATTGAAAGAAGATCAAACTAATAACCATTCCCCAATAAGGGAATATGCCCAAAGCATTTAGAACATCTTTTGTAATCCTTAAAAAATTCTGAATTAACAAGAATAGTTCAAGATCTGAACATAAGGAGATAATGAGAAACCATACTCATGCATCTACTCCTCAAATAAGTCCTTAGAATTGACATCCATAGCTAGAGACTCAAGCACATGAGAAGATATGACATAAATAAATATTTCTTTAGAAAATGAAGTGGGAAATACCTACAAGGTCATTGAGTAGATTGAGAGTGGGGTATGAGATGAATTTTTAATGAAGAATAATTTCCACAATAGCTCCATATAGAACTCGTGTCTAGCTCTAACTATAGGATCTTCAATATTTTTGTTGAAACAACTCAAGAGACTAACTATTCCAACACTTAATCTTTACAAACCAAGAGTTCTTTAGCCTTACCCAAATTTGATATAGGTTCACAACCAATCATCCCATGCCAACTAAAATCCAATTGCAACATCATGACTAATAAAATATCATAGGGAAAATTGATCACAACACTCATATAGAAATTTCTTGACATATTTGTTATGATGGATGTTTGATTTGTGTATTTTGGTGGTCCTACTATGAATTGGGTGTGTTATTCACCTACAAAGAGTTCCTAAAGAAATAAATTATCTATGGGTGTTGCCACAATAGTGTGTCTCACTTTTGGGACATGTTGATTTTTGCCTGAAATTACTTTTTTAGAAAAAACTAACCATTTAAGCCTTGAGAGGTTTCATCTAAAGGGTTTTAATTGAACAGGGATAAATAAGACCCCCTTGGATAGAACCCCTCTAGTATTAAATCATACCCACAATGGATTCTCATTCCCACCTATCAAAATGTTGGCAAAAAAACACTTTTTCTTTAGCTTTTGAGGGATTAAATAATGTTATTTAGAAATTATATTTTTCAAAGTTGTAAACCTCAAAACGATATTTCCAACAAGTATAGTTTTGATATGTTTTCATTTTATCATGTATTTAATTTTTAATTTTTACTAAACATAGGTTTTTCTCTGAACATCAAGCTCTTCATTCTACAAAGGTGGACAAATAGTAAACCATTATAATTTTTTTTTGAAAAATACCCTTTCCCTAGTTATTGGTGTCCTTGTTTCACCAAAATAAAATAAAAAGGATTTTGATATATACATAATAATTTAGGTTGGTCGAAACACACATATGTCTGAATTATAGTTATAGTGACTTCAAAAACTAATTAATATATATATATATATATGTAACAAAAAATTATGAAAAAATATCCTTGCCCTAGATATTGATGTTGAGAATCTATATTTAAAAAAATAGAATTTTATCTTGTAGAGAAAAAATAGTTATGTTGGATGACACAAACATTAAATTTTGAAAATGATTTTTTTTGTTTAAAACTAGTTATTAAAGGAGATGTTGAAAGATTCATAATTTATTTCAAAAAAAAAAAAAGAATCTACACACAAACTTCCACAAATCACTAGTTCACATCATCTTCAAATTCTTAATGGTTTATCTACTATAGGTCTCAGAAGATGAAGATTTAGTTAAAATAATTGATGTAAATGTCCATTTGGGGCAAAAAGTGAGACACAGTATTGTGATTTCACCCAAAGTAGAATTTTGGGAGAAAATTTGGCAGTTGGGGAAAGAATGCATGGATTACCATACATAGAATCCTATAATTCAAGGAAAAGGCACTTAGAGGGGAAAATTGGACTTGGAGGGAAAGGAATTCTAGGGATGGTAGGTTCAACATGCATTGCAAGTATGTGAAACTCTAAAACTACAAAATTTGAAGTAGAATTATTGGGAGAAAATTTGGTAGTTGAGGAAAAGATGCGTGGGTGACCAAAGCAAAAATTAAAGAATTCAAGGAAAAGGGGATTATAGGGGAAAATATAACTTTTAGGGAAAGATAGCCAAGGATGACAAGTTTGACAAGCATGTTGATATGAGAAAATGTGAAACTTTAAAATTTGAAAAGAGGAATTTTGGGGATAAAATATGGAAGTTGAGGAAAGGATGCATGGATTACCAAATATATAATACTAAAATTGAAGGAAAGTGGGATTAGATGAGAAAATATAACTTAGAGAGAAAGGCATGTCGGGATTGATATGTCTAATAGGTGTTGCTAGTATGAGAAAATCTAAAATTTTAAAATTTGCAAAGTGGAATTTTGAGGAGAAAAGTTGGAAGTTGAGGAAAGGATGCATGGATGACCAAATCCAAAATCCAAAAATTCAAGGAAGAGGGGATTATAGGGGAAAATCAAACTTGGATGGAAATGTATGCTAGGGATGATAAATCTAACAAGAATCCCAGTATGAGAAACTCTAAAACTCTAAAATTTGAAAAGTGGAATTTTGGGGAGAAAATTTATCATTTGAGGAAAGGATGCATGGATGACAAAACCTAGAATCCAAAAATTAAAGGAAAAGGGGCTTAGAGTGGAAAATAAAACCTGGAGGCAAATTCATGTCAAAGATGATAGATCTGACAGACATGCCAATATGATAACTATAAAACTCTGAAATTTTCAAAGTGGAATTTTGAGGAGAAAATTGGTAGTTGAGGAAATGATGCATGGATGACCAAACCCAAAATCCTATAATTCAAGAAACATGGATTTAGAGGGGGAAATAAGGATTGGATTGTAAGACATGCTAGGGACGATAGGTCTAACAAGTATGTTGCAGGTATGAGAAACTTTGAAACTCTAAAACTTACAAAGTTGCTTGAAGAAAGGCAAAATTACAAGGAATTGACCATAAAAGTAACCCAACACATTTTACTAATAATATTTGATGAAAACACTTTCAATAAATACCCTTAGACAACTACTCAATGGTATGGACCCAATTGGACATGTCTTAGATCCATGATAAAAAAAAGAGTGAGTATGGTCAAATACACAACTTATGAAGTATAAAAAAGGAAAACTGAGACACATAAAAAATGAGATGCCATCATTGGATCTAGTTGGGGACATGTATTTCTTGCAAGAACAATGAGAATCTAAATCTTTGGGAGTAGACCAAAAGTGGGGAACAATAGGGACCAGTACCAACTTATAATTTTTCATGACAAATAAGGGTTGTGATTGCACAAAGATAATAGTATATACAAGAGAACACGACACAAACATAACAAAAAGACAACCTATATTAAAAATGTTCTAATAACCTTACCATTAAGAGACAAAGTTCTTGAGCTACTAACCATGAGCTGGAAACTCCATGATATCTCCATCAAGGCTCCTAAGGTAGAAAATTCCTTGGCCACATCCTTCAACAATTTGATAAGGCCCAACCTATAGGGCACCAAATTTTCCATGTTTACCCTTGTCTTCAGATTTGGAACTCCACATGAGGACAAGATCCCCAATATAAAACTCCCTCTTGATAGCCCTCTTATATAAAAATGTAGTTCATTATTTGTTACCTCAATAAACTCCTCTCATAGGAAACCCTCCTTATTTCCTCCAATTCAATCCACTCATGTATTCATTGAGAAATAAAACTTTCTTCTTCCCCTTTAATTTTTTGTAGTGATTTGTAGACTGATAATTCAAGGTTGACTGGAAAGCCTTAATACCTTATACCAATTCAAATGGAATCTTCCCAATAGCCTTCTTGTAAGTTACCCTATCTACCCAAACAAAAAAATTAACTTATCATCCAATATTTTCTTGTTTGCACCCATTTTTTTATGATTTCATGATGCAGTTGTTTCTTGACTCATCTTTTCATTTCCTTATGGATGATAAGGGGATGGATGTGTTAACAAGATCTCATATTGTGAGCACATGTCAAAAAAAATTATTTCTTGTAGGGACTACTTCTACCTATTTGGTGAAATAATTAGTGGCCACCAATTTCCACTTGTATTTTATGATATAATTGTCTTCTCTTTAATAAAGTCTATATCACACTATTGGAATGGATCCTCCATTGAATGATTGTTAGGGGGAGTGCACCTATAAATTTTAAATTTACTAGAAAACTTATGATAAGAATCAAAATATTTGATAAATTTGGCCACACTTTTGAACAATGTGGGCCACCAATAGCCCACTATCATAATATTATGAGTAGTGTTATTTGAAATTTAATTCTCACCACACTATCCATAGTGACATTACTCAACAACGCTTATAGACTGCTCTTCATCTAAAAATCTTAGGATCACACCATCAAAATTTCTCCACATTGACTATCCCTCAAAGAGCACATACCTTAGTGTCCTCCTTTATTTATCATTCATCTCTAGTGGAAAAATATTTTTTTCAAAATAAATATAATGTCCTTATACCAAGGACAATCTTCAATTGGAATGGAATGAAAGAGGGGTTAGAGTTAACCTGATGAAATTCAATTGTGTCTAAATTAGCATCAACCATTAATTTAGCTAGGCCCTAATCCTTAACCAATTTATTTTTCTTCTCCTCCATGTCATAATCTTAGATCTTGTTGATCCAAATTTTCCCTAATGCCTCATGTTACATGAATATATCTCGAACTAGTATTTGTGGCACAAAGTTTGTGATATTAGCTCCCACAAGATAATGTCTAAAATTATTCACCACCTTAACAAGAGAATAGGTGTGCTTTTCCATTATGGAATAGTTCAATTCAACATCATTTAAGGACATTTTGAAGAAGTCTATTGTCTATTCATATCCCTCATCATTTGTCTGTAGTACAATGAAAAAAATGCATAATGATGCAAAGGAAAACAATTGGAAAGGCTTAGAGTAATTTAATATTTCTAGCATCGGTGCCTTCTTTAGCACATCCTTTATTTATAAGAAAAAACCAATTGATTCCTTATCCCAACTTGATGATTGTCCCTTATTTAAAACTTAGAAATGGCCTATTTTTTCTTAGCAAAGTTAGGAACAAACCTCATAACAAAAATTGTTTTCCTAAAGAATGATTATATTTCCTTGAATATTTTGGGTTGAGGAATAAGGTCAATTTCTTCAACATGTTTTGGATAAAACCTCACCCTGTCTTTAGACACAATATTTCCAATGAGCTTACTTTCTTCCACACCAAAAATAAATTTCTTCAGATTCAAAGTTTTGGGACTCAATTCTATATTTTCTCTTTTTTCTTTATTCCCTTCCCCCTTTCATGTCTTAGCCATTTTTCCCAAGTTTATAACCGATCTGAGAAGTACGTCATGGATGGTATTTTGTCAAAATTTCTTAGCACCAGTGGATAGTGCATGAAGAATTAAGTCAAGTTTTATTTTTGAATTTTTGTAATATTCCTTATGGTTAAAAAGTTATAGGCTTGAGTATTTTATCCCTCCATATAGTTTAATCCATCAATCCCACAAATGTCTTATCCAAATGGATTTCCTTTCTAATGTTCAATTTTGGTCAATTATCCTAATGTTGCAGTCCACTATGTTTTTCCTACAAAGGATTTAAGTGCTAAAAATTGATTAAGTGCCAAACTTGTAGGAATCTTTCTTTTATCCAAACTTCACCTTTCGATCATTCCTATCTAGTTCACTTAGAATTTCTTACTTTACAGGAAAATATTTCCCAATGATACATTTGTGAGAATTTCCATGTGAACCTTCCCATTCTACATACCAAACTTTCCCTCGCATCTTCCACTTCACTTCCAAGTTCCCACTAGTTCATTCCAAATTTTACTAAGTAAAATATTGTGAGTAAATGAAACTCATCTTCCCACAATTCTTACATCATCTTCCCCTTTGCAAGAATTTCCAAGTGAACTTATCCTTTCATGCGCAAATGTGTGGTTCACTTCATTTTATCTTCTCCTTTCCTTTTGTGTAATTTTATCCCCCAATTGAACACAATTTTAAAGTTCTTCATCATATTCAAATGACTTCTCTTGAAAACCAATTATGCACCTTTTCGCCACATCCATACCCAAATGATGTCATATTGACATCGTCCCACCCTAATTTCATCATCATGACATCATAATTTTTGAGATTTTCAATCCACCTCATTCTTCTTTGATTACATCGTGAATACCACCCCATATTAACATCACCAATGGGACTTCAAATTCGATCTAGACATGTTGATAAAGTGTAGATGCATTTGGTTTTTATGCTAGTTCCACTTGGAAGCCATTTATCCACTGTAACCTGATGAAGCCTTCTAGCTTGCATGAAGATATTGAAGACCAAAAATATGAAGGGTATGTTTTACAAGAAATCCGATGTGAACCAAATGTATTTCTCAAGGGTGTAAATGAACTTATACTTGAACTTCTGTCAAGAACTCAATAGGGGTGTTTTTCTCATTGGTGTAGTTGCACCCCATTTTTTTGCATGGATCTAGATTACCTCCTAAGTCACACAATGTGTTGGTAGGATTTATAAATGAGCTTTTTGAAGCCTAATTGATCTAAATTTCATGATTTTAGCTTGCAATTACTTCTCAAAGGATTTTCCATGAAGATAAATGACCCATTGGTAATTATTCCACCAACCAAGAATTAATTTTATGATGGTATTTTGTTACTTCCAATGTCTATATGCATACTTCAAATTTACCTACCACCATTATTGCTAGTCATTGATGGTGTCACTCTTTCACCAACCAGGAGTTATTATAAATACCCTTGATTAATTTGATGCGTTAGTTTCGCGGGGACTTTCTATCAAACATCAATTGAATGCTAATATAGTAAATTATCCTAGGGTTTCTCCTATCATAGGGTTTTATTGGCATTTGGACTATTTTTTTCACAAGGTTTGGATGATATAGGAGAGTTGAGGAATAATCAAGAGATGTAGAAACTTGTATAAAATCAAAGAATAATTATAGTGATACATTAGCTCTAACATATTTTGGTAATAATATAATATCATTAATTATATTTTTTCATGACCATGTATGTAAACTCAAAGAATATATCAAACTTGATATTTTTTCTTCAGCATATTTTCTATTGCGAATGTAATAAATATTATAGGAATTTGACATGATTCTAAGTTTTCTTTATGAGTTGTAACAACTCTTTTATGGATTACATATGAGGGTGATCCCACAATAGTGGTTTACAATTTTTGGCCAAATTGGACACTAAAATTATTATTTTTAACTAAATCTTCACATTCAGGCACCTATAGTAGCTAAACCGTGAGGAATTTGAAGATGATGCAAACTAGAGTCTAATCACATTTTGTCTGTAGAATCTAAAAATATTTTTTTCAAAATTTTTGGAATAAGATTTCACTTATTTTTCCATCTCCCACGAAAACTAGTTTTTTTTCGGAAAACAACATTTTTAAAAAGTGACGCTCACTGTATACAACATAACGTTTTTTGTATGAAGGATAAAATTCTAATTTTTTTGAATTTAAAATTTTAACTACAATATCTAACACTTTCATTTGGTCTCATAGTTTTTTATTGAATATTTTTTCCTCAATAGAGTTTCAAAGTCAAACCAATTGCAATTCAGACACAGGTAGGACTGTATACAACACAACTTTTTTTGTATGTATCAAAATTCAATTTTATTTTTTTTAATGGATCAACGACATCAATACCTAGCATGAACATATTTAAAAAAAAATTATTTTGATAATTTTCTATTTTCCACATGTGCAAAACAAAGAGCTTGATTTTTGGTGAAAAACCTATGTTTAATAAAACTAAAAAAACAGATACATAATAAAACCAAAACATATTAAAATTGTATTCATGGGATAGCTCATTTCGAGGAATACCATAATCATTTGAAATAAATTTTAAATGAATTCATTTGATCCCACAAAAGGTAAATCAAAATTGATTTTTTATCAGCATTTTGATAGGTGTAAAGGAGACTCATTTATAGGTATGGTTTAAACCAAGCGAGGTTCTATCCAAGGGGGTTTAATCTAAGGTGGTTTGATCAAACCCTCTTCAATTGGAATCCTTAAAATGGAACTTTTAAAGGCTTAAATCATTATATTTTCTAAAAATATGTGATTTCAGCAAAAATTAGTTCCTCTCAAAAATTGTAAACCAACTTTGTGGGATCACCCATGATTTTGGGTAGTACTATGATGGATAACTAAGTAGATAGCCTTTGATTATGTTCATTGACACTTAAAATAAGTATAACATGTTAGTTTTTTCCCTTTATGTTTCCTCCTTGTTGATTGTGAATTTATTTCCCAAAAGTACGCATTAGTATCTTGTATGTGCTCTAGTAATCCACATTCATAAAATCATTCGTTAGTAGTTTCTTTTAATGAGTTCATAACATCATTGTTTGCAGGGAACATAAAACACCATTATCTATGAATCATGAAGCTTACCCCACCTTGTATATGTTTTCAAGGTGTATTATCAACTATATAGGGTTTATTAATGGCTAAAATGTTTGGTCTAGTGACAATATTTAGGGATAATCAAATAGGTTGGGTTTAGTTATTATTTATATTCTTGTTTTTAATCTTAATTAATTTTCATACCTATTCAAGTATATCCCTAGGAATACCCTCATGAGTTGAAGTTGAGCTCGAAGTGTTGAAGATATAACCCACTCTTGTTGAGTTGGCTTAAAATCCTCCACCATTCTATTGATTTTTTGTACCCACATAATGACAACCTTGGTCATGTGAGTCAAATTTATTCTAGGAAGTGGAGCAGTGATTTTAAGACCTAATAAAAAGATATCTCATACTCTAAACATCTTTATAAAATCAACTCCAAATTTGTGTAATGATCATTTCAATCCCTGGAATATAAAAAATAAATCATCTTAGTAGACAACCATAATTTTATTGATAAAACCAAAAAAAGTGAAACCCATACCTTTTTGAGATATGAATCCAGCATTATTTACATTGAATGGACAAACATCTAAAAATGTTCTCCATGGTGTGGTGAAGGCCTTTTTATGTTTTTCAGATTCTTTAACTATGACTTGATTGTACTTTGAGAAACTATCCATCATAGACATCAACTCTAACCTCGTTACATGATACAACAAATGGTCCATAGTAGGTGGTGGATAATTATCCTTAAAGGAATTGATATTCAATTTTTTTAAATCCACACATAGCCTAATATCCTCATTCTTCTTTTTGGTTGGAACAAGGTTTGAGGCCCACTCTAAATTTTTACCACTTTAATTATGCCTCCTTTGAGCTTCATCAATTATTTTTACATTTGAGGGGAAAGAGTGTGGTTGATAGTACATTAATTTTGTCTAGATGGTTTTTTACCAAGCTCTAATGAAATGGTATGCTAGAAAAAATATTCCTTATAATCCTTTAGTTCATCAAAGGACCAAAAAAAGCATTTTTTATACTTTCTTAATAATGCTATTAGCATTTTCTTCTCTATTGGTTTTAATATTTTACTAGTGTAGATAATCTTAAGAGTTAATTAAGTTCTTAAGTTAACACCTTGTACATCTTATTCTCTATATGTTGGAAAATGTGCCTCAACTTATTGGATTGAACCTTTGCAAATGGACTTGGCAGATCTCCCTTTGTTCATGCCTTTACCGCCATACCATGGGAGGATTCTGGCTAAGGTGCGGTTGTGCGATGTACACCACCATATCGGGGTGCCTTTTGGCTAAGGTGTGGTTGTGTGGTGTATCCCAGCATACCACGGGTTCCTTTTGGATGAGGTGTGGTTGTGCGGTGTATACCTCCATACTGTGGGTGCCTTTTGGTTGAGGTGCGGTTGTGTGGTTACCGCCCTACCGTGTGAGCCTTCTGGCTCAGGTGCGGTTGTGCGGTGGTATCGCCATACCACAAGAGTCTTCATACAAAGGTGTGGTAGCATGGGGCATGGTTGATCAAAGTGTGTATAATTTTTTTTGTGCCTAACATGAACTGTCATCGGGATTTTGTAAAAGCTAATTTCTCAGTTCAACCTCATCAGATGGATTTAATCTGATTATTTTATGTAAGGCAGCGAGCTCTAGGTAGTGTGCCAGAATGCATGTGAATTCCCTATTTATTTCCTTTATTATACTTCTAGTAGGGTATAATCTTGTGGATTAACATCCACCATGGTTTTTCCCCTAACAGGGTTTCCACATATAAAAATCTTGGTGTTCATGTGTCTTTGATGTGTTGTTGATTTATGCTTCCACTATTAATTATCAGATCTGAGATTAAAGGTTGTTTAAAGTTAAAACAAGTCTTAATTTTGTGACAACTCATTCACCCCCCCTCTCAGTTGTCTATTCTTGTTTTGCCAACAGGTTCTACTAATATTTTCAATATAATCAACCTCTCAAGTGCTAAATAACATGACGTGTTACATTTGAGCACAAATAATAAATTAAAATACTTATAACTCACTCAAATAAAAATATTATATTTGATTAAAGGATATAAAACTCACTACTAAGAGAACCAACAATGAGAATATGGAAGCTTGTTTGGCACCACTAACCTACATTTTAAGAATTCAATAACATGATTAAATGAAGGTCCTAGATTAAGAAGTGCATAGAAACTCGAAACCAAGTGAATTAAAAAGTATAAAGAGGGATAGATAAAGAGAGATGCAATAGGGAAAGATAGAGGGGGGAGAGAGATGCAAGGAGAGGTAAGGAGATATAGAGAGGGAATAGAGATAGAGAGGAGGATAGAGAGGGAGAAGGAGAGGGGGAGAGAGAAAAAGGAGAGAGATAGATAAATATATAGAGGGAGAAATGGGAGAGAGGAAGAGAGAGTGAGAGAATTAAAAATTAAAAAAGGGAAGGATAAAGAGAGAGGGAGAGAGGGGGAGATAGAAAGCTAAAGATAGAGATAAGAAGTGATCTATAGAGAGGAGTGGAGAGAGGGGGGATATAGGGGTAGATAGATGGAGTTATAAAAAGAAGAGATAGAAGGAGAAATATGGAGAGATGGATATAGGGGGAGAGATAGAGTTTCATAACCAAATTTTAATGCATTTTTAATTATAATATGGTAAATTGAATTATTGAGGAAATTCAATATGTTAGATAGAAATTTTGGAATTTTCAAAAGATTGAAATATGTTTATTGATGGAGCTCTTTTCAGGTGGTGGCGATGGTGGTGGAGAATTTTAAAATTTGAAGAAGGCGAGAAACTTTGGAGGTACAGTAGGCATTAAGGGCAAACAACTTGTTGATGGGAAGGTGATGTCAGATGGGTCCTTGGCTGATGGTAAGCGAAGTGGGTTCCATATTGTGAAAAATGAATATTTTGGTGGGAAAGGTGCTCTAAAAGTTTATTGTCCTTCACATTCTTTGGAATCCTCTGAAAGGGGGAATATTGGTGCTGAAAAGTCTGGACTCGGCCAGTTAGCTAACGGATTGGGTGTGACTTCTCAAGGTTTGGGTGCCAGGGTTGATAAGACAAGGGATGATTTCTTCTCAAACCCTTCTTTCAAATGGTCATTTCTATTTGGTATGAGGCCCAAATGTAAAATCTCTTCTCCTCTTGTGGCTTTTGATTCAAATGCAAAAATTGGATATTCCATCTATGTCCCGGATTGTATTGTTGAAAAAAGTGTTTCAAACATGGACATGTCTTTGTTGCTCGAGGTAAATTTGTTGGGTTGCATCCTCATATTGAGCTAGTTCATAAGTTCGATTTGAACTACAGGAGACCTAAGGGTCAGGTGAATGTGGTTGCAATGGCCAAAGGGTTTTTTTCCTTTACATTCAACTATGAAGATGATCTATTGGTGGCTTTGATAAGTGGTCCCTAGTTTATTGGGAAGTCCTCTTTGATGTTGAAAAGGTGGGAACCAAGCTTCAATCCTAACTCGTGCTCCTTTTTGATTGCCCTAATTTGGGTGAGACTTCTAGGTCTCCCTATTGAATTTTGGAATGAGGAATTTTTCAAAGGGATAGCGAGAATTTTTGGGTGTTTTCTCTTGATTGATCAAATGACGGTGTCCAAGAAGCGTCTTTTTTATGCTAGATTTTGTGTCAATGAGGAACACTCAGTGGACTTTCCCTCTATGGTGAAGATTAATTATAAGTTTTGCATATGGGATCAAGCTGTGGAATTTGAGACAATTCCTTTCACCTGCTTCCATTGTAATAAAGTTGGTCATTGGGAAAAAAATATCCTATTAGAATGCAGAAGTCGGTGATTAAGCAGTGGAAAGAAACAAAAAAAATCTCCAGAGGTGTTTTCTTCGAAGACTATAATGAAAGGGGGGTCTACTCCTGGAGGTGAGATTGTCTTAGTGAATGAGAGCCCTATGGAAATGAAGATGATAGTGGTTGAGAGCATCGTGATTCTTGAGGGCCAAGTTGAGTCTGAAGTGCTCAATATAGTTCAGGAGTAGGGTGTTGAGGTTAATGTATCCTCTCCCCCTCTCAATACTGAGAATCCTTATGAAGAGATTAGGTTTGAGGCTATGGTTGAAGACAAGGTGACTATGGAAGAAGGTCTAGGATGCCCTCCTTTGGGCGCTAGTGGTAGTGGTATTTTGAAATAACCACATGATGAATGCTCAAAGTTTGATGGGTTGGAGGTTTGTTCAATATCTGAAATGAACGATACTTGGTAGTTGGATGATCTTGATAATCCTCCTTACATTTTGATGAAAGGTAGAAATAGAAAGAAGCCCTCTCCTTCCCTGGGAGTTGTTACCAGAAATAGGCAAAGGTCAGATTTTGGGTCAGAACCAAGAGGTAAAGTTTGTCCTCCCTCAAATGTTACTATGGATAATGATATTCGAATGGATATTGTTGATGGAACTCAGAGAACTTTGTTGGAGATGTGCTCCAAGAGAACCTCCCATAAGCTTTTATGAAGATCATCTCCTAGAATGTGTGAGGGTTAAATCAACCTCATAAGCATGATCTTCTTTCTAACCTAGTAAGGGATCATCAACTTGATAGTGTCTTAATTCAAGAAACTAAAATGGGTTTGGATAGATTATCTAAGCTTAAGCACAAACTTTTTAAGGATTGTGGTATGTATTGCTCTGAAGTGGTTGGTGCCTCTGGAGGGATTGTTACTTTTTGGAATCTTAAGTTGGTTAAGGGGAATGAGGTGTTTCAAGATTGTAATTATGTGGCCACCTCATCTTATAATATTCGAGATAAGTTCTCTTGGACCCGGTCTAATATTTATGCTCTTAATAGTAAGAGTGCTAGGAATTTTTTTTCGAAAAATCAAGTGGTTCCTTCAAATATTTGCATCTTATTTTTAAGTGGTTAGTTATGGCGGATTTCAATACACCCTAACATGATTTTGATAAGTTGGGAGTATCGTAGATTGTGGATGATAGTAGATATGATCTCATCAATCTTATTAATGATAATGCTCTCCTTGATCCTCTTTCACTTGGTCCAACCAAAGTGTGGGTGAAAATCTTATCTAGGTTAAGCTTGATCAAGCCCTTATCTCCCCTAATTGCCTTGTCTCTTATTTTTTATCACTTTCGGCCCTGACTAGGTTGGGGTTCATCACTTTCCTCTGTCTTTATTAGTGAATTTGTTGGGATGAAGAACAAAATTTCCATTTAGGTTTGAAAAGATGTGGACCTATCATCTTGATCTCAAAAAATTGGTTCAAGATTGGTGGAACATCGAGGTGGATGAATTTTCTATGTATAGAGTGGCTAAGAAGCTTTCCAATGTGAATAATAATGCTAAGAAATGGAACAGGTCTTCACTTAGGCACATTTTTTGGAAAAAGAGGATATTAACTGGGAGCTTTTCACTGTGCAGTTGTCTATCCAAGCATCTAGTTATGATCAAGCTCTAGATTTGAGGGAGAATGTCCTTCTTTCTAGGCTACTTAATATTTTTTCTAAGGAGGAGAAATTTTGGAAGCAAAGATCTCGAATTATGTGGTTAAAAAGTGGGGAAAAAAATATGAGGTTTTTTCATCTCTCAAATCTGAAACACTAGGCTTCCAATCGTATTAATTCTATTAATTATAATAATCAGGTCCTAGAGAAGGATGTTGATTTATAGCAGGTTGTGTCTTCTTACTTTTCTAACCTATTATTTGTGGAAGGGGAACTGGATATGGATTTTCAGGAGGATCTTCTTCAAGACATCCCTCATGTTATCTCTAAAGATCTTAATCGGCAAGCATTCCTTTAGCGGAGGAGATTAGAAGTGTTGTTTTCTCTTTCGAAGGTAATAAGGTGTCAGGGCCTGATGGCTTACCTATGTTCTTTTTCAGTATTTTTGGGATATTATTGCCAAGGATGTTGTGGATGCTACTAAGAAATTTTTTGGTTTTGGCAATCTTTTGAAAGAATTAAATTATTCCTTTATTGTTCTTATGCCTAAGAAATCGAGTGCTACTTCTTTTGATTAATTTCACCCAATTAGTTTGTGTAATTTAATTTAAAAGATCTTCTCTAAGGTGTTTGTGGTTAGATTTCAAAATTTTCTTCCTCTCGTCATCTCTCCTCAACAAAATGGTTTTGTGGCAGGGAGGCAAATTTTGGACTCCATTCTTATTGTTCATGAGAATATTCACTCCTTAACTATTAATAAGTGTGCTAGTTTTATCCTGAAGCTTGATTTTCTCAAAGCTTAAGATAGAGTTGATTGGGGTTTTCTATCAAAAAAATTGAAAGCTTTTGGTTTTGGGGAAAAAATGGTGGCTCTGGTTCTCCAACTTATTTCCACCCTGAGGTTTTTTGTTCTTGTTAAGAAGTTGAATGATGTTAACAATGTGATGTTTTTGAATTATATTATATATTATCATGAATTGAATATTGCTAATGAATTTTGCAAGTGCAAGTGTGTGTATTTTAAGGGTGAGAGGTCGAAGGATGAGAACACTATTGAAGTAGGATTGTTTAGTCAGATTAAATGGTAAGGTAGATGGAATATGGGTGCACACACCACAAAATTGCATGATATTTTCATTTGAAAACTCATATAAGTAATTATATTAAGCTGACTGAAATGATGCGATGATTGAAAAGATGTACTTGCGAAACATAAATTACGTGGAATTTATATTTAAATGTCAATGTTGAGAATTTTTTTTGAGAATTTAGAGGAAAATGAAAGTGATATTTAGCATGTGAATGAATGTATGTAATTCAATTATGTATTTAAACATACTTTTTTGAAATGAAAATGAAAGACCATTCTTATTTAAATGATGAATATTTACATAAAAATATTTATATGTAAATACAAATATATATGGATATATATACACATGTGTATATATGCATATACATATATACACATATATGTGTCGAGAACATACATAAGTGCGAATGAACATGAATATAAATATTTATAAGTACATATATATTTATACCTTTTGACAGATGAACTTGAAACTGATAATCACCATTATTGAATTGATAAAATTTAAATGATATCATGAGAAAATCCCATGAAGGTCGTGGTCTGCCATCAAAACTAAGGTAATATTTGAATTATGAGAGGGGCAACAAAAATCATTAATGCCCATTATCAATTCAAAACATTTCCTTAGTGGTGGGTAGTGAAATGTAGGAAAGTTTTTATTCCTAGAGGATAATATCGACACCAAAAAATAGTGAACGGGTTGTTGAACGAATAATTGTGGGAAAATCTGAAGGAGAATCCTCATTTTCAGAGGTATTTGATGGTTTTCATTAAAAAAAATTCTTTTCATTTCATTTTACAGTATTATCTATATTTTATGCACAATCGAATCGATATTTTGTGGATTATATTGTTTTGATTAAAACCTATTCATTGAGTTTCCATCAATCAGATTACATTTTTTATAAACATGGCCATGTCGGTTCTTCTATACCCAAATTTTCTTGTGCATGTATCGCCACACAGCTTGGAATTCCATTGCATATCACTTTGTAATATTTTTAATGTCACCATCATTGAGCCTAGGTTGCATGTATTCTATTTTCTTACCTCAACATAGGGTTATCGGATGATATGACAAGCCTAGGATAGGAGCAATATGAGTTATAAATCAATACCACCCTTAAAGGGTAGACAAAATCTTTCACATAAATATTGTGATATATATTCCTTTTCTTTTTTTTCAATATCCAACCAGATGGTTGCCCATTCAATGTGATTCCATCACCCTTCATCTAGAATCAAAGGGTATTTCTTATGTTCCTACTTGTCTCATCGCCATGGATGATGAAGGGCTATGTTGCCCAATATTGTAATATGGGTTTCTGATGTTTTTCATAGTTGTAAATATACTATTATGTTGTGAAGACATAGTGGCTTTCACGTCGCCTAATCCATAAAGGATAAAGGCTGAACAATGATACCCATGTCATCTTTGGGGCAACTACACCCAAGCCGAGGGCAGGAATTATGGCTATGGCCTTAGCCACCAGGATCAGAGTAATAGTCAATTATTGTGAGTCATTTTCAGAACAACAAAAGTATAATATATTAATTTTGAATGATGTTTTTCAACCTGAGCTTGGTCAAGAATGATCCCATGGTTTTAATCATTTTATTAGTATTGATAAATGGTTCACATGTCATTGAGTTATTTTAAATACCTTCCAAAGTTAATTTCATCTTCATTTGGTTATTTTCTTACATGATATTTCATAAACAACTGCTTAGAATAATAAAGCTTGGAATAATGAAGCAATGAAAACTTGAAGTTGAAATTATAAACTATTGTAAATGACATTGTTTGGTTATAAGATGTAATTGTTTAGCTGGAAACAACATTGTATATTGTAAATAATGAATTTTCTATTATAAACATTGTCTTGTTATAAATTGTAACTGGTTAGCTGGAAACAACATCCTATTATTATAAACAATAAGTTTTTTTTGTTGTAAACAACATTGTTTTGTCATAAAATGTAACTGTTTAGTTGGAAACAACATTGTATTATTGTAAACAATGAATTTTCTATTGTAAACAACATCGTTGTGTTATAGATAGTGAATATTTTACTTGAAAATAGATTTTTTTTGTAACCATTTAGTTGAAACAACATTGTTTTGTTATAAATTGTGAACATTTTACTTGGAAACGGCTTTGTTCTATAACTGTTTAGTTGAAACAACATTTTTATGTTATAAACCATGAAAATTTTACTTGAAAACAACTTTGTTCTATAATGGTTTAGTTGAAAAAAAATGTTATATTATAAACAATAAATGTTTCATATGTAAACATCATTCTGCAACTATTTAGTTGTAAGCAAAACTGTTTTATTATAAACAGTTAGTGTTCATATGTGAAAAACATCATTTGGATATCACAACATGTATGATATAAATGGAACAATAGTATGTGAGAAACTGTTAATACAAACTTGTTCTAGATTCATTTATTTCTTGATTTTTCGACAAATGAAATGTCAAAATGGAACATTGTTAAATAATAGCAATCTGATTTAATGGTTTTATTTCAAATTGTATGCACAAATCAATAACTTAAGTAGGCACATAGATGTGTATGCACATAGACCCTCATCTATGTACATACACATACTTGTGACATACCTTCTTTTTTTTCTTACTTAATTCATTTTTAAATGGATAATGATTTATGTTGAATGTAATTCATGGGTCATGGGAATGATATGATCAAATAGTGTATTGAATAGTTCTATTTGAATCATATATCTGATTACTACTTAGTGAGAAAATAGTAGCACAAAAACAATAACAAACTACTGAAAAAAATATTTAAAACTGCTTATAAATTACTACAATTGGTCACGTGACCTCTAGTAGTTTATTTCCAATCATATATAAAGCGACCAAATTGATGACTAAACCACTTTTAGTCATTTATTGGTTGTTTTGATTGATTGATTTGGTAGTATATTTAGTCGTTGATTTAATCATTCATTATTGTGATTTGGTCACTTATTTAGTCACTTTTTTTCCACTAATCTATTTAGTCGTTGATTTAGTCATTGATTATTGTAATTTGGTCACTTATTTAGTCAATTTTTATTCATTGATATATTTAACTACTCATTTAGTTGTTGATTTAGTCATTGATTGTTGTAATCTGGTCACTTATTTAGTCATTTTTTTATTCACTGATATATTTAGTCATTGATTGTTGTTAATTGGTCACTTATTTAGTCATTTTTATTCACTGATTTTTGTGCATTGATAGTGTATTTAGTCATTAATTTTAATCATCATTTTGAACAATTTGGTAGTATATTTAGTCATTTTTATTCACTGGTCATATATCTAGTTATATTTATTCAGTGTTCACTGATTTATGTCAATTAGTAGTATATTTAGTCAATTTAATTATTAATTGATGTCAATTAGTAGTATATTTAGTCATTTTAATTGACTGATATTTGAGGATTTAAGGATAAAACACAAAATACACATCAAGAACATAATAAGACAACCATTGAGAAGGAAAAATTGGTGAAATTTATTAATAAAAGAAAGGTGTTCTTGTTCTAGCTTACAAATAGAGTATTATAATTATTATTTTCAGTCACAAGATTGAAAATTTGAGTTATAATATGGCAGTGAAATGACTACAAGAAAGAAACTTCTCCAAAAGACTTCATCAATGATGGAAACGCATGCTTGAAGCCCTTTAATGCAAGAACATACCCCTTTCATCTCTTAAAACTTTTACAGCATGGGCAATCTTCCTGGAGTAAGTCGTAACATGTAGAATCCAAGGAGAGTGTTGATTGTGTCCCATATATGAAGCTCTCTTGACCTTCAATATAGTCAACAATAACCCAGCTAGAATATTTCCTCATTTATATGTTATGTGCCATCTGATATGAGCAATAGGGTGTTTCCTTTTTTTCCATGAATGAAGTTGTGCCTTAATACAACCAAAAAATTTAATATTAGTCTCAATTTAGAAAGAATAAAAGTGCATTGTATATTCCAAGTTTACAAAATAAATTCTAAACACAATAGAAAGATAAATCAATTGAAATTGTAGCCTTGTTAAGTACAAATGCCTTAAATAGAGTGTTCAACATAGGCCCAAAATATGCATATTGAACCCTTGATTTCAGAACCTTGTTCAAAATTTAAGAAAGGTGATACACTCAGTTTATAGAATGAAGTTGACATATTATAGAGTGAAGGCTATTAACACTAACCAAACTGGAACACCATTATCAATAGAAATTTCCTAGAAACCAAGCCTAAGAATCCCATCAGACTTGGACAACAAAAATTTCAACCCTGGTTCATGTGTCGTCTTAGTAAAGACCTACACCATTAAAGAATCCATTTATACATAAATTCCAAATTAAGTTGATGAAAAAATATCTTTGATATCCAACTAGGAATCCTTCACATCCAAAAATTACTAACCTGATGTTTCACAAAAAAAATCCCAACTGTGACATCATCTTCCCCATTCACTTTACAAGCACCACCCAATTCAAATTTTTAAGGCACAAACACATAAGGTACTTTCTACAACAGTAATTTTAAAACTAGTGATTAATAACAAAATTTAAGGCATCCATTAAATTTGAAAGAAAGAGACTACTTGAAAAAATACACAGACGCATCACCAAATGGTTCAAAACTCATCGTCAGTATAAGTCCAAAAATTTGATGTTCCTGTGCAAGTTAATTGGGTTTATTCTCTTACAATTCATCAAAATTAGAAAAAAGGGTAGCAAGTCAGGGGATTTGATCATGGGAAAACTTTGTCGTTAAAAGGGTTTTGTACTATGTCAAACATCATTTCATTAGTTTCAATCCCACCATTTTACATATGTGATCATTCTATTGATCTTCAAAAATATTTTACAATACATTTAATTTTTTTGTCTTGACTAACATGTCAAAAAGTGTCTGATCAGTTACCCACTTTTAACATAAATAAAAAATTCTCAATTATCGTTGTTTACATAGGATTTACATAAAACTTTTGAAGAAATGAAAGATGAGAAGTGAAGAGAATTTATTAGACGTTGAAGTCCACAACACTCGCAAGATACATAAGTCCATTACTCATCATAAGGTACTTGTGATCATTCAAATCTGGAAAATTCCTCTCTCCATGACAATATCTACAAGGCTTGTTACTTCACTATTGCTGGGTGAAAATTATGTAATCCCATTTTCCATAGATTACACAACCTTGATTTCAACCACAATTGTGTGAAATTTGATCTTTTCTCTCAGAAAGGGGAGGTTCCCTTCTTATTGCTTACGAAAGCTAAGTAAAACTAATTAAATATTCACAAAATGTACACTAAAATTATGAGATGGGAGGCATGTGTCACATTCATACTTCTCTCTTTTTTCAATGAAGATGTTTTACAATGCTTCATAGTTGATAGTTCTTATTCAGTACAACTTTAAACTAAAAATAAGCAGTAATCCCAATATCTCTATCTTGTCAAAGCAAAGTGTAGAGATACCAGTATGATAATAACAAAAAATAAAATGAGAAATAAAATCTCACAAAGGCACAAAGTCGTTTTGTATCTTTTTGCTGATAGATCCTTGAGATACATAGAGTTTGTCGTATTAGAAGCACAAATTCTTGTTAGATACAACAATTCTATGAACAACATGAACAATTACAAGCACAAAGTCTTGTAGATCATTCAACAATAGTCTTCAAACATAAAAACAAATTCGAATAAAGAGTGTAACACAAAGTCTACATAGATTTATCCAAAGCCCTTAGATCTCACACACTAATCACCACCAATTTGATCAAACCATAAGAGAATTGATTCCAACAAAAAGTCTGGTACACAACTTTCGTCTTTATTGACCAGATTTAGATTCAGAAAGTTTCATACATTTGTTTCAAAATGTGTAGCACTTCATTACTAGAGATAAAAGATAAAGATTAAAATAGAAATTCCACATATTTATAAAAGAGAGGGAAGAGTAAATATAGGAAATTAGTTGAGGAAAAATAGGAAAGTAGGTGAGCTAATTTAGGAAAACCTAACTTTGACTTAGTAAAAAATGTTGTCCATCTTTTTGGGAAAACATAGATTTTACATGTAATTAAAAGATACTTAATATGTCAAAAACTATTTACAAAATATGTGAAAGCATACAAATATTCAACATTGGAGAAAAAGGAGCCTTCATGGTTCTTTTCTTTGGGTGTAGAAGTCTTCATATTTCTTCTTCATCTCCAAGATGAATGCCTCATCTGAACCAATAGTGTAATCCACAATGGGGTGGACTCAGGTGATTGATCTTCTGGCAGATGAGTGAAGCTTTTTACATCTATCAAGATACGTTTTGAGATTATCTAAAGAAAGTCATATGTTACATATTTCATACATTGATGCCTTTCAAAATTTGGCATCCTCCACCTAATTCATGATAGCTTCCTTGTGGATCCTGGAAAGTTCATTGGCCGAGAGGAAAATATGATCTTTATCAAGGAGATTACCTAACAACTCCTTTATTTCTTCTTCTAGGATAGCCTGATGTCCTAAATATTCTTGTACTTGGTGGATGTCTTCAATAAGAGATTTGATCACTTGAATGCAGTGTTTGAACATCTCTTTTATCTCCATGTATATTTCTCTTTGTCAGGAATGACCCCAAGTTTCACCAATTTACTTAGGTTTGCCTCCTTCATTTGTGACCAAAATGAGAGGCGTTTTTGTTTCCTGTTGCTCTCAAGAAAGTACATTTTCTTCCTTATCCATCTTTTATTTCAAATTAGCTATCTGAGTAGTCTTTTCATCTACAACAATGATAATCTGTGAACCATGTTTAATCATATCATCAAAAAAATCATACAATGCCTTACCCTTAGAGGGAAAATTCTCTTCCTTCAATATTGGTGGTTCCTCAATGCTTATCATAGCCATAGATTGTGTAATCCCTAAAGAGCCTGCTAATTTTCTCAAAACAACTTCATAGTGCTTGGCCTTTTCTTTGTACACATCTTAGGCTGCTCCATCTTGTCAAGCTTTCCTGCCAACGCATCTAGGACTAACTGAGAATTTGACTTGGCACTTTTGTTTGTTACTTTTCCAAGTTGAATTCTTGTTACCATGTAGTCCTCCATTGCAACATCACCTTCTTCTCATGGGGGTAGGCCAATCTCTACAAAATTTTGACCAGATTTTTCAATATGAAGCCTTGAATGTACTTTGGCCTTTTTCTTCGCCTTGGCTCTTGGAGGGGCTATCTCTTCAAGATCGAGATCTTCTGGAGAGATCATTTGTTTCTTTCGCTTCAATACTTGAGATACTAGTTGCGATCCCTAAAATGTTAAGTCCTATTATGAGATTCTAAACAAACTATTAATGCAATAAAATAAATAACATAAAGAGTACACCTCAAAATTATCCTAAGGAAAGAAATTGCAAATAAGTAAGATAACAAATGGATAAGTGATTATACCTCTTTTGTGTTGCTTCTTCCTTGGTTGACCCTTGATCTTTGGATGTTTTGTGTGCTCTTTGTATTGAAAGTTAAATCAAACATGCAAAGTGATATGCAAGATGAGTGAAGACATGGTAATGGTGAACTAAAAATACTATAGTAAAGGCAAGAGAAGCTCAAATGGAGAATTTTCAAGAGTGTTGATAGCAAAATATTGATTATTCAAATGAGAGAAAGGAGGGGGTATTTATAGAACAATTTGAACGGTTGAGATTAAGCCAACAAGGTCAAGATGGAGGGCTATGGTGAGTTGAGGACTCACAAGCCCTCACATCTTGACATGTGGAATTTGAGATGGCCAAGGATGAGATGATGTGTAAGTGAGGTCGAAGGAAGGTACATGATGTGGATGAAGGACAAGTACCTTGTAGGTATCTTGGGGGAATAAAAGTGAATTAAAAATTCACATGATTGGAGAATCTTGTGGATAAGACAAAGTTCCAAAAGGAGAGGTGGAAAGTACCTTGGATAAGGTCCTTAAAAAGGTAGGATTCATCCACATGTGACATGATGTGACAAGTCAAAGGTTCTAGAACTTATGGGGAAGAGAATATTCCTTGGAGGAATAAAAGTGAATTAAAAATTCACATGGCAAAGAGAGGAGCTTTGGGTAAATAAATGTGAATTAAAAATTCACATGGGAAAGGGAGTCAAGGCCAAGAAAGGAAAGTGGAAAGGTTGACCAAAAAAGGTATGCTAAATGTGGCTAATGACTTTTATTAAGGTTGTGCAAACACAAGATTAGGATAATTAATGAGAGATTAGGAGCAAGTGAGAGATTATGGAGGATGTGACACTAATCTTGATTAAGTGGTGCACATCCAAATCATGGATTAATTAATTTAATCCAGATTAAAAGAGGATTATAGAGAATGTGACAAGGGGAGAGAAAATGAGGAATTAAAAATTGATTTTAATCAAAAGGTTAAGTGACTAAATTAAATAAATTGTCTTATTTATTTAATTTAGAGAAGAAAAGGTGTAAGGTAAATTATTTAATTATTCAATTACATACTTTAGGAACCTTAAGCAGAAAATGAAATAATGATTAAATGAATTATTTAATCATTATTAATGAAATAGATGAATAGAGTAGACAATTTTGGCCATGTGGAAGTGATCAAATTTAGATGTCTACATTTTTCCCCTTTTTGAGGTACTATTAGAATAAACGTGCTTCAAAGAAAAGAAAATGCAGATGACTCTATAGAGGAAGTAAACAGAAAATGATGCCCCAGCGTGGGGAGGAGGACTTGAGTTGTCCAATCAGTGGGGAATAGATGAAGATGTCCCAATCCTGCAAAGGAATGATTATGGTAGGGAAAATAGATAAATAGGAAGGGTGTTCCCCCTCGAGAGGGGGACGAGAGAAAAGAGAGGGGTCTCGAGTGACCTCTTGATAAGAATAAATGAAGGGTATGGTTGGAAACAGTGCAAAAAATAGGCAAGTTTTCTTTTTGAACGAATTCAAATGGACAAACAATTTGCAAATGGAGGCCCCGAGAAGGGAAGGGATTATGTGGAGGAAAAAGGGTGAATAAGAAGTAAAAAAATACCTCGTAAAAAGGGAGGGAAAAGAGGGGGGTCACAGAAGACCTCTTGATAGGAAGAAACAAAGGGTATGGTTGGAAAGAGCATGAAAAAATAGGCAAGTTTTCCTTTTGAACGAAGTCAAATGGACAAACTGTTTACAAATGGCAGCCCCGGGAAGGGAAGGGAAAAAATATGTCAGAGGCTTGCAGAGGGGCGGATTTTCCCCACTATAGAAGGGAAGATCCACCCTGGCATAGGGAATATCCACCCCAGCATAGGGCGAATCCACCCCAGCACAGGGCGAATCTGCCTCGAGGTTGAGCAGGTCCACCTTGGCGTAGGGTGGGTCGAGTCCGCCCCGACGTAAGGCGGGTCCACCCCACCACGTGGGGTGGCCACCGCGTGCCCGAGAGTGGATCCACCCCACCATAGGGCGGCGTTTCCATGTGGCCAAGGGTGGATCTTCCTTTCCATGGTTGAGGGCGGTTCTTCCCCATGGTCAAGGGCGGATCCGCCCTTGCGTAGGGCGAGAGATTGATGAAGGAGGAAGGGATGGGGGAAATTATGATAAATGAGAGGATGAAAGAGGATATGAATATGATGATGTAAAGTGATGGATAAGAAATGATGATAAACAATGGGAGATAAAGGTGAGCACAAATGGTTTCCAAGATAAATATGATGTTGTCTTAGTGAAGCTACAAGTCAAGTTGGGTGGATGGTTGATGGAGTGTTGTGGATGAGGGAATGATATATCCCAGAGCAACACAAGGATAGGGAAGGATACATCCTAATGAGGATGAGGATGAGTGTTGTTCATGAGGGAAGGATACATCCCAAACAATACCAAAGGATAGGTAAGGATTCATCCTGATGAGAGTGTTGTTTATGAGGGAAGGATACATCCTAGAACAACACAAGGATAGGGAAGGACACATCCCGCTGATGATGAGGATGATGAGGATGAGGATGATTAGATAAAAGCTTGTAGAAAGGTTGGGAACATGACCAAGAGTGTTATTAGATTATATGTACTAGCCTGAATGGATGAGGATTGGATTTGGATGTGAGATGGATGAGAACATGCATAGAAGATGATAGAAGAGATGATGATAAGAGATTGGATGGACAAGGGAGGGAGATTGATGATGGATTATGGATTGGTGGGGAATTTTGATGGATGAGAGGATGAGAGATACATGCAAGACGATGGAATGGAAAATGAAATGCAATCCTAATACAATTTTCTATCTTTGGAGCACCGATTTTTGCTATAGCATAAGACACCAGGCATCAGGGTATGTAAACTAAGATGGATTAGTTTCTAATGCGTGAAATAAACACAACAAACATGGAGGCTATCCCAACACCCAAAAGTCACAAAAACCTTGGTCAGGCCAAGTATTGGGATAACCACAAGCAAAAAAGGATGCCCCAACATAACACAAGACCCCAGGGATCTTGGTGGGTACTATGTGGGACAACCAAGAAGACATAAATAGATAAAAGATCAAGATACGCCCCTATGTTTACTAGTCAAAGTACACCATGATATGATAGATCAAGGTGACCATGAAAAGTGATGATAGGGAGCTCAAATGATAAACACAAATGTCAAAAGCACCAAAATATCACAATCAAATTTCAAATGTCCTTTTCCATAGGATCAAAAGGATGGATGGGATTGATGTGGTCCGTTAGGAAGGATACATCCTGTTGAGACCAAAGATGGAGGGTAGATTGGTTGACCGATATGACACAGGATATCACAAACCGATTGGATCTCATGAGATTAATGACCTTTGTTTATAAGCACCAGCTAGGATAGGGACATTCTTGATGACACAACAAGACGATAGGATGATAGGATGACAAGACAAAAGGAAATAAAAACCCTAAAGACCTAGGGGCTCGAGGGTTGATCAAAGATAAACCTTGCCTACGTGAAAGCATAGAGACCTCGTAGTTCGATAAAATACCATGGATAAAAGCACAAAGAGGACAAGGGTGACCAATGATGGATGGAGAAAGACATGAAAGATACCTTCGGGGTAGACAAAATGATTTATCCTTGCCTACGCGAGAGCGTAGGGGTGACGTAGTTCAATACAAGGCCAAAGACAAATGATCGAGGATGACAAGACAGACAAAAGATAGAGCCCCGAGGGTGAATCAAATGATCGACCTTGCCTACATGAAGGCACAGGGGAAATGTAGTTCGAAAAGAGGCCAATGACATACAATGGATAGGGGATGATGAGATGACCATTATAAATAGATAAAAGGATGGAGCCGATAGGATGAGGATTGGATAGGATGATGGTTGATATGTGTAAGATATGTATGATGTGAAGCTTAGGGATGGGATAGGTATTCATATCATTAGAATATGATTTGGAAAGGTGAGATGATGGATAGATGAGAAATGAAGAGATGAGAAAGATGTGGAAAATAGATAGGAATGATGAGATGGAGGTAGCAGGGCATTGGAGTGCATGGGGGTAGCCTATAGCTAGATACCAATGACAAGGGATTATAAGAATGAAAATGGATGGATTGATAAAGATGGGGAGATAGAAAGATATTAGGATAGGTGAATAGAGTGAGAAAGATTTGGAAGGATGGAAGAGATTGTAGGATGAATGGATAAATGGATGAGGAAATAGAAAGATGTTAAGATGGGTGGATAGAGGGATAGAGGGATAAGGATTTAGAAAGATGGATAGGAAGATAAGGATAGGGAGATGGATTGGATGTTTAGATAAAGGAATGGGGAGATAAGGATGAAAGGACGAAAAATGACTAGTGGATGAGAGGATGGAAGATAAGGATTTGGTAGATGGCAAGGATTGCTAGATGGAGAAATGGATGGGGAGCTAGAAAGATGCTAGGATGGGTAGATAGAGAGAGAAGAAATTGGAAGGATGGGATGGATTATTGGAGGGATAAATGGACGATGTCTCCAAGGAATCTATCACAAATAAGGATATGCCCCCACTCTAGATGTGTCATGTAGGACGAGGCAAGAGGGATAGCAGGATGGATGGATAAGGGAGTGAGATGGGCAATGGAAGATAGATAGAGGTAGATAGGATGCAGGGACAATGGGAGATAGAGGGAGGTGGATAAGGAATATGAGAGTGTATGGATGAGGGGAATATATGCCAAGCGGTGTCTAAAGAATGTATATAGTTTTCCCCCTATCTTTATCAAGATCACAAGGAAGATGGAGGGGCTGGGATAAAGGGGATAAGATGGATAAGATGCGAAGGATAGGCAGATGGAGGAAAGGAATGCGTAAGTGGAAGTTGCCCCCAATCGTGGAAGGAGACTAGAGGGGGGATTTACACATGACACCTATTTTTCAAGTTTTCATCATCGTACTTATCCAAGGCACTTATTTTCCAAGTTTTCACCATTGGACGAATGATTTTCTCTTTACTATTTTTTTGTATTTTTTTAATTTTTTTTCTCTTTTTCTCTTTTGATTTTTTTGATTTTTTCTCTTTTTTGATTTTGATTTTTTTGGACTAGGATGTGGATGAAGATGGATAAGGATAGGGATATGGATATGTGAATTTAGAGGATAGTAGATAAGGAGGATGAAGGACTCAAGCATCAAGTTCCATATGAGGTAATAAGAGCCCATGTGTAAAGTGACCAGCGGATGTTGGTACAACCTTAGTAGGAGAAATGGATTATGCAAGAGGATGAATCAAAGGGATTTGATGGGGTAGATATGTGGAATAATGGATGGGATTTTGGAAAGGATATAGATGGAATGATGGAGTGAATGTGTGATGGGGGAATACGTGATGGGGGATTGTGTTCAGGACCAACATTGGCACATGTGAAGGTGGATGCAAAAAGATAGGTGGACGAATGGATGGAGAGTGTGGCAATAATGAAGGAGTTGGGAGAGTGAGTTTTGGGAATTAGGGACCCAAAATAGATTTAGGAGATGGAGGAGGTGAATTATTTTTTGATGGACTAGCAACTTTGGATGTCATTATGGATTTTTCATTTGAAGGAATTGTCTTTTTTTTCTTGGGGATCCACATGGTGTTGATTTTTTCTTTGGTGGGCCTTTGTGGCCATTTGGATTGATTTGCATTTAGGATTTTATTTTTCTTGTCTTCAACATGTCTTTGGATGGGGACATGCGAAGCTTTAGAGTCATACAGATGTTTGGATTTATACATTTTTGCGTTGGCATCCAACATGCTTTTAGAAGCAAGGGGATGGGTATGGTGAGATGGATGATGTGGAGAGGATGTGGATGGAGTGATAGAAGTAGGAATTTTACAAGGAAGTGTTGATGGAAGATGTGAGATAGAATACTTGGAGGGGTTCCTGTGTTGATCCTAATTAGGAGTTATGAAGTTAGAACTTTTGGTATGCGTGTTAGGGATAGGATAGGATGGAGGGGGTGATTTAGGGATATAAGGACCCAAAACAGACTATGTATATGGAGGATGTGTGGGGTTTGATGGAGGGATATAAGAACCCATAGTAGATGGAGGATGAGCAATGATGGATGGAGGGACATAAGGACCCAAAATGGATTTAGAGGATGAGGGAGGAAGATGGACGGTTGTTTTGAGGTAATATTATGGAGGAGGGGGATGGTGGAAAATGACTTGGTAGAATGATGGAAATTACCTCTTGTGCCTTTAGAAGAGGATCGTTTAGGATGTACGGAGGTTGTACCAACATCTTTAGAGTGCGAGTTTTGAGACACATATCCAAGACCATGTGTTCTTGGATGTTCTTTGACATGGATGGGTTCTAAAGAACCTTTCTCATGAAGGCCTAAACCTTTTCCTTGATAGCTCATATTCTTGAGCATATGATCTAGGGTAGGATGCTTATTCTATTGGAAGCATGATGTGAGTGCATTAGTAGGTGGAAGAGGTAGGCTGGTGCATACACGTTGTTTTTTTTCTGTAAGAAGGCCACCATGGATAAGTGTAATGTGACCAAGGTGTCACAAAATTGGCGTTGGGATAGTAGGACTAGATGGTGATGAAGGATCATGCGATGGAGATGAGGGGATAGCAACATCAGGAGGAATGAGTGATAAGGGATTGGGAGAGCGATTAGGGAAGATGATAGAATCTAGATTTTTGGCAGTGGATGATGAGGGCTCTTGAGATGGAGTGATTGGATCTTGAATGCAAAGGGGATAATGGGATGGAGTGGATGAGATAGTGTGATCTTGATATGGGGTGGATGGGAGGATAGGATCATGACTTGGTTGAGGATATGGATCATGAGATGAAATGGATGGAAGGATCTTGATTTGGAGGAGGGGATATGCTTCTATGATTTGGATCAAGATCTTGGCATGACTCATCTTGTCTGGGATGTATGATGATGGAAGAGTGTTGGAGGGACTCCTCAATTGGGGGAGAGAGGAGGATGTAGGATTCATGAATGTCATGGGATTGAAGTTTGTGAATATTAGGACTGGGGGGAGGGGATTGGATGTCTTTAATGGATTGGGTGGATCTAGTAGTAGAAGATGGGGATTCAATGGATTTGATGGCTTTGACCGGATCAACCGTTTGGACGGTGACGGGAATGGTGATGGAAGGGATAGGTGTAGGATGGAGGAGGGCCTCATCACTAGTGACAATACATGATAGAGTGGGAGGGCATGGTGTCTCTTCTGTCATGAGACCTTGGGCGACATTTGGAAGGGATGTAGGATTAGGGAGAGTGATGGGAATGGATGGAGGATAATGGATGGATGGAGGATTAGGATTAGGGATTGGTGGATTAGGATTAGATGTGGGGATGGGAATGGATGGAAGACTAGGAAGAGATGGAGGATTAGGATTAGGAATTGGTGGATTAGGGTTAGGTGAGGGGATGGGAATGGATGGAGTATGTGGCGAGACTGGAGGATTAGGGTTGGGGATTGGAGGATTAGATGAGTGGATGGGTGGATGAGGATTAGATGTAGAACTAGGAGGAGATGGAGGATTATGATTATATGAGTGGATGGAATTGGATGGAGGATTATATGTAGAACTAGGAGGAGATGGAGGATTATGATTAGATGAGTGGATAAGACTAGATGGAGGAATAGGAGGAGATGGAGGATTAGGGTTAGGGATTGGAGGATTAGGTGAGTGGATGTAACTAGATGGAGGAATAGGAGTGGTTGGAGGACTAGGTGATTTAAGTTTAGATGGAGGATTAAGATATAATGCGGTGAAAGGGAGAGTGATGTAGGAGGATGTGGATGTTGATTAGATTGGGAAGATTGGGATGGTGAGTGATAGTAGGAAGATGTAGATGAAGGATTAGAATGGGGAGATGTGGAATTAATGTAAGGTATTGGGATGGGGTATTGTGATAGGAAGGTGTGGATGTTGGATTAGAACAGGAAGATTAAGGTGGTGAACCACCATAGGAGGACACGTAAGGTGGGTTGGCATAGGAGGATATGGATGGTAGATTAGGATGAGAGGATTGAGATTGTGGATTAGGATAGGAGGAATATTGGGATGGGGGATTGTGATAGGAAGGTGTGGGTGTTGGATTAGGATGGGAAGATTAGGATGTGGGATTAAGGTAGAGGTATTGGGATTGTTGATGATGATATGGAGAGGAGGATATGGATGTTGGGTAGGATAGAGGTTGAAAGGGAGGACATGATGAATATGTTGATGGTGAGGATGTTGAATATCCATTGTCAAGGGTATCATAAGGACCGTTATTAGATGCTGATGAAGGCATGGTAGGATAATTTGAAGAAGTAGTGGGATTTTGGGAGGCGATTGGAGAGAGCTTGCTAGCAATGATAGCGTCAAGGGGATCTATATAACAATCTTCATGATCAACAAGATTTTCGTTATCATCATAAACGTAGTTAGGATTCCCCTTGACTACTATTATTGGTTGTGCAAGAGGGGGATAAGGATTCATGATGGATAAAGATTATTAGGAAAGAATAGATGATGGATAAAGAACTAGGATGGATTGGAAGCTCATATGGGGATTGGATGAAAGTTCAAATTGGGATTGAATAATAGAACATATTAGGGTTATGGGATTAACACTTAGATTAGGATTGGATCAAAGGATATGATAGGATAAGTTTGTTTTGGATTCGATGATGAATTAGGATTGGTTGATGGAAAGGGTCCTAAACCCAATTCGGAAATCACTCTAGGTGGCTTAATACGTTGTTGATCGGATTAATGGAATGAACCAATGATCACAGTGTCAAATCCACCTTGAGATTGAAGGGGATTGATTTGGGCCAATGATGTTGACTTTCAGCATAAATCTACCTCAGGATAGAAGTGAATTGATTAGGTTGAAGACAATGATTGATATGTAGGATAAAAATCAAACTTAAACATCTTGGTCAATTCGGGAGACAACTCCTAAAAAAAGGTTTAAGGGATTTTATGTTGAAATGTGATGACGAAAAATATGGGGGGTGATGCCAAAGTGATCTTTTTAGAAAGTGCAAATGTTTAGGTCACACGGTAAGATGGTAGAATGGGTTCCCCAAATTGTGAAATGAACAATGTGAATGTGAAAAATGGATATTTACAAAGGTTAAATGGAGGCTTGGAATGGTCAAATGGATGTTTGGATTGGTTAAATGAATGTTTAGGATGGTCAAACGGTCAAATGAAGACTTAGGGTGGTTAAACGGAGGCTTGGAATGGTCAAACGGGGTGAAATTGTCCATTCAGGAGGGTGTATCTGCCCTTCTGTAGTCAAAATAGGGGATCAAGGGGGCAAATCTACCCCTTTGCAGGAAAATAGTGGATCAGGGGGGCAAATCCGCCCCTCTGCAGGAAAACAATGGATTAGGGGGCAAATCCACCCCTCTACAGGAAAACAATGGACTAGGGGGTTAAATTCGCCTCTCAGCAGAAAAATAGTGACTTGATTTATGGAAAAGACTTGAAATGACTCAATGAGGCTGACTTATCAAGATTTACTAGTTTCTCACAAAAAGAAACTTTAAGCAAGCACAATCCTATGATTAATGTTAAGGGGTATGGTTAACAAAGGTCTTAATATAGGATGCATAAGGTTTCTAGGGAGTCCTTGATATACTCTCGATACGTGAGGCACAACTATGAACACTAGCCCATCACAAGCGTGAGTCAGGAACCCCAACAAGATAGTGAAGGGCTTGATCCAACTCTTCACGTCTATCTAGGTATCACCCTAGCTTCGATGCTTCGCCAAACATGATGTGACTGGATTGGGGTATAGCTTTGGATATTCCCCCTTTTTATACCTCGTTGGTATGCGTCATTGGGATCGTCCCTTGAGCTGATGACATCCCCAAGCAGGTCCCTCTAAAAAGAAGGCACTAATCGTTTCCAACTACTCCCCAGGTTCACGAAAATAGCAAGGGGAAGGTGAAAAAAAATTAATGCCCCCTTTGGGTAACATAAAAAATAGGCACACCACACAATAAATATTACTTCCTCCTAATTAAGCTATGTGCCTAGATGAAAACAACAATAAAAAAGACTCTTAAAATCTGCATAAATTAACGACTCTGCAAACAAATGTTAGTTGTTTTATCCTTCGTCTCTTGTGAATAACCACGAAATGTTACAAAGTATTAGTAATAAATCCAACTACACCCACAAAAAATCAACGTTAGGGGGTTAAAACTTCAAAACAACAAAAAACTAAGCAAAACGAAGCTAAAATGCTTGTTTTTACCTTCAAAAATGTGTTGTTTAGGGAAAATCCACCCATTTGCAATAAAATGTTAGAAAATAGTGTGAATAAAAGGGAAAATATTAGCAAAAAATCCAATTATACACTCAAACAAACAAGGTTAGGGGGTTAGAACTTCAAAACAACAAAAAACTGAGCCAATAACAATGCGAAAATGCCTGTTTTACCATCCAAAATGTGTTGTTTAGGGCAAATCCGCCCCTCTGTAATGAAAAATGTTGGAACAACAAGGCGGATCCACCCCTCTGCAGTGAAAAATGTTGGAGCAACAGGGCGGGTCCACCCCTCTGCAATGAAAAATCTTGGAATAGCAGGGCGGGTCCACCCCGCTGCAGTGAAAAATGTTGGAACAGCAAAGCAAATCTGCCCCTCTGCAGAAAAACTGTTAGAAACATTGGAACAGGAGAGCAAATCTACCCCTCTGCAAAAAAACTGTTAGAAACGTTGGAATAGGAGGGAAAATCTGTCCCTCTACAGAAAACCTATTAGAAATGTTGGAACAAGAGGGCAAATCCGCCCCTCTACAAAAAACTTGTCAGAAACGTTGGAACAGGAGGGAAAATCCGCCCCTCTATAGAAAAATTGTCAAAAACATTGGAACGGGAGGGAAAATCTGCCCCTCTACAAAAAAACTGTCAGAAACGTTGGAATAGGAAGGCGAATCCGCCCCTCTGTAGAAAAACTATTAGAAATGTTGGAACAGGAGGGCAAATTAGCGCCTTTGCAGAAAAAATTTCAAAAACATTGGAACAAGAGGGCGAATCCACCCCTCTGCAGCACATGGGAGGGCAATTTTTCCCCTCTACAGGGAAAATCTGCCCCTCTACGACCTAGACCTGCAAACAACTTTAACAACAGCAAACGTGAAACAAAGAGACCCATTTGTGGGTCCCACCAGGCGTGTCAGAAATGTGATCCCTAAAATGTTAAGTCTTATTATGAGATGTTAAACAAACTATTAATGCAATAAAATAAATAACATAAAGAGTACACCTCAAGATTAGCCCAAGGAAAGAAATTGCAAAGAAGTAAGATAAAAAATGGATAAATGATTGTACCTCTTTTGTGTTGCTTCTTCCTTGGTTGGACCTTGATCTTTGGATGTTTTGTGTGCTCTTTGGATGGAAAGTTAAATTAAATATGCAAAGTGATATGCAAGATGAGTGAAGACATGGTAATGGTTAACTCAAAATACTATCATAAAGGCAAGAGAAGCTCAAATGGAGAATTTGCAAGAGTTTTGATAGAAAAAGATTGATTGTTCAAATGAGAGAAAGGAGGGGGTATTTATAGAACAATTTGAACGGTTGAGATTAAGCCAACAAGGTCAAGATGGAGGGCTATGGTGAGTTGAGGACTCACAAGCCCTGACATCTTGACATGTGGAATGTGAGATGGTTAAGGATGAGATGATGTGTAAGTGAAGTCGAAGGAAGGTACATGATGTGGATTAAGGAAAAGTACCTTTTAGGTACCTTGGGGGAATAAAAGTGAATTAAAAATTCACATGATTGGGGAATCTTGTGGATAAGACAAAGTTCCAAAAGGAGAGGTGGAAAGTACCTTGGATAAAACAAGTTCCTTAAAAAGGTAGGATTCACACACATGTGACTTGATGTGACAAGTCAAAGGTTCTAGAACTTGCATGGGGAAGAGAAGATTCCTTGGAGGAATAAAAGTGAATTAAAAATTCACATGGAGAAGAGAGGAGCCTTGGGTGAATAAACGTGAAATAAAAATTCACATGAGAAAAGGAGTCAAGGCCAAAAAAGGAAAGTGGAAAGGTTGACCAAAAAAAGTATGCTAAATGTGGCTAATGACCTTGATTAAGGTTGTGCAAACACAAGATTAGGATAATTAATGAGAGATTAGAAGCAAGTGGGAGATTATGGAGGATGTGACACTAATCTTGATTAAGTGGTGCACATCCAAATCATGGATTAATTAATTTAATCCAGATTAAAAGAGGATTATGAAGAATGTGACAAGAGGAGAGAAAATGAGGAATTAAAAATTTAATTTAATAAAAAGGTTAAGTGACTAAACTAAATAAATTGTCTTATTTATTTAATTTAGAGAATAAAAAGTGTAAGGTAAAGTATTTAATTATTCAATTACATACTTTACGAACCTTAAGCATAAAATGAAATAATGATTAAATAAATTATTTAATCATTATTAATGAAATAGATGAATAGGAAGTGATCAAATTTAGATGTCTACACCAGCTAAGGGGGGAGAGAGGAAGTATATGCTTCTTGGTTGACCTTCAACTCTTGTGTCACAATCACTCTTGTAGAAATGACTAGTATGGTGACAATTGGGGTAGTGTATGCCATGACTGCACCTATAGATTCTACACCAAGTTGACCTTGGAAAGATTAATTCATAAACCTGTTGAATTTAGATTCAGAAGTAATGTCACAATATGGAGATGACAAACTAGGAATAGATGATGGAGAGCTTGATAAAATATCAACAACTTGGATATTTAAAATTGTGGGGGAAGTAGCAAGCACTGTTGATGTTGCATGTATGGCTGATTTGGGAGGAGGTGAAGTAGGAAGAGGGGGTGGAGGAGGTTTAGGATTAGGAAGTGTATAAGGAAAATTTGAAGTAATGGGTGATGATGTTTGGGGAAGGCCTTTAACAATATTCTCATGTGGAGAAAGGGTTTGTTCTTCATCATGCCTGTGTTCCTCTTTATCACCTTCTTGTTCACCTTCTTGTTCACCCTTATCTTCTTCAGTATCTTGATCTTTTGGAGAATCCACTTCTTCCAAGTAGAATCTCCTTCATCAAAATCTTCTTCCTCACTTTCATTTCCTTCACCTTCGAACTCTTGTTCTTCACAAACAGGTCCTTTCCCTTTTGAGTGAGTTGATTCAGATTCTATTGCCTCTTCTTCTTCAACTGTCTGTGTATCCCTTTTTCCAACAATAAACTTGATTCTAGGACCTTTGTGGGAAGAAGAGGGAGTATTTTCATGCTTGTATTTCGTGCAAAGTTCCTGTTGTCGGCTGGCTTCTTCTCGTGGTACCTCTCCTTTTGATTTCATCCTAAAAAAATTCACCTGGAAACCATGCTTGTGCAACCATTATGTTGTGTTGGAAAATATGGGGGAAAGCCTTTCCCTAATGGATATACTTTCATTTTTAGACCATTGAATGGGAGGCAAAGGTCTCTGAGAGATTTCATTTTCATCATAGGCAACATTCATGATGTCACTAGGATCTTTGAAACCCTTTGGTAGGTCAGCAACACCAAGATCCCTAATCTACTCTATGGCTAACCTGCAATAATCCATTTTTTTGGATGTCCTCTTCATCTCTGCATTCTGCACATATGTCTTCAAAACGATAGACATGTTGGTGACCCACCGTGAGTTTTCTTTTCAAATCACAGTAGTCAAATTCATGTCTATGCTTGTAGGTTCTGATAGTCATTACTTGCATTTCTACATAGACTGGTTTGGCCTTTTGTACACTTTCAATAGTGTACCTTCCAATAGTCATTGGAATCTTGAACCCTCGCTTATGGATTCTCATTCATTCTTGTGAAATGAGAGAAGATGTCTGCATAAATGCATTAATAGAATCCATTTATTTGAGGGATATCTGGGTAACATGTAGGGACACCCAGTATAGAAACCTACTCTTATGTAAGTAAAGGTTGGGAATTTCAAAAAGATACAACCAACTTTGCTAACAACTTTGTAAACCTCATTCAATACTCTTTTCTTTTCAAGAGTCGGATAAAAAGTAAATAGTAGGGGTGTAAAGAAGGCATATGTAAATCTTTTTAAATGATGGAAGCTTTCTCTTAGATTCGATTGACAATAATAATCATACATAGGTACAAAGTGTTTGTTTCCCTTTTTAGAAAAACCTAGGAATTGCCTTATAACTGCAATTGCGTACACCAAATACGAATTCATGTAGAATTTTGAAGTGGTCAGTTATTAATCAATTGCTCATGAATTTCATCACTGATGTGAGTCCCATAGTCTATAAAATATTTCTTTCTCCCGATTATGCGGATGTATTCATACATCCATTATTGAAAATGGCATGATTGAGGCAATCCCTTCACCCTGCTCAAAAGAGAAATCATATCCCTAATGCCCTCTTTGAAGTCACTTCGAGGAATCCCTTTAAGCTATCTAGAAATTGAGTGCCTAGAAGTTTTCAACCATTGAGTGTTAATCAATGTTTTAGCTTTATTAGAATATTCATCAAAATTCTCATGTGCTTGTTGAATTGATATTGGTGCATATTGTTCCATATGTGGGACTTTGAAAACAATGTCAAAGAATTTAGGATCCAATCTCATCATGATTTGACCCGAGGAATCTCTCACACTTTTGTCATCTCAGACGCAACTTGGAGCACAAACTCTGTGTTGTGAGCAGAAGTCAGAAATGTTGACACCAGATGCAAGTTGCTATGAACAATGGATCTCAAGTTATCTTCTAATCGAATTTTTTGAATTCTCTTTACAAAATCTTGTAGGTCTTGGTGACCAATTTCGGTGTCTTTAATTCCATCCACCTTTGAGATCACCATAGTTGGCAAAAAGATACCCTAATATTTGTATTTTATCTTTCCTTCTTTATTGGAAGATGACGAGGTTTTCTTTGGTTGTCATTTAGAGATTTCAAGATTGAAGATTTATCACCTTCGAGGGTCACCCGATGAGAACTTGATAGGAACTACAAGAATAGTGTATCAACATGTGTTAGGAGAAAATTGCAATGTTGGAAAGCATGAAGCGAGCAAGGTAATTTGGAGCAATTGTGTTTTGGATATGAGGCACAAAAAATGGAGCATAAGTGGCAAAACAGAGTTCAGAGTGAGAAACGGGGCGCTTCTAGGTGTTAGAAATAAAAATAAGTTTTTGGTGTAGGAGCATTGAAAATCAATGCTCCTGCACCTTGTATTTCGAAGAAGGATTCAGGGCGCTAAAAATAAATGCTTTGACACCATGGGGAAAATTATTTTGGTGTAAGAGTGTTGATTTTCAGCACTCTGACACCAGAGTGTGGGTAGGTAAGTTTAGTGCTTGGGCGGTGAATTTCACCACTCGACCACTTGAGAAAGCTAGTGAGTCACTTTGTGTTATGGTAGATAATTTCACCACCATTTCATTTGAATGAGCTGGAAGATTTTGTGTTTGAGTGGTTAAAATCACCACTCTAGCACTTGATAAGGATGGTCTTTCAAACAACATGAAGCTTTATCAAGTTTGAATGCATGGATTCAAAATTTCGCTGCTTTGTGGGTGATACACTTGAAGATCAAAAGAAACATAGAGGGAAAAGGAAATTCATTGTGGAGATAAAAATCCTGGACACACTATCACAAACAAAACCCTAACGAAAATACAAAGAGCAAAATTGAATATGGAAAGAAGGTAGAGGATTTCTAAAGTAAATGAAAAAAATTAAAAACCCCAATCGATATAAAAAATGTTAAGGTGAAATGAAGAGAGAAAAAATATAACTAGTGGAAATGGTGATGAAACCCTAACTCGATGCTTGAAGAGATCCTTGAAATTGGGTTGCAGGAATTTAGGAGAGTGATCCACACAAGGAGGAAGAAAGATAAAATGAAATGGAGCAAAGTCAAAATGACCTAAAAGTGTTTATAAGTGATTAAAATAAACTTAAGTTTGATGCATTAATTGTGCCATGGACACTTGAGTTAAAATGTAAAATGGTGCAAAAGTAGTGAAGATCACCACTTGCACACCAATAATTCCATAATGAAGGGAAAGTGCACAAGCAGTGATTTTCACCACTTGAGCAACTTTAAAGGAACCTCAGGTGTAGGAGCATTGAAAATCAATGCTCCTATACCTGAAGTTAAAATATCACGAGGGGTGGTGTAGGAGCGTTGAAAATCAATGCTCCGGAAGAAGGAAATTAACAGAAATGCTCATTTTGAAGCTCTTTGAAAGACGAGCGAGGGGGGAAAAATCAAGTGGACCATTTGAGGTTTGGACTATGCATTGAGGGCAATCAAAGATTGCCTCATTTTGTGTGCTTGAAATACACATATCTTTGAAAGAGACAAGTTTCATAGGGGGCTTATCCATGGATCGAGCGCTGCTAGATTCCATGATAACAACTCCAAGGCCTATTCTTCTAAGGGAGATAGATATGTCAACTCCCATTGGTACACCATGTAATCATGAGGCCATTTGTACTCCTAGATTTATTTTTTGTTGTCCAAGTGACTCTTGCATCTATTGTCCAATAACCCTTTAGTATTTGTGATGAATTTTGAGTACCCAACATCTAGTGTAATTATTCCATCCAAGGTTAAATTGAGGGGGTGAATATTTATGTCACTCATCCTTGTTGTGCGTATTTTGAACACATGCCCTATCAAAGGTAGGGACCCCCCTTTTTCTTTTTTTTCTCCCATCGGGTCAGTTTTGCTCCCACCTCACTTTTATTGCGCCTATCCCTTAGCCTAAGTTGGTCACATGCTTTAAAACTATCAAACATATCGTGACCAAATTTACTATCTAAATTTTACTAAGTCTTTTTCCTTTGCAGAACTTGGCTTGCGGGTTCCCTCTGTCCTTTTTTCGTCGCATCCTTCAAGCATTATGGATCAACAGTTGTGGGTCACCTTATGTGGGTTGTCACTTGTGTCTCTCCATTAAGTAGTGGTTGACTCTTAACTTCTGCACACATTGCGGGCTCCACATCTAGTTTCTTCGTTTGAGCCCTGACCAAGCATCTTTTGCCCTTGGCGAACCTACCTCATGTGGGTCTCCTATTATGGGTTGCCATCCATGCTTCTTTGTTCCTTACGGTCATCTGCGTGTACCTTTTTGAAGTGGAATTTTTTCTCACTACCTTTGCCAAAGGTGTCCCGGCAACAGACCCTCTGACTTTAGCATTTAAATCTCATAGATTCTAAGTTTGATAGGTTTGATGGTCATAGTGCCTTTGATGATGTTTTTAATGCTTTTTAATGTTTTCTCCCTTTTTTGGTGATGCATGTGTGGATTCCACCATCCTTCATATCACCTAGATGGCATCATCTCATGACATTTACATGAATCCCACCTCACACCTATGCCTCCCATGAAACTTCAAACTATGTTCAAATGTTAAAAATATTACAAAAATTGTTGGACAAACTAATATAAAGAAAATGCTTATACAAGCATGAGTTTGAGCTTTGCGGGGATCGCTTTCGTGGGATTCATCATGCAAATTTTTGTCCTGGTCTTGTCGCTTCCTTTTGGCATTTCCATCACTTCCACTCGCATCCTCTTTTCTGCATATTATTTTGTGGGAGTGAGCTAGGCGGAAGTCGTTGCCTACTTGGTTGTTCCCAAAATGACAATCCTGAACAACTTTCACACATGATTCTCTCACACACAACATAAAAATTTATCATTTTCACATGAAGCCATCCCACACCAATTATCACATAGAGAGGCAAAGATGTTAAGTTGAATGGGAAATTTATAGTTAATCTGAAGGATGCTCAATGTTTATCAAAAGGCTCATTCAAATTAGTTTGAGTCCGCTATTTGTGTTGGGTCAATGAATCCTAGCGGCTGCCAGCATTGGCAGTTACTCTATCCCAACCTTCTTGTAACCATCGCATCTTCTAGATGCTGGCATAACCATTTTCTTTTTTAGTAGCCGATGTCGGTTTCCCTTTCTAATCTGTGTTGCTTGAAGCATATGTCGATGGTGAACATATTACAGAGATTGTTTCTTCTCAGTGCAATAAGTTGTAATCTAATATCTGAGATAATAACAAAGAGGATTACCCCTGTTAAGAGTGGATGTAGCCCATCTGGGTGAACCACTGTAATTTTTTGTGTCTGTGTTCTTTATGTTAATCTTTATTTTATTTCTGCAATTTCTTCTTTCGTTCTATTTTTTAAACTCAACAATTGGTATCAGAGCTAGGAGTTGAAGTTTGGTTCTGAATTTGGTTTTGGAAAACGGTGAAGATTTTTCGAAGCCATGGACGAAGCAGACAAATGGAAGATTGAGAAATTTGTAGGTCAAAACTTTGGACTATGGAAAGTCCAGATGCAGTCATTATTGATCAGGCAAGATCTATCATGTGCTTTGCTCGGAAAAACAAAAGGAAAGGGTTCGATGTCAAATGAAGATTGGGAGAAGATGGACATGAAATCTCGGGCAACTATTTTCTTATCGTTGTCCAACAATGTGCTCTTCAATGTCTCAGCTGAGCAGACTACGAAGGAGTTGTGGGACAAATTATCTTCCTTGTATGAGATTGCATCAGCTTCCAACAATTGGGGAAGAAACAAGATAGAAGTAGAAACTACAATAGAAGAAGATTGAAATCTGCTCATAGATCGAAGTCAAGGGGCAAAAATGGTGTTTGTTGATTTTGTGGGAAACCAGGCATTCAAAGAAAAATTGTTGGAACTATAAAAAGGATCAAGACAAAGTAAGTAACAATGAAGTTAATGTTGTTGATGATGGTGTTTTGATTCTATCTACAGGTGACACAATTGCAGCTTCCTGGCTACTTGACTCTGACACTTCATTTCATGCTACTCCATGTCGAAATGCCTTTATCAATTATCAGGAAGGTATGTTCGGAAAAAAATTTCTTGGTGATAACAAGGAATGTGATATTGCAGGAAAGGGAAATGTGTTATTGTCCTTGAGAAATGGTAACAAATGGTTATTGAAGGACGTAAGGCATATTCCTACACTCCAAAGAAATTTAATTTATGTAGGTCATTTATATGCTCAAGGATTTAATGTTACTTTCGGTTTAGATTTTGGGAAAGTAACAAAAGGTGTCTTGGTGCTTGCTAAGGGAAAGAAATTGGGAAGCTTGTATGTTTTAGAATGCAACAATGAAGTGGGAGCAGCTTTGACAATTGTAGACAACGGTTCAGAAATATGGCACAAAAGGCTCGGGCATATGAGCAAGAAAGGATAAGAAATTATATTGCAACGAGGATAACTTCCTGGCCTAAAATCCATTGATTTGGATTTGTGTGAACATTGCCTTTATGGCAAACAAAACCGGAGCAGTTTTTTGAAAACGGGTCATGATACTAAAACCACTCCATTGGAACTTGTGCATTCTGATGTCTTTGGTCGCACTGAGGTAACATCATTTGGTGGTGCAAATTATTTTCTAACTTTTCTTGATGACTGCACACACAAAATTTGGATTTATATGTTGCATAAAAAATTAGAAGTTTTTTTAAAATTTAAAGTTTTCAAAGCTCTTGTTGAAAATCAAGTTGGAACTAAAATTAAATGCCTCAAAACTGACAATGGGGGTGAGTTCTTCTCTTTGAAATTTGACATGTTTTGTGCAGACAATGGCATTTGAAGAATCAAAGTGGTCCCATTCACACCTCAGGAGAATGGTGCAGCCAAGAGGCTAAATCAAACTATTTTAGAGAGAGCTTGATGCATGCTCTCCAATGCTGGTTTAGGAAAAGAGTTTTGGCCAGAGGCATGTAACACTATAGTTTAATTAATCAACCATGCTTCGTCATCTCGTTTGGATTTTGACATTCCCGAGGAGCGATGGTTTGGCAAAGTAATTTCATATCACCATTTGTGAGTGTTTGGCTGTGAAGCGTTTGTACATATCCCCAAGGAGCAGTGAACAAAGCTTGATTTCAAATCAGAAAGGTGTATTTTTCTTGGCTATGGCGAAGCTCAATTTGGTTTTCAGCTATGGTATCCCATTGCAAAGAAAGTTATTCATAGTCATAATGTTATATTTAATGAGAAAAAATTCCCAAGTTTGCATACAGAGAGCTCTTCTTCAAATGAACATATTAAGGTTGATTTATTTGATAATAACATTCCTAGACAACCCACTATTTCTTTTTCTCAGCCTTTAATAATTTAATCTCATCCTACACAAATCTTTGTGGTTCTTTCAAATATGCATATGCAGTCCTTTATGCAACATACGTTTGCTCCCCTTCATTCTACGTAGCCTTCTGTGGTCTATGCCCAGCCCCCAAATGCTTCTATGCACCCATCGCTACCTATTCCTACTCATATGCAACCTCCAACTATATTGTTGCCTTCCTCTATGCCCACGCAGCTGCTAGCCGAACCCTCACAGCCTATGCAAGACCTCACACAACCTTTGTTTTTTGAAGCGTTGCCTTCTAGCTTGTTACCACAACCTTCACTAGCTAGTGTGCATTCCTTCCATGGAGCGCAGCCTCTAAATGTCACTGAGACACCTCTCTTGGTCTCTATTAGGCATGGTTGTGAGGAGCCATTTTCATCTTTGGCACCGAACATTGATTTGTAGCCTGTTACCACTTTCAGACAATTAAATAATGAAAATAAAGAATTGAGAAGTGTGCAGGGGAGTATCGATTTACAAGGGCCTTAAACAAATTTTCCATTTGATATTGAAAATGTAGAACCACAGAGTAATGATGACAATATAGAGCAACAAGGTCCTCAAATCCAGAGATCTACCAAGCCAAGAAAGAAACCAACTAAATATGATGATTATGAGTTGTTATCTGGCAATTATGAATTATTGTTTTGTGATGCAGCAGAGCCTGCAACTTTTAAACAAGCCTGCAAAGATACAAATTATTTAAAATGGATGGAGGCGATGAATGACAAAATGGAGTCTTTGCATGCAACTCATACATGGGATTTGGTTTCAATTCCATTAAATCGATTTTTTTTGAAAAATAAATGGGTTTACCCTATCAAAGAAGAAGATGGAGGGTGAAAATAGTACAGGGCCAAATTAGTGGTGAAGGGTTTTGATCAGCAAAAAGGTATTGATTTTAATGAAATTTTTTCACTAGTTGTAAAAATGCAAACTATTCGTTTTGTTTTGGGTATGGCAGTTACTTGGGATCTCGAGCTTGAATAACTCAATGTTAAAGCAACATTTCTTCATGGAGATATTGAGGAAGAATTATATATGGAGCAGACTGAAGGCTTTGTTCAACAGGGTCAAGAACACTTGTGTTGTAGATTGAAGCAGAGTTTATATGGGCTTAAGCAAGCCCCGAGACAGTGGTATTTGAAATTTGATAGCTTTATGACTTAACAACAATTTGTTCGTTGTGAATTAGATCCGTGTGTTTACTATAAACAGCTTGGTAATGGTGAGTTTGTTATTCTTTTTTTCTATGTTGATGATATGTTGGTTGCTGGAACTACTGTAAGGATTGTTAGTGAGTTGAAGAAAAATTTAGCTCTTTGTTTTGCCATTAAAGATTTAAGGGCAGCAAAGAGGATTCTTGGCATGGATATAATTAGGAACAAAAATAAGAAAGAAATCAGATTATCTTATGAGAAGTATATTCTTAAGATTTTGGATCGATTTAATATGAAAAATGCTAAGTCTATTTCCACTCCTTTGGCTGATCATTTTTGTTTATCTTCAGCTTTGTATCCTAAAACGGAAGAGGATAAAGAACACATAAAATGTGTTCCATATTCATCAACTGTTGGTAGTCTTATGTATGTCATGGTTTCTACTCGTCCGGATATTGCTCATGTATTAGGGGTTGTGAGCGGATTTATGAGTAATCCGGCTAAATCACATTGGCAGGCGGTTCAATGGATTTTTCGATATTTGAAGGGCACCTCGAATTATGTTTTATGTTTTGGTACTAAGGATGCTTAGTTGTGTAGATTTGTAGATTCGGACATGGCTGGAGACTTGGATAAACAAAGGTCTACTACAGGCTATGTATTTATTTTTGTTGGGGCAGTGATTAGTTGGGTTTCCCGATTGCAACGGATGGTTGCACTTTTTTCTACCAAAGCTGAGTATATTGCTCTAACTAAAGGAACTAAGGAGATGATATGGTTGCAGTGGTTGTTTGGCGAATTATGTTGTAAGCAATCTGTCTTTACTATATTTTGTGATAGCAATAGCTATTCACTTGGCTGAAAATCCCGCATTTCATAGTCAGACAAAGCACATTGAGCTGCGATATCATTTTATCAGACATGTCATTGCTGAAGGTAAGCTACAGGTGGAGAAAATTGACACAAAAGTAAACCCAGTGGATGCCTTGACGAAGGTTGTGTCGAGAGAGAAGTTCGAATTTTGTAGAGCTTCTCTCGGAATTCGGAAAAACTAAATGTAACTGGCTTAGCAGGGATTGTCTGGTATATTGCAGCTCTTGTTGGGCTTCAAGTGGAAGATTGTTGGGTCGGTGAATCCCAACGGCTGCCAACATTGGCAATTACTCTGTCCCAACCTTCTTGTAACCGTTGCATCTTCCAGATGCTGGCAGAACCGTTTTCTTTCTCAGTAACCAGTGTCGGTTGCCCTTTCTAATATGTGTTGCTCGAAGCATATGTCTGTGGTGAACATATTACAGAGATTGCTGCTGCTCAGTGCAATAAGTTGTAATCTAATATCTGAGATAATAACAAAGAGGATTACCCCTGTTAAGAGTGGACGTAGCCCATTTGGGTGAACCACTGTAATTTTTTGTGTCTTTGTTCTTTATGTTAATCTCTGTTTTATTTCTGCAATTTCTTCTTTCGTTCTGTTTTTAAAACTCAACAATTTGGGCATATCACCTTCACACTTTGAAACGTAGACATCAAGTTGATAGCACTGGAGTGGCGAGGAGCTATATTTCAGAGTCTGTTAGTCCTTTTTTCGTTGTTATTTCGGCTAGCCCACGGCATCCTCCCACAGGTTATCACCCGCCTCTACGAGATGACATTCCTTAATGACGAACCCGCATCAATTCCCTGCACTTTCTCATTCATTGCGGACTGGGTCTTCACTATTACGAATCTTTGCATCCAAAGTCCCTTGGCAGATGCTAAATAACGATGAGGATGATTGCCTCATATCCAATCTCTGCATGCTCTTGATTCACTCAATAGAGTTTTACAATACTTGATGTGGGATAGTAAATTATCTTAGGTCTGCGGGTGTGAGCGTGGGTGGAGCTATCCGCGTAGTCATTCAGTTGGACATACCTTGCAGGTTTGGGTGAAGCCGAGGACATTGTGGGATGAAAGTGTGGCTTAGGGGGTCCTACAGTGGTAAACTTTATAGCATTCAATTTCCTAGAATATTATTAGATGGAGGTGAGGATGGAGCAAAAAATATCATGCGTCGGCTCGCATCGCATATGTCCCCTCAATAGTTTGTTGGATGTTTGACCAAGGATCCTGTACATATTGCGGGCCTCACTTATGCACTTGATTAGGCGAGGGAGTAATATTGAGCAGCCAATTTTTTATCATGACGAGGATGGAAAAGATATAAACAAAGTCTCGCCAAATCATACTTCCCACAATGAATGCTTGCGAAGGTTAAGGATTATCTCTCATGGTAAGGGTCTCCACATGATAAAAGTCACGCATGGAGAAAATCCTCGCAAGAATCAATTGTGCAGAAATGAAGGGGATCAGCCATAGTAGAAACGAATCAATAAAGGTGTGAGGCAAAGCATAATGATTCCTTAAGAACTCCACTGATAGATAAAAGAACAACTATTATGTTTCTGCGATCTTTGCAAGCCCGTATGATTATAAGGAGATTTACGGGATATTCCAGTCTACAAAATTAATAAATGGTGCATTATACAACATGTTAGACACCTCAAGCATAGAAAATCATAGCAAAAATTACATGTATATGATTGGCGTCGCAGGAGTATTTTCAGACTGGTGTGTTGATAGAATCTTGTGTATGTGGTTCTCTTTGTTACCATGCATCAATCATGTATCATATGACATGTGCGAAGTATGGGGAGCTCTGTGGTAGCTCGGGTGCTGATAAAGTTTTGTTTTGCTTCGAGTACCATAAACTGTAGGTGAGGGCAACATTTCGTATCTCCCAAGTAATAAGACTTGCATCCCCACAAATCATGAATTAACTAGAAACTCAGGGATTGGCGTTGCAGTCTTAGGAAATAATGGTAGTTAGACGGGGACACTGCACGCAAATACGTTGAAACTACGCGTTTTTTGTGCTCCCCTTTATACGTTGCAAAGAGATACCTTGCGAATTTCGTACCTCCCCAAGTCGGTGGAGGCTCACTTGCGGGAATCCATTTTGTTAGTGTCATTCCTTGACAACATTACCGAACAAATTTTCTGCACCATATCCCCGCACTACCTTTTCTGTCCCACTCCTTACGGACCTTCGCTAGGTGGAAGTTGTTGTTCGTCAGGCCATTTTAAAACGGTGTTGTTTGATGGAAACCCCGCATCGTCTCTCCATAAGTAGTTTCGCTCCCTCGTATTCCCACAAATGACTCCAACACAGGGCGACCCCGTACGATCCTCCCGCGCCTTAGCTCTTTGAAAAAAACTCCAAACGGAGCATTCAGGTGCATCGCTCAGACAACAAGGTGGTGGAATTTATGTCTCAATGCTCGGGATAGGTTAGTAAATGTGTTCAAATCTCATATACACTGAATTAGTGACAGATCAGGTACATTGGTTGACTAGATAAAATATCAACAGACTGTCGATTTTGACCCAAAATGCAATTCCCATAATGTTGTCACCTTATTTTAAGGTTTCGTCACTTTTCAAAGATGGTTAGGTTAAATGTCACACACTAAGCTTTGACTGTTTAGTATGGACATGTTGTGGGGTCCACTCTTAACCGGCCATTCCAATTATTTTACCTTTTCCGTTGCCTTCACCTGCCTCCATTTCCGTTTACCTTAGCAGTTCTATTAACCACTGCATTCAACAGTCAACCGCCTAGTTCCTGTCTATGATTCTAACAAAAATTAAAAACTGTTCCTACGCTGCATTGCAAAGTTTGGTGGATGCTCATACAAAATTTGATCACAAAATAAAATAAAAGTTGATCATGGAATAGTGTTATTGCAGAGAAAGACATCTGAAAATGCTTATAGACATACAAAATGTGGAAGCATAAACAAGGGACGTGCCGAATGCCTGAAATAAATGTGGTCTCATGGAATGCCAGATAGCAAGATATACACAAAATGGATTTTTTGAAAGGCTTCAGGAACATTCAAGCAAATGCAACTGCAATTGTAAAGCCAGACTCTGCTACTTTTGCCAACAGCCTCCTTGCATGTGCGGAAATGGGAGCTTCGGAACAGGGTATGGACATCCATTGGAGGAATTTTTTTTGATGTTGTGGTTGCAATTACCTTGGTAGACATGTATGCAAAATGTGGAAGCATAGCCAAGGCATGTGAATTGTTTAACAAAATCCCTCAAAAAAATGTGGTCAAATAGATTGCCACGATTGCAGGATATGTAGAATATGGAAGCATAGACAAAGCACGTGAACTGTTTAACAAAATGCCTCAATGAAATGTGTTATCTTGGAATCCTCTGATTGCAGATTATTCACAAATTTGTCTTTTTTAAAAAGCTTTAGGATCTTTCATGCAAATGCAATTGGCAGGTAGGCTTCATTGCAGGAGCTCGTCAGTATATTAACTTTCATTATTTTGTTCCTCACTGCACAATGGAAATATTTGTTCTGTTATGTGTTGAAAATTTGTGAAGATAATGTATGTAGAATAATGTAGTGTAATTGAGAGGGGAATAAATTTGGAAATTTATTATTAAGAATGTATAGTGTGTTTGATGGCACCAGTTGAGGTCTCTTTTTTCTCTATGAAAATGAAGAAGTGTGACACTTGAAGTTGTTTCTACAAGTTGCTTATTCTACAATTCATAGCTTTGATGAGTCTCTAATATAGATTTTACAAAATGACTTTCATAAAGTTCATAGGTTAATCAAATTTGAAGAAATAAATTTATCTCTATATGACAAGTTCACCAGAGAGTTAAAAAGTGTAAGCATAAGCACATTGTTTAACCAAAAAGAATTTGATTTTGATGAGGTTAAACTAGTTAACATTGTAGACAAGTGAGACCTTTCTTTGGGTGGGAATTATTTTCCTATCTATAGAATCATGCTTAAAGAAAATAGTTTGTTATAAGAGATGGTGAGGAGAATAGGGAGCTTTGGAATAGGGTATGGACATCTATCAAATCATTAAGGATAGAGAAATTATGTTTGATGTAATTGCACTTGTTTTGGTAAAAATGTATGCAAAATGTGGAAGTATAGACAAGGGGTAGTAACTGTTTTGGGATTGGAAATCAACATCTTTATTCTAATCTTCGTTTCTCAAAAAGTTTAGCATTCTTTTGTTTTTTGTTATCTATCTTGCTTTTTCAAATTTCATGTAACAAAGGCATGGTTGCACTCTACATTGTGCCGACATTCTTATACTAAAATCGAACTTTGTTCTTCCTATTAGCAACCTCAATTTTCTAATAGACCCTCTTATTAGTTTCCATCATCTAGTTTATATAGTTTCTAAATTTCATTCTTATTACCTTTTAAAGGTCTTTAAACAATCTTGTCATTCATAAAGTTAATATTTAGTAAACTAGCAATTTCTTATTTTGTTTCATTTCCCAACTAAGTCCCATAGATTAAGAATGTAGCTTAAGTAAGACATGTTAAGCAATCTAACTAGAAATAAAAATAATTTGTTGTTTAGTTGGTAGATAATTTGTGTTTTTGTTAAGTAAACTCATTTATGATAGATTGCTAGTTAAATCTTAAGATAGATAATTGAAAAGGCTTTCCTACATTTAAATAATGTAGGTTATCTATCTCCTATCTATATTTGTAGTGAAATTGATGTTAGTCCTAACCTTCATTGTTTATTCCTTTCTTCATCTTCAAAAGAATATTTCTCTATAAACAATAAACTCTCATTCTAATGTTTGAAATTTAGTTAATTCTACTTTGACTTTTTAATTTTTCATCATTCAATGAAACTCTTTTTAAGTAAACATAAACATAGTCACTACATATAGACCTTATCACAATTAGGTTAGTGTCCATTTAACACACTACTTTATTTGTATTTTATTTTCACCTAAAAATAAGACCTCTACATTTTTCTACTCAAATTTCATATAGTATATGAGAATTAATCATTTTGATGTTCTTTGATATAAATTATTAGCCTTCATTCTTTGACTATCCCTTCCTCACACATTATCTCTTATAAGAATCCTGATTTAAATCTATCCATGTGTTTTCCTTCCTCCAATACCCTTCCTTCCTCTATTGTCATCCACCCCACATGTTGTTCCACTTTATATGTCTCACAATGATGACCACTTTGATAATGAATCCTTATTAGATGATTATGAATTTGTCACTCACCAAAATTGAGCACCACTTGTCTCTCATCCAAAGTAGCCTACTTGATGATGCCACCTACTACTTAACAAATATCATTATTGCCCATATTGAGAGGCTAGAGATATTGCAAGGTATAGGATATGTTGTCTACACTTATGTCCCTTCATAGTTGAGTTCGCCTACCTTCATCCCTCTCTTCTAGCCAACTTATTTTCTTTTTCCTACATCTCCATATTCCTTCACCTGAATTTATATGCCTACTCCTCATCCAACACACAGTATTGCCATTATGTCTCTCTCTTCATTCCTCCTTTTAACTATAATCATGTCCCTTTAGGCAACCACTTTACCTCCTACCCCTAGATGTGCCACCCTTTCAACCCTTACCCTTCACTTATCTTGCTTGATCCTCTCTTACCACTAATCTCACTCCCTCTCCTATCCTACCATTAACCTCACAATGCTTGCCATACTCTTACCAAAACATGATTTCTTATACATCTCCTACCCTCAATGTCCAATCCTATGCCCCTAGTACTATCATTTACCACCTAGTACAAGAATTATCATTAATGCAATGCTAGCTATCTATTATCATATAATCTTATGCATTGGGTGATGAAACCTTAAGTTCTTCTTTCATAGCATAATATATTTGGGTATAATAGATCACCCATAGGAATCATAGTTCATCATGTTAAACATTGACATACATGTATGATTGGATAAGAAATCCTAAGATGCATGTTCAATCCTTTATAGATCAATGTGCATTGATTATTACTTTGATGATCTATTCATAGCTAAGCTTTATCTATTCATTAAGGAAAAAAAAACATAAAATGGTTCTACTCTTTATCTACCTATTCTTTGGGTTCCTTCCTTTATCTCACTTATCTTTTCATGGAACACATTCAAGTCAACATAGGATTGCAAGTTAGTTTCATCAACATTAGGTATTGCAATCAAGACATAAATAAGAAGGTGATGAATTTTATCTTTTATCATCAATGCATTCTTTCATAGATCTCCTATCTTCTTCTCGACTCTAATATCAAGAGGGTGTTTATTAGGAATATTTTTACAAAGCATCAAAATCAAAATCTCTTGCACAAATATTCAACTTTTATAACACTTTGTACCACTTTGTATGATTATACATAGGTGATAGATCATTTTAAGGTCATCTCCTCATTGACTTCTAATGTCTTTATTTGTTTAGCCTCATTCTTTTCTTAGGAAACCAATAATTCTACAAAGAGCACCAATAACTTATAATTTTCTCCTTAACGCAACCTTGATCAAACAATCAACTAAAGTAACTAAAACTATCTTGGTCCTCATCTAAAATTACTACCTCCCTTTATTGACAAGCTAATACTAATTGGATGAAGCTAGAAAAGCCTCCAATTCCATCTTTCAAGAGTTCCTTTCCAATAACATTATCCAACTTCATTTTAAATCCAACCCTTGAACCCTAAGCTCTTCTTAATACACCTATAAGCTTTGATTAAATGCCACTATATTATTGAGAAGGGTAAGTTTGAAATGAAGATAGATGTAGGTCTGAAAAAAAATAAACATCTTCTCTAGTTATCATAATTAATAAAAAAAGCATCCAAATAATCCAAATTAAAGTAATATTTTTTATATTTTTTAACATATAAATATCTCTGGCAACAAACTCCCTTGATAGTCACCACAAAAAATTAATAATCACCCATAGACATCTTAATGATGGAGATGAAGGTTGCAAAAACCCTAAATGGTGGGGACAATGGATGTGAAGGCTTTGGAGATTTTGTAGATAGTGGTGAGGGAAATGGTGAGTCAAAAGATGGAGAAGGTGTTGGTGAGCAAGAGTTGGCTTCCTACCTATGGGTTGGTGCCCTTTCTAATCTCCTTACCCCTGTGGTGGTGGTGATAGCCTCTGCATTCATTCCTAAAACTGAAGCCCTCGTCATTGTGCCTCGTGCCTTCCCTTGTGTTGTGAGCTTGGCCTCCTTCACTAGCCTTGACACCCTTATTGAGGTTAATGTGAGGGGTGGCTCTCTTGAGGATTATTTCTCTTAGGTGATCTCTTTGGATGGGGAGGATGAATAATCTCTCCTCAAATATTCTTATGGAGGATTGTAATAAAAATCAATGTATGGGGTCCATGTCTTCTACAAGTGATCTGGTGGATGTCAATGAGGATGTTCCTCTTCTAGCTAGAAGCCTAATGTTTAATTGATGATAAGTATGGTGTTTTTAGGTCGGGGTCTATTGATCTTTCTCTAATTTTGAATAGGTTGTCTTTCAAGAGGGCCTTCCTTCTACCCCTTCCAAGAATCCTTTTCTTGAGGTGGGTTTGAAGATAAATTTTCTTGCCTCATCTTCCTGTCTAATGCCTTCTACTATTGGCATGTGTGAAGTGGATATTGTTCCTTCTCTATCCCAATCGAGACCTTTGTTCCATGCCCCCTTCTTTGGGTGAATCCACCATTCCTATTATTACTAAGAGAGTGTATTATCCTCCCTATATTAAATTGGAGTGTAGTGTTGAGGAGGTTGTTCTTCAACCTCCTATCCTTTTTTAGCCTAATGAGTGGGTGGAAAAAACCTCTGCTTTCCTACAACATGCTCTCATTAGGAGATTCGTGGGTTAAAGACCAAACATTGATATTTCGTTGCTGGGCCTTTGATTGTTGGTGTGATTTTGTTTTTTTGAGGGTGAAGGATTTGAGGAATGCATTCCTTTTATTCTCCTTTGACTCCAGTGTGGACTATGTTGATATTTTGTCCTTGATGTCAAATTTGGAATTATGGCATATTGACTTTGACATTGTGCCACTTGATTGAACTTGTTTGGTTCAACTATGGTAGATTGGTCTATACATTTTATGACATTCAATATCTTTTTTATGGACAAAATTATTGCTTTGCTTTAGTACTGATTAGGTTGAGATTCATGTGCAAATAAAGGTTATCTTGCTTATAGGTATTTGGCATGGTTACTCAGGTATATCATTATCAATTGGTTTTCAATTCCATTAACATGTGTCAATATTCGTTCACTGGTATCATTGGTTGATCTTGGCACATATCACTCTATGATACTTTACATGCTACATGACATATTGGGTTGGCATTTTACTAATGTTCACTTTGGCACCCGAGTTGGATAATTCATTTGATATCTCTGCATTGGCATATGCCATGGTTCATGGCTTATTGTTGATATCCATTGGCATCTATCTAGAAAAAGGTAATATCATGGAAATTTTTATAATGATGTCTTGAAGCATTATTATAGGCTCACTTACATTTGAGAATGACTTAGAAAGAAGTCATATTTGGATTGGGTCCTATATTTGTTAATTCATTAGGCCTTAAGGCCAACATCAGGTATGAGGAAATAATTAAAAAATCACTTTTATGTGACATGGCATTGACCCTTGGTAATAATGTTGTTTTTGTTAAGGTAGTCAACATGTTGGAAAGTCAAGGAAATTGCATAATGTTTATGTCAAAAGGCATCGATAAATTTGATAAGTGCTGAAATTCCATGGTAATTATAATGTCAGTCTTCAAAAATCACTTGGATTAAATGATTGATGTCGCAGACTTCAAAGCTGATTTCATTTTTTGTCTAAGGCATTGAAAGGGTCAAAAAGAAGTTAGGGCATTCATTTTATCATTTCTCATATTTTGTGGGTTTGAAACCCTAGTCTTCGCCTCTGGCATGAAGGTAGAGTAACTGCTAATTTTCATTGATCCAGCTAGCTATAACATCAATGACAGGAAGAAAATCAAAGAGATCAGATCATTGGATGGTATGGATGCTAAGTTTGTTGTGTTACTTTGGCTATGGGCTCGAAAAAGGAAGAAGATTCGCTAGTTCTACAGCTAGGCACTTGGAAAATTTATCTGGTATTTTGGTGATTGTTTTGTAGAATGAACAGGTAATATCTTTTTGTGCTTGGAAAACATTTTTATTTCAAAAACTATGGCAGCTTCTATTCTTTTCTAAAAATGCTCAAATGGGGTTTATTGTTCATTGTCAAAAAAGTTGCATTTCAGTTACTTAAGTCTAAAATAGATACCCAGATAGAATATCATATCCATTTGCTCCTGCTTTAAGGGATTTTGTTTGTCGATTGGTGTGTAATCATGCATTCTATGATATTTGTCATTCTCATCATGGATTCAAAGTGGATTTATCTCATTCGTTTCAAATTGAAGATTATCTGCTTAAGGGTTTCTAGAAAACAAAAAATCTCTTACCTGATCCTCAGTTTAAAAGGGGTAAATGCTCATTATTCTAAAATTTACTGGATAGTGTTTGGTTACTGCATTCATAATGTTTAAGGTTTGGTTACACTTCTTCTAGCATTTGCAGTTACTATTGCTTTTTTATTTTTCTATTCAAATGGAAAAAGGTTTTAGAGGGTATTTCTCATAAGGGAATCTGAAATATGATTTATTGGTGCATGCATTATTATGATTTTGTTCTCAGTTGGTATTGTTGGTACAAATACATTGTGTGGTGGGGGTTCAAAGATCAAACCTGTCGTTACTACTTTGTCTCTTTCTGGAGAAAAATTTACCTTCATGCTTGTTGAGGGTTTCACAGTGACTCTCCAAAAAATGCACATTTTATCTTGTATCAAATCTCTGGATTATGAAACATATACCTTATTGTAACCTTGGTAATTTCTATAAATATTAGTAAGAGGATAAAAAGGGATTTACCACTGTTTTTGAAATGTGAGAAAGAGTTTTGAGAAAAAGAGTGAGGAAGAAACATAGCTATTGAATGATCTATTCTGATAGACATGAAATTCTCTGATTTTGTAAATATGAAATACGAGAAAATAACAAATTGTCTTAAGATTAGACAATGATTAGAATTATGAGGCTCAACTCAAAACCTTGAGGATTGTAGGTATTATCTGTTGAGAGGAACTTGTGAGAAAAGAGTGAAACAAAGAGATCCTTTGTATCATTATATCTTTTGTAAACTGAAAAGGGGTTGGTGCCCCTTGAAATTGGTGTTTCAAAATGATCGGATGGTGCTCCTTGAGTTGGTGCTCATAAATCAACCTATAAAGGCATTGTTAAAAAGTGGTTTTTCAAATATTAGCCTAAAAGGCAGTAGTTTAGGAGTGGTTTTTCTACCCCAAGAGAGTTTTCCACTTGGCATATCTTGTGTCACTTTTCTCTTCTATGGTTCTTCTATTTTATTGTGAGAATGTTTTATTATGCAATGTTTTACTATCGTGCTTCTCATTTTCAGTTATATGTGATTGCATTCAATATATGGATGAGTTAATCATTGAAAAAGAGAGCATAAATCTGTTTTGGTTCAGTTTCTATAAAATTTGTCAAATCAATTCATGACACTGTTTCACCCCCCCCCCTCTTAGTGTCTTTTCCACTCCAACAAACCATTCTCATGTTCTATTAGGTGGACCCTAGTTTTTGGGTAAATCCTTTCTATACATTCAAAATTATTTTGTTGGTTTTGATGCTACCAATACCAACTTAGTTCTTGTTTGGGTTCATCTCCTAGAGCTCCCTATAGATTTTTGCGATAAAATTATCATTTGTGGTATATTTGATGCTATTGGTCAGTTTGTTACCATTGAAAATGTCACAAAATCTAGAATGATTTTTATTTTTGCTTGATTTATTGTTTGTATAAAAGTTGGTTGAGAGTTTCCCAACATTGTTAATATTTTCTCTAGGCTTGGTGTTTGGGAGAAAAAACCCTAATATGATTGTTTCAAACTACCTTGATTATCAATGTTTTTAGGTGCTTCCAAAAGCTTTTTTTTGGTTGCATGCTTCGGTCAAATATATTATTGGTCTATGTTGTTCTCTTCTTCATTGTTGTTTCATGTCTCTCTTCTCGAGACATTTTTTTTGTTCGATATTCTTTCCAATCTCACTGATGGTGATTTGCGTCCTTTATTTTTATTTTTTTTGTCTTACTCTTTGTGAGACTCCTCTCTTATCCCTCAATGACTGCTTTGTAATGGGTTTAGGCCCTTCCTGCTTTATACTATTTTAAAAAACTCCCTTGATAATAGTATCTCAATTATAGTATAAATATTAATCTAAATTATAATGGAAGGATTTTAGATCTATACATGTTGATTCTTTGTGGTATGGTCATAACATTACCAAAAGGTCCCTAATGATTAGTTCTAGGAAAATTGGTAAGATTTATATTGAATTTGCATGACCTTGGAGTGATCATAGTTTCCTTTGTTCATTATTAGGGTTGGAATTAAGAAAATATCTTAGGATTATGAGGCATTCACACACACAAGAACATGAGGTGTAAAAATAATATAGATTCACAATCCTAGAAAAAACTAGACCAATAAATAAGATTTCCTCTAATTGACCTTTGCAAAGTGATATACCAAGTATTTGGAATGTCACTTATAAACAACCTATTACCTTATATGTATATGATTTCTAACCCCTAATACCTACTTGTATCAAATTTATGAAATTAGATCTCCTATTCATATTACAAAAGTGATATATTTGGTTATATTTTATATATTTGGAGAGCCCCAATATGCATGCATGTGATAAAGTATTACTTTAGAATTGAATCTTTTAGGCTGACTATATAATGCAATTATCAAAGAACCTACAATTTTCAAATATATTATTTTTTATGAAGATGAATCATGACAACGAGAATGGATTAATAACTAGAAGAAATTTAAAGGTATTGAAATAAAATATTTTAATGGAAGTATAAAATTTTTTCCCTCTTATAAGACTCAATTTTTTGTCAACCTTTTATTTCAACTCTTATAACCCCATATATGTTTTTTTGTCAAACTAAATTGACCCCCTATTGTTTGCATGTGCATTTATATAATTGTAGTTTACAATTCTTTGTTGCTAGTCTTTGTCGTGTATCAAATTTCCTTATTTATCTCTTGTTCTTTTTAAATTCATCATCATGTGGTCCATGAACTAGTTAGTTTACTACAAGACAAAACATATTGATAATTTATAGTGATGTAACTATATATAAGTGATTATTGGCTAGTTGGCTTATGAGATGGATTTTAAAATTGAGGACTCGCCTAAGCTAGGTACATCATAGAGGAATTTATTTTGTATGGAAATTTTGAAATGCATTTTTTCCTTGGTTTAGGTTTTTATTTAGCATGTACAAATTCATTATGTGTGTATGGATGTACAAAAGTTTGGATGGTTTGGACAACCCTACCAAATACATAAATTCTACTTATATCAATATAGGTGGTTTGTATATGATATGACAATTTACCATAGCCATTAATATATCATTAGCTCTCATCTAAAGGAAAACCATCATGTTTAAAATATAATTATAGCATCCCATATCCCCTATTTCTAGCCTTATCAAACACATGTAAAGTGGGGATGTAAAAGAATATATTATTTTTTATATATAATATAAATTTCCCTATTTTATAGTTTCTTCCTTGCATTTGTGTGGGCAGCAACAAGAAAGAAATATTTACTCAATTTTTTCATGTTGGTCCTTGTAGTATTGTTGGCTACAAGTATTAAATAATATATTTTCTAATGCAAGATAGTTAAAAATGATATTTTGTGGCCTTGCCTTATTCATGTAGGAAACATATATTTTATTATATGCTACCATATGACATGTATAACTAGAATGATGCATTTTCCTTTTTCCCTCCTTGCACAATGTCTTTGATTTGGTGCATTATCATTGTATTATCCTTTTCTTCAAGATAACATGTGTTTATAAGAATGGAAAGTCATGTTGGGCAGATTTATTACACATGAAGGCAAGGAAACTAATACATGTGCAAGTTATATTTTTTTTAGAATTGTTATTTATTTATTTTGAAATATATTATCCCCTATCTATCTGCTCTCAATTTTATTTTTAATAGATCTAATCCCTTGTGTAAATGAATGTCTAGTGTAGAGTGTTGAGAAGATAGGGATTTTTTTGATTTGACATGAGATTCCAAGTTTTACACCCATATGCTAAGAGTGGGAGAGAGGTGAATACTCTAAATACATGGTGATAAGATGTAAAATATATTGGCCTATTTATTTTTATTTTTGGGAGACTTATTCATTTGTATGTCGACTTGGAAAATTTGTAGTAATGGATTTTCCTCCCCATATTTTAGGTGTCTACCTAGTGGACTAAGGTATTTTAGGAAGTCATGTGAGTGCATCGACTCCTCATGTCATTTTTAGTGGATTCTTGTTTTGAGGAGTTGTTAGTGTCAAAACATTGTAAGTCATTACAATATCTTACAATACACTCCTTTTAAAACAAGTGGGGTATCTTTGAAATATTGTGGATTTTAAATTAAACCTAAAATTTGTGATGATTCATGAATTTATACATTATATTGAAATGAGAAATACACAATACAGTTCTCATTTCAAGTTTACATAAATTATTGCATTGTTTCATCCTTGATGCTATTTCTCAATCAAATAGGAACTAATTATGAATGGAAAAGGACAAAAAAAAAAACACATTTCTTTTAGTTATGTTTGGTAGTTTAGAATCAATTGATACATCTTATTCACCAATATAATTCAATGTTATATTTTTATATATTCTAATTGAATTCAAGTTGAAGCATCTTAAAAGGATCATGCTTGTATAATGTGTAAAATGAATATGTACATTGTTCAATTAAGATTACTCATCTTCAAAGATATACAATTATTTCACATCAATTGTTGCATACACATACCTACTATTATCTACCTAATTAAGGTCAAATAGTTTTAATTTTGGTTGTTATGTGGTGTGGTTAGTCGATAGATGGATTGCAACTTATTATTTCTCCTTTTTTGTCTTATCTAAAATCATCATGAAAACACCCTCCTAGGCTTGGTAATGTTGAAAGAGGAAAAAGCTTAACAACTCTTATCAACTTTGATGATTATCTTACCCTTTATGTCATGGCTTATATTTTTATGGTGTCTTGACATTAAATGGATTCTTTATAAGAATGGAGATGCAATCATTAAGAGCCAACATAATACAAGAGTGAAACTATCAAAATACACTAGAAAATGTAACCATTCTATATTAATATACAACATGTAACATTATAAATGAGAATATTGATGGATAAGAATTAAAAATATGTTCAACAACACTTGTAATTTCTATATATGTTTCACTTATGTATGAAAAATAGTCTATTAATTTAAGTAAATTCAATAGAATTAATAATATAAAAAAGAATGGTACTTTAAAAATATATTGTTTAATAAAATAAAACAAAAACTCTTCAAATTATTAACATTAAAATTTTACTATAAATTTATAAATTGATAAGACATTTTTTTTAAATCACTTATATTTATACCAAATATAAATTATTTAAACATTATTACTATTAACTACAAGCCTCTCTAATTAAATTCAACTCTATTCTCCTCACCATCTCTTATAACAAACTAATTTCATTAAGCATGATTCTATAGATAGGAAAATAATTCCCATGCAAAGAAAGGTCTCACTTGTCTACAATGTTAACTAGTTTAACCTCATCAAAATTAAATTCTTTTTGGTTAAACAATGTGCTTATACTTACACTTTTTAACTCTATCTGAACTTGTCATATAGATATAAATTTATTTCTTCAAATTTGATTAACCTATGAACTTTATGAAAATCATTTTGTACAAATTATATGTGATGTACTTGGTCTCCAAAATTATTGTGGATCGATTTATATCAAAGACTCATCAAAATCGTGAACTGTAGAATAAGCAAATTGTAGAGACAACTTTAAATTTCATATTTCTTCATAAAGAAAAAATAGACTTCAGCTGGTACCATCAAACACCCTATACATTCTTAATAATAAATTTCCTAATTTATTTCCCTCTCAATTACACTACATTATTCTACATACATTATTTCAACAAATTTTCAACACATAGCAGAGCATATACTTCCATTGAGCAGCGAGGAACAAAATAATGAAAGCTAATATATTGACGAGCTCCTACAACGAAGCCTACTTGCCAATTGAATTTGCTTGAAAGTTCCTAAAACCTTTTTAAAAAGGTGAATTCATGAATAATCTGCAATCAGGGGATTCCAAGATAACACATTTCATTGAGGCATTCTATTAAATAGTTCACGCACCTTGTCTATGCTTCCATATTCTGTGTATCCTGCAATCGTGGCAATCTATTTGACCACATTTATTTGAGAGATTTTTTCAAATAGTTCATGTGCCTTGGCTATGCTTCCACATTTTTCATACATGTCTACCAACATAATTGCAACCACAACATCAAAAAAAATTCCTCGAATGGATGTCCATACTCTGTTCTGAAGCTCCCATTTTCACACAGGCAGGGAGGCTGCTGGAAAAGGTTGCGAAGTTTGGCTTTACAAGTGCAGTTGCATTTTCTTGAATGTTCTTGAAGCCTTTCAAAAAAATTCATTTTGTGTATATCCTGCTATCTGGCATTCCACGAGACTGTGTTTATTTAAGGCATTATGCATGTCCCTTGTCTATTCTTCCACATTTTGTATGTCTATCAGAGCATTTTCACATGCCTTTTGTGGCTGCAATAACACTGTATTATGAGAAGCTGTTATTTTATTTTATGTGATCAAACTTTGTATGAGCATCCACCAAACTTTACAGTGCAGCGCAGGAACAGTTTTTTATTTTGGTTTGAATCATAGGTTGGAACTGGGAACTGGGAACTAGGCAGTTGACTGTTGAATGCAACAGTTAATAGAACTACTAAGGTAGACGGAAATGGAGGCAGGTGAAGGCAACGGGAAAGGTAAAATTAATTGGAATGGACGGTTAAGAGTGGGCCCCATGGAACATCCACACTAAGCAGTGTGTGACGTTTAAGCCTGGACTTTATTTTGTGGAGGCCACTACCCCTCAAGGTTTTCTTTACGACATTTTTCAATGGCATCTCCATGTTTATCTCCCACAGGGCGAACCTACGCTTCATTCTTGCATCATCGGTGCTTCTTACGAATCACTACCATGGGGCAGCTTTCAAGCAATGACATGAAAATGGATCATGAGGATTGATGTGATAAAAAATGAAGAAGGCCACAACGAAATTAAATTCACTCACATTGTAGATACCGAAAATTGGTCTCGGCCTGCGAGTACATATTTGACATAATTTTCTATAGTCCATGGTCATTATTAAATAATGTCAATTATTTAATTAACCTTTCTAACACATATTTCCTCTATTAATTAAATACCCCTTTTTAATTAATTTACTAATTCATTAATTACCCCCTTTATCATACTTTTCCAACTATAATTAAATATTTTTATTTAATTATTCAATTCCACCCTTTTCGAAAGTCAAATTAAATAAATTATCTTTATTTATTTAATTAAATTTTCTATTTTCAAATGTTGAATTAAATTAACATTTAATTCATTTGTGTCACATTCCTCTGTCAATCATTTATCTAATTATCCACTTACCTTCTGACTTGAGATCTATTTTTAGTTCTCCAATTATCTCTGAATTCAACTACTAATCATCTCTACAGGAAGACTCTCTGTCATAACTAGTCGATTAAATAGTTCTAACTCATATGCATGTATGCATTTATTAATTAAATATCTTTTATTTAATTATGTATTCAAATTCCTCATCTTCGAGTTCTGACTTTGTCTTTGACATTCAAAGTCTATTTCTTCTATTTTTGAAGATTCTTAACTGAAGATTAAGATCTTGTTCTATTTTTAGTCTTTCCTGACTCATGTTCTAACTCACATTCTATTTGATACAAAAGTCACATTGCATGGCATTCATCAATCTCATACGTCGATCTCTCTTTCAATCTGAGCCGATCGTTCGAAAACACAAAATCTATAAAATGGCCTATCATAATCATTATTCCTGCTCCCGAAAAAAATCATTTTTGAGAAGAGAGACTATTCTTCGATATTTTGCTTAGACACTTGAAAAAGCTATACTTGCATTCAAACACATAAATCTAAGGGAAAGAATACTAAAAAGGAAAAATGGAGAAGAGCAATCAAGATAATTCGAAGGGGTGAATGCATATTCGGTGAGATCATTTTGGTTTTATTAGTTTAGTTTATTTCCCCGTTCTTTGTTGTTAGATTTTAGATTATTATTCTAGATTAGGATTTAACATTGTTATTCTAGTACTTGCAGAAAAATCTAAGATGTTACATACATAAGGGAGACTCGAGGTATAAAGTCAGATGGTCAGGGTACCTATTTATTTGATTATTCTCACCACGCCTGTACGCTGAAGGATCTATGGCTCACCCTCTACGTCTCCCCACATATTATGTCCCACACATTCAAAATGATGATTAGAAGTAGCCTCTCTGCATTCTCTTTCTCGCCAACCATTTATCTTTAAAAGGGGAAATTCAGAAGCTAAGGCATAGATTCAAAGATGGGAGAGGCTATATGATGATCTAAATGTTTGGAGCTGGAAATTAATTATTGCTACAAGGGAATTCGATATTTTTAGATTAATTGATGTTGTATAAGCTCCTAACTGATTCTCACAAGTTTCACGATCAAATAAGAAGAGTCTAGAGGTAAAATGGTGATTATAGTTAATATAGGGGTGATTCTATTGACAAGACTGCGGGGCTAGTTAATTATAATTATCATTATGATTGATATCCTCTTAGTGCTAAGAATCATCTTATGGGTTTATGGATCTAACAAATTTTTGTAATGATTTGCAAGTTGCTTCATAATATGGGATTAACATGAAATCATTTTTTAGAAAAAGGGAGTTTGGTCTAGCTACTTTATTGAGAATTCATGAAAACATGATAAACCCCTACGATTAGGTTTCAAGGCTTTATTCTAATCTTATTTTTCTCCCATATGCAGGAATAATCGTATGAGGAAGGTTGTATGAATCAAAGCTTATCAAAGTGACCAACATATGGATATTCATCATGACTTGCATATGTCAACCTACCAAAAGGGGAGGAAGCTAGAGGATGTTGTGTCATGAAGGCTCATATATGAAGTATGCTACTGGAGATTTAAGGCTATCGAAGTGAAGGATATGCTCGTTCATGAATGTGTACTGAAGGGAGACCGTCCTGCGTAGGGATGTAAACCAAAGAAGTCTATGCCGAAGAATCAGGAACAAGAGGGAGTTGTTTTACCTTCCGCCAAATGATGATGATTGCCAGGAGTTGTCCACTAGGATTAGGAGAAACATATCTACTTCTCAAGAACACAAATCAGTAACAAGGCCCGCTTGATTGGTTGAAGGGATGTTGCAAGCATATCAGACAAAGGGCAACTTTCAACAATTTTCAGCTATAGTAGAGAAGGAAGCTAGAAGACAAAACAACTATAATGACTAAAACAAAAAATAGACTAGAGGACGAAATAGGTAAGAAGACAACAATGGTCTATTTTAAATTGTGAAATATTGGGGGTAGGTGAAACCCTAAGCTATAACAAATTTGGGCCACTCAATGTAAATTAATCCTAGCCATTCATTTCACTTTCGAAAAACTATAAATAGGGGCTTTCTCCTCATTTGTAAAGGGTAATGAATTGTTCTAAGAAGAATTTTGCAGAAATAGAAGTAATAATTGCATTATTTGGGTTTTTTCTTTGAGTTTTCTCATTTTGCATGCATGATTCAACCTCCATGTTAGTTTTAGTTTGTTAGTTTCTTGAATTTCTTTAATGGTGGTTATTGTTATAGTATTATATGCACTTTCAACTCATGTTTTTTTTGGTTTATTGATGATGAATCAGTTTGCAAAGATAGTTTGAGCTAATTCATATGTTGCACTTTAGTTCAATTGTATGTTCATGAGGTGAATGCACAATCTGAAAATTTGCAGACCTTAGAAGATTTAACTGGTTCTGTGTAGTTGTAGGTTTCTCTTGGTCAAGCAAAAATTAGTTATGGGAGTTTGTCTTTTGTAGCATCCTCCATTGTTACTGTTCATTCATAGTTTAGATAATTTAGAATAGCTCTCTTAACCCTTTCCTCTTTTGATATTTATTTTAAACCTTTGTTAGTGTAGAATTCCAAGCACCATAACAATGTTAAACTTGGTGATTGAGGTGAGTTTCAGCTTTCTATTTTAAGTGTGTAGCCACCGATCATTCATTTCTAGCACTTTGAAACTCCATTTGCAGACCAAGCTTCCCATGCTTTATGAACCATAAAGGCCTCCTTGTAATTACTAACAAATCACATCAACCAATTGAACTATTCCAATAATTTTCATGACCTGACACCTGAGAGACCTTGGGGTGATTTCTAAAAATTAGTTGCAGAAATTACCTTTCAAGAGATGCATTGCACTTTTGCATTGTCTATGTTGAGAAAGTGCAAAAACACCCATAAAAATCCCTTAGTATCTTAGGCACGAACCACTATTTTAGCATGTGAAATGAATCCATTCTTGCCTTGATATTTTGGTCTTCTACAGATATGTATTGAAATTCATTTGTGACCATTCAAACCATTTTCTCAGTAGGCTTCAAATTTTTGGGGGCCTCAACACTCCTTTGTAAAATTCTGCATAAAGTCATTAAGGTGTGATGTACAAGTTATCATTTCTTGAATAAGGGGTCAAATATAGGTACATGGGCCTTTATCTGATCAACTTTTTGGGACAAGGAGACATAACATTCATACACATTTTCCAATTTTTCTACAATTAGTTTAACCCTATGCTCCAAGATCTATTCCAGTACCCTGAGGGTTTCTCTCTTTGCTCCTTCCTTTTCTTCTTCATTACTCTTTTTCAGGTTCTCAATTTCTTGTTTTAGCACATTAACTTGTTCAACAATGATTACACATGTATCAGTCTGGATGGTAGGGGGTTGGTATACTGTTAATTATGTGCTTTGGGAAGGACCTTCTCCCTTCAATTGTTGTTTCAATTTCACTTTTTCTATGAATAACCTATTCACTTCATCATTCAGATCAGTCTGTGCTTTCTCATATTATGCCAATCTAAGCTCCATAACTTTAATTGCATCCCTAGTAAACATTGTTGAGTGCATTGTCATAGTAGCTATCTCCAATTTTGATGTTTCTTGAAGTGTCTTTACCATGGCAGTCCCTCTCATTTCTTGTACAACATCGAGCAATCTTAGTTTTCTGCTCTTTTTTTCTTTGTCCAAAAGGCTAGGGTTTCCAATCTTAGATTGTAACCTATGACACTCATTCCCTCATCTGAATTGAATTCAAAAACCAAAATGGGATCTTCTTGTCTTCTTACTTGATCCAGTAAGAATATATTTTTTAACTCTATCTTAGGAATAATTAATATATTGCTTTCTAAGACCAATTTTCTTGCTTCTTGGGGGTTAATAGTAATTTCATTAATCCTAAGTTCTTCAAGAGTCTGGGAAAAAATTTGGTTAGGTTGTGACAAATCAGTGCCCATCTTATTAATTTGGATTATCTCCTCAAATTCTTTCATTTTCATCTTAAACCAAAAATCCTTAAACTTGGGAGTTTGAATAAATTCATCATCTTCAATAAATCTAAGGGCAACAATCACCCTTTCATCATCATGCACTTCTTGATCATTATGTATGTGTACATCCACTCTTTCTTCTATTTTGTGAGCATCAGTTGCAAGCTTAGGAAGTGATTGATCAACTTCCTCATCTTTAAAATTCAAAAGTACATTGACTACCTCTTCAGTATCCCCTACTCCACTTATTTCATATGCCACTAAGGGGGCCACTCCATGTGTCTTCTTCCTTTTAGGATTTGGTTGCTCAAGGGATGCTTTTGATTATATTGTGGCAGTGTTTAGTATGGGCTATGTGATTACAATATCACTTGGTTTGATGGGAAGCTTGGATGGTTTTGAAGACTAACCCTCAGGTTTCTTTTCTAGTTCAACATATAATATTTCAAAGTTGTCAACTATTACATTCATCTTTTTGATAGGATCCTTTTCTTCAACATAGAATCCTTAAAATCTAGTGTCCCTTTTCTTCTTATCCTCCTCAAGCCTCTTTATGATTTCCCACTTCCTCTTCCTCTAAGAAAATTCAAGAGGTGTAAAGCAATTTATTATTACATCTTCTTTGTAATCCATTACATGGGTAATCCTAGCTTTAGATAGAAGTATCAACTTTATAAAATTAATATGCCCTTCAGGATCAAAGACCCTTTCTCCTCATGACTTCTAAATATCGCATCTTTAAATAGTTTTGCAGTTCTTCAAGAGTGTCAGGCCCTACACATAGCTCCTCACATTGAGTTAGGTCGGGGATGAATATCTCCTTTTTTATATCTTTTCATAACATCCTACTCCATCCATAACATTTGCCACATAAATTCTAAACTCAATTCAAATCGAAATAAATTTAGGTAAAACATGTGGGGCTTGAGGACACCCATAGACCCTTATTACTGTTTGATCTACTAAGAAGAACCAGCCACAAAAATTGTGAGTGTGTCCCTGCTCTGGCTTCAATGCTAAAGGTCTTAATACTTGCATGATTTTATCAAGAAATATTGGTAAAATATGACCAATAGTGGCCATGACCTTTACTACGAAATCATCATGAAATATTACATAATCACTATTTTTACATCAACTATCCCATATGTAACAACAATTTTATACATGCAACCTATTCCCTTCATCATAAGTCATTCCCAAACACATTCTTTTAGTTCGTCTATTTCTATTTTGGTACAATATTAAATGACACAGCAAACAGTATTTCGTGAAAGTGATGGGAGCTAAGTTCTCTCTTACTTGCAAAAATACCTCATGCAACCCTTTCTCAATTTCAGCAACAAAGTCATACTCAATGTTGAATTTCAAATTTTGTATCCTCATTTCCATCATCATGAGATAGGTTGGCATCCTCTCTTGAGCATCTATTCCAAGCGCTTGGCACAAAGAAAATAAATTCTTTTGAAATATACTTAGAAGTCTTCTATAGAAAATGGCTCATTTTGGGAGGGGGAGATAGGTATCTTCCTATTTTTTACACCCTTTTTCATGTGTAAATGAAGTTCATCACTCCAATAGGTTTTTTTTCAATCTCCTATAATCCTCATTTTTTTCCAAGTTGATATTAGTAATAGCTTGCTTGTTTAACATAAAACACTCTATAATTGCTTCTTTAATCAACACCACTATAGTGAATCATCTGGAATTCTTATAGTCCTAGTAGCTAGGTGATAATATTGTGCCAATACTTTAATAACCTCAACATCTATGAAGACATTTGGGACTATCAATTTTGCCAAATCTAAGATCCAAGGATTCAAAACTGAAATCTTCTCAACCCTTTTTTCAAAGAAGTGCCAAAATAGATCCTACCTTGAGATAGGGATAATTGGGTCTCTACATCCATTGCACCTAGTATATCTAAACACCTTTTTGGATCCTTTATCTATAGAATTAGGTAACACATCTAAAATGGATTGTTGCAGGGACCTCTTCTTTGATTTAGAAACTGTTGACTCTTTCTTTTTACTTGAAAGTTGACTTCTTTTGGGTGGCATGATGAAGAATTTACTCCTACTTAATTTTATAAGTGTCTACTTGTAGAAGAAAATCCAGTTCTTATACACTTGCTATAGAGGTTTTTTGGTAACTTACCTGGTGAAATAATAGTTACAAAGTTTTCTCGCTTGAACTCCCTTGCCTCTAGTCAGTTGAGCTTTGTGAATGATTGCCAAAATATCATCAAATCCCAAGTAATATTTTCTATTGAGCTCGGTCACCTCACTATTAATGTGAATTCGTGTAAAATATTTTAGAATCTTCCCATATTTTAAGTTTGAATACATGATGTTGATCTTGGGAAATCGAACGATGTAATCAGTTAATACTTTGACAACTTATACTACAATATCACTCAGTCATTTCAAGATGGTTGTGGGTTAGCACTATCAGTACCGCCACCCCGCACACACCCCTTCGAACTCCCATGGGACAGTGGGTCAATTTTAGCGATTGAGTGACTGTTCACTACCATACTGCTCTGTCATATCAAGACTATTGTGGTGTTGCAGTAACAATACCACCACCCTATTCGCACCGCTTTGAACTCCCATAGGACAACAGATTAATTCTAGTGATTGAGTGATTTTTCACCGCCATACCACAATATCATTTTTTACCCCTTACAGGGTTGCAGTTTACTTTAGTTGTTAGCATGTTCTCACCACCACCCCATGGTATTCATATTTGGTTGTCATGGTATTGCGGTAATAATTTGTACATTGACCTATATGTCCTTCCATACCACACATACCTCTATTGACTATTGTGATAGTGTGGTATTGGATTTGATTATGAATGCAGTATTTTAGATATCATTTTATTGTAAAGATTGAATATTTTTATAATTTTGTAGTCTTTGTTTTAGTTTTCAGTGTCAGTCAGACCTAAGAAATCATTTATTTGTTTGTAATGGGGAGGCTTAGTTCACCTAATGTTAAGATATCTATATGAATTTTTAAATCACAAATTTTTATTATATGTTTGTATCTAGAAATATATAGGACATACAAGAAATTATATTATAACTAAACAAAATTAATTTCAAATTTTCAACCAAAGTAATAAAACTAAGAAGAATGATTGAACCTAACTTTAAATGTAGTTCAAATCAGCAATGAACATCTCAGGTTGTGTATACGATGTACCAACGGAGTAATGATGATTACATAATGTATTAATAAAACAATAGTGAATAAGAATATCTATACTGAGAAATTTATTACATTCAATAATAAATTACACCATACATATAACTAAAGTTTAGGTGACAAGCTAACCTCTTAAGGTGACCAAACATCATCATAATCATTTGCATTGCTAGCAAGATCAAAATCCTCATCATTCATGTCTACATCTACTTGATTTTATTCCTCATTCTCATTTGTGACATGCAATGCATTATCTCTCCCAATCTATTCATTGGTAACCAAAATATCTTCTTCAAACACTCCATCATCGTCTTCATCAAATTATTTGAATGGTTCTTGTAAATTAACATATTTCCCATCAGGAATTATATCAACAACTTCCATGATTTTTTGTTTTGAAGGAGACTCTGTTTGAATGGTATATGACCATCCAAGGCTTCTTACATCATCAATTAGAAATGATTGGTTAATTTGAAGAGGGGAAACATACGGCTCATCCGTCTCTGTTATAAATTATCTTTTATTTGTACATACAAATCCATACTCATCAAATTGTACTACATCTATGGTCAGATCCACTTACATTTTAATAATATAGTATGGACTATTTTCACCATAGTCCACTAGAATAATTTGTTGGATGAATCGAACATAAAATATCTTCTCGGTCTCATGAATAAATTCAACACTAACAACACAATCACAATTTTTCTTTCCTTTATTTTTTTCTGTCACTCTTAAATGACTACCATATGCCCACATTCCACCAAAACACATAGCCCATAAATGTGGAGATTGTGAAAGCTCACTTTCATGTGTTGTTATATCTTGACCTTCTTCTTTTGCATCCCTGATTGCATTAGCGATCCATTCTTCAAATTTTGGAAAAGAATCACCTCCAATAAAATTAGCATGTCGTTTGCGCCTTTGAGGTTAATTTTTCATCCAAGCTTGATTGTCTTCTTCATATTTTCTACATAGAATATTAACATACAAATAGTAAGATTGATAATATAAATGTGTAAATACAATTGAGTAAATAAATTATTGTGTGTTTTTTTTACCTGTGCCACTTATCGAATGAAGATGTGTTTTGAAGAATATAGGCATGTATCATACTTCTTTATTGATGTGATAGGTTCAAGTAACATCCATTTCATTCCAATATTTCACCTACAACTGTTGTAGGATTTGACAAATGCAAATCTATAGCTCACCAAGAACACCTGCATGCAAATACCTGATGCTGAATAGAAACCAAAGAGACAGAAGTAAGGGTTTGGAAAATCTCAGCGGAGTGAGAGCAAAATTATTATTTCCCCAAAAAGTGAATTACAATAATTACAAAAGCGGCATATAAGGTGAGAAACCCTAAAGCCAGAGAAAGCTAGGTTTGTGCATTTAATAATTAATAAACATATTAATTATTATGCACCTACAAATGACAAGCTTAAGTGAATAGAATAATAGTTAGCATTAATAATTAAACCAAAGTGATTTAATTATAAAGGCAAATGAACTATTACTCTAACACCCCCCCTTAAGCAAAGCTCAGGAGGAAGCAAACCTAGCACAGCTAAGAAAGTAGGAAAAATGGGTCCCGACAACAAGGCCTAATTAGGTACCCAGCAACAAAGAAATCTCTGTAAAACGGTGAAATAGAGAAAACCCAGAGGGAAAAAATTCTACCCCAAAAAGAGATACAACAACATGCTGAAAAAAAACATGAAGTAAGGAAGGCCTCAACAAGACCCCCCAAGGACAACTTCCATCACCCCAAGCATAGAACGCAATTGAAGATAGTGCGGAGATGCAAGAGGTTTGGTGAAGATTTCAGCAACCTGCACGTCAGTGGGGATGTACTCCAAAGAGAGGACACCATCCTGAATCTACTGATGGATGAAATGCATATGAAGCTCAATGTGTTTAGTGCACTGATGCTCCACCGAGTTGCGGGAAATGTGAATAGCACTCTGATTATCGCACCATAGAATAGTGGGATGATCAGGAGGAAAACCAAACTCAGTCATCAACTGTCGAAGCCATAAAATCTCCTGACTAGCATGCACTGCCGCTCTATACTCAGCCTCTGTAGATGAAAGTGCGCGAGCATTCTGCTTCTTGCATGACCATGTGATAGGACCAGAGCCAAGATGAAAGACAAAGCCAAAAGTAGACTTCCCATCATCAACATCACCAGCCCAATCTGAGTCAGTGTAGCCAACAATGTGAGGAGCCCCTGATGTGTAATGAATGCCATACATAAGTGTGCCCTGAATGTATCTCAAAATGCGCTTGGCAGCTTGCCAATGACTCCCATGAGGCTCATGTGAGAACCGAGAGACTAGACCAACTGCAAAGGAGAGATCAGGACGAGTGTGTGTCAGGTACAACAAACTACCAACCAACTGCCGATACAATGTAGGATCCACTAAAGGTGAAGTGCAAGAGGTAGACAAAGTAACACCTGACTGAAAAGGTGTGGGAGCAGGCTTGCAATCAAGCATATCAAAGCGCTGAAGCATGTCAAGAGCATACTTCTGCTGGTAAACAAAGATCCCAGCAGGTGACTAAACAATCTGCAGACCCAGAAAGAAGTGTAATAGACCCAGGTCTGTCATCTCAAACTGCTCCATCAATTCGTGTTGAACATCTTGAATCATAGAAGATGAGCTACCTGTGATGAGAAGATCATCGACATATAGCACAAGGATCAAAACCTCATCCTCAAGACACTGAATGTAGACTGTAGGATCAAAATGACAGCGTGTGAATCCTGTAGAAAGCAGAAAGGAGTCCATCTTCTCATACCAAGCCCGAGGGGCCTATTTGAGACCATACAAAGAACGCCGAAGTCTGCAAACCAAGGAGGAATCCTACACAAATCCCTGAGGCTGCTCCATGTAAATCTCCTCACTAAGATCACCGTGCAAGAAAGCACTCTTCACATCCATCTGAAAAATGGGCCATCCTTGAGAAGCCGCGAGGGATAAGACAAGGCGAATAGAGTTCATCTTGGCGACAGGGGCAAATATCTCAGTGTAATCAATACCCTCAACCTGTGAAAAACCCTTCACAACAAGACGTGCCTTGTACTTATCAATAGAACCATCAACAACAAACTTAGTACGATACAACCACTTGCATCGCACTAACTTTCTTCCCTTAGGAAGAGAACAAAGATCCCAAGTATGATTCTTCATCAAAGAAGAATACTCCTCCTCCATAGCACTATCCCACTCAGTATGTCCTGTCGCTGCCCCAAATGTCTGAGGATCACCACAAATAGCATGACTTAGAAGACTAGAACCTGCAATATGAGACCGGGTGCGATGGGAAGTGGAAGGGTCACCAGCCAGAGATCCTGCAGCATTAACTGTAACACAAGCCCATCTAGGCATATGTGGAGGATCCTGTGGTGGAGGTAAATGGGGATCACCAAGATCATCATCCTCATCATCCTGAAACAAAGTTGGAAGAGAGGAGGGAGTAGTGGTAAGTGAAGTAGACTCTAGAAGCGGGGTATCTACTACAAGAAGGCGCTCATCAAACTGGACATCCCGTCGAAATAGGACCTCTCTAGAATCAGGGTCAAACAACCTGTATGCCATAACATCCTCGCAGTAGCCAACAAAAATGAGGTGTCGGCTCTTTCGCTCCATCACTCTCCTCTGAGCATCAGGCACAAATGCCCAAGCTTCACTACCAAAAAGTCAAAATGAAGATATATCAGGCTTGACATGAGACCAAGCCTCCTCAGGAGTCATATGTCAAACTGCCTTGTGAGGCATCTGATTTTGAATATAGTTGGCACAATTGACTGCCTCTGCCCAAAAAGACGAATCCATGGACCTGGACTATATCATACAATTAGCCATCTCCCGAAGTGTTCTGTTCTTTCTCTCTACCACACCATTCTGCTAAGGGGTGTAGGGCACTGAAAACTTATGTTGAAGACCATGTTCAGAGCAAAAATCCCTGAAAGCTTGGTTCACATACTCCCCCCCATTATCTGTGCGTATCCGGCGAATAGAAAGACTAGATTGCTTCTCCACAAATGTCTTAAAGACTCAAAATGAGTCAAAGACATCAGACTTGTACTTCAAAAAGTTCACCCATGTGTGCCTGGAGAAGTCATCAATGAAAGTAAGCACATATCTGGCACCGAAAAAAGGAGTAGGAAATGACATGAGGTCACTATGAATCAACTCCAATGGTGCCAAAGAACGAGTAGCTCGTCCTTGAGGGAAAGGATCCCTATGTTGTTTGCCAAGAACACAACTCTGACAAACCCCATCAGTGCAAGTAATCTGTGGAAGCCCAAGAACAAGTGCCTATGTGCTCATCTGCTAAAGATATCTGTAATTGACATGGCCCAAATGCTCATGCGAAAGTCTGCTCACTAAATCTGCATGTGCTATAAGACAGGAACTTGTGCCAGCAGAAGACTCAAATCCATCAAATCTGTATAGTCGGGATGCAGTGTTAACACTCCCAGTAGCCACAATCATATCAGAATCATGTAAGTCCTGAATAACCACATCATGTGGTGAGAACTCAACTATCTTATCAAAGCTAGAGTGACAAATCTGATAGATAGACAGTAGGTTCGTCGAAATGTCAGGGACAAAGAGAACATCCTGAAGAGAACCCCTAGCCAATGCAGCAGAACCAGAACCCAAAACAGAAAGATGAGATGAGTTCCCAACAACAATCTGTGAAGTGGCACAAGGAGCAAGTGAGGTGACCAACTGCTGAGTGTGGGTCATGTGGTGAGAGGCACCGGAATCAAGAATCCAGGTGGGCCCAAAAGTCATAGCTCGTGCAGTAAGAGCACGACCTTTCCCTGCAGGGGAGGATGTGAACTGAGGAGCTGAAATGTGATACTCCTGCATGGCTTCCTCTAAAGCCTCCAAACATTTCCAACACTGAGAAACGGGTGTCCTTCCTTTCCACAAAAGCTACAGGTCTCAACTGATTTCTTCTTAGTCTTGGAGGTAGACTCAGTAGACTTCGAAGAAGATTTACCCTTGGAAGGGTTAGCTGGAGGTTTTGAATCAGTTTTCTGTGCAGGTTTGGAGGAAGACTCATTGCCTGTGGAATCTTTCTTCGGTTTGCCTTTCTGTTTTGGTTTCCCCTGTGAAGACTGAGCAACCAATGCTTGGCTAGAAGAGCCAGAAGCATCCATCTGTTGGATCTTTGCCTGTTCCCATGTCAACCGATCACAGAATGTCTCAAAAGAAGGCATGGTGTGTCTAGCACCCAAAGCATCCATGGTGGAGTAGAAAGTGGAAGAGAAGATCTGATACTGTCCTCGCAACTTTGAGAGTATCAAGAAGATACACTCATCATCTGTCTTGGTTTTCCCACATCCCTGCAAAACTGAGCGCAGAGACTTGAACTTCATCAAGAAGTCCTCAATGGTGGGAAAGCTGGTAGGTGTCAAAGTAGTCAGCTCTGCATCAAGCTGTAGTGCCTGAATTCATTGACAGTGCCAAACAAATCTGAAAACTTGCCCCAAATGGCCCTAGGAGTGGTCAAACCATCCAGGTGAAAGAGGAGACTGTCGGAAATGTTCAGTGCAATCAAGCCCATGGCTTCATCCATTTTATTCCTGTGCTGAAGAATCTCAAAAGGACGTTGTAGGACAGGTTGATGTTCATCTAGGCATGACCATAAGCCACGTGACATGAGTAGCCTGGTCATGTGTGCTTTCCAGGTGTGGTAATTGTGCGGTGTCAGCCGGGCCACAGAGGGGTCCGACATTGAGAGAAGAAAAAGACAGAAGTAGAAGGGTCATTTTCTGAAAGTAAATGATAGAAAGCAAAAGTACCCCCCCACAATGTATGATTCTAACCCTCGTACAACAAATAATCAAATACTGAAAGTACAAAAAATGAGGAAAAAACTTGAACGCCAGATGCAGAGAGAGAGGAAAATGAAGCCTCTACTTCAACACCAAAAAATAATGCTCAAATGGCTGAATCATGCAAACAAGACTAGCATAATCACATCCGGCTCGGAAACACCTTTTCGACGATATTTCGTTTTCCGAAAATGGACACCGTATGCCCAAGATATGGCCAAAAAACCACAGGTACCCCCAAAAACAAGCTCCCTGGAAAAACACAGTCCCGACAAATAATTTGACGGCCGTATGGCCGTCACGGGACGTCAGCGGAGCGGCGGTGGCCGGTGGGCGGCGACGCCGGTGGAGGTGGTGGCTGGGCGGAGGTGCGATGGCGACGCAGTGGCCGTACGGTGGCGTGCGAGTGGCGCGTAGGCGGCGCGTGCTAGCAGCGCCCTTTTTTCTTAAAAAATGGATTTTTAAAATTTTTTTTTGAGTTTTGCCTCGATTTTTGAGCCCGTACAGCCTTGATAGGCCAAATTTTTTTGCCTGTGGTCACTGTAACCAAAATAGTCAAACTTTATATGTATTTTGACTCTCTCAGGCCTTCTAAACGCGATGGTGGAGTCCGTTTTTGCTCAAACGGCTCCAGAAAATAGCGCCTCCTTCAAAGTGACAGAAAAAACCCAGAGAAGTTGTGGCTGTCATCTTCGAATCGTGGCCTCAAACACCTTCAAACTAGGCAGCGACAGGGTGGCTTTGATACCATGTAGGATTTGACAAATGCAAATCTATAGCTCGCCAAGAACACCTGCATGCAAATACCTGATGTTGAATAGAAACCAAAGAGACAGAAGTAAGGGTTTGGAAAATCTCAGCGGAGTGAGAGCAAAATTATTATTTCCCAAAAAAGTGAATTACAATAATTACAAAAGCGGCATATAAGGTGAGAAACCCTAAAGCCGGAGAAAGCTAGGTTTGTGCATTTAATAATTAATAAACATATTAATTATTATGCACCTACAAATGACAAGCTTAAGTGAATAGAATAATAGTTAGCATTAATAATTAAACCAAAGTGATTTAATTATAAAGGCAAATGAACTATTACTCTAACAATTGTGTCTTCTTCGTCATCGTCCTATACACACAGATTGACATTTTTAAAATCCTTCATATTTTCTGTGCAAAATCTCATGGCCTCTTGCATTGAATAGATCCCTCAGACATGTTTCCTTTTGGTTTTTCCCTAGTATGAACATTTCTTTTCAAAACCTTCATATATCATTCTATAGGATACATCCATCTTGTTCTTATCGGGCCATAATGCTTTAGTTCATATTGTACATGTATGAAAAGATGCATAGAAATGTTAAAGATTGTTGGTGGAATTTCCCATTCCAATAGACAAAGGACTTCAACAATGTCCTCCCTCAAAATATCAAATTTTGAAGTATCTAATACATGTAAACTCATTCTCTTTAATATTAGGCCCAACCTTACAACTACGAATCTTTGCCCCTTTGGAAAACTTAATATATTTTCCACAATAGGTAAAATATTCTCCATTATGACATGATAGTCATGGGTCTTGAGGCCTCTTAAGCCATTAATGTCAATTTGGCTTCTAATACTACTACTTACATATACAGTGGGAAAGAGAGTCTGAGACATCAACTGTAAGAATTGTGCATGTTGTTCCTTTGTCCAAACATAAAGAGCACTAGGTTTTCTATATTTTTCACCATCATATTTTCAACCCAAATATTTTGATAAATCTTTAGTTGTCGAAACTCTTCACGTGAGGAAATAGTATCAAATGCACCAAAAAGAGTTTCTATAATAGCATAGGCTATATTTTTTTGAGTATGCATAAAGTCAACAGTATGCCTAATGGCTATATCCTTAAAGTATGGAAACTAAAAGAATATGAACAACCTTTTTACACCACTTTCATTACATGGATCATATCTACTACCAAAAATCGCATCATTTTCAATAAATGGCATTCTTTTTAGTCAATTCTCAACAATGTAATCACATGTTATTAGCAATGGTGCTTCATGATTCTCCTCTTCACCATTGAATCATGTTTTTTTTTTTTATGATATAGATGATCCATTTTAAGGTAAGCATGATGTCCATAATAAATACACTTACACAAACTTCTTAAGTGCCTCACAAAATCCTTAAAGTTACAAGCAGGACAACCATGGTATCCATGAACACTGAGACCGGACAACGTGCCATACGCAGGAAGATCATGAATCGTAAACAATAAGGAATCTCTTAAAGTGAATTTGATTGAATGACCATCCCTTAAATATTGAATTGCTTCAATTCCTTTCCAAAATTCCATTAGCTCATCATATAATGGCTCTAGATAAGCATTAATTGTATCTGAAGTCACACTTTTCTTTCCTGGTATAACCAATAATAGCATTAAGAAAAATAGTTTAGTTGCTAACCATGGAGGTAAGTTATAATTTACTAAAAACATTGGCCAAGTTGACCATTTATTACTTTGATCTAAGAATGGGTTCACCCCATCTAGAGCCAAACCCAACCTTATATTATGAGGATCTTGAGAAAAATCAAGCCATCTATTATCAAATTCCATCCACGTCTTAGAATCAGGCACATGTCATTATTTTCCATTAGTGCTCTTATTTTGGGCATGCCATTGCATAAGTTCAACAATGTCTCTAGACCTATACATTCAGAGTAATCATGGGATTACCGAAAAGTGGCGAAGAACCTTTCTAGGAACCACAACTAATTTCAACCCTTCTTTATACCTCACTTCATGATATTTCAGACATTCACTTTCACTTGCAAGATTATTGAAAAATAATACACAACCATTCACACATGTGTGGATGTTTTCATACCCTAAGCCTAGCTTAGTGATTTCTTTTCTACATTAACTTTTTTTTGTTGGCAATGTGGATTCAGGTGGTAACAACAAACTTAATAATGCCAATAACCGATCTACACTCTCATTTGTCCAACCAAACACCACTTGCAAGTTAATAATTTGAAGGATTATTGTCAAATGACTTAACCTACAATTAGAATACAAAGTCTTTGAAGCATCCTCCATCAACTTGGCCCAATCATCATTTAGACCCTCATTCAACATTCTATCAACTTCAAACCCTTCATCTAACATTGTTGCCTCTTCATCTATGTTTGGTACCACTTCATCCATGTTTGGTACCACTTCATCTATGTTTGTTGCCTCTTCAGCTCTCACACTTTGGCATTCTATCATATCTTTGTAATAATTGAAATTCCAAGGGCTTATACCACTATGTCCATATCTTATCATATGTCGATAAATATGGCTTATTTTTTTCACCTTTCCACCAAGACAGTCATTACATGAACATGGATATTTATCCATGCCACTCTCATCGGATATTCTCTCATCAAATTCATGGTATTTCAACCTTTGAGTTTGATCCATCAGTAATTTTCTACACATAGCAACAAAAAATTGTAGACTAAGAGAAAAAACTATTTTTTTTAATTGAAAGGAATTTCCACAGCAATAGAGTTATAAAGAGCAAATAAAATAAAGAGTTTAACTAATGAATTGTAAAAAATAGATTTTTGTATTTTATATTCAAATTATTGATTACATTGCATTGCACATCTTTCAAACTCAAAGCATTACTTCACATTGCATAACTAATAACTAGATGTTGATAGATGACAAAATTTCAATTACAATATAGTATTTACAAAGTCAACCTAAGAAGTTATGCAATTACTTCACATTTCATAACTAATAAGAAGTAGTTGCTAATTGCATTTTCTTGTCATGGCATTCCATGAGACCACATTTCTTTGAGGCATATTTTCAAAAAATTCATTATCTTGTCTATGCTACCACTTTTTTCATACATATCTACCAAAGCATTTTATCAAATAGTTCACTACCTTGTTGTTATGGCTAAAATCCTAAAACAAGTGCTTTCGAATAAGCTAAGGATGCTTGGAAAAAAACTATCAAAGCATAATAGTAAGCAATAACATAGACAAGGAAGTGAACTAGTTAAAAAAATGCCTCAAAGAAATGTGGTCTCATGGTGATGGAATGCCATGATAATCCATAACAATTTTCCTGTCATGGAATTCTTCATGCAATTCCATCACCATGAGATCACATTTCTTTGAGGCAATTTTTCCAAAGTTCATTGCCTTTTCTATGCTACCACATTTTTCATACATGTCTACCAAAGCATTTTATCAAACAGTTCACTGCATTGCTGCTATGGCTAAAAGCCTAAAACAGGTGATTTCAAAAAAGCTATGGATGATTGGAAAAAATCTATCAAAGCATAATAGTAAGCAACAAGCTATGGTCTCATGGTTTTTTTTGGCACAAAAATCAGCATGATTTTATTTGTAGGTTTAAATGCATTTTTTTTGGCACAAAAATCAGCATGATTTTATTTCTAGGTTTAAATGCATTTTTTTTGGCAATTTTGCTATTTGAAATGGGAAAAAATATTTGTGGTCAGTTTTGTGCATTTTTTAATTTTAGGATTCTCATAGTTCATGAAAAATGTAATGTTCATGAAGGAATGGTAAAGATGTGTAGAGACTTTCGATTATACTTGTACTGTGCAATGGAATTGAATCATTTAGCAAACCATTTTTCTTCGTAGGGAAACATTTTCTTGTGGAACAATTGACTGAGATAGATCTTGTTTCAATTGACCACCCTCTCATGAAATATCATTCATATTATAATATTGCACGATATTATCATAGTAAAGGTGATTATGACACCACTTGTCAAGGAAATCTAGAGGCCAAAGGATTTTGTGGATAGGTTCAATTGAAGCTAGGAGATCTTAAGAGTTCTCTTTCAAATTTTGAAAAGGTTTTGGGTGTCCACCCTAAGAACTGTGAGGGCTTAAAATTTGTAGGCCATATATATGCTCAGGAAAGGTAGGCATAGAAGGTTGTGGAAATTTTAAGAAAGGAAACTCGCATAGATCTACATGATGCCCATGCATTTATTAAGATAGGTGGGTTATTAATATCGCCAGACCCCACTGTAGCCTTAGATTATCTTAAAATGCCAAAGTCTCTTATGAAGAAGAGTAGAGAAGAAGTACCCATTCAATTTTTAAACAACATTGGGGTTCTTCATTTTGAGCGTGATGAACTAGATTTGGCTCAAAAAAATTTTATGGAGGCATTAGTAAATGGTGTTTTGCCTCTACATAAATCTTTGTGGTCAATTTTGTGCATTTTTTACTTGTAGGATTCTCACAGTTAGTGAAAAATGTAGTGTTCATGAAGGAATGGAAAATATTCGTAGAGCCTTTAAATTATACCCGTACTCTACAATGGCATTGAATCATTTAGCAAACCATTTTTTATTCACTATAGGGCATCATTTTCTTGTGGAACAATTGACTGAGACAACTCTTGTTTCAACTGACCACCCTCTCATGAAATCTCATTCAAAATATAATCTTGCATGATCTTATCATAGTAAAGGTGATTGTGACACCACTTGTCAAGGAAATCCAGAGGCCACAAGATTTTGTGGATAGGTTCAATTGAAGTTGGGAGATCTTAAGAGTTCTCTCTCAAATTTTGAAAAGGTTTTGGAGGTCCACCCTAAGAACTGTGAGATCTTAAAAGCTATAGGCCATATATATGCTCATCAAGGGGTGGCAGAGAAGGCTTTGGAAATTTTAAGAAAGGCAACTTGCATAGATCCACCTAATTCCCATGCATTTATCAAGATGAGTGAGATTAATATCGTTAGACCCTAGTGCAACCTTAGATTCTCTTAAGACACCAAAGTCTCTTTTGAAGAAGAGTAGAGAAGAATTACACATTCATTTGTTAAACAACATTGGGGTTCTTCATTTTGAGCATGATGAACTAGAGTTGGCTCAACAAAATTTTATGGATGCATTAGGAAATGATGTTTTTCCTCTACATAAATCTTTGTGCTTAGTTTTGTGCATTTTTTACTTGTAGGATTATCACAATTAGTGAAAAATGTAATGTTCATGAAGGAATGGTAAAGATGTGTAGAGACTTTCGATTATACTTGTACTGTGCAATGGAATTGAATCATTTAGCAAACCATTTTTTATTCATTGTAGGGCAACATTTTCTTGTGGAACGGTTGACTGAGACAACTCTTGTTTCAACTGACCACCCTCTCATGAAATCTCATTCATAATATAATCTTACATGATCTTATCATAGTAAAGGTGATTATGACACCACTTGTCAAGGAAAGCCAGAGGCCACAGGATTTTGTGGATAGGTTCAATTGAAGCTGGGAGATCTTAAGAGTTCTCTCTCAAATTTTGAAAAGGTTTTGGAGGTCCACCCTAAGAACTGTGAGAGATTAAAAGCTATAGGCCATATATATGCTCATCAAGGGGTGGCAGAGAAGGATTTGGAAATTTTAAGAAAGGCAACTTGCATAGATCCACCTAATTCCCATGCATTTATCAAGATGGGTGAGATTAATATTGTTAGACCCCAGTGCAACCTTAGATTCTCTTAAGACACCAAAGTGTCTTCTGAAGAAGAGTAGAGAATAATTACCCATTCATTTTTTAAACAACATTGGGGTTCTCCATTTTGAGCGTGATGAACTAGAGTTGCCTCAACAAACTTTTATGGAGGCATTAGGAAATGATGTTTTGCCTCTACATAAATCTTTGTGGTCAGTTTTGTGAATTTTTTACTTGTAGGATTATCATAGTTATTGAAAAGGATAATGTTCATGAACGAATGGAAAAGATGCATAGAGCCTTTGAATTATACTCGTACTCTATAATGGCATTGAATCATTTAGCAAAATATTTTTTCTTCACTACACGGCAACATTTTCTTATGGAACAATTGGCAGAGATAGCTCTTGTTTCAACTGACCACCCTCTCATGAAATTGCATTCATATTATAATCTTGCATGATCTTATCATAGTAAAGGTGATTATGACATCACTTGTCAAGGAAAGCTAGAGGCCATAGGATTTTGTGGATAGGTTCAATTGAAGTTGGGAGATCTTAAGAGTTCTCTCTCAAATTTTGAAAAGGTTTTGGAGGTACACCCTGAGAACTGTGAGAGCTTAGAATCTATAGGCCATATATATGCTCATTAAGGGTTGGCAGAGAAGTCTTTGGAAATTTTAAGAAAGGCAACTTGCATAGATCCACCTGATGCCCTTGCATTTATCAAGATGGGTGAGATTAATATCATTAGACCCCAATGCAACCTTAGATTCTATTAAGATTCCAAAGTCTCTTCTGAAGAAGAGCAGAGAAGAATTACCCATTCATTTGTTAAACAACATTGGGTTTCTTCATTTTGAGCGTGATGAACTAGAGTTGGCTCAACAAAATTTAATGGAGGCATTAGGAAATGATGTTTTGCCTCTACATAAATCTTTGTGGTCAGTTTTGTGTATTTTTTACTTGTAGGATTATCACAGTTAGTGAAAAGGGTAGTGTTCATGAACGAATGGAAAAGATAAATAGAGCCTTTGAATTATACTTGTACTCTATAATGGCATTGAATCATTTAGCAAACTATTTTTTCTTCACTACAGGGCAACATTTTCTTATGGAATAGTTGGCTGAGATAACTCTTGTTTCAACTGACCACCCTCTCATGAAATTGCATTCATATTATAATCTTGCATGATCTTATCATAGTAAAGGTGATTATGACACTACTTGTCAAGGAAATCTAGAGGCCACAAGATTTTGTGGATAGGTTCATTTAAAGTTAGTCAGTTGTAAGAGTTCTCTCTCAAATTTTGAAAAGGTTTTAGAGGTCCATCCTCATAACTGTGAGATCTTAAAAGTTGTAGGCAATATATATGCTCAACAAGGGCTGGCGGAGAAGGCATTGGAAATTTTAAGAAAGAAAACTCGCATAGATTGTAACACCCCTTCGTTTTGCATTATGGACTGGACAATGTGTCCTTGTTTTATTTTGGTTTATGTTACTGGATACTCAGATACTTTATCTTGTGTGTGTATTGGATCGCCATTTATTGAGCGATAGAATATTTTATGTGATGTGATTTGAGTTATCTGATGATTTGTTTTACATGCTTTAATGGTGTAATGATGTTAGTTGATATAACATGTTAGTGCTTATGAGAATATTTGATGTATTGTGGAAGTGTCAATTTTTTTGAGTGTATTGGTGAAGGGGATGGATTCGCATCACTCGCTTGCGAGCGCCCTACGATTCTGTGATTTTCTCTTCACGCTGTGTATTATATGATGTTTATATGATATAATGTTGGTTATTATGTTTCAGGATTGCAGGTACATGACACCGACTCCACCTGGTTTCACAGGTCTGAGCGTGTCGATCCAACGGTTAAGTTGAAGGGAGATAGTAGCTAGGTAACATGTGTCAAGTCTACACCCTAGCCATAGTGTGTCGTCAGTCGTTTGTGTCGAGTCGTTGTTTGCCTTACTTTAACGTTATTTAATTCTGAAGGATTCTTGATTTGGAAATAGATGTTTAGAATAATTGCATTATATCATGTTTATGATTATTTAATTTAAATTATGCAATGTGGATAAAAGTTTATATTTAAATTAATTAATTACATTTAATTTATTTAATTAATTAAATTTAATCCATGAGGATAAGTTAGTTATTAAATAATTAAATTAATTAATTAAATGTGATGCAAGAAAATTAAAAGAAATAAAAGAATTTAAATTCATTATGGAATATTATTTCATTTTGTGGGAATTTAATTATTTTAGAATTTCATTTCAATTAAGTTGGAATTAAATTAGAAATTGAAATTGGATTTTAAAAGCAAAGTTGGTTTTCAATTTTTGGAGTTAATTAATATTTAGATATTTTAAGTTTCAGATTTGGTTGTGCAAGATATTTTCAATTAAGCCAACATGTGTGAGTGTAATTAGAAGATGAAGGATTTGGTTGCAAAATTCATGCATAGAGAGAATTTTGAAGAGGAAAAAACTCCTTCTGGTGTGAGAGAATAATTTTGGGAAATATTGCACAGAGGAGGGTTTGAAGAAATTCTTGGTTGTGGATTTATTTGGAGTTATTCTGGAAATCTTTGTGGTTTTTTGTGGATTGCTTTCTTGGTTGGATTCATTAAATTGTTGGATAGAACCGGAGATGCTTTGGAGGAAGCTCTGCATCAAAATTTTCATTACCTGTAACTTCTTGAATCAGGTTTTCTTCTATGCTTATGTTTTGTTCTTTGAAGGATTTCAAAATTGTAGTGATTAATCAATTTGTTGTCAAATCTATTGAGAAAACGAATTTGTGAATAGAAGAAAGAAATTAATTAATTAATTTAAAGCTTTTGTGATTTGGGAAATTGTGAAAACCTCTATAGAATTTAGTTTATTTGAGGAAATAGATTGTTTTGCTATTGATTCAAACCTAGAAGTTGAACAATACATTTAGATTGTTTTAGGAAATTTAAACCTCTATGGGAAAACAAAATTGTTTTGAAAAAAACTTCTGGTTTTAATTTAGATCCATTTGATTTTATTATTCTTATAATTGTTGATGAATTCGAGAAAATAATTTAAAAGAATTAATTTTTGTTAAACCTCTGTGAAAATTGGTTTTTTCTGGAAAATCTCTTCAATCTACCTTGTAGTTGAAATTTTGGAAAAATATATATACATATGTATATATATATATATATATATATATATATATATATATATATATATATATTTTGTTAAATATATATATATATATATATACATATAATATATATTTTTTATATTACTGTATGAAAATTTATTTTTTAAACCCTGTGACATCGTCCATACGACGCTTTATTTTAGGGAAATCATGGAATTCTATGTAAAACGCGAATTTATTTCACTATTTTTTTTAGCGAATATGATTCGTTGTTTAAATTGTTTGGGGTTTGGGGTTGGGGAGGATCTACCTCCCCACTGCCACTTCCATATGGGAGAGGTGGTGTGGAGGGAGACCCTCCACCGCACCCCTTTCTCTTATGGTTCTAGCGTGAGGGGAGGCTGCGGCTGTCCAAAGACAGCGCCCTCCACATAGTGGAGGGAGCGCTGCCTTTGGGCAGCGCAACCCCCTGTTTGGAGGCTGCCAGTGTATGGAGTGGGGTGGGGGTTCGGCCACAACCGACCCCTCCGCATTAAAATAAATCTTTTTTTTATTAATTCCTTTTGAAATCCGCGAACCTACGATTGATACCATCCGCCATTTCATAAGGTTCCTTAGGGTTTTGGTGAATAGTCTTTGGTTATTAATAAAAATATTAATATGATATTTTTATTACAATGTAAATTTGATAATATTTAATATATAAATATTAAATACATATAGTTAATAAAATGGATAATAATTATAGTGGGTAAATCTTTATAATTTGAAAGAATGTTTTAAAACATTGTACTGGTATTTAAATATTTGGATAACATAGACAATTGGAAAATTTAGTTAAAGAACATTATTATATTTTATTAATATAATGTAATTCTTTTGTTATGGTAAAAATAGATATATTTAATGTATAAATAAAAGTATATATATATATATATGTTAATATATATAAGAATAGTTGTGTTATGCATTGATGGCATATTGGGTACGTTTAACGAATATATTACATAAGAAATTAATATGGAGAATATATGCAATATTTTATGTTGTAGTATTTAGACGCTTGTAGAGGAGTTTTGCATGGAGATTTTAAAAGATAAGGTTGAATGCATGGTTAAATTGTTAGGGAAAATGATATTCTTAGATATTTTATAAATTGCATGTTTTAAATGGATAGTTGAAGAGACATAGATTTTGGGTAGAAAATTGAAAAGATTACTGGCAATAATTTTATGTTGTATTAAAAGATAATTAAGGAGTTGTTTATAATGAAGAGACAATTAATTACCTTAAGTTATTTATTTTCTATTTTGGGCAATTATATTAGTGTGATTGGAATATTTATGAGATATGGATTTGGAATATCCAAAAGTAGTGATTCCCTTGTGATTGCCTTTTATATTTAATTTCCTCGTACTTCGTAAAGGGATGTGAGTTTTTAATTGTTTAAGATTCCCTATTATGAAAGAGAAAATAGGGTTTAAGATTATTTTAGATGATCTAGTTATTGTGCCTTTGCTTTTGTAAACGTTACCTATTGCTTGAGTATGGATTTAGGAAATCCAAATATTAGATTTGATTAATGACTTGAATGCTTTTGTAGCTATATCGTCATGTGGTATTTTGGGATATGGGATTATGTGTTAGTCCAAATTTTTAAGTCTTCCAGAGAACTTTAGAGGATCTAAGAGGGTTGTCGATTTCCTTATGTCAACCAGTTGCTTGTCCCTTGGGTAGTGCATGATGTCTTATCAGTAGTTACCCGGTTTCCATGAATGGGGTTGTTTTGTACCTCCTATGAAAGGAGTGGACTATGTGTCTGATGCCTCCAAGATGTTTGGAGTGTGTTCTATTATTGGTTTCCTCCTTGTGATGGAGTGGTTTTGATACCTAGGTTGTATGCACTTGTGATTCCTTTGGTGGATAGTTTGTTTGTGTGTTGTCAAATAGAAGAGTGGCTTTCATTAGGGGCTAGAGCTTGGAAGTGGTAGGATTTGGGTAACCTATGGAAGTGAGTTTAGTCAAGTGATAACTAAAATTGAAATAAATATTTGGGGAGTACTACACACTAAAAAGATAAGTTCTAGCTTCATTCATAGTCAAGTGTTAGTTAGGGCTTGGAATGAGTGGAAAGGATTGAAATGGCATAGTCATCTATCTTGTCAGTACGAGAGGTATTTGATTCCGCACTAGTAAGTATGAGGGTCGAGGGTCGGTAGAGGCCACCAAGATCACCGGAGCCTATGAAGTTCCGCAGAGGGTAACTTATTATGAGTTGTGTGATGACACTCTGTCTAGGACAACTTTTGTTTGGTATTTTATGTTATGTGTATGGTTCTCTGAACATACTTGATCTATTTTATGTCTGGAAGCAATGTGACCTATGTCAGTGATGTGAGAGTTGTACTTGTATTGTACTTATGTTGTACTTTTGTTTGGTTGAGTCGGTATGAATCTACCTTTGGTTAGAGGTTGTAGATCTTTGTCCATGTTACTTTGTTACTATCTCCTAGCATGGGGGTGGGCCTTTGGGTACCACTTGGTTGGGTGGAACATCCACCAAAACTATTGGTTCCCCATTTATCTTCAGTACTTGGTGGCGAGACATCCAGTTGGACAGCTTGCGGTTCTTATGTTATTCTTGCATTGTGTTATATCAGATTGTATAAGTTATTTTATCCCTCTTATGTTTACGAGGTGGAATTCTGAAATTGTAACCTTTTGTATTATTGCCTCATTCTGGGAATGAGTGATGTAACTATTGGAATAAGTAAATGATTATGAAATTGTATCTTGGATGTTTATCTTAATATGTTATGTTGTATGATGTATATTTCATAAAGTATTTAATGCTTTGGTTATAAGTAAGATGTTTGTGTGGGTTTAAGTAATCCCAATCTTGTAACCTCAAAGGTTGTTGTTAATTAGTAAGTGAATGTGTATGTTAATTGCACTTTAAAAAAAAAATTGGTTCGCTTAAGTCGATAATTACAACTTCCTTTAGGGTTACTTGGCGGGGCATTACATAGATCCATTTGATGCCCATACATATATCAAGATGGGTGAGTTATTAATATTGTCAGAACCCAGTGCAACCTTAGATTCTCTTAAGACACCAAATTCTCTTCTGAGGAATCTAGTAGAGAAGTACCCATCCAATTATTAAACAGCATTGGGGTTCTTCATTTTGAGTGTGATGAACTAGATTTGGCTCAAAATAATTTTATGGAGGCATTAGGAAATGGCATTTGGGTTGAATTGATAAATAAAAGCCCCATTGCTAATTTTGTAGTTTTTCATGTGCTCTTTAAGGATATGAAATTCTTCCATCAACTAGAAGAAGGTGGTGTTTCACTTGAGTTACCATGGGATAAAGTCACAACACTATTTAATATTGCTAGGTTGTTTGAACAACTACATGATACTGAAAAATAAAATCTTTTATACAGGCTAATATTGTTCAAGTTTTCTGATTATGTGGATGCACATCTATGTCTTGTAGCCATGGCTCGAGCTTGGAATGAGATCCAAATAAGCCTAGAATTGATTGGGGATGAACTTAAGGTGGATAAAAACTCATCAAATGATTTATTTATGCTTGGAAAAATGGAACTAGAAAATAGATGGTTGGCTTAAAGCAAAGAAATAATTAAAGTTGCACAAAGTGAATCAGATGCAAATAATTCTTATGTTGACATTTCAATTGGAAATTGGAATTATTCTACTTTTCACAATGAGAGGAGAGATCCAAAGGTGGAGGCACAACATCTTGAGAAGGCTAGAGAATTGTATTGTAAATTGTTGGCACAGACCAAGCAAATTTTATGCTACAAATGAGGCAACCATCGTGCTAGTTGAAAGGGATCAATTTGATATTGCAAAGGAAATTTTTAAATTGGAACAAGAAGTTGTAGCAAGAAACATCTTTGTTTAGATGCCTAATGTGTGGTTAAATCTAGCACATGTTTACTTTGCACAAGGACACTTTGTGCTTGCAGTGAAAATGTATCAAAATTGTTTGAGGAAATTCTAATTTGGAACTGACACCCAGATTTTATTATATTTAGCTCGAGCACATTATGAAGCAGAATAGTAGCAAGATTGTAAAATAACACTATTAAGTGTAGTAGAACATTATTAAGAGCAGTAGATTGTAATGAGCATTTTTAATTTGTGTTTAATGTAATGAGGGTTTTGAATTACCTTGGAATTCGCTATAAAGGGCATCCCTAAAAAAAAATTCTATAGAGGGCCTCAGCAAATTCAAATTCGTTACAACAAACTCTGAATTTTTTGCCCTTGCCCACCTTTTCAGAAGACTCCAATTCCTCTTTGAATTCTTATCGCCCGTGCAAGTAGTTGTTGATCAAAACGTCTCATGTTAGGCTAACAAATGAAGCAAGGTTTGTAATGAACGAATGAAGCGAGGTCAAGAAAGATGAATGAATCTGTAATGAATGTGAATAATTGTGCCAATACATCGTGCACATGAATACATTGCGCCAATATTTGGATGAATTATTTAAAAAAAAAATTGTCTTGTTTGGATTTGATGACTAACTCTTTAGTCATTTTTATTTATGTGACTAAATATTTTTTTAGTCAATGACCAAATTAGGCATTTATTTACTCATTTATAGTTGAGTTGTAAAAAAGGAGTAGAATTTAGTCATTTTTAATTGTTGTGACTAAAATTTTTAGTCACCTAGTCATTTATTTTCCAAATTCTACTAGTGAAATAAGTAGTTTGATTTACTTTTCTATAGATATATGTGAGAAGAATATTCTTTTACTTGAATAGAACAGTGACACCTAAGTAGACTAGAGAACCTCAAGGTAGATTTTTCTATGGGGTAGATAGTTGTTAGGAAATATTGTGTAGTAAAAAGTTACCTTCTGAGACGAGTGTCGAAGTGGAGATTAGAGAGTATAGGTTTAGTTTACCAAAACCTATTGTTGTTGCAACATTGTTCTTATGATTGGTGAAGAAATATAGTTCATTATGTGTGTATGGACTCTATGATAACACTCTCTACCATTCCTAGCATAGATCTTACATTTTCTTTTCTAACTTGTAGATAGAAATTACATGTTGATCACCAGATTCCACCTTGCAGATTGTTCTCTTGATAAAAATTTCATGTAGGATCGGGTATTCTTCAAGTTGGAAGAATTCTGAGGAAATGTAAGCTTTGTGGTTGGGCGATAAGGCGCTTCAACCATGTTCTTGTCTACTAGTGGAGTCGAGTGTCAAGAGGAACCTTGGATGTTTACAAGAATACCTTAGTCTATGATGTAATCTTGATGTAAGAGTTGTACAGTGTATTGACTTTGTGGCCTTATGAGCCAAGTCAAATTTGGATATTGTAATTTGACATTTGAATTGAATATACAAATCTTTGACTCCTTTTAATTAGACATGTGTTGCTATGGTTGACTATAGCTACTTAGTTATGTCTTTTTAATTTGAATTTATTCATATTTTATTTTTAGTAATATTAATTAAGTAATAATTCAGGATGGGTTATTACATAGAGAGGAAAATAGAGGTATAGATATAGAGTTCTAGGAAGAGGGAGAGATAGTGATGGGGAGATATAATTATAGAGAGGGAGAGATGAAGATATATGCATATATGGTGATGCAGAGCAAAGAGGATTCACAACTCAACATTCCATTTACTTCACAACTTTCATAGAATTATTCATCTCAAATAATTATTAAGTGCATTCTAGATCACATTAGAAACATAGCCATGGTAGCCCACAATTTAATGCAATGAACAGTCATTAATAACTTCTACAAAACAAATAAGAAAGCCAATTGCTTCAGTGGGCTTTAAGATAACATAATTACAGACATCCCTTCCAATTTTTATAAAGATCCAATGGTTGAAAATAAAGTTATTGTATTTTTCCCAAAACTGCAAACCCTAGGTAGTGTTCAAACCTGCCCTCACCAAAATAATCATATCTTTCACAAAACTCATTAAAATTCAATGAGACAAAAAGAATTGGAAACTAGAAATAGAGATCTTTCCATCCATATATGATACTCTAATATTTGAATCCATACCAGTCCGTACAAATCACAACTTCAACCTGAAAACAATGTAGAAATCATAAAATGCACACCAAACTTGACGTTGCCATTCATCAAACTTCACAAATAATGTCTCCAACCTCTCCAACCTCTAAATTCGAGTTTTGGAGGGTGTACTTATAGATTCCCAACCAAAACCAACTATTTTCAACCAACTTTTAATTAGCTTGTTGACAAAACACCTTAATGACACTTTTGACAAGTTGCTTGACAACTTTTTTGAGCAACTTTTACAATTTTTACAATATGGAACAACTTTAAACATTATTTGAAAAATGACTTCCACTATGACTTCCTAAGAACCAAACACCTATAAAATGGTTTGATAAACCTTATTATAAGACCCAATACACAAAATAGAGAAACTATTTGCAAATGGATTCATGGAGGCTTGAAAGCAACTTGGTGCTCTTGCACCATACACCCCTTGAAGAAAAAACTCAAGTCCCCTGAGTTAACATAAAATAAAGCACCTGCAAAAATAAATGATTCTTCACTATCATCTGCAATCAAAAACACTTGTATCTTCATCTTAACCCATGGTTTTGTCTTCCTCTTCTTCTTATACCATCTCTTCTCCATCATTTTCTCAACATCTAGGCTCCAAAACTCCATTTCTTGTGTATAAACCTCAGTAGCATTATCTATATCTTCATTCTCATCATTAGAGTACCATATAAAACCTGAATCATACTCTTTCAAACCTTCATAAACCTCATTAGCAAATAGATCTACAACATCTTTATTAACAACCTTATCATCAACAACAACTTGATCATGAATATCAACATCAATGTTATCATCAACTTTATCATCATCAACTTGAGTACCAATACCAAGGTTATCAGTAACATCAACAACCTTCTCAACTTGTTCATCAAAAACAATTTCATCAACTACTTGAGTACCAACAACAACCACATCATTAATCTCAACATCAACATGTTCATTAACCAACAAAGAAGTTTGTTCATCTTCAAACACAATCGAAATATCATGCATCTCAACTTGTAACTTATCTTGCTCAACTTGAACAATAGATTCAAACTTTACCTTTGTCTCATTTGTTGCCTTCTTTTGTTTTCTTTGCTTCTTCATAATATTATTTAGAGGCCATCTTAACCTCTTTGAAATTGGTATATTCCAACTCCTTTGTGCTTCCTTAAGAAGTTGGTGTTCTTTTTCTAATCTTTCCAACCTTTGGCTTATCTTTTCTAGGGCTCCCTCAAACTCTATTTGTCTTGCCTTTTGTCTTTCCTTCTTTCTCATTTCTTTTTCCTCGCTTTCCTTCTTCCTTTGTGAATCCTCATCCTGCCAACATCTTCTCAAAAATTCCATCTTCACAAGCAAGTCTCTCCTTGCTTCCACTTCACCTTGCCACTCCTAGGAAATCAAGTTCCTTCCTCAACCTGCAAACAACCACACACAAACCACAAACAACTTTCCCAGAGCATCTTCAGGCTCTGATACCAAACTAATGCAGAGCAAAGAGGATTCACAACCCTAGGCAGTGTTCAAACCTGCCCTCACCAAAATAATCATATCTTTCACAAAACTCATTAAAATTCAATGAGACAAAAAGAATTGGAAACTAGAAATAGAGATATTTCCATCCATATATGATACTCTAATATTTGAATCCATACCAGTCCGTACAAATCACAACTTCAACCTGAAAACAATGTAGAAATCATAAAATGCACACCAAACTTGAGGTTGCCATTCATCAAACTTCACAAATAATGTCTCCAACCTCTCCAACCTCTAAATTCGAGTTTTGGAGGGTGTACTTATAGATTCCCAACCAAAACCAACTATTTTCAACCAACTTTTAATTAGTTTGTTGACAAAACACCTTAATGACACTTTTGACAAGTTGCTTGACAACTTTTTTGAGCAACTTTTACAATTTTTACAATATGGAACAACTTTAAACATTATTTGAAAAATGACTTCCAATATGACTTCCTAAGAATCAAACACCTATAAAATGGTTTGATAAACCTTATTATAAGACCCAATACACAAAATAGAGAAACTATTTGCAAATGGATTCATGGAGGCTTGAAAGCAACTTGGTGCTCTTGCACCATATGGAGAGACAAAGAGGGAGAGAAATAGATAAAGAGAGTTAGAGGGAGAGACCTAGTTAGAGAGATACTAAGGTAGGAATAAAGAGGTAGGGAGATATATAGGGGAAGATAGAGAGGAAGAGATAGGGATATATAGAGGGAGAGGGAGAGTAAGAGATAGAAAGAGATATAGAGGGTGAGACAAAGTGATCGAGAGATAGAGATATATGGTGAGATAAAGAGAGAAGTCAAGATAACAAATAGATATGGAGAGGGGGAGAGAGAAATGAAGAGAGAGATAAATGGGAAGAGATAGATAGGGGAGGCATGGGGAGAGATAGGTATTTAGAGAGATAGAGAGAAGAGGGGGTAGAGAGTGAGAGATATCTCAATAAATAGAGAGGAAGATGAGAGATAAATATATATATATAGAGGGGGATAATGAGAGAGATAGAGAGATAAGGAGATAGAGGTAGAGAAAGATAGAGATAGAGATAGAGAGACAAGGAGTGGGAGGGATATATATATAGAGAGAGAGAGATGGAGTAAAAAAGAGAGAGAGGTATAGGTAGATAGATATAGAGGGGGAAAGAGTGAGAAATAGAGGAGGTGATAAAGACAAGTTATAAAGAGAGGTATTGAGAGAGAAATACAAAGAGAGAGATATAGAGAAAGTGGAAGAGATAAAGAGATAGAGATAGGGAGGGATAAACAAGGAGCATGTGTATGAATGAGAGAGAGATATGGAATTATATTTAGAGAGGGAGAGATATATATGTACAAGGGTGATCCCACAAAGCTTGTTTACAATTTCTAGGAGATTCTGATTTTTGCTAAAATCACATATTTTTAGAAAATATAATGATTTAAGCCTTAAAAAGTTCTATTTTAAGGATTTCAATTGAAGAGGGTTTGATCAAACCACCTTATATCAAACCCCCTTAGATATAACCTCGCTAGTTTTAAACCATACCTACAATGGAGTCTCCTTTACACCTATCAAAATGCTGATAAAAAATCACTTTTGATTTACCTTTTGGGGGATCAAATGAATTCATTTAAAATTTATTTGAAATGATCATGGTATTCATCTAAATGAGCTATCCAATGAATATAATTTTAATAGTTTTTGGTTTTATTATGTATGTGTTTTTTTAGTTTTATTAAACATAGGGTTTTTCACCAAAAATCAAGCTCTTTGTTCTACACATGTGGAAAAATAGCAAATTATCAAAATAAAATTTAAAAAAATATGTTCAGGCTAGGTATTGATGTTCTTGATCCATTAAAAAATAAAATTGAATTTCGATACATACAAAAAAAGTTATGGTGTATACAATTTGCCTATGTTTCAATTGTAATTGGTTTGACTTTGAAACTTGATTAAGAAAAAAATATTTAATAAAACACTATGAAACCAAATGAAAGTGCCATATATCGTAGTTACAAAACTAGATTAGAAAAAATTATAATTTTATCCTTCATAGAAAAAAAAAATTATGTTGTATACGGTGAGCGTCACTCCTTAAAAATGTTGGCTTTTAAAAAAAGCTAGTTTTCGAAGGAGATGGAAAAAAAATTGCAATTTGATTCCAAATTTTTTGAAAAAAAAAAAATATTTAGAATCTATAGAAAAAATGCCACAAATCACTAGTTTGCATCATCTTCAAATTCCTGACGTTTTAGCCGCTATAGGAGCTCGAAAGTGAAGATTTAGTTTAAAAAAATTAGTTCAGTGTCCAGTTTGCCCAAAAATTGTAAACCAGTATTGTGGGATCACCCACAAAATAGAGGGAAGAAGACGGGGGAGAAAAATATATAGGGGAGAGTTGAGAATTAAAGAGATATAGAAAGAGGGATATGGGGAGAGAGGGAGAGAGGGATGAACATGTATGAAAATAAGAAGAGAGGGGGAGAGAGAGGGAAGATATATGGAGAGATAGAAAGATAAAGAGATAGATAGGAAGTGATATAGAAAGAGAGAGAGATATATATAGGGGTGGAGAGAGATGAAGAGATAATGAGATAGATGTAAATAGAGGGAGAGATATAAGGAGAGATATAGATAGTCAAATAGAGGTATAGATATAGAGGTCTAGGAAGAGTGGGGGGGAGAGAGAGGGGGAGAGAGGGGGTATCTAGAGATAGAGAGGGAGAGAAATAGATAGAGATATAGGGAGAGGTAGAGGGAGAGATAAAGATAGAGAGAGATGGGTATTTAGGAATAGAGAGATATATAGAGAGAGAGGAAGATATAGAGAGATATAGAGGAATAGGGAGATGGAGAGATAGAGATATAGAGGATGAGATAGAATGATAGATATGTAACATCCCCAATGTTTTACCTAATTTTTTAACCTAAGTTTTACCCACATGTGAATAGTTTAAGTTTACCAAGACATAGCAATAATTTTTTTCCATAATCTCTATTTCAATAATAAAGATGCACATTTGAAATAAACCCATTCCAAATTCCCATTGCATTTAATAACAAAAGATGCATATTCAAAATAATCTCATCTCAAATCTCCATTGCATTTAATAACAAAAGATGCATATTCAAAATAATCTCATCTCAAATCTCCATTGCATTTCAATAAAGTACATTACATAATTTCAAGTAATGATTACATATTCATATACATTTTTCATAAAGATACAAGATCATGATTACATACATAGCTTTCAATAGCTCAATGGAATAAAATACAAATGGTCCAGATGTCCTTGTTGGCGTACATCCTCAAATTTTGATTTCCTACTGCATGAGGGTGAGCATCACTTAAGTTTTTTTTTCCAACCATGGACTTACTACAGTCCCTCGCACATCTACCATACTAGTAAGATGGCCCTACCCTTCAACAAATAGTTTGGTATGGTATCCCTGATAAATGATAATAGCCTACCTAATCTTAGTGGTGTGTCCTACATAAATAGAGTTACCATATAGTGGATACTCACCTACATGCATGATATTCCCAACCTATATATGCAACCCTAGCCCACAGTGAATCGAAAGTGTAATCAATGGCTTCTTACACTACTTTGGCCAAAGATTTGATCATCACGTTAAAACTCACTTTTAGAGAGTGGTGTCTCACCTCTATGCAGTGGACGTCATATGTTCACCCACCCTATTGCTTGATTTGGTAAATATTATGACCATACTAACTCATAGTGAGTCTATTCTATATCATGATTACATCCCAAAAGGATAAGATAATTTAAGTGACCTAATTGGCCCACTAGGTTATTCCCAACCTTGGTTTAACGTAAACAAAATGACTAACCTCATTAACCACAAAGGTTTACCTAGAATCATAAGCTAACAATTTCAAGATGGCACTTCAATGTAATATCAATTCTCGTACTACATGTAAGCATACATAAGGTCTATAACAACCTAGGTATTGTTCTAATACTTTGTGGTTATCTTTATTTAGTAAAGACAACCACATAATTCCAATATAATGGATAAATATACATATATCAACCAATAAGGTTTCACTAAAATAAGAAATCAGCAAAGATCATAAAAATTCACCAAAATAAGAATCCATCAAATTTCATGCAAGCAAGCTCAACATAACACATAATCATCTTTCCCTTGAACACTTGGAATCATAAGAAAATATGGTATCAAACATAAAAGAATAGAGAATTAATACTAACATGCCTAGAATATGGCTCCCAATGAAGAATTTTCCTTCCAAGATTGGTGCTAAAACTATGTTTGTTGCTCCTTCTACTTTCAGCTTGCTCACCAATCTAACTCTAACTCTAAACACTAAAGATATACAAGAAAAACCTCTAACTCTCTCAATGAAATGCTCTCTCTCACACCTCTCCTCAACACTCAAGAACTCAGCTTATGCTCACAAAATTATATAGAAACATGGATTGAAATAATGAAATGAATGAATGCCAAAATCCAAGAGACTTACTTCCTATTTATATAAAATGTTGAGAAGATTAATGCTATAGTTTAGTTCTTAAATCTGCCACCTTTTACAACCAAATGCCACCTCTAAGACTACAAATACAAAACTAAAACCAAATTCTCTTCTTAATGGGGTGACTAAGAAAGTTTAAGTGTAAATTGGCTACTCAAACTATCATAATACTTACACATAAATAGTCCCATCAACTTTAGCCTATATTCTTTGGTTGAGTCACCTCCCAAATTTGATAGAATTAGCTATTTTACTCGGTCAAACTAAGCAATGGTGTACTACAAGTTTCTTGCTCTTATTGTGGTTGTTGGTTGCTTGCTACAGGAAGTCAAACTCTTCCATTATCTGCCAACTTATGGATTGACTAAGTCATGCAATTTCATATGGTTGTGTGTGGCTCTTTAACTTAACAAGTTTGACTTCTATTTGTATTTTATTGCTTAACATGGTGTAGCTTATTACTCATTACATTCCTTTCATAATGTTTCCACATGCTTATTAATGTGCTTACATTTTCAATAATAATAATAATCCTCACTTTATGCACTTTTATTTGCAACAACAATAATCCTCACATAAAAGTGAGTATATGTGCAACATATAGTTTATACGTGGTTTGTTGGCTTTATTCAAGCCTTTCATTAATCACATGGTTTGCATTATGATATGCGTCAAAGATACTTATAACATTTCATATATATAACATTATAAATATTAATATATATATATATATATATATATATATATATATATGTTAAAGATTATAATATATATATTAACATATATATGTATATTAAAATCATTGGTTGCCATTAATGTAAATTAACAAATATATATATATATATATATATGAATATTTATGTACATATGTACTCTTTATACGTACATATATACCTAGATATATGTTAATATATATAAATATGTATCATTATTATAATATCAAAATAAATACACACACACACACATATATATATATATTCATCGATTGATATATACAAAATGTATGTATATATATCATGTATGTCCAATCGATTTCCCCATGTATATGATATATATGTGTATTATTATGCAAAAGTATTAATACCTACAAATACCCATACATGTATATGCTCACATGCATGAGTTATCACATTCACATACATATATACATTCAATGTATATATTTATCGATTAATATATAAATATAAATACACGAAGTACTTAAAATTAATATAGATATTTAATCATTTAATTCAAACTAAGAAACAATCAAGAAATCAAATACTAATACCAATATCATTTCAAATTATCCCCAACCTATAACTGAAGGTTCTACTTGCCAATTCCAAAACCAACTCGACTCAACTTGACTAGTCTATGTTGTGAGTGTGTGATAGCTCAAGTAGGTACATTAGGGGTTAACCAAACCAAATTCATCTCCCGGGTGTCACTCCCCCTCTCTTTTGGAGGGCTCGATTATTTTCCTGCATCCAACATAGTGCATCACAATAGAAGTTAGTTGATAACATAACATCCATATGCATCATATATCATTTGCATTATCAAAGCATTCAAAGTAATCACATTACAATACATATCCACTGATTGCATTTTCCATCAAAATATAAAAAACATAATCATGTTTTAAATCATTTTAACTCATCAAATTAATAGTAAATAGGTAATAATACAATGGGTGTAACAAGAGAGATAAGGAGAGAGATAGGGGGAGGGAGGGAGAGAGAAGGGGGAGAGTGAGAGAGATAGAGAGGGGGAGATAGATATAGGGAGATATATTTAGAGGGAAAGAGAGAGATGGGAGAGAGATGGAGATATATCCCAATAGCTAGAGAGGGAGAGGGAGAAAAGAACATTTATAGATAGCAAGAGATATAAAGAGATGGAGAGGGATAGGGAGAGAGATAGAGAGATAGGGAGATAGAGGTGGGGAGAGATACAAATAGGAGATAGAGCAAGAAAGATAGAGTGAATAAGAGAGAGACATAGAGATAATGAGATATAGATAGGGAGGGAGAGGGAGAGACATATCCCTCTATCTCTATTTCTATATCTCTCTCTCCATCTCTTTATATCTCTAGGTCTCACTCTTATTTTCTAAATCCCCCTATCTCTTCCTCCCTCTTTCTTTCTTTTTTGCTTCTTCAAACCTACTTTGGTATTTCCAACTCTTAGTATTGGATTTGCCTTGTGCATCCAATCCAAAGGGTTGAACTTGCATGTCAATGCCCAAAGGCAATTTTTTAATAATTTTTTAAAAAGTGACTAAATCTTGAGTGTTCTCTCCATCAAGTTTGCATGTCTTTCAATGTTGAGCTAAAAAATATCACAGTAATGTATTAAAGCTTTCTTTTACCTTTCTAAACATGTAATTTTTCTATATTTTAAATATGTTAAGGTTTCGATCTTTAATTTCTTTTGTTATTGTCTTCTCTTTCTATAGAAAACTTGTATATAGTATTTTGTGTTTCATTTCTTATCCATTGATCCAAATTTAAACCAAATTATAGTTTTACATTCTAGACTCTATTCTATTAATATTCACAAAAAATGACTTTTGATTAGTTTTCAAAAAATTAGAGGGAGCGTGCTAATTTTTTTATTTTTTAGGATGTGTCCACTTTGAAAATTAGTTAAAAACCATATAAATTTAAAAATTAGTAGAAAAATAAGGCATAAACTCTACGGTGTTAGCTAATTTTCCACTAAAGTGATTTTTGAAATACTCAATCAAAGTTAACATTTTATGGGGAGCACACCAAATATTGTGTTATATTTTTCTTAGAAAATAGGAGCACTTTGTGTGCCTATCTTCAAATTTTGAGCATAAATATCATCATTTTTTCTTCCAAGATCATTTATTACTAATTTAAAAAAGTTGACCACTTAAGACCCCCTTTTGATCTGTAACACCCCTCTGTTTTGCTTTATGGACTAAACAGTGTGTTCTTGTTTTGCGTTGATTTATGCTTCTGGATATTCAGATACTTTATCTTGTGTGTGTATTTGATCGCCATTTATTGAGCGATAGACTATTTTATGTGATGTGATTTGGTTTATCTGATGACTTATGTTACATGTTTTAATGATGTAATGATGTTAGAGATATAACATGTTAGTGCTTATGAGAATATTCGATGTATTGTGGAAGTGTCAGTTTTGATGAGTGTATTGGTGAAGGGGACATATTCGCATCACTCGCTTGCGAGTGCCCTGCGATTTTATGACTTCCTCTTCACGGTGTGTATTATATGCTATTATATTTTATGATGTTGGTTATTATGTTTCAGGTTTGTAGGTACACGATACCGACTCCACCTGGTTTCATAGGTCTGAGCGTGTCGATCCAACGGTTAAGTTGAAGGGAGATAGTAGCTAGGTAACATGTGTCAAGGCTACACCCTAGCCATAGTGTGTCGTCAGTCATCTGTGTCGAGTCGATGTTTGCCTTACTTTAATGTTATTTAATTCTGAAAGATTCTTGTTTTGGAAATTGATATTTAGAATAATTGCATTATATCATGTTGATGGTTATTTAATTTAAATTATGCAATGTGGATAAAAGTTTATATTTAAATTAATTAATTATATTTAATTGATTAAATTTAATGCAAGGGGGTTGAATTTAGTTGTTAAATAATTAAATTAATTAATTAAATGTGATGCTAGAAAATTAAAAGAAATAAAAGAATTAAAATTAACTTGGAATTTAATTTCAATTTGTGGGAATTTAATTATTTTGGAATTAAATTAGAAATTGAAATTGGATTTGAAAAGAAAAGTTGGTTTTCAATTTTTGGAGTGAATTGATATTTAGATATTTTTAAGTTTCAGATTTGCATGCAAAATTAGATTTGGTTGTGCAAGATATTTTCAATTAGGCATGCATGTGTGAGTTGAATTTAAAAATTAAGATTGGTTGCAAAATTCATGGATAGAGAGAGAATTTTGGAAGAGGGAAAAACTTCTTCTGGTGTGAGAGGATAATTTTGGAAAAATTGCACAGAGGAGGGTTTGAGGAAATTCTTGGCTGTAGTTTCACAGTGAAGTTTTTCTGGAAATCTTGTTTGTGTTTGTGGATTGCTATCTTGGTTGGAATCGTTAAATTGTTGGATAGAAGCTTTGGAGGAAGCTCAACATCGAATTTTTATTACTTGTAGCTTCTGGAATCAGGTTTTCTTCTGTGTTTATGTTTTGTTCTTTGAATGCTTTCAAAACTGTAGTGATTAATCAATTTGATGTCAAATCTATTGAGAAAACAAATTTGTGAATAGTAGAAAGAAATTAATTAATCAAATTTAAACCTTCTGTTGTTTTTGTGGAAATGTCTTCAGGGAAATTGTGTAAATCTTTGTAGAATTAAATTTGTTTGAGGAAATGAATTGTTTTGTTATTTGATTCAAACCTAGAGGTTGAACAATACATTTAGATTGTTTTTAGAAAATTTAAACCTCTCTGGTAAACAATTTGTTTTGAAAAGCTTCTGGAATTTTAATTTAAATCCATTTGGTTTTAAATATTCTTTTAATTATTTAAGAATTCGAGAAAATAGTTTAAAAGAATTAATTTTGTTAAACCTCTTGAAAATTGGATTTTTTGGAAAATCTCTTCAATTTGACTTGTAATTGAAATTCTGGATAAATATATATACATATGTATATATATATATATATATATTGTTAAATATAAATATATACATATGATATATATCTTTATTATTGCTTTTGAAAACTTATTTTAAATTCCTACGCCATATGTACGACGCTTTAGTTCTTGAAAAATCGTGGAATTTAATTGAAATGAATTTCATTTGTTTCGGGGTATTACGATTTTCCTGTAGCTTTTAAAATTAAAATTTTTAAATTTTATAAAAAAAAGGGTTTTACTGTGGTTGGTGGGGACGTTTGTATTCCCTCACCGCCCACATGCGACCTTGGGTGGAGCCCTGCCTATGGGCAGTGCATCCACCATGATTGGGGGATGCGCTGTCCATAGGAAGCGTTGCCCCCTCTGGCAGTTCTTAGGGAATGGCCGGACTATACTTAGTACAACCGGCGCCCCTCTCCCTTTCGGTATGTGCTAAAACCCATAACTTTTTGGAGGGTGCGGACTGCGGAATGAATGACAATGGTCGTTAAAGCTTTGTTCGTCCTCTTCTTTGGAATTTTTGTGTTAGTTTCAATAAAATATTTATATATATTTAATTTTATAAATATATGTGAAGTTTATTTAGTGCATAGCAATTATATATATATATATATATATATATATATATATGTAATAAAAATATACATTGTATATGTATATATGTCAAGTATATAATTTGAAATATAATTATCTGATGTATATGTATTTTGATTTTATTTTGTATAAATGGACATTTGTTTAAAAGATTTAAAATATATTTATAAATTGATAAATATATATATATATATATCTGGAAATTACTAAAGTTTTAAAGTTTTATTTTGTTTTGAATAAAACAGTTTGATAGTTTTGTGTAAGATAGATGTTATTTTTAAATGTATATTTATGATTAAATACATCAATATATAATGAATGTATATATTGTGCGAGCATATATATATCATTATGTATTTAACATCAAATCCTATTTTAATAGATGCATACCACTTAGTATTGATGGAGGTTTAAATTGGAACTGTTTTGTATGCATAATTCAATTTGATAGAAAAAAAAAAAAAAAATTTAATTAAATTGAATAAATTATATGAGTTAGCTAGAAAATGAAAGAAATTCAATTAAAAGAGATATAGAATTTGATTTAAATTGTTTAAATTAGAATTTATTATATTTGTAGATTGAAGGTGCTTATTTTATTATTTCAATTATTTGAAAGAGAAAAAGTTTTATATTATTGTGCATGGAGATTTTAAAGGATAAGCTTGAATGCATGGTTAATTGTTAACGAAAATGATATTTTAAGATATTTTAAATTGCATGTTTTAAATGGATAGTTGAAGAGACATAGATTTGGATAGAAAATTGAAAAGATTATTGACAATAATTTTATGTTGTATTAAAAGGTAATTAAGGAGTTGTTTATAATGAAGAGACAATTAATTACCTTAAGTTATTTATTTTCTATTTTGGGCAATTATATTAGTGTGATTGGAATAATTGTGAGATATGGATTTAGAATATCCAAAAGTAGTGATTCTCTCGTGATTTCCTTTTATATTTAATTTCCTCGTACTTCATAAAGGGATGTGAGTTTTTAATTGTTTAAGATTCCCTATTATGAAAGAGAAAATAGGGTTTAAGATTATTTTAGATGATCTAGTTATTGTGCCTTTGCCTTTGTAAATGTCACCTATTGCTTAAGTATGGATTTAGGGAATCCAAATATTAGATTTGATTAATAATTTGATTGCTTTTGTAGCTATGTCGTCATGTGGTATTTTGGGATATGGGATTATGTGTTAGTCCAAATTTATAAGTCTTCCAAAGAATATTAGAGGATCTAAGAGGGTTGTCGATTATTTATGTCAACCAGTGTTTTCCCTTGGGTAGTGCATGATGTCTTATCAGTAGTTACCCGGTTTCCACGAACGGGGTTGTTGTGTACCTCCTGTGAAAGGAGTGGACTATGCGTTTGTTGCCTCCAAGATATTTGGAGTGTGATCTATTGTTTGTTTCCTCCTTGTGATGGAGTGGTTTTGATACCTTGGTTGTATGCACTTGTGAGTCCCTTGGTGATTAGTTTGTTTGTGTGTTGTCGATTAGAAGAGTGGCTTCCATTAGGGGCCAGAGCCCGGAAGAGGTAGGATTTGGGTAACCTATGGAAGTGATTTTAATCAAGTGATAACTAAAATTGAAATGAATATTGGGGAGTACTACACACTAAAAAGATAAGTTCTAGCTTCATTCATAGTCAAGTTCTAGTTAAGGCTTGGAATGAGTGGAAAGGCCTGGAATGGCATAGTCATCTATCTTGTCTGTACGAGAGGTATTTTGATTCCACATTAGTAATTATGAGGGTCGAGGGTCAGTAGAGGCCACCAGGATCACCGAAGCCTATGAAGATCCATCGAGGGTAACTTATTATGAGTTGTGTGATGACACTCTGTCTAGGACAACTATCTGTTGTTAGTATTTATGTTATGTGTATGATTCTCTGAACATACTTGATCTATTTTATGTTTGGAAGCAATGTGACCTATGTCAGTGATGTGAGAGTTGTACTTGTGTTGTACTTATGTTGTACTCTTGTTTGGTTGAGATAGTATGAGTCTGCCTATGGTTTGAGGTTGTAGATCTTTGTCCATGTTACTTTGTTACTATCTCCATCTCCTAGCATGGGGGGTGGGCCTTCGGGTACCACTTGGTTGGGTGGAACATGCACCAAAACCATTGGGTCCCCATTGATCTTTAGTACTTGGTGGCGAGACATCCAGTTGGACAGCTCGCGGTTCTTGAGTTATTTATGCATTGTAATATTTCAGATTGTATAATTTATTTTATCCCTCTTATGTTTATGAGGTGGAATTTGTAATTGTAACCTTATGTACTATTGCCTCATTCTGGGAATGAGTGATGTAACTATTGGATTAAGTAAATGATTATGAGATTGTATCTTGGATGTTTATCTTATTACGTTATGTGGTATCCTTGTTGACTGAAGTTTATTCATAAATTTTATAATGTTATGGTTATATGTTATGTAAAATGTTTGTGTGGGTTTAAGTAATCCCAACCTTGTAGCCTTAGAGGTTGTTGTTAATTAGTAAGTGAATGTGTATGTTAATTGCACTTTAAAAAAAAAAATTGGTTCGCTTAAGTTGTTAATTACAACTTCCTTTAGGGTTACTTGGTGGGGCATTACATGATCTCCCATTTCCATTCACATATGTATGTAGCCATTATCAGACACTATGAGTCACTAGTTTCTTACTAAAAAAATTGTTGATGTGTATGTGTCTTCTTATATAGCCACCACTACAACTTGAAGCTTGTGGTAATATATACAAACATCTAACCAATTATTTTTGCTTTTGGTGCCTCAAAACATCCTCTTAAACATCCTCCTAAACATAACCATCTCCTTAGAATACACCACATGGACTCCAAATTGCCACAAGTGTACCTACAATTCCATTCATACATCTAATTTTTCACTAAATTCAATATGTGATAGTGAGTTATCCTCCAAATGTTTTATGATTCACATGTAAAAACAAATACATATTATACCACATCATCTTAAAGTCATTGCATCATACCATATTGCATTCTATAATTTCTTACTAATATACTATAGATAAGTTATTTCTTTAGGAACTCTTTGCAGGTGAATAACACACCTAATTCATCGTAGGACCACCAAAATACACAAATCAAACATCCACTGTAGCAAAAATGTCAATAAATTTCTATATGAGTGTTGTGATCATTTTTCCCTATGATATTTTATTAGTTATGATGTTGCAATTGGATTTTAGTTGGCACATGATTATTGGTTGTGCATCTATATCAAATTTGGGTAAGGCTAAAGAACTCTTGGTTTGTAAAGATTAAGTGTTGGAATAGTGAGTCTCTTGAGTTGTTTCAAAAAAAATATTGAATATCCTACACTTAGAGCTAGACACGAGTTCTATATGGAGCTATTATGGAAATTATTCTTCATTTAAAAATAATCTCATACCCCACTCTCAATCTATTCAATAATGAATGGCCTAATAGGTATTTCCCACTTCATTTTATAGAGAAATATTTGTTTATGCCATATCTTCTCATGTGCTTGAGTCTCTAGCTATGGATGTCAATTATAAGGACTAATTTGAGGAGTAGATGCATGAGTATGGTTTCTCATTATCTCCTTATGTCTAGATCTTGAACTATTCTTGTTAATTTGGAATTTTTTAAGGATTATAGAAGATGTTCGAAATGCTTTCAGCATATTCCCTTATTGGAGAAATGGTTATTAGTTTGATCTTCTTTCGATTGAAGACTCTTCAATATTTTCAGTTTCTTGATGATTTGTGTAACTTGTGGTTGAATAGTTGGATGTTGAAATGGATTTTATGTTGGGGTTTTAGAGGTAGAGATCTTACTTTTCATAGCTAAAGAACTAGTTGGTGTTGGAGAATGACATGGTTTGGTTTGGTTTGGTTTGTAGAATTCCTTTTGGCATAGCGTTTGTAGGTTTAAAACTCAAGAGATATTATTTGACATTAGATGTTATAAAGAACATGAGCCATGCTTTTATGTGAATGCTATTGGTGGAATATTGGATTATTTGGTCAATTCTAGACTAAATATTACTCGAACAATGAGACTTTTGGGATGTATATGTCTTCATTATTAGATAATTTCATTATACTATGGTATAGAGGGTCTTTGGATTTTTTTCATATATATTTATTCACAACTTGCAAGGACTTTTGTATACAAGATAGTTTATATATGAGACTTGTGATTGTGGATTAGGCTAGATATATGGACAAAAACTTTACTTGTGATATGTTTTACCCTATTTTTAGGTGCAATTAGTTGGATGTGTGTATGACTAGTTTTGATAATTGTCCCAACCACTTAGGCCATTACTTTGTAGCTACTTAGGCCTATTTGTTGTAGATTAGACTTCAATGCATGTGTTCAAATTTAAGTGTAATATAATATTTTTTGTGTGATATTTAGATTATGGTCTTGGATTATGTTTCTTATCTTTCATGCTTAGGCGTGATGGAGGATGAAATAATCATGTTTAAGATGGTGTCACTTTTTGTATGTTTCAATTTAATCTATTGAGACTGTAAGCATAAAGGAGTCAAATTGAAGCTACAACCATTTTGTCCCTAGTGCTTAGTCCATTTTGTTGGGGCCCCTTATTCTTTTTCAATGTAAATATCAAGTGGGAGAATGTTAGGATTAGGTGTGTTATTAACTTAAATATCTTAAGGTCTAATATAACTTAATTACTTGTAGACAATTAATCATGTGTGTATCTCCAAAGTTCATGGAGTGGGACAATGGGAAAATTCCCATGTGAAGGTGGAGACATATGTAATTATTTTATTATTCTCTAGGAACTTGGAAATAGTGTTCACAATAAAATAGTGAATAGGGGTCTCATGGTGAACTTGAAAGAGCATTTTTTGTTATTAGTTGGTATGTGGGTGTACTTAGTGCTTCATGAGGGAGTGTCTAGAATTTACATGATGAAAGTTATAGATACTTGTGTAGAGAATTATATTTTTTTTGGAGGCTACTCTCTTATAATGGATCAACAAAATTTTTACCATTGTATTTTGGGACCTTATTTGGGTCCATGGCAATTTCTTATGATATTTTTTGGGCCTCCTCAATTCTATAGATTAAGGGCTTGAAATGGAGGCATTATGCATTATTTTTTATTGATTTTTCTCCAAAGTAAAGGATGTTGATCTCTCATTTCTCTTAATAGAGTATTGGAATCCAAGAATATATTGTAAACTTTGTTTATTGTTGAATAGTACATTGAGTGTGCTTGGAGGCTAGGTTTTTCCTAAACTGGTTTTCCTAGGGTATATGTTTGTCACTCTTGTTCAATGGCTTATATTCTTCTTCTTCATTAATTCTTATTTTTCTTTATTTATATTTTATATGCTAGAATGCTACTAAAATTTACATAGATTAGTTACTATGATATTCTCCTCATAGAATTAATGTGGAGATACTTACATATTTAGTAGGGTGATCCCACAATATTGGTTTACAGTTTTTGGCCAAACTAGACATTAAATAGATTTTTTTTAACTAAACCTTCACTTTCAGGCACCTATAGCGGCTAAACTGTGAGGAATTTGAAGATGATGCAAACTAGTGATTTGTGACATTTTTTTTGTAGATTCTAAATATATTTTTTTCAAAAAAATTGGAATCAGATTGCATTTCTTTTGCCATCTCCTTTGAAAACTAGTTTTTAATAGTAAACACCATTTTTAAAGAGTGATGTTACTGGCGAACACATAAATTTTTTTCTATGAAGGATAAAATTCTTTTTTTATCGAATTTAGATTCATAACTATGATATCTAGTGCATGGAATTGGTTTCATGGAATTTCATTGAATATTATTTTCTTAATTAAGTTTCAAAGTCAAACCAATTATAACTTAGACATGATTTACTAGCTAAAACATAAATTTTTTTGTATGTATCAAAATTCTTTTTTTTTGTTGGATCAGGGACATCAATATCTAGTGCATTGATATTTTTCAAAAAAAAAAAGATAATTTTTTATTTTTCCACATGTGCAGAACAAAGAGCTTGATTTTTGATGAAAAACCTATGTTTAATCAAACTAAAAAAAACACATAATAAAACCAAAACATATTAAAATTATATTCAAGATGGATAGCTCATTTGAAGAACTACCATCATCTAGTTGGGTTTGTGAAGTCTCCTCCATCTTCATCCTCAACCCGAGCTTCAAAAGGAAATTTTTTGTAGGGATTTGGTAGAAGAGAAGGAGAAGTGGGGACGGGGTCCATATGAACCCCCTTTTTTTGAATTTGTCTTTGTCTTCATTTTAAAAAATGTGCCAAAAGGTGGTTCCCATCATTAAAGAGGGTTTGCTCAAAGGGGGGTTCGAGCGAACCTATATTGGGTCCATACAAACCCCTAAAAACCCAAAAAAACATTTATGGGAGCATTTTTGTAATTTTCCTTCCTCAACAGAATTATAAACCTAGTCAAGATTAATTTTAAATTTAATTTCTAAGGGGTTTGTGGATATTTTTCCTTAAAAATATCATTGTGTTATGTGTTTTAGGTTGTCATCAAATATAAAATATAAAACTAAATAGAAAAATCAACAAAATAAATTAGTCTATAGAATTGAACCAAAATTATTCTAAAGTTTTCAAATTCTAATTTACCCTCCCTCTTGTGCTAGCCATATGGGTTGACTTTGCACAAATTTATGTAGTATATTGCTATATTATTATTTGAACGAAATGCAATGTATCATTACACAACAAAATCTCTTGGGTTGCCTACACATTTTTGTATGTTTGCTCCCAAGGTGAAACGATAAGTAAAAATTCTTGGGATGAGAAGATAAGAACCATGAATGCTAGAATTGATAATCGGTGAATTGGATCAAAGCAACTAGGAATGAAGGAAAAAAGTAAAGTAATCTAAGTCTCAGTCCTTGTATTGCGGATACGACAAGTGGGGCATACAACTCCAATTGAAGGGAGTGTTGAAGCTAGGTGACTATTTATTAGATTGTTTGATCCAATAGTTGGGCATGAGGGGAGGAGAGGTGAATTGCTAATTGACTAGGGATGGACATGAAATGATTGGTTTGGGTCTGTGTGAGACTTATAATTAGTCGATCAAAGGTTTCTTATGGTAATTAATACATATAAATATGGCCCACTAATCAGTAATAGAAAAGAGAGGCCCTAGTGATTGGGGTCAAATACTAACCTTTGATAGCTCAATCTATTATAGGAGTCACTAGCCATCCCAATTGATTGATTTGGTCGAGGTGAGAAAATAAAAATAAAAGTTGGGTTGAGCAGGTCATGTTTCTAATACATATATGACTAACTACACTAGTGGTTGGAGTTCAATCAATAGAGGTATGGATGGATCAAGTGATGGAATCGATGAAGCTATTTTGATTTAATGTGAGGGAAAGAGATTTGGTTTTATTTGTGAATACTCACTCAAAGTTGTAAAGTTGATCCACATAGGAGTCTAACCTATCAAAACATGAACCTGGTGGTACAACAAATTCTCAAACACTATTCATAAACACCAAAGTCCTTACATGATCATCATATATTTGAGATCAAAGTACAATGTAGCTAAAATTCTTCTTTTCAATAGATTAGATCCATCTGTGACAAGTCATATCCTTGGCAATCAAAGTCAAGCCTATAATGGTTAGTTTTGAACCACAAAGTATTCTAGGTCTACATAAGGTATGAGACAATTATCATTTTGAGGGCAATTAAATTTGAGATTGAGACAACCAATCTTGCATATCATTAACTCTATTTCTCCATTAATTGTTGAGATAAATACAATTATTCATCATATTTAATTTTTTAACAATCAGCTATAATTATCTAACCAACACTAAATTAATATAAACTAAATTTTCTTTACATATTACATTATAATTAATTTAGATTAAACTAAATAATCTACACGAAAACTTCATTCTAAATTAACACTCCTCACTTTATACAAAAATATTTTGAATATGAAATGATTTGAATATATTCTTAAATTACATCCGAAACAACTACCCTTCTTACAAAACTTATTATTTCCATACAACTACTCCTCTTACACTCAGCAAGTGTCATATGTTCGAGATTTGGATGGCATTTATGGTTGACTATGTAGCATTTGGAGTCGTACATTAAACATGTGCGTATTAGGTTATATTGAATAAAATACAAATTCTTGTAAAGTTCCATTAACGACCGGATGGGCAAGGTAGGACGTCCCAATCAGCCGGTCATAACTTCGTTCCGGAATGATAATATTAATGTGACTGGCACTTGCCATTCAATATTGAACAACCAATCACTAAGACTTTAGGTAAAGATGGCCATCAACTGTTAATGTTGATGTTTATTATTATTTTTTCTAGCAAAAGTCTTAGGCAATTACTCCTATGTGGAAGGCAATTACTCCTATGTGGAATATCATCCACATAGAGTAATGGGACTAACTTCATGACTGATAAACATGGCATGGAAAACATGATAGTTCACACTTTTCTATTAGTCATTACAAATCTGTAAACATCATATTAATAATGAATTGACAACTATAAATTGGATAAGGACTATAAGATTGGATTCTTGAAACAGGGCATTTCAACAACTCTAAGATTCTTCATATTTTTTAAATAAATATATTTAAAAGATCAAAAGTCAATATTTAGAAATCTATTTTTTAATGATTATGAAAAATTAAGAGTGAATTAACATTTCTAAAATAGATGTATTAGATGTTTTGTGTGACTTTGAAATGAGACTTTGAAATGAGAATTCAACATTTTAAAATAATTAAACTCAACTCTTTGAATTTAAGATTTTATTTTTGGAAAAGTTAACATACATAATTTCATTTATTATTGTTGTTTAATATTTGTTTTGTTGATTTTTTCTAGTATGCTTACAAGGAGTTTTGTAAACATGATCATACTATTACACTTCACCCTCACTCCCACTATAGAGCATGGCTTTGGGCTAATTTGAGTGGTAGATGTTTTGGTGAAAATAATGTAGAATAAACCCCTGCATTTTTATAATTATTATGGATTATATATACACAAATTAAGAATAGTTATTAATGAAACAAAGAAAATGAGTACTATTTAATAATCCATTGTATCATCAATTACTAAAATGGATGCATAAAAAAGAATCTCAATTAAAATATAAAAGAGTTTGGCAACTAGTCATAAATCAAAAAATAAATATATGTTAAATAAAAAAGTTAAAGAAGTTAACATGAGTAGCATATTATATTAGAATGAACCTATACTATCTAATTTATTACTTATTTGTGTTTTTTTACAATTAATTAATGATAAGAAGTTAAGTCTCTAAACTTTATTTACTTCTTATTTAATATTGTAAACATTATAATTAAGTGTTGTTTAATTCTATATCTAATCATATATATGAATATTTTAATTGATTAAAATTTATTATGAAAATTATTAAATATTCTTTGATTACACTATCTCCAAGATTTTAATATTTTTAAAAAATTACTCATAAAATAAAATAATAAATTAATATTATAAAGATAAAATATTGTTATATTTTAAAATTTGTTATATAGAATTGTAGATGTTTATCAATGTTCTAAGCATGTTCACCAAGAAGTTGGAATGTTAAGACTTTACTCTAACAATATTTTGCAGATTATCTATTTGTGCTCTCTCCTGAATAAAAATAATGCCGAATATAGGAGTCACTTGGAGGCTATTAAACTTCAGATTTTATAAGTTCATGAAAGGGACATTGCTGCTCCAGACAAATTCAAATTATTCAAATTCAGAATTTAAGAGTCTTTATTTATATGATTGTACATATCTTTTGGATGGACAAGATTTCCTTGACTAAAAATTGTTATTACGTTGTATTTTGGATGTAGTCTTATCTTAGACTTGATATATAATTTTTCAAAAAAAAAAAATCTTTAATATTGATTATTTAATAAATTTTCTTTATGAATTTTATTTTTTTAATAAAATTAACAGTGCAAAAACTGATCATAGATTATGAAGCAAATCCTAAAAGATAATAAATATTCATATTAAAAAATAATCTTCCAATCTCCTTAATTACTTAATAATAATACCTTACAAAATTAAAATAAGATAATTCAATTCTCCATGAATTTCAATTCACCAAATTGAATTTATATAACTTCCTTGTTGCACAAAACATCTCTCAATGACAGACATGAAAGTTTAAGAGAACGTAGCTTTAAAACTTTGCGGGTCAAGTTCCTAGCGCATCTAAGAACTCACCAATGGCAGGACAAACGAGAACAAGAAAGTTTCTATGGTATAATATACGAAAGGGACATTTTTTTGCTTATCAAAGCAGCATTCAGACTTGACAATCCAAGCCTAAATTACCACCAATAACTTTCAGACCATTCTTAGCAAAAACATCCTCGATGACTTTACTTGATGTGTCCTTGCTCACCGGTGCACACCGTTCTTCAGTCTTCAAATAAGAAAAACCCATACCATATTAACAAAGAAAGCCACAAACAAGAACATGATGTAGAAGACGAAAGAGAAGCCTTGTATGCATACCTGTAATACAATGTTGAGGAGAAGAAATTCATCGAGAGTGCTGAAACTTGCAGTTTTCAACCGGAAAGGCATAGATTCTAGAGCAAGTGTAAGCTGGAATAAAATCCCACTTTCCTTTTTGCATTTAATTCGGAGCTCCACCATGCTCTCCTCTATAAGTTGGGTTTCCACCTTTGCACCGCTTACAGACAAACAATTTTTATTTTAGCTTTTTTTCAAAAGTCCTCACTTTTAATGATGCTTTAGATATTTATTGTTCTTGGAATTTCTAAGTCCTCACTTTTAATGATGCTTCAGTGCTAAGTGTGAAGAAGTTGCAATTCACCTTTCAAATCTAGGGCACAATGATTATTAATTTCATTTGGATGGTTTTAATTCTTTTAATTTGGCATTCATTCTTTTTGTTTTTAAGGGTTTTAGGAAAATTCACTTTCAAAAAATTTATTCCAATAATTCATTATTATAACAAATTCATTTCGTGGAAAATTCACCACCATCAATTTATTGTCAATAATTCATCTCCATGATAAATTTATCTATTGACAGTAAATTGTTGATGGTGAATTTGCCTGAAATCATTTTAAAACATTTAACATTTTATAATTGTCTTGACAATTTTCATTTAAGAAATTACATCCAAAATCTTAATTAGTTTTTTTAATCTATACAAATAATCTATTATAAAAAATTTAGGAACATTATAATCTCTACCATCTCTTATTTATGTATTTCTCAGGATGTTCTAGTACATCAGAGTAGCAGTAGAGGTAAAAAAAAAAAGATTAAAACAAGTCATATATCAATGTAGAATGAGACAAGTTCCTTATAATCGAATTGTCCAATCAATGTTGACACAACCATCCATTCAACTAATAGTTCTCTTTCATAGATAAAATTACCTTTGGATTTCTCAGTGAATTCAAAAATAATCTTATCTATACTAAATGAACTTAGGAAAACTCATGCCAACAATTTTCATAAAAAAAAATTAATTTGTCGGTATTATAATATTGACTGACCTGTATAAGATACTTGCAGTTGGAGGCATATTTGGCTGCAGCATCGAGTAGAAAGGCCATGGAATCCGTTTCTTGGTCAGAAGATTGAGGAGAACCATTGAAAGATTGAACGTCACACTGAGCTCTCTCCACTTGCTGCTTCAGGTCGTTCACGTAGTCGATTGCATCCCCTAAGATTGAAGCCTTGTCCATCTGCTCAACCATTCAAGTTTAGTTTTTTAAATTGAAATCAAGAAACTATAGACCATAAAACTTAAATAAAGATAGAAAATATGACAAATTAGATGCTAAATCTACAAAACTTAAGTGTTGGGAATAATTGTTAATTTTCAAGATAGCAACCACATGAGTAGAGAATAATTGTTAATTTTCGAGTAATAAACAAATCTAAACTTCGTTGTTGATTTTAAGCTTTAACTTTTACTTCTAGACTCGAATATCTTTCTTTATTTCTCTTTAGTTTAGTCATATATGTGATATTTGTAGTGAAATCCGAGATTTTGCAGATAGAGGGTCCTTATAATAGCGGGAAGATTGCTTCCAGCTATTTAATGACTGTTTCTTGTCTACAATAACTGTATCTTTCAATATAGAGTTCTCCAATGCTCCCCAAAATCTTTATTAGAAATCTATAAGCTTCATAGGATGAAGCTACATAAGCCTTCACAATTATAATATACGCTAATACAAAAGAAGGATTAATGACAATGGTTTCAGTTAAAGACCTTTTCTAGAAGAAAGCCCATCTTTTAATTAAAGAGAAATCCTTTAGACGCATTTCAAAGCCCTTAAATTTTACAAACCGTCTCTTTCACCTTCTGTGATATTTTCAACTGCAATCAAATACCCCTCCAATTCTGATACAGACAAATTCAGTTACAATCAAACCAGCAAGACATACTCAACCAAGTTCGAAGCCATCACTACTGCCTATTCTTTTGTCAGGTCAAATCACTCTGAATGGTTAGGTCCTTTAGTTCATTTTTTGAAACTCAATTTATAAAACATCTTTCTAAAACAAATTTAAGGGATTATCTTTTATAAGACTATCTTCAATGAGAACATTAAATGACCAAATTCACCTACTTTACTAAGATAACTATGTGTTGGTTAACCTCAACCCTTGTTATTTGCCTTTTGCTTTTTGTCATTTGGATTTGCTTGTTTCAATCTGGATGTGAGGAGAATCAGTAACCATGATGTCTCATAAATGTCTTAAATTCTGAGTTTGAGGTTCTTCGAATGCCTTTCACACATAAGAAATTTCTAAAGGGTTTTAGGAGTTCTAAAGAATGATTTGATGCTTTTTTCAGTTAAGATCCTACCAAGCTTCTCAGAAGTGCCTTCAATGTAAGGAAACAATACCTTCTTTTCTATAATATCCCTGACATTTCTAAGATATATCTTGAAATCAATGCTCAAGGCCTTGTGAAATTTTTTCTTCACCGTTGAACAGTTTGGTATTAGATGTTTTAGAGCTCTGGTCTTATTACAGTTCTGAGTTAGCTGTTTAAATGTATAAGGTACTATTACTCTTATTACAGAATCTGAAGCCTTCCTAATTTGTAACCGCTATTAACATGAGCCCATGGAGGGACTTTTGTAATCTTCTCTTATAAAATTATAGGCTATTTAATACAGATAATTTAAAATTCTGTACAAAATTAAGGGCTGAAATATATAGCCGCTTCTATGGTTGCTAATGACTTCATCTTCTCTTCCAATTTTGAGAAAAAATGAAAAGCACTAAACAAATTTTCTTAGTAACAACTGCTTACAAAATTAAAAACCTCCCTGCATATAACCAAACTGTCATAGTTTCTTGAATCTGAATATCATTTATGTTATCGCCTGCCTGTATTTTCTACTGTGTTTGAATGAATATATTGTTTTTATCAAAAGAAAATCGATGACCTTTGTAAAGAGACTTAAGACAGTGAAGATCACTTATAACACCTGGGTTAGTGGAACATATAAAATTTAACCATAACGCCATGGACGGAGAGCCCAAAAACAGTAACATAAATAAGTTAAGGTTACAATTTCAAAGATTAATTTCATGTTTAAAGCTTGCAGCAAACTCTTCTAGTTCATTTAAATCTTTCAAATATTATAGTAGACCTTTCGATTGGAAGAATAATAGAATAAAAGACAACACAGATCTCAAAACCATTAATTAATTAATCGGAGAAGCATAATCATAAAATCCAGGCTTAAGAAAAAAAGAATCTGATCTGCATGTCTGAGCTTTCAAAGAAATAATCATTTTAATCTAGCAACTACCAAAACACTAAATCTCTGAAAACCAGAAAGGGTACTTATGTACAGACATTCTACGGCGAGAAAAACAAAAAATTGTGCTCAGACGATAAACATTTAAAGTTTCAACGGTCCTATTAATTTATTTATGCAAAAAACTGACTGCCGCACTAACAATAAAACAAACTCGTCAGTAAACTGAAAGAGCAGTAGAAGGTAGCGAGATTCGAACCTTGGAAATATTGGGCACAAGAGCGCGCAGAGTGTAAAGCAGCTTATTCATCTTCTGCCTTCGCCGCCGCTCGGAGACCACGTTCTTCGACTGCTTCGGCTTTTTACTGTAACGGATCGGACCCTGCTCTCCTGCCAACTCCATCTCGACACAAAAGCAAATATTTATTTACTTTCCCCTCAATTACAATTCAACAGATCTCGCTCTGTCTCATTCGATTCTACCCCCAGCATTCAGCAATGAAAAAATAAAAACACGAAAAATCACAATCTTCCTGAGTTGAAATCAGCTTTAATCTGTTTTGCCTGAGCAATGGAGACAATAATTGAACAGCTAGCATTATCATGGCCCAGGTACTGAGCCATTAAATATCACAGCAGGGCTCAATTCCATTATGTTATCTCTAACAAATTGCGGACGGCCACAATCAGCGAAGGAGTCACAGGAGACGATCCCGTACGTCCACAGGCTCTATTAAAAGTGGAAGAAGTTAAACATAAATGGAAAAAGAGTTGCAGGGGAGCACATGGGCTACTGTAGTTGTAAAGCAGCCCCACTTGTTGCGCTAATTTCCTGTGAAAAGCATAAAAAAGTCGAAGCAGCCCGCAACATTACTTTCATAATACGTTTCCACCACAGCTTTTTTCACACAGGCGTCTTCACGCGTCCTTTTCTGGAAAGAGAACGGAGGACAGAATATACGGCGGCATAGGAGGCTATTCAATGCTTTCGCCGCACCTTATTTAACATGTGAGGCTACAATCATATGACCACCTGTGAGGCCACAGACTCCCTACTATCGAGGTGTACACGTGTCAGAAAACTGTGGATTGCTTTCCAAAGGACGAAGAGGGCCCCAGTGTTTGGGATAATGACTTTTGGTTGGGCCAAAAGATACGCTCCTCTAAAATTAGTTAACAACATACATGTGAAGATTTTGCAACGTGTTCCAATCCCTCGATTTTAGACCCTGCCAGCTGTCATTTTGTTTAGTTGGCTCCTGTTTTCCGAACATTTTCCTGGCGTACGATTTACTGCGAAGGGATATAAATAAGGAAAGAAACAGGCATTGTAGTTACGATTTATTTCACTCTTTTACTTATTTATAGTAGGCAGTATAGATATTGTTAAAAGATGCTAAAGATGTCAATTTTTAATCGGGCCTTTTTACTTTGTCAGTCACTATTTTCAGTGGAGAGGGAGATGGACAGATAGGGATGGAGAGAGGGGGTAAGGAGATAGAGATTGAAATGAAAATGGAGATGGATATGGAGATGGAGAGGAATATGGAGAGAGAGGGGGGGGATAGATAGAGATGGAAGACATAGATATATAAATATGGAGAGAGAGAGAGAGACGGAGAGATAGAAAAATAAAGATAGAGATAGGAAGTGATATGGAGAGATAGGAAGAGAGTGAAAGATATAGGGGTAGAGAGATGGAGAGATAATGAGATACAGATAGAGGGAGGGATGGAAGAAGAAATGTGAACAGATGTATAGAGAGAGGCAAAAAGATAGAAGTAGAGATAATGGATCTAAACAAGGAGTGTGTGTATGAGTAAGATCTAGATATGGAGACAGAGAGAGAGATAGAGGGAGGGAGATAGATATGTATAAATATATAGAGAGGGAGGGAGTGAAGGAAGAGTGGGAAATAAAGAAAAGAGGAGAGAGGAGAAGTAGAGAGATAGAGAAAGAGGGAGTGATAGGGAGATATAGGGATAGAAAGGAGAGATAGAGAGACATACATAACTTGGGAAAGATAGAGGGGGTGAGAGAGACAAAGACAAAGATAGAGAGATAAATATATAAAGGGAGAGATGGAAGGAGAGACAAAGAGGGAGAAAGAGAAATAGAGATAGAAAGAGGGGGATTTGGAGAGAGAAATATAAAGATATATGAAGTGATAATATATAGAGAGGTAGAGAGAGATATATAATGAGAGAGAGTAGGAGAGATGAAGTGAATAATAGAGAGAGATAGAGATAATGATATTGTCATATATAGGTTTCATTGATTATTTTAAATGAAAATTATAATCATGATATTGATTAATTATATTAAGTTAAATGATTATTTAAATGAAAGTTAAATTCAAATTCAAATTGAAGTGAAATTGAAATTGAAATCAATTACAATGATTCAGAATGTATTTTTATTTAATTTGGGGTTTGTCATTGCTGATGAAAACTCAAGCGCAAGTGAACACAAGAACAGGTGAACGTGATTGAAGGCGAGAACAATGATCAGGTAGAGTCATTTTAGTTGTTAGACGTTTGTGAGGATGATGGAATCACACACACTCACTTAGTTGATATTTTAATGCATTCTCGTGATTTTTGTGTTTGCAAATTTTAAATCTAGTTTTATTGATTTCTCAAAAAAAAAATGGAAAAATATATGTAGTTTAAATGACGATTTTATTAAATTGTGAGAAAATAGATCTTATTAAATAACCGAATGATTTATGTCAATATTTTAACATTGTTTGAATATATTGATGCTTGCATTTTAAAATGTAATAAAATAGACTTTTATTGTGAAATTAAACAATATGTGATAAAAGTTGTGTTTTATAAATTTAATTATTTTTAATTGATAATATGAAAGAGGAAAATATTTAAATTTAGAAATTGAACAAATATCTTAAAATGGAGTTATTGAAAACAATTTAGAAAATGATTCACATCAAAATTGAAATTTGCATTCAAAAGAAACTTCAATTAACGAATTGAAGAAATATCTTGAATTAATTGGAGAAGCAATCAAAAATTTGAAACGTGGAGTTAAGAAATTGATCTGGAGATCAACCTAAAATTGGGGATCTCATTTCTTGTTAATATCTATGCATGATAAATAAAGAGGAAGGGTCTAGGCAAAAATTTGAATTGGGAAAGAGGTAGAAAAATCCATTTTTAGGATAGAAACAAAAAAATAAAGAGGTATTGTTGATATTTTGGGGGATTTACTGAAAATTGACATTATTCTGAGAAGTAGTTAGTAGGGAGGAGAGTTAATTTCCTTGTTCTCCATTTATTTTGTTGTATACCAATGAATATCTTCCTTCACATCCCACATGCGAATGGAATGGAAGACTAGGCGGCCAGGAAGAGAGGTACACAACAATAAGTATGAGTTTTTGATTTCAGATTGGAGTCTATCACCCTCACTCTCCACGCGTAGGAGAGGGAAGGACGCTTGAGGCAAGGAAGAGGCGCAGGCAGGGAGGCTCATATCCTACGCAGCCACCCAGTTTCCTACTCCCACGCATGTAAGGGAAGGCTGGTAAGATGGGGGCACAAGAGAGGGGTAGGAGAAGGTGTGGCCAAGGGATTGGCTCCCCACATCACTCCACTTACCACACAACCAAGAGGAGAGGCTTGGTGCACAACAAGATAGAAGGTTGTTGTTTGCAGCCAAAAGACCTCTATACACCCCGCATACAGGGAGAAGATAGGTGTGCAAGAGGAGAGAAGAGACACCAGAAGGATAGCCAACATAAATATATATCTCCATTTCACACAAGCAACACAAAAAAATAAGTTAGCAGGAAGAATACAGAAAGGAAATTAAGAGAAAGGAAGAAAAAGATTGGACAAAGCAGTAACAAAAAGATCTGACAGAGGAATTAAATTCATTTCCAGAATTTAACAGAAGAAGTAGAGACCAAGGAAGATTCACAGAGAGACTGATCTAAGCTTCAGAAATTAACAGAGGAAATTCAAAATTCATTTCCAGAATTTATGAGGTAGGATCTTGAAAGTTATAAACAAAGACTGAATAGAGTAGATTAGAATGAAATACTTATTTTATGGTGTAGATTTTCAAAGCTATTTAAAATTATTTCTCTTACTACGAATTTCGTTTGAATTTTTAAATATCAAACTGTGAATTACTAGGAAACAAACTCCATTAAACAAGCTCCAAAATAGAAAAATATTGGGAAGAAATTTGATTTGAAAGCATTGAAAAGCAGATGATTGGATTTAAGAAGAGATTCAAAACCAGATAACATCATTTACATTTAGATTTTAAAACATCTTAAATAGAAAATGATTGTTTTATTCCGATTTAAAAGTACTTTAAAAATGTTTCAGACAAAATATTTTTGATAAAAATATCCTTAAAACTTTTAAACAAAATTTCAAGATAGAGGTTAAAGTTAGCAATTTTGCAATTGAAACTTAAAACAATCAAAACATAAACAAAAAAATGAGTTATTTTAAATCTGTTTAAACAAAATAATTATTTGTTTTTTGAAAGTTTGAAAAACAAAAAACAAACCATTTAAATTTAAATACAATTTACTTAGAATCAAAAAAATGAACTTGAACAGTATTAAATAGATGAGTACAATAACAAAAGAACATGTGCTCTTTTATGATTATTTTTATATGTATTTAATTTTCATACTGGATATACACCACCTTATTTTTGATTAATTAATTATTCGACTTTTAATTGTGAATTTAGTATCTATGGTTAAAAATGATGAAAGAACAATATTTTAAACTATTTTTTATTGAATCATGACTTTCGATAAATTGTTTGTGAAAGATTGTATTTGACTGTTTAGACCATGCATGCTCTATAAATGAATGTGCATGTTATTTTTTTGGGAAAGTTACCTTCCGGGACGGGTGCCGAATATGGGTTATTAGAGAGTGTAGTTTTGCTTTTCCAAAACTATTTTATTTGTCGTGCATGACATTTTACTTGGCCAAGTAACTTAAGGACCATTGAAATAGATTGAATTATTGAACTCTCTACCATATCCTAGTATCGAACTTGCTTGTTTCTTAAATGAATTAGAAAAATAAAAATGCTTGTGGTTTTACTCGTTATACTAGGCACGCACCAGATTCCATCTTGTTCGTAGACTCTTTTTTGCTAAGCGATTCATGTAGGGTCGGGTATTTCTTGAATGACTAAGGAATTCCGGGGAAGCGTAAGCTTCGAGGTTGGATGGAAAAATGCCTGATCCTTGTTCTCGTCTTCATTATGGAAGATATGCTATTGGATTGAAGAACAAAGGATGTTTTCTTCAATGTGTATTCTTGATTTTGTATTGAAGAGTTTATGGCGACTAAATGCCTAAGTCTCGAATTGTAATTGATCTAATCACATCTTATGTATGATTATCATTGAAGTGTATTTTGACACATGTATCTATTTAAGCTGGAATTATATATTGAATCTATCTTATCGATTTAACGTCGTTGTTTCATAATCGACTAGTTTCTTTGTTGTCTAAATGAATGAATTGTTGACTTTATTTTGAATATAAATGATATTATTTAAAATTTTGTCAAAGTTTTGAATTTAAGATTTTTGAACTTTATAGATATATAAATAGTGAGTGAGAGGGAGAGATGGGAAGATAGAGATAGAGGGAGCAAGAGAGAGATAAAGTAGGTGATAGAGACAAGTAATAGAGAGGCAGGGGGAGATAGAGATAGAGATAGGGAAGGAGAAACATGGAGTGTGTGTGAGAAAGAGTGGGAGATATATAAAGATAGAGATAGGGAGGGAGAAACAAGAAGTTTGTGAGAGAGAGAGAGAGTGAAAGAGATATTGAGATAGAGATAGATAAGAAAAGAGATATAAATAGATAGAGAGGGAGGGAGGTGGAGAAATGGAGAGCTCAAATAAAGGAGAAGTAGAGACATATATAAAGATAGAGTGATAGGGAGAGAGGGAGAGAGGAAGATATAGGAATAGAAAGAGGGATAGATAGAGAGAGATATATATAGTGGGAAAGATAGAGGGGAAAGAGAGAGATATGCAGGGAGAGGTAAGGAGATAGAGATAAGGGGGAGAGAGAGAGATTGAGATGAAGATGGAAAGAGAGGGAGAGAAAAATAGAGATAGAAAGAGGGTGAGACAAAGAGAGAGGGAGAGATGATTTTATAGAAACATAAAGATATGAAGTTATGTACATAGAGAGAGGTAGAGAGAGATATATACATAGAGAGAGAGCTAGGGAGAGGTGCAAATTAGGAGATGTATAGAGAGAGAGACGGGAAGAGAAAGAGAGAGATCTTTATATCTCTATCTCCCTCTCTATCTTTATGTTTCCCATTATCTCTCGATCTCTCTCTTCTTCTCTCTCCCCTATTTATATCTAGATATGTATCTTCCCTTATCTCTTCCTCTATCTATCTGTCTCTCTTTTCCTCTTTAAATATTTATTTCCTCTCCCTATATCTCTCTCTTACTCTCTTTTTATATCCTTATTTATCCCCCCTCTCTCTCTCCCCTTTTCCCTCTTTATCTCTTGATCTCTCTACCTCTATATATATTTGTCTCCTATTTATCTTTATGTCTCTATCTCCCTCTCTCTATGTGACTATACCTATCTATGTCTCTCGTCTTCTCTCTATTCCTCTCTCTCTTTCTCTATCTCTCTTAGTATCTCTATCTCTTTGTCGCTCCCTCTTTATTCCTTTATAGCTATACCTGTATCTTTGTATATATCTCTACCTTCCTCTCTATCTCTCTATTTTTCTTTCTCTCTATCTATTTGTCTTTGTCTCTATCTTCTTTCTCTCTTCTTTGTATATATATTTTTAAGTTAATTGATAATATTGTTAAAATCTCCAAATACTAGCAATCACACTTTGTTGTGCAATGGGTACATCGACGAGGTGTGGAAGGTCAATTAAGGGAAATTTTGATCTTTTTTTTGCATACATTTGTGTAGTACATGAGTTCAATTGGTAGGCTATTTATCAAATGATGTTTGTGCAACAAAGGTCTCAATGGAGAAGTGATAGCTTCAAATCAACTATGCATCCACTTACAAGGATCCAAACACAACTGAAAAAAACCTCTAAATTGTGAAGATAATCATAATCCATTACCAATAGGCTCATGTTATGTTTGCAATAGGGAGAGAGGGAGATAGATGGATAGAAAGAGGGAGAGATAGAGGTGGGAAGAGTGAAAGAGAGAGGGGCAAGGAGATAGAGATAGAGAGGAAGATGGAGATGGAGATGGAGATGGAGATGGAGAAGGAGAGGGAGAGGGATATGAAGTAGAGGGAGATAGAGATGAAAATGGAGATGGAGAAGGAGAAGGAGGAGAGGGAGATATAAAGAGAGAGAGGAGAGAGGTATAGACAAAGATGTAAGAGATAAATATATAAAGAGGGGGAGAATGAGAGAGGAAGAGATGTAAAGATAAAGATATATATAGAAAGTGATAGAGGGGGAGCTATAGGGGTAGAGAGATGGAGAAATAACGAGATAGAGATAGAGGGAGAGGTGGAAGAATAAATATGGAGAGATAGCTCAATAGAGAGACAAAGAGATAGATATAGAGGTCTAGGAAGAGGGAGAGGGAGAGATGAAGATTATGGATGGATAGAGAGAGGGAGACATGTCTAGAGATAGAGGGGGAGAGAGGAAGATAGAGGTAAAGATGAAGATAGATCAAGAGAGGAAGAGGGAGACAAGTAGATAAAGAGATAGAGATAGACCTAGAGGAAGAGATAAAGATAGAGAGAGATAGGGAGATAGTGATGAAGAGATATAAACATATAAAGGAAGAATAGGAGGGAGATAAAGATGACGAGAGAAAGATATAAGAAGATAGAGAGATGGGGAGAGGTAAATAGAGATTGAGAGATATAAAAACAAAGAGAAGTGGCTATATAGACAAATACAGATGGAGAGAGGGAGAGATAAATAGGGACGATAGAGGGAGCGAGGAAGAGGAAGATATAAATATATGGGAAGATAAAGATAGAGAGAGAGAGGTATGTGAAGAGAAAGGGATAGAGGTAGAGATAGAGACAAGTAATAGACAGAGGTAGAGAGAGAGATAAAGGGAGGAGAGATAGAGAGATAGGGAGGGAGAGATAGAGAGATAGACAAAATAATTAACTTTAAAAACCAATTTTAAATCTTGTAAGGATTGGAGTATCTATTTTGTTAAAATTATCTATCCTCACCTCATCTCTTATTTAGTGCATAAGATTTGAATCTTGGTGGATGACATAATGAAATAACATACCATCACCCTTGCCAATTATATTCAACCAATTAAACTACAACCCCTGAAATTTTCACAATTCAATTAAATTGAAAAAAAATAAAACCAATTTTTATATGTTTTTTATATTAAATAAAATTGATCACTACATACCACCATCTCCTGTAACAGTGCTTTGGGCCAGAACCTCCGCGGCAGTCATTCTTTGTAATCCGACACAGAATTATAATAAAATGGATTATTCCTTGTAATCCGACTCAGAATTGTGATAAATTCCCCCGTTTCTTCATCTCTGCCAGTGACTGAACCAAGCTTTGCAGCAACTTTGACAAGATCGCGACCGTATTGTCACTAGGGCCTGGAAACTGGTATAACCTAAGGGACTCTCCTCCTCCTTACATTACGCCATCGCCTTCTTCAAATTTAGCTCTCGAAATACTCACAATCTAGGAATCATGTAATAGTGCAAGGATAAGATTATGCAGGGCCAAATTGTCGTCTCCCTTGTTTTAAAAGGCCGACACATTTGAACAGTGGAGTGCAAAGAGGATTGCACTACATGAAATCCACTTGAAGCCGACGAAATCACCAATTTTCGGAGTCCAGTAAACAAATTGAAGTCCAAATTTACGCCATGATTAGCTGCAATGACATTTTTGCTCTGAAAAATTTCAAAGAATTTAGTATAATCTCGCATCTTTTCATGCAGTTGGGACCCCGGCCAACTCTGAAAAAGATCTTCCTTGCCGGTCAAAGCCAAAAAGATCTACATAGCTGGAAAAGGTTTTCAATGGCCCTCCCTGTAGGTAATTTCTACTCCGCTTTATTCAAAGTGCACTTTATTTGTCATATCAAATTACACAAGTGGTTTGAAAAGTTGTTTTATTGTCAATGTTCCCCATCTACATGACATCAAATTTAACATCGACAAAATAATTTTATAGTGAGGAATAGATGTGGAAATGTCAATCTAAATGCCAATCTAATTGTGAGAATTGTATATATATATCGTTGAGTTTTTTAAATTATTATGATTTAAGTTGTTTTGTATGTATTGATTAGCATATTATATGGTATGTTTTATATGGAAGTTAGTAAATTGCATTATTATATATTAATGTCAATGTCATTCATCCATTCTCAAAAATTGATTGTAATCTCTAAATTTTCTATCTTGATTCAAGTCCACAAACAAGGAATTGATCTAGATCACTTTTGTATCCATTAATTAGTGTATAAGACGATATATTTTACATGGAAGTTAGTAAATAATACTATTATATCTTAGTGTCAATGTTATTCATTCTCATAAATTGATTGGAAACCCTAAATTTTAAAATTCAAACATAATCGAATTTTTTCATTAGTCATTATGAGCTAATTAAAGTGCATTTTTTTCTAAATTACACACTAGGGTGTTGTATTTAAGGATTGGCCTTAATTCAAAAAGGATCATCCAAAATTCTATCTAACACACATCTAGGAAACTAGTGAGCACACTTAGCTTTCAATTATAAAAGGATAAAAAAGATTACATTAGATTTATATCATCCTAAGAGTATTTATCATGCTTCCCTATTATTCTCAACCTTAGTCTATAGCCTTTGAATCAATCCATCCAAGGGTCTAATTTAGGAGAATACGACCCTCATAATTCAACAAATTATTCAAGGGTGGTTTTAAACATCATTCATTCTTTATCAGATTCAATGTAGAAAATACATAAAGGTGAACAAGTTTCACTCACTCTAGATTGTAGCTTGATCAAATTTGTGAATCACAAATTTAGTTCCATACACAAGTTTAGATCTGCACTCATAGAAGTGAGCCAGAGAAATGCACAATCAAATTTCTCTAATCAGTAATTGTCATATAACAATTTTTAAGTTTTGATATCATGACAAATGAACTTTTAACATCTACAAACTAATATCTTCATCAAGCCTAGACCTAAGTATCCATCACTTGTACTTAATTTAATTTCTACAATGAATTCAATATTTAGTATTTTTAGTCCCAAATCATTTATCTAGAACAATCATTTATGTTCTTGATCTGTTTATTTACTAATGGGTAAGTGCAAAAAATTGGGTCCACTTTTTGGTCAAAAAGTGGAAGTGTTCTTGAAAATCAAAGTTTGACATACTTGGAGTAAAAATTTGAAGCGCTTACACATAGAATCTTAAGAAAGTTCAATAATATAAAATGTAGGATTTTGAGTCTAGTTCTCAAATATATAATTTATTATAATACCAAAGTGATACAAGTTGATTTTGTATAGGTTATACAAAAATCACTTTTTATAGGTCACTTTTTTAGGGTCATAACATGCATGTGTATAACAAGCATAATTGATCTAAATAAAATAATTTTTCTAATTCAATTTGTAGAAAGATGTGTATTATAGTGAGGCTTGATGGGGATATTTTTCTATATTTTTTTCCAAATATTTCTTCTAAACTAATATTTTATTGATCCTAATTGTTAATTTTGAAAACCCCTTTGTGTACGACAAACGTAATTTGAGATAAGCTAATTATAGAATGGTTATTATTGTTTTCATTGTGTAAAGAATGATGTCTATATTGATGAAATATAAATATATTTTTTTAAACTTTATTGTAAACAAGTAAAAAGTCCTAATTGATACTATGCATCTGATTTTGTTAAATTAACACCATTACCTCCTAAATCACTTTGAATTAACTAATTAATTGAATAATCATCATTATTTAATTAAATTCAACAATTTCAACTATTAATCAAACTAATTTTCATCATATTTAATTAAAGTTATTGATTAATTCACCCTTATTCTAACTAATTTTCATCATATTTAATTAAATCAAATCATTTAATTAAATCCTCCAAAGTCTTCTCATTTGATTAAAATAAATCAAATCAAATGCCACCATCATCTAATCCAGTCTAATTAATTAATCTTAAATCACTTTCTAATCATCATTAACAAATCCTCCATCTTTTAACTCCTCAAGAGTTAAATCAACTCATGGTCAACTAACCAGGTTGCACATGAAATTAATTTCTTTTAAATATCTAATTTCTCTATTTATCCTCACAAAAGTATATTCCTCTCAACCACCCTTTATTCAATTTCCCTCCAAGGTTTTCAAAAACCTCTCACATCCCCAATAACTCCTCTTACATTTTCATGAACTCCTCTTACATCCTTTCAAATCCTTAACCACATTCATTCAATTCTTCTTACAATGTTTCAAATCCTCAACCATTCTCATTAATTTCTCTTACATCCTCATTCCTCAACACATTTCTCAAAATGTGCTTCAGCTTCCTCCAATAGAATTGTGACATTTGGCACATTCTCATTGGCTCCCATTTTATCCCACATTCATCAAATCCTCTCATTCTTCAACCCTTGAGTTTTATAAATAGAAGCATTTTCTTCACAATATGGATCAACAGTTTTAATCATTAATCACATTCAACATCAAAGCTTATCAAAGTGATTGGGAAAGGGCTTCCTTTTCACATCAAAGGAGCACCACTCCCCCTATGGGATGGAAGTTTTCTTAAGTTAGACTAGATTACATGCTTTGTTTGGTTCATTTCACATTTCTTCATGTTTTCTTATTTTTCTTGATCAAGAATCTCACAGGGAGCGTTTTATTTGTTTTTCTAACATGATTGGCACTTATTTGTTGTTTTTTGATAGTTAATTGTAGGTTAGACACTCACATTTTTAAAAAAACACTGAGTGTCTAACCTGCAATTAACTAACAAGAAACAACAAACAAGTGTCAATCATGTTAGAAAACCAAATAAAACACTCCCTATGAGATTCTTGATCAAGAAAGACAAGAAAACATGAAGAAACGTGAAATGAACCAAAACAAACATGTAATCTAGTCTAACTTAAGCAAACCTTCATCCCATAGGGGGAGTGATGCTCCTTTGATGTGAAAAGGAAGTCATTTCCTAATCTTTTTGGTAAACTTTGATGTCGAATGTGATTCTAAGTATCAAAATGATGCTCAATAGTGAATTATACTCAAAATAGATGAAAATGAATATAATGACAATGCTTGAAGTTGCAGATCCATATTGTGAAGATAATGCTTCTATTTATAGAACTCAAGGGTTGAAGAATGAGAGAATTTAATGAATGTGGGATAAAATGAGAGCCAATGAGAATGTGCCAAGTGTCACAATTCTATTGGAGGAAGGTGGAGTACATTTTGAAAAATGTGTGGAGGAATGAGGGATGTAAGAGAAATAAATGAGAATGGTTGAGGATTTGAAAGGTTGTAAGAAGAATTAAATGAATGTGGTTGAGGATTTGAAAGGATGTAAGAGGAGTTAATGAAAATGGAAGAGGAGTTATTGGGGATGTGAGATGTTTTTGAAAACCTTGGAAGGAAATAGAATAGAGGGTGGTTGAGAGGAATATTCCTTGGAATATGTCTTTGTGAGGATAAATAGAGGAATTAGATAATTAAAAAAAATCAATTTCATGTGCAATCTGGTTAGTTGACCATGAGTTGATTTTACTCTTGAGGAGTTAAAAGATGGAGGATTTGTTAATGATGATTGGAAAGTGATTTAGAATTAATTAATTGGAATAGATTAGATGATTGTGACATTTGATTTGATTTAATTAAATATGATGAAAATTAGTTAGAAGAAGGGTGAATTAATCAATAACTTTAATTATTTGATTAATAGTTAAAATTATTAAATTTAACTAAATAACATTGATTATTAAATTAATTGGTTAATTCAAAGTGATTTAGGAAGAAATGGTGTTAATTTATTAGAATCAGATGCATAGTATCAATCAAGAATTTTTACATGTCTACATTTTCCCCCTCTTTGAAGTGAGGTACATGCTACGTTGGTTCAAAGAATAACAATGCCATGATCAAAATTCAAAAAAAAATTGATTTTTTGAATGCCCTAGTGGAAGAAATTACGCTACTACATTGGCCCCTCGAGAGATCGGGCAAAAATTGCAAAATTAGGTCGAGCTCGCGAAAAAGGTTCAACAAGGTTTAGGCATGGAAAATAGCCCATGGGATACAAAAACAAGCTCACAACAATGAAAATGGGTCAAAACGAGCTTCAATTGGCTTAAAACGGATTAAAGGGTTCAAAAACACTAAAAATTCCTCCAAAAAACTTAAAAATTTGCATAAATAGGGTTAGAGGGGTCATTTTCAAATCATTTGTACACTTGACCTTCTAGAAACCTTGACTCTTTGCTTTGAGGTGCCAATGAAATGGTGTCTTGTGTGCTTCCTAAACATTGGATGGATCAAGTTTGAGAGTTCCAGCGACCTCAGGATGTAGGACCCCCGGTATGCCTTTCAAAACTTTTCTCATTTTTTGCATTTTTGATGCATTTATTAGGGTCCAAATAGGTCAATCAAAATTGATCCCCTAGGGTACCACATTTTTTACAGTTGGTGTCTCTTTTGTCCACGCTGACCCACGTTTGCAGCATAGCATCGCACGATGTTGTAGGGTCCTAGAGTCGCATAAAAGATGTTGACTCACCTTTGTAAGATGGCATCGTGCGGCCCTAGAAGAGTCTGACGTCACCCAAGAATGTCGACTTGCTTTTTCCATGGAGAGTCGCTTTTAATTATAGTGTTTCTTTTACAAAATGACAGAGCGTCACTTTTGCAAAAGCCGACTCGCCTTTGCCTTGGAGATTTTTTTAATTTTGAAAACATGCCAGGTTGGTGAATTTTAACATCGTGCGAGTTTTGGATTCAGGAGGTCCTTTGAGTGCTCAACTCGAAGGAGCACATAGGCCAGATTCTACGCCGAGCGAGGCACTTATGGAACGATGCTCTATTTTTCCTAGGGGTGATTGGATTCGGGCATGGGGCCTAGATGCCTGAGGTGGAGACACATCTAGCCATGATGATTGCTTGAGTGGAGAGATGGCGGAGTGAGACTTCATCATTATATCTTCCAACTGAAGAGGCTACTGTGACTTTGGAGGATGTATGGCAGATCCTGCGGGTCCCCATACATGGAGAGTAGATCATATATGATGTCGAGGCCGGTGGCAATGCTATCTTTTGATTGTTTGGCATCGATGAGTATGAGACAAACAGTGGTTGGATCAACCTTGCTCGCTATGAGGGGATTTCACCTAAGTTGACCCTTTTTGTTGGTGTGTTGATCTTGGGAGTCCTTGTTCTCAATCACTGAGCTAGATGTTGTAGCATTAGATGGGGCATTGTATGGTCCCAGATGATGGGGACTAGTTGTCCTAGCCTCTTTGTATCATGGTATGCACCAGGTTATGTACTATGGGGCCCACATTATTGGATCGAGAGTTACACTTCTGCATGTTTGGGCATATGAGGACATAGTCATCTTGAGGCTGACCATAGTAGATGTTCAAATAGATTGTGATGATCCTATGCTTTAAAAGTATGAGGGGATTACCATCATTCACTATATAAGTATTACAGGCATCTCGCATTGGAGGTGGGTGATTGGTGAGATGACGGTGTTTCGATGGAGACCTTGGCTTGCTCACATATGGCATGATGATGATGAGCAGTTATTTTACTATCGCCAAACTAGATACATTCAGGGTCGTGAGCACCATATGATAGAGTGATACCTTCCCGATAGGGTTTCTCATTATTTCGGAGAGGTGTAGGATGCACCTGATGCTGCACATAGAGCCATCTTTGCACGTAGGTTAAGGGAGACAACTTGGGGACAAAGGATCCAACATTAGGTGGCCATCAATGATTTAAGGTAGTTAGTGATGCATCCTTGGGCATACTTTGATGGTTTCATAGATGCAAGTACTACACAGATATGTGATGAATACTGGAAAGCCCATGCATCGATTAGATTGGCATTACTAGTTGTGCCAACAGGGTGGGGCAAAGGACCACAAATTGGACAAGTTCCACAACAGCTAGTCCATCAGGCACAAGATGGACAGGGTGGCAGACATGCAGAACATGATGGGTAGATCCCACCATTAGTGCCAATAATTAGATATTGCCCCCCCCAGAAGCCACCATAGCAAGCCCCGTGACCACCACCAGCAGGTCTCGATCCCAATGATGGACAGATAGTAACGTTGTAGGCGCAAGTATAGGTGTTGACAAGATAGTTGTAGTAGGCACAAGGGTAGATACAGACCCTGACCTAGGAGTAGGATCAGGCTTGACAGGAGGTCCAACAAAAGTGCCAGATGAGTTAGGATATTGATCTTTTACTAGCCTAGGAGATAGGACAAAGGCATCAACTAGAGGTTGTCACACAATAGGAACAGGGGCAAGCTACATTCCCAAAAGAGATGTATGGACGGGCAATGAAAGAGGCATCTTACTACAAGACTTTGTACTATAGAGTAGTGGCATAGGATCAATGGGAGCCAGATTTCTCCCATATCAACCAGGTTTCTCCTAGAAAGACCCCTCAGGTCGGGCCGTCAGGCAAACCATCAAGGTCACATGTGACCAGAGTCATGGGAAGCCACCATGGTGATAGACAGATTGAGGGTAGCTCAAGGCATTGATGGTGCACTAGACACCCTTATTTTTTTTATTATACAACCTGATTTATGATGTGTATACATTCATTGGCTGAGTTTTGATTAGCCTCTTTTATATCCAATGATGACACTATATATCTGATTATGATGTATCATGACATTCAACTTTTTTGATATATATATGAGATGGTTGCAATATGATTATACGATGTGACCTTATTTTACTTTACGTGTCATGGATGCATATGCTATAGATGGATGTATTTAATGATTATGATGTGATGTTTTATGCTTTATGATGCGATATGATACGATGATATGAATGCTTATGTATGATGGATCTATATGGATATATGTGTTGTTATTGATGTATGATGTATTTAATGCATATGTAATTATGGATGTGATGTATATTATGATGCCATGAGATTCTTAGAATAACAAATCTATATTATGCTTGATGATGATGCATGCAAGATGGATGTGATTTAATACTATGTTTATTTCCTTTTTCATCATATTTTTTATATGTGATATGATGATGTGTTATGTATGCATAATTGGATGATAATGGTTATGCAATGAATGAAAAATTAAAATGTGTTATTTATGAGATGCTTAGAATAAAAAATCTATATTATGCTAAAACATCTTAATGCTAATGCTATGTATGATGGATGATGTTTCCTATTATGTATGATGTGTAGTATGCTGAAAATTTGTGGATGCGGGATGGATGCAAATGGATTTTTATTTTAAATGTCATGATACCATGTTAGTATTAGTATATGGAGAAGATAGAAGAAAGAGGGATCAACTCTTGAGTTTGAGATTGTGTACGAATCCAACAAGTCTACGAAGAATTTAATACTTTATTAGATTAATGATGAGTGATGATGATTTGTTGCTTATCGGGGATTGGGGACATAAAGGGCTTACTTTCCTTATTTTTGATAACACACATAGATACGATGCATCAAGGTATAAAAAATAGGACAAAATTGTACCTAGTGAGATGGACTTTGACTCGACAATCAAATAGGAGTATCCCTATTCACACCTAGCATACAAAACATTGTTAGAGTGTACTTTAGACATTTCAAACATCTTAGACCAAAACACAAAAAGGAAAAACCTTCCCATGTAATAGTCAACAAGGTATCCAAAGCATCCTCCTTACACACCAAACAAAATTAGTATGACCAAGGTTATATTACAAGAATATCCAACAAGCACAACAAACAAAAAACAATGATCAATGCCCCATTCCTTTCTCTCTAAATCATTTTGATTAGACATCATCGAGAGGTCATTGGAATGAGAGCAACAAGATAAATCAAAAGAACAGATCAAATAAACAAATAATTTGATGTTCTTCATACCTCTAGCCAAGACTAAACTACAGTGATGCCTGATGTTGATGTCCATTGTAGGAAGGATTCATCCTAGGACATAATGTTATCAGATGATTGTGAGACTAACTGGATGATAGGATATTAATACAAAGGGTTTACCAACTTGTTTACCTACTGACCTAGACTAATTAAGACCTTGACGTTTAAGTTTTCACTTTTAATTGCTAAACTTGTTTCCGATTGTTTTACCAAAGGATGAAAGTGACATTTGATTTATTATCAGTGGACACTTATTGCGGGTGAATGTTGAAACGAGATGGATGATTTTTGGTTTTTTGAATTTTTTTGGTAATTTTTAAATGTTTTGAGGGTATTTTGGGATTTTTGAGATGTTTTATGAATGTTTTGATTTTCAAATTTTCTAATGTTTTTGTGTTTCCTGAGATTTTGACCTAGAACCTAACCTAAGGACCTATTCTAGAGGTCTCAAGGGCTGATCAAAGATTAGCCTTGCCTACATTATACATGCAGAGACCATGTAGTTTGACTGACACAAACTTCTTTAGTGATGAAGATATGAACATGATAGGTTGTCAGTTTATTATGACAAACTCCTAAAGGACTGACCTAGGGTGTCTCGAGGGTTGATAAATGATTAGGCTTTCCTACGTTCAAGCTCAGAGATGATGTAGTTTGGCATGACGACTCTGTTTTTTGAATTTTTCTAACTTTTGACCTGTTTTTGGGATTTTTGACATGTTTTAGATGTTTTTGGTTTTTCTGATTTTATGAATATTTTTGGATTTTTTAAGGATTTTATAAATGTTTTTGGATTTTTTTTATTTAGGAAGATTTCAAGAGTATACATGAATTTGATCCAATGCAGGTATAATAACATGCCCCCAGCGTGATGTGATAGACTACTTTGATATAGGCAGGACAAACTAACCTTAGGAATATGCCAAGTAATACTAGGAGGGAATATGATACCGACACAGGATCAAGCTATGATGCGGATGAGGATGAGTGATTGAAGGACCAATGGAATGTGATGGGTGGATGGAAGGTGATGGTAGGTGATGCAAAACAAGCTGAAGAATCCACAGTGGATGGAAGGTGCTTAATTTACACAAGGTGCCTGATTGCTAGGTTTTCACCAAGGTACTTGCCCAATGTGCCACTAAAGTGGTTTTCACTAGAGGACGATTTCTTTTTACTATTTTCAATCTTTTTTTGGATTTTTTATATGTTTTTGTATTTTTGGATTTATACCTAGCAAGCTTAGGAATACAAATTTTTGAGATGGGAGTTGTTGATGGGCTCTTGTAGAGGCTCACCTTTGGGTGTGGATAGCTGATATTCTCCTGATTTGTAACTTGTTGTGATGATGAAGGGTCCCAACCAGTTGGGTTCAAATTTTCCCTTGATATCTAGATTTGGCACATTTTTCTGATTTTCTTTCAATAGGAGCTCTCCTACTTGAAATGACCAATTCTTGATCCTTTTACCGTAGCTCCTTTTGAGGCATTTTTGGTATACTTGCAGGTGATTCAAAGAACCTATGCACTACTCATCCAGTAGTTCTAGCTCATTCAATCGTGACACTCGATATTCTTCATCAGTAATGAGATTTTGCAATGATATCCTTAAGGATGGGAAGTTGATCTCGATGGGAATGATGGATTATGATCCATAGACCATGGAGAAAGGGTTTGCACCTGTAGGTGTGCATTTACTCATTTGATAGGCCCATAAGTCAAGATTTAGCTATAGGTGCTAGTCATGACCAACTTAATTGACTATTTTCTTTAGGATTTTCAAGATGGTTTTATTCATAGCTTCAGCTTGACCATTACCCTAGGGATAGTAGGGGGTGGAAAAGTGATGTTGGATATTAAATTTTTGGCATAGTTCTTGAACATCCTAGCTTTTGAAAGGTGTTCCATTATCTGAGATAAGGGCTTGAGGAACACCATAATGACAAATAAGGTAGTTCAGGATGAATTTGGCAATATGCTTTCATATGATATAGGTCATGGGTTTGGCCTCTACCCACTTTGTGAAGCACTTTGTAGCAGTGATAATGAACTTGTGTCCATTAGATGAGGTGGGTGATATTTTGCCAATGAGATTGAGCCCCCATTATGAAAAGGGCCAAGGTGTTATAATTGGCTGGAGTTCTTGAGCTGGTGCATGGACGAGATCCCCATGTTGTTGATATTGCAAAAAAATTTGGACATATTCATGAGCTTCCTTTTCCATTATAGGCCAATAATACCCAGTCCTTAGCAGTTTCTTAGCCAAGGTCATACCACTAGATTGTGAACCAAAAATTCCATTGTGTATCTCAGTTAAAGCAGTCAAAGCTTCATCAAGGTTAAGGCATCTCAAAAGGGTTCCTTTGATACTTCTATGATACAGAGTATCACGTAAGATAATGAAATAGGATGACTTCTTGATAAAGGTTATTTTGAGGTTTGGGGTGATGTTAGCGGGGAGGACTCCTATTTTTAGGTAGGTGTATATGTCATGGTACCAAGGATCATTGGGACCAATGATTTCACACACAAACTTAGAATTTGGTACCTCAAAATTTGGTATGAGAAGCTACTCTACCAAGAATTCTTGTTTAGGTACGTTGCGTGGGATATCCAACAATAATCTGATTGTAGCCATACCATTCATTGCTCTGTTGTTTGTCCTCGGTATATGCTTAAATGAGATGTCGATGAAGAATTCCTTGAGATCCTCTACCAATTTCTTGTATGGGGTAAGTTTGTCATCTTTTGTTTTATATTCATCATTGACTCGGTTGATGATCAGCTGCGAGTCCCCATAAACCTTAAGTGCCATAATTTTCCACTGTACTGCAATTCAGAGTCCTATGACAAGGGCCTCATACCCGACGATGTTGTTAGTGCAAAGAAAAGATAATATGTATGATTTAGGGATGCAATATCCTTGTGGTGTGATAAAGAAGACTCTGGCTCCTAACCCATGTTGAGTATATGACCCGTCAAAATACACCTTCCAATGATCTGCTACACTGAGATTGAAATTTGACTCATTGAGGAACTCTGACACCAACGGATTCTCTACATATATCGGTGCCTTGTTCAATTGATCCATAATTACCTATCCTTTGATTGCCTTATGTTCTACATATTCAATGTCATATTCTATTAATATCATAACCCATTTTTCCATTTGTCCTGTGAGTGTTGCTTTAGAGAGTAAATACTTGAGAGGGTCTATTTTGGCGATGAGCTTTATTTGGTGAGCTAACATGTAGTGTCTAAATTTTTGTGAGGAAAACACTATTTCCAGACAAGATTTCTCGATGAATGTGTAGTTGAGTTCGTGCCCTACCAAGGTTTTGTTGATATAATAAATGGATCTCTCTTTTCCTATTTCATCATGTTGTTCTAGAAGAGTACCAAGGGATTTCGTTGTTGCGGATATGTATAGGATCAATGGTTTGTTTGATATAGGTGGCATGAGGACTGGTGGTGTTAGCAAGTATTATTTGATTTTATTAAATGTCTGATTGCATTTCTTGTCCCATTTGTATGCTACCTCCTTGTGGAGTAGATGAGAATATGGGATAGGTTTGTTTGCTAATTGTGCTATGAATCTACGAATGGATTGGAGTCTTCCCTGCAAGCCCTTTAATTGCTTCAATTTTTGTGGTGCCTCCATTTCAAGGATTGCTTTGACCTTTGTAGGGTCTATCTCAATTCCCCTCATTGATACAATATACCCTATGAGTTTTATTGATATGAAATCAAATAGAAATTTCTTTGGATTTAATTAGTCTTACCTTGTATTCTTCTAGTCTATGAAAGATAGAGCTTAGTGCTGCTATGTGGTCTTGACGCTTTCTTGGTTTGGCTAGTATCTCATCCTCATAGTCTTTTACAGATTTGTGGATCATGTTATGAAAAATCAGGTTCATAGCCCTTTGGTATGTGGATCCAACATTCTTTAACCCGAATGGCATAATGTTCCAATAGTAGGTGCCCCATGAACAGGTGAAGTTTGTCTTATGTTGATCATCTTTTGCTATCATAATCTGATTGTACCCTAAAAACCCATCCATTAGTGATAGCATATCATGTCCTGATGTTAAATCTACAATCATGTCTATGTTGGGAAGAGGGAAATCATCCTTAGGGAATGCTTTGTTCAAGTCCCTTAAGTCAGTGCAGATTTAGATACCCCCGGTGGGTTTAGAAATAGGTACAAGGTTGGAAACCCATTCAGGATAATCAATGGGTCGTATGAAACCAACATCAAGGAGTTTTTGCAGCTCAAGTTTGACCAATAATGTGATTTGTGGATGCATCTTTCTTAATTTTTGTCTTATTGGTTTTGCCTCTGGATAAAATTCTAGATGATGGAATACCACCTCTGGATCAGGACCTAGCATGTCAACATAGGTCCATGCAAAATTTACTTTCTTTCATAAATGCGGCTAGAATTTCTCGTTCCTTGATCAAAAGTGATTCTACATAGAAAGTGATGTGTGGTGTCTCTTTAGTTCCTAGATTAACTAGGTTGCAATTTTTTTCCAATACTACTGATTTTTCCTGATGGATGAAACTAAGGGGAAGATTGAATCCCTCATCCTTTGGCACTTCAAAGAGGTTTTCACCATTGGATACATCCTTTCTTTTTACTATTTTTAGATCAAAAAGTTCCACAGTGTGGTTTTCACTTAAAGATCTACACGTTATTCTTAGATTTTCTATTTTGTGATTGAGAGATTCAATCGTTTCCCCATAGTATGCATGTGTATCCAGTTCAATATCAAACCTTGCTTTGTGATCTCCACATGGTAGCATATTCCCATGTCTCATGAATTCCAAGAGAGCCTCATCATTTTTGAATGTGTCTAAGATTTGTGGTCCTCGTTGGTCACAATCTATTAGTTGGGGGTAAACAATCTTTAGTTCAATGGTTTTGGTTACTCGACTCAAAAGACATGGTTGTGATCATAAAACGGGAGGGATCCTCAAATAACATGGGCAAGTCAAAGATGGGATCTTCATCACATATGTTGGCTATATCAAATATATAGTTATTTAGGGGAAGACCTGTGGATATTGGTAACTGAGGAGGAGCTTTGACTATTTTAACCTTAGCACCTTTGCCAAGTATGGTTATCTTCTGAGGGGTACATCCAAGGCCAAGATTCTTAAGATGCTTATCAATAATGATAGGTTCAAATCGGCCATTAAATTTTTTCCCAAGATTTTCATTTTTGTTGTAGCCCATGCCAAGCATTAGTTGGAAAACTTTTTTGCTTTCTTCCATGGGGAGATCCGGCAAGGGCCTTTCATCTTGATATAATAGACTTGATATATCTTTCTCATCTACCACCTCTTTACTTAGGTCTTCCCACCTTTTGAAAGTGGAGGGTGCGGCTATGAAGGTCTGAGATGTTGGGTCAATTGGCTATGTTCTTCCATGGGATCTAAGAGATTGAGGTAACTCTCCTATCACAAAGGCACTCTTTTTCATTTTGTAATCTCCATATCCATTATCTTGGATAATGATCTTAATATCTGAGATGTCTGGAATGGAGGGTGTCTTTGTCTCATAAGTGGAAGCTAAGGTGGATGGGTCAATATAAGGAGATGTGGGTCCCTCATCATTTTTCAAGACTTGGGGGATCTTATAATACCTGGCCTCTAGGTTTTTTCCAATACTAAAAAGGCTTGGGATCACCGTGGATTGTGACTTCTTGGTTTTCATAGGGGAATTTGACACATTGATGGAATGTGGATGCAACATCCTGCATCCCATGGATTCACAGGCACCTCAGGAGAATATTATTGGGAAGTTTAAGGTCAAGAACCTGACAAGTAGTTTCCATGATTGTTGGCCCCACTTGAATGGGGAGCTGAATGGTACCTTGGGACACCCATTCTTGATCATCATAGTCTCTGATTGTGATACCTTTTCCCTTTTCAATAACATCTTCTGAGAATCCCAAATTATTTATCAAATTCAAGGTACAAATATTTAAACCCGTACCTCCATCCACCAAGACTCTTTTACCTTTGTTCTTGTGTACTAGGATTTCAAGATGGAGTGCACGGTTGTGAGATGGCTAGGTTGGGAGATCCTGTTCAGAGAAAGTGAGGAGATGTGGTGTAGTGATATGTCCAACCATACCTTGAAACTGGTATACATCAAGGCTCGTAGGGACAAAGGATGCAACCAATGCCTTCTCTAGGATATCCCTATGTGCAGGTGGTATTTTTAGCAATTCCATGATGGAGATTCGAGCGGGGGTATTTTTTAGTTGGTCTAGGACATTGTAACCGTTAGGGATGGATTTTGGATTCACGGTGAGTGCCTTGGATGGTTGTGAAGGTCGTGGGATGGTAATTCTTATAGCACGTGTGGTGACTCCACAATTGGCTCTGTATCCTTTTATATTGACAATTGTTACCCATTCATCCAATGATACAACAAGATGGTCATAAATATGGTTTACATTGTTGTACTTTCCCTTACCATTATTGTTTCCTTTATTATGATCTGGCATCAAATTCGTGTATATTTTGAGATCTTGATTCTAAGCAGGTTATTCAATGGTTATGGTCTTATCATCAATGGGGTCTTTGATTATATTTTTAAGTCACATGCAACTAGCTATTGTGTGTCTCTTTATTTTGTGAAAGTCACAAAGGTGCTTCTTGTTATACCATGGTGGTTTAACTTGAGGCTCTTGGTAATTTTCGTAAAGAGGGATTTTGATGAAATTTTCTTGTACCAACTATTGCACGACTAATTCGATTGGTTCCCCAAGGGGTGTGTATTTTCATTTAGGGAGATATTTGCTCTTTGAGGGTAGTCCCCCTTGAACATTCAGGTTGTTGAAATTTTGGTTGTTGGGTTGTTGTTGTGCTGTGTTGTTTTGCAAAGTTTTTTGGGTTTTGTTATGCAATTTCTGGTACATTTTTTGTTGCACATTTGGCCTTGGAGCACTGATAATAAATTTAGCATCAACAACACCATTATTGGTGACATTCTTGTTCTTAGCCCATATGCAAGGCTTGTCGTTGTAACTTTTTGATGGTTGATTATCTTGGTATGTGGGCGTGCCCCCTTACGTTATAAGGGATCTTTCGATGTTGAGCGCTTTGGGAGTGAATTGGTCATAGGTGGTTATGCATTACATTTTCAAATGAAAGGCCAAGGTCCCTTCAAGGTTTGAGATGATAGTCCTGATTTGTTGTTCTTCTGGCATAGCCCATTTTCTCTTGTTGGCCTTGGATCACCATAATTTCAAGAAATTTGTGAATTTTTCTCCCTTGGCTTGCTTTAGGTTGGATAAATATTCCAAGCTTACTTCCATACCCAAGTTGAATGAATAATTTTCAATGAATAAGTCCACAATTTCTTGGAACTTTTTAATACCAGCGGGGAGATGAGAGAACCATTCTATTGTTGGACCAGCCAATCTCTGAGGGAAGAGTTGCATTAAATAAGAATCATCATATGCGACCTCCATACAATGTACATGGAATTCCCTAATGTGATCTTCAGGATTTCCAGTTCCTCGGTATTTATCGAACTTTAGTATTTCAAATCCTAGCAGGAATGGAACCATTGTGATGTTTCTATCAAATGGATAGGGGCACAAATTCCCTTGTGTTTTCTTTGTCTTTCTTAATTGTATGTCCAATATTTTTTGTGAGAGAAATCTAACTTGTACAAACAAATCGGTTTTTGGATCGAGTGGTGGAATGAATGTGTTTTGAGATGGTGGTTTGGTTGCTTGGAAAATGAGTGGGATGGTTTGGGCGCTCATGAGAGGTTATTGAAAGCTCTGTTGCACAACCAATGCTTGATGATATGCCTATTATTGTTGTTGTGCCAACATTGCTTGTTGTTGGGCTTGTTGTTGTTGATGTCATTGTTGGGCCAATAATGCCTATTGTTGTGCTTGTTTTTACATAGTTTGTTGTTGTTGCACCATCACTACTTGTTGTTGTGTGTATTGCTGCAAGGCTTGCTAATAGGCCAAAGCTTGCACTTATGCTTGTTGTGCTTGGTATTGATCTTGTGTTTGAGCTTGAGCTTGTTGAGCAACTTGTGTGGCTTATTGTTGTTGTAGTAATGCTCGTGCTTGTGCTTGGGCAACTTGTTGTTCTTGAACTTGTTGTGTTTCTTGTTGTGCTTGTTGGGTGGCTTGTTGCACAATATTTCGAGCTTGGAATTGTTGGAGTGCCTTTTGGTGTGCTTGTTGGGATGCTTGAAATGTGATGCTATATTGATTTGGTACATTTGGATTTGGTGGAATGGTGTGAGATGAGGTGGCAATATTTTATTGAGGTGGTTATTGTGATGTTTAAGTGATGATGAGGGGTTGGGTGATGGATGGTAGGTTTGGATTGATGGTTGGTATGCTTAGTCCTTGTGAGACTATATTTTGAGATGTTTGGATTGTTGTAGTTGGTATGTTGATTGGTTGGATTGGTGCCACCTTGTGCTGTGATATCAGTGGCATAGCCAGAGGATTTGGTATGATGGATTTGTTGACTTGACTTGTGTTCGAATTAATCTAATTTTTTTCAATTGGGATGGGTGTGTTGGATGGAAGGATTTTCCACATACCTTGATTAGGTGTGGATGATGATGGCAATAGTGAAAATGATCGAAAGATTGGTGGTGTGATTCCTTACAAAAGTGGGGATGATGCATCAAAATTTCCCACTTGTGCAAACATATCCACTTGTCGTTGTGATATCATGGGAAGATAACTTTGTGTATCAAGAGGGTATGTCGGTGTAGCGAAAACGGTGGAGGGATTGTTTTTATCATGAAAGATGAGTGGTACATATGGATGTTTTGGGTCTTGCAGAATGGTGCTAGTCATACCCAAGATCGCGTTTGCCTCCAAGTTTTTGTTATTGACAAGTGGATGTGTTTGAAGATCTTGGAGTAATGAACTCCCTTTGGTGATCATTTGTTGACTTGGAGCATGGGATGAGGTTGGTTGTATGATGGGTTGGATGCCATTTGGAAATGAAGGCATAAGTGGTGCTTGAGGTATACTCCCAAGAGGTTGTTCCAAAATAGTGTTGAAATCAAAATCAGGAGTTTAGCCCCTTCCTTTTCCAACACCAACATGTATTGTGTGGGATTGAGCCTCATGACTGTGTTGAAAATCTTGTGTGTTTCAAGATTTTGGAATATTTCAAGTATTTCATCTTGGGTCATCCCTTGGAAATTGTTGGTGACATCCTCCACTTGGAAACCTCCCTCTTGAGAATCTTGGGGTAATTGAGAGGGATTAAGTGAAGGGTTGATTGATTCCTTGGGGTTGAATTTTGATGTAGTTTGGCTCAAATCACCTGAAGTGGATGTTTCTTTGTTTTTCTCCATGATCTTCTTGTGTTGAGATCTTGTTTGGACCATAAAATAAGGATCAACTTTTGGGAATATGAGGTAAACCTCTAACTCCTTGGGTTGGTCTAAACTTTAGGTACAAAAAGAAAATCTATTCAATATTGAGGATCAAATGACAGTGGTGCAAATGATGAGGGGGATATGGATGTTTGAGCTCTTGATGACCTTGGAGGAACACTAGACTTTAGGATTTGGATTTGGATTTGGTTTGATTTTATTTGAGTAATGGACTCATAAATCCCAAGATGTTAGATGTTATCTTGGAGTAGACTTTTCCACAAAGGTGATAATTCAACTAGATATGTGAAGAAGGATTCATCCACACATATTTAACTAAACAAAGTGATTTTGATTTGATTTGAAGGATTTACTAAAAGTATAGCATGAATGATTTTTCCAATGTTGCAAGAGTTTTTTGTGAGATGGGATTTGGTTGATAATGATTATGGATGAGAATGTTGATTTGATCCTAGATGAACCTAGAGAGACTTTTTTTACAAGACCAAGGTTTTGAAGAACATGCTATACTTCCAAAAGACGAAACTTTGACTTAGATGAGTGGTTCAAATTGAGCATACATATCTAGATTGTTCAAAGGAATGAGTCTATAAAACCTTGTGAGCTTCTTTCTTATCTTGGTGTATTGCTTGAGGTTGCACTTCCTAATTTACTTCTTGATAACCTTTTGAGTGTGACACCTAAACTTGGAGTTTTTGCATAAAGAATTTTTCTTTGGGATCTTGACCTTTTTGGGAATCATGAGAACAAGAACATATGTGGGGTTCAATTTTCTTTTATCTGGATTAAATGGATTATTTTTACCACATCAACACTTGTCTTGATTAAGTTCAAACTAAATGTCTATGTCTCAACTCTTTTTCATTCCACAAGGTCCATTATGTGAAAATAAAAGGGTCAAAGCCATATTTTCCTTAAGTTGAATTTGGAGAGAAAAAATTGAGATATAGACCCAAATATTTAGAAGCTTCTAAGGATAAAATCCCTAGGGACAAGTAGTAATATTTAGAATTTTCAAGGATGTTTTCTCTTTCTAAAGGGTTTAAAATTTTGATGAGTTGTTGAATGTTTGTTTCAAAGTTTGAGATCCAAGCAATGTATTTCAACTAACTCACAGATTGTACAATCCTAGGATAGAATTGGCAATACTTTGTTGAGTCCTCACTTAGATTTCTCCAAACACTAGACAAAGTGAACATTTAGAGATTTGATGACACTAGCTCCCCCTTTCTTAGCGCACACTTCTCAGGACCACCAAATGTAAAAATCCTTGAAATCTAGAGATCAAAAGGATTTTTTTGTTTCTACTATTAAATAGTATAGATGTGAAGTGGATTAGAACGACCATTCTTGCACCAACAAGTATTAAGGATTTTGGTAACTAAACAATTTTGGCTCTTAGTAACAAATTGAGAACACCCAATCGTATGCTCACCCACTTTTCCACTTAAGGCTCTTACTATCATTCCCATTCCACTTAAGGCATGGTACTAGATGCAGTATGGAATACAATGTCTAGGGTAGAAGGTACTTTCTCATGATTTCCCAACCTTTGATATATCCCACCGGTAAATGTGCTTCAAGAACTTTGCCTATGAGTTTCTCGTTGTGGGTTGTGTCTCATAGTAAGCCCTGTCTTAAGGGTAATAAAGCATAAAATAAACTTTGAGTGTTTATCTTGCACCCGAGATCGCACAAAGCACAAAGGGAGAGGATACACACTAAAAAATTCACAAAGACAAGATCACACAAATCAATCACTTGTTAATTTTAGCCTTCAAGGCAATAGTGAATTCATTTTAAGCACCAAATTTGAGTGTGAGTTTGCCTTGTTCAATTTTAGCCCAAAATCAAAATCTAGTAAGTTCCTAATGTTCAATTTTTACCAACTTTGACAAAGCTTGAGTTGTTTATAAATTAAATCACTCTAGTTGGTTCTAAAGCAAAAAATAAGATGTAGAAATAGGAAGCCTAAGCTATTACAATGAGCACTAAAAAATGTTCTTAGGTTTCCAACTCAGTATTGATCCTTTTTCCTGCAAAGGTGGCATTGTTCCGTAAAGGCAACGCTTTGTAACTATCAAATGCGGCACTAAAAAACAAAAGTGACACTGGTAAAAGAAAAAGCAACACTCTGCAGAAGGAAGAGAGCATAAATGCGACGCAGTAGCAAAGGTGACACTCTATCATATCAGAATTAAGATAGAAGATAGAAAGTTCAATGGCGATGGTGAAACAAATGTGGCGTGAAAGAGGAGAGAAAGTGCAATGCGACACAACGATAATGACGTTGTAGAGAAAAAGCGATGCTCTATGGGCTTGCAAATGCACAAAGGCGGTGTAGTGTTCTTGTATCTGCAAAAAACAAAAAAATTAAGCAAAAAACCATAAATTAAGATGTCAGGCCATCCTTCTAGTGCCAAAATGTGAGTGTCTAACCTGTAATTGACTAACAAGAAACAACAAACAAGTGTCAATCATTGTAGAAAACCAAATAAAACACTCCCTATGAGATTCTTAATCAAGAAAGACAAGAAAACATGAAGAAACATGAAATGAACCAAACAAAGCATGTAATCTAGTCTAACTAAAGTAAACCTCTATCCCATAGGGGGAGTGGTGATCCTTTGATGTGAAAAGGAAGCCCTTTCCCAATAAATTTGATAAGCTTTGACGCTAAATGGGATTCTAAGTATGAAAATGATGCTCAATAGCGAATTATGCTCAAAATAGATGAAAATGATCGAATGTTAAGTATGAAAATGACTATAATGATAATGCTTGAAGTTATGGATCCAAATTGTGAAAAGAATATTTCTATTTATAGAACTCAAGGGTTGAAGAATGAGAGGATTTGATGAATTTGAGATAAAATGGGAGCCAATGAGAATGTGCCAAGTGTCACAATTCTATTGGAGGAAGGTGGAGCACATTTTGGGAAATGTGTTGAGGAATGGGCGATGTAAGAGAGATAAATGAGAATGGTTGAGGATTTGAAAGGTTGTAAGAAGAATTGAATGAATGTGGTTGAAGATTTGAAAGGATGTAAGAGGATTTAATGAAAATGTAAGAGGAGTTATTGGGGATGTGAGAGGTTTTTGAAAACCTTGTAGGGAAATTGAATAGAGGGTGGTTGAGAGGAATATTCTTTGGAATATGCCTTTGTGAGGATAAATAGAGGAATTAGATAATTAAAAGAATTTAATTTCATGTGCAACCTGGTTAGTTGACCATGAGTTGATTTAACTCTTGAGGAGTTAAAATTTGGAGGATTTGTTGACGATGATTATAAATTGATTTAGGATTAATTAATTGGAATGGATTAGATGATTGTGACATTTGATTTGATTTATTTAATCAATTGATAATACTTTGGGGGATTTAATTAAATGATTTGATTTAATTAAATATTATGAAAATTAGTTAGAAGAAGGGTGAATTAATCAATAACTTTAATTATTTGATTAATAGTTGAAATTGCTGGATTTAATTAAATAATATTGGTTATTCAATTAATTGGTTAATTCAAAATGATTTAGGAGGAAATGGTGTTAATTTATCATAATCAGATGCATGGTATCAATCAAGACTTTTTACGTGTCTACATTTATAATTAAAATTTATTAAAAAATACTAATACCTAGCATAACAAGTTTATGGACATGTTTCCTCATAAATTAATTAATAAATAGAAAATTAGGTCCAATTATAAAAATAAAATACATATTTGAAAACTAGAAATTGTCATATATAATTGGTTTTAATTTTATCAAAAAAATGAAAAAATATCGTCAGCCATATTGCTAAAGTTAGTTTTCTCTTGTTTTCATGGTATTGTACTTGCAGGTCCAAGGCTAAGGGTTGGATTTCAAATCCTAAAACAAAAGAAAAGCCATGGGTTTCAAATTTCAAAATTTATGAAACATGTACCTACTCTAAAAAGGAGCGAGAATGTGATATAATTAGAAATGAGTACCTATTTTAAAATGAAATGGGTACCCATTTTAAAACTAAAAAAGGGTACCCATTTCATATGTGTTGGTGTAAATAGGTGTTTTACCTATCTAGGTCCTATTTACATGTTAAGCCCACTTAGGTCCTAGGAGTGAATATTTGTAGTTAAGTATTAGTTGTCACTTATCTTTTGACATTTAATACTTGTGTCCTAGGTCAATTAATGTTGGCTCATAGCATTTAATTATGACACAATTATAATTTAATGATGGCACACCATCACACCTTATCTATATAAGCAATATATCATATGTACATTATAACAAATATTCAATCTGGTTGTCAATAATTCAATCTATCTATCTTGCATCCATAATCATAGCATGATATTTTTGTCAAATTTCTCTCTTGTGGAAGTTATTGTTGTCTTGCAGGTGATCCTGGGGTGCTGAGGAGTTCACCGTAAACTCCTACATGGTATTAGAGATTCAGTGTTGTAGACTTCTCAAATCTAAGGGACCAATATCGACATGAATTTTTTTCTAGGTGCAAGTTGGGGTTTTGAGGACCTCACAGCTGAATCCAGGGTGTCAAAGAAAGTTAGCTTTCACTTTTGTTTCTTTATTTTTTGTTATATTTTGACTGATTTGTAAGGGTTTGATGAAGCGTTTATGTTGCCGAATTCGGGGGGTAGCTAAATTTTCAGATCAATATGGGTCAAAACCAACCCTCCGTTGCATTTGGAAGGCTCGAGAACCTAAGGATCAACTGTTAATTTATCAATTTTCAATATTTTTTGTCCAAGGCATCAAATAAAAAGAAATAAGTGTGTATGGCCATACAGATATGTACTTGGAAAATATTGGTCATACTATACGGGTGGTAAGTATGCATTAATGGTTTGGCGTCAAAGTCGTACTTCTTTACATCATTTCTAGCATATGTGGTATGGTTTTCTACATAATTGGTTGTGGTTATTTTCATTGTTATCAGTCATACTTTAGAATTATTTTCACTATACTCTCTTGGTGATACAATCCTTATTTATAACATAGATTTTATAAAATATAAAATGTATTTTACAATTATTTGCCAATAACTTTTTATTTTTGCTCGCTTGAAGTTGCCTGGTTATAGGTCATTTCAAATTTTTGGTCCCTTGTTGATATTGGGAGGGGCTTAGGTCCCAGGTAGTGGGCTTGTGGCCCACTACCCTAGGACCACTCATCCCAACGACATCGCCACCATTGGGCGACAATGCCTTATTTTAAAAAAATCTGCAGCAGTGGTCATATCAACAACCAAGGGCCAAACATTTTGGCCTCTAGGTGCCCTATTTTGACCCCTAAAGGTCATAATTGACCATTTTTCAAACGATCATAACTTGCAATATATGAGGTGAAATTTTCCAAACAAGATATTATTGAAAAGTTGGCTTCACCAATTTTGTAGTGGTTTAGGTTATTTTTCAAAGCTTTCCTATTTTATGACATTTATTACTGTTTGACGTCAAATCTTCTCTTTTGGCTCTTGAGCTTATAAATTTTTGCTAGGATCTTTGATTTTCATGCTTCTTACGACATTGGAAAGGTATTAAAGAGCTCTTTCATTCCATTCATGAAATTTTTCCTATTTTTGTCCTAGGTATATTATTATTACAATTTTTTTATTGATGGGTGTCTTAGAGATTACATGAATATTTTGACAGTTGGGAGGTTGCAATCTTGATCTTTGCACTTCATTTCAGTTTTAGAACTATTAATGAGTGTTTTAGCACCACACAACATAGATAAAACACAAGTATTATATCTCTCTTGATAGGTAATTCTCTATAGATAAACTTTAGAAAATAACCCCAAAGTTTAGAATGTCCAATATTGACAATGCAAAAATAGCTCAATTGTTGATATGATTTGCTAGTAATCACAAAGGGAATTTATGGTACAAATAATGGAAGCTTCAAGGGTTTCATGAAATTTGAAAATGGATACAAACCCCAACTGTAATTTTCAGATATAAGATCTGAAAATGCTTTTATCATCAAATGTGGCGACGTGGTGATGTTTTTCCCCTACAACTAATTCAAAGAAATATCAAAAGATATAGGGTTGAGAGAGAGATCCTAATCTAACACCTAAGATCAATCACAACAATGGTTAATGCCTCAGATAGATAGATCCCCCAATAAACCAATTATTGCTTAACCAAGATTAAATCTACAATATCACAGAAATGGTGCAATCTTCAAAGGAATACTCAAAAGATTTTCAGATTTTAAACATCCATACACATATCCAATTACTGACACAATATGCATAAACATTCACAATTGAACTAATGCAATGGGAAGGCTCAAAGTAACTATACAAAAAAACTTACAATCAACAAGCCACTAAAAATATGAACCAAAGATCGATCAATATCTTTAAGACTTCACCATTAATATGAATGAAGTGAAACTAACATTTGAGAACAAGAAGCAAGAAACCATAACACCTTCAATTTTAACACAAAAAATCACCAAATCAATGACCTAACTATATTAATTTCTTTAACATTTGCTTAAAAAGTTTCAGTTCTTTCCTCTCCTAAACTAAATCCTACTGATCCACTTCTACTACTGAATTCTCTACTCTAAAAATATCTTTTACAAGTGAGAAGGCATAGGCCCTTTATAGATGTTACATTACAAATCAATGGTCAGGATTAAATCCATATCAAGGGCCCAAATTACATCAACATTTAATATTTAAATTACATTAGGTTTTAGCAACACATGCCTCTTTTACATATAATCAGATAATTCTATTGCATTTTTTATCCAAGGAGGAACAAACATCATCCTTCTAGGTTTTGATGATTAGCTCCTCATTGGAGGAATAAAAATGACCTCCTTTTGTGTCCTTTTAAATTTGTCTTCCAACTATTAGGCACAGATTCTCATGTAAAATTGCATTAAATATTGATATTTACCATTTAATTCTAGTTTAAAATATTTTTGATATCGAATAAGGCCTTGCATGAATACATGTGTAGGTTCATTCATTTAATCCTCCCTTAATTAAATTACAACTCCCTCCAACACATGGCACAATTTCTTATGTGATTCTTTTAATGAATTGATCATTTATCCCTCCAAGAATCCTGAGAAGCACCTGCCATAAAATATCATAATTTAATCCTCTAGAAATGATAAATTTCCCTTATTTAAATTTATCAAATTATATTCCATAAAAAAAAATATCATTTTGGGAAAAAAAATCTATTTCAAAAAATTTCAATTTTTGGAAAATTTTCATTTCAGGAAAAAATCTATTTCGGGAAAATTTCCATCTGAGAAACTTTTTCCATTTTTGGAAATTGACTTTTGAGGGGATTGAAGGTTTGTGGGCTGAATCAATGTGGAAGCCAGAGGCTTGTGGGCCAAAGCAATGCAGAAGCCGAAGGCTTGCGGGTCAGAGCAATGCGAAAGCCGGATGACTCAACATCGGTGAGTGAAATTTTCACTTTTGAGGGAATTGGACATTACAGAACAGAGTAATGTGGAAGCCAAAGGCTTACGGGCCAGAGCAATGCAAAAGCCGAATGACTTATCGTCAATGAGTGAATTTTTTTCTTTTGATGGAATTGAACCATTGCAGGTTGAAGCAATGTGGAAGTTGGAGGCTTGCAAGCTGGAGCAATGTGGAAGTTAGAGGCTTGCGAGCTAGAGCAATGTAGAAGCCGAAAAATTGTGATGGCGGTGCACTGTAAATCCATAAGTGAAAACCTGCAATGGCCCAACACTTAGCTATTTTTGGATTTATCTATTTGAGCACACGGGGAAATGGATATAAAGGGAATCTAAGCTTAGTACTTGATGATTTTTCTCTTTTCTAGAATTACAAAAAATGTGATTATAGAAGTCGAAGAATTATAGGCCACAACAATGCGGAAGTTGGAGGTTCCTGTGCTGGTGCATTGGAATTTTTCAAACGGAATTCCGCAACGACATTTCCGCATAGATTTTTTGTAAAGGCTAAAACTTGGAATTTTGAATGCAAACTAACTTGCTATGTGGGGAAAGCATCATGCAAAGGCTAAGGCTAAAATATTATGAGTTGAATCCGTTTGTAAAACACCACATGAACAAGGATATTGACCCCAGAACCCAAATGCAGAGAAAATTCACCACCTAAAGGGTAAAATTATGCAAACCTAGTATGATAAGACCTTGAAGCGAGAACGAGTAGCCTTGTTTTTAGCGGAGCATGTGTGCAAAATGCACAACAAATGGTGACTCCTACTAGGGAAATTCTATAGAGAATTTCGATGAAAAAAAAGAATCACAAACCTGTAATCTTTGGTTCTAGTCTCCACATTAGGCCAAACAAATCGAAATACTTGATCAAAGAATCAACATCAGTAGTTGATCTAACCTTCCATATGATGAAAATCCAAGTGTGTGCAAATTCATTCATTTCCCTCCTTAAGCGACTACAGGAACCTATGCTTCGTCATGTTAAGCTACATGAATGATTCTACTTCAAAAGTAACCTAGACATTACCTCATTGCTGGTCAGGCATCTATAGCCCTGATGAGGTTGTCATTGTGATTCTCCTGGACATTGCTCTACTACCAATCAGGCTTCCATAGCCCCGATAGAGTTATTTGAATACTCTTGAAAGTTGATTTTTTTGGTGATTTTCGTTGTTTTCTCTCTTTTCTTTTGTTTCTTCTTTTCTTTTCTTTTCTTTTTTATTTCAACTCGCAAGTAGTGAAGCTTGCACTCAGGGGTGAGAATCATAATGGCGTTGAAGAAAAATTTAATATTTTTCACTTAACACAACTTCACAAAGGAACCTATAGTGACCTTAGGACTCTTAAAATGTGTGAGAGACATAAGATTTCAAAATACTTTAGAATTAGATCCGACCAATGACTTATCCTCTTTGAATCAAACATCCAGATCATTTGACACCAATAAAAGACCTTCACCATCCATTTTAAAAACATGATCAATGTTTCTCAAGGAAATACTTAGAACATGAACCCAAATAATTAAATTGTTGTTCTACCTACACAATATCCCTAGAATAAAAAAAAAAGACCCCAGACCAATCTGGAAAAAGAAAGCAAAATCCAAACCTAGAAACTAACCAAAATAGGAAAGAAAAGTGAAAGCAAACTGCATTTATTCAAATTGAACTATATACACAGAGACTCGAAGTAAACCATGTTAAGAAAAAGTGAACTGGCGCCCACCCCTATACAACTTCTCAGTACATGAGCAAGCAACATGGTGATAGTTACAATCCTAAACTATGCAAATTCATCCTTATATTTTACAAAATAGGTTTCAATATTGCTCCTCTCAAATATGATGGCATAATCAAGAAATCCTAGCAACTGAAGTGATTTTTAAGGTCCATGATTGATCCATAAAAAAATACTACTTCTTGCATCCCCATAGTCGAAATGATAAATGTAGTTATTAACAAGAACAAGGAAAGGAACAACCCGGGTACTCTCCAACATAATAAACAATATTTGATCGTTCAAAACATGTATGATAACATCATCTAACCTTGCATTGTTAGCTTCGGGAGGGCATATCTCATGGTGTAACATGCCCCTTGCATCACAGATTTTTAGGCTATGATCACAACCATTAGATAATATACCATGTGATAGATTAAAATTATCAAATTCATGGAATGTTTTACCTAATTAGATGTAGTCATGCGAGGTTGAGAAAACAAAGCTTCCAATACTTCTTCAAGAATATCTATGTGATTAGAAACCTCTCGTGGCTCCCCTTCGAGAAGGTTCATAATGAAATGTTGATCATTTGCATTCCATGTGTCCATTTGAATAGTTCCCTTGAAAGACATTACAACACCATCACTAATTTCTTGCATGTCCACTTTAGTTCGATGAAATTCTATGTCATGAAATCTTTGGTATCCTTGCGAGGTTATTAATCCGCTATATCATCCTTTGGATTGCACTATTCCTTTTATATTACTACATCTCCAAAGTTCATCAATGAATTATACTTAATTGGGCAATCACTTGATCCATGTCTTTCCACATCTAGTGTATTTTTTGCAGCACTGGTAGGGAATTCTACATTAGATTTCTTTGAAATTTCTACTTGTTCCTTGACTTTACTAAATATTGTTTGGCACTGCAAACATGTGAACTCCAAATGCGCTACATCATGTATTCTTTACCATCTCAATAATAGAAATTCCTCCAACCATATTATGTAAAGTAATATTGACCAATCTTTCAAGAGTTTTGTAGTGAATTCATCACATCCCACCAACACTAAATAGTCATTGTCACTTATGGGGGAGGTCTAATTGATAACTACCTTATCTTGTGACTGATCCAAACTAGTCGAATCTTCCATTTTAGATGTTTGACCTTCTTCCAAAGGGACAACATCCCCTACTTCAGGTTCCATTTTTCTTGGACCTTCATCATTATTTTTTGTTGTCTTAGGTATTTTACCTCCCCCCTTCTTGTCGTGAACATCTTTGGTAGATGTTTCAATGCTTCTTGTTGCATAGGGTGATCCCAAAATAGTGGGTTACACTTTTTGGCCAAACTTGACATTGAACTGAACTTTTTTAACTAAATCTTCACTTTCAGACACCTATAGCTACTAAACCATGAGGAATTTGAAGATGATGCAAACTAGTAATTTGTGAAATTTTGTTTATAGATTCTAAATATATATTTGAAAAAAAATTGGAATCAAATTGCATTTATTTTTCCATCTCCTTCAAAAACTAGTTTTCAATAGTAAACACCATTTTTAAAGAGTGATGTTCACCGTATATAACACAAATTTTCTTCTATGAAAGATAACATTCTAATTTTTCCAAATTTAGATTTGTAACTACGATATCTAGCATGTTCATTTGGTTTCATAGTGTTTTATTGAATATTTTTTTCTTCACTAAGTTTTAAAGTCAAACCAATTACAATTTAGACATAGGTGGACCATATAACACAAAAAAAAATTGTATGTATCAAAATTCAATTTTTTTTGTTGGATCAAGGACATCAATACCAAGCACATACATATTTTTTAGATTTTTTTTTATAATCTACTATTTTTCCACATGTGCAAAATAGAGAACTTGATTTTCAGTGAAAAACCTATGTTTAATTAAACTAAAAAATACATAGAAAAACTAAAATATATATTAAAATTATACTTGATGGAGATCTTGTTTCGAGGACTATATTACTCCAATTGGGTTTGTCAAGTTGATTCCTTTTTCATCCTCAATCCGAGTTTCAAAACCCAAAATTTTGTATAAAATTGTACATGGAGGGGGAGAAGGGAAAAAAGGGGGGTTCTAATGAACCCCCCTTTGCTAGAAGAGGGGGGTTCTCTAGAACCCCCATTCTAGCGAACCCCACTTTAAATAGCATTAAAAAAGAAAAATCCATTAAAGGGGGGACTCGCTAGAACACCCCCCTCCTTCTAGTGAACCCCCCCTTCTAGCAAACCCTTTAAGGGGTTCTAGTGGACCCCCCCAAAAAAAATTAAGTGCCCAAGATTTCTTTTTTCATCAATGCAATTGTAACCCACTTATGTGGGTTCACCCCATACTTTTCTAATTCAGCCTCTATATGTTCTCCATTAGCTACCAAGTGTCCTAATTCATCATATGTAGATCTTGTTATGGATGATTCCTCTTTGTAGGTGCTTAGTTTTTCCATCAAAACCAAACAACTTCTTTCCTGATTTATGATATCTTTACATGAAGGGCATGTAAGTTTTGAATGAGGTGAATTATGCACCCTACACCAACTAGACAACATTATATATTTCAAACATAGTCCATTCTCACTAAAATTTTCTTTGACTAGACTTGTGAAGGCTTCAACTATAACATCAACATGTTCTTCCTCCATCTCTGTAGAAGCCAGTGGTTCACATACTTCCAAGAAGAATAGTTTCCCTTGTAAATCCATTTATATCCTTCCCAAGAAGGTCAAGCAACTCAGCTCATTATGTCTTGTGGTATTATGTAGTTTGCATTTTTCTGATAATGCAAGGTGATGCAAACTCTTAGGATACAAACGCTTATTCAAAGATTTTTGAAGCTAAGAAATATTGATCTAAGGGTTGTCTTTACAACATGAAATATGAAATTACTGCCCCTCCATCTCAAGTCGGATTTTTTTTTGTTTTCAAATTTTCAAATTTTATATTTTTTCTAAATATAAAGAGGTCTATCATATCTCTGATTTGTACATGAAGGCTCATTCAACTTCCAGCTTTGTTGCTTATGCTCATCCAAGTCCTTCTAACACCAATTCTATTGATGAGTGTTTTAGTATTACACAACACAAATAAAACAAAAGTATTTTGTCTCTCTTGAAAGGTAACTCTCTATAGAAAAACTTGAAAAAATAACCCCAAAGTTTAGAATGCCAGGTCTTGACAATGAAAAAATAGTTTAGTTGTTGATGTGATTTGGTAGAAATCACAAAGGGAATTTATGGTAACAAAGACTAGACTCTACCACTCCATCAGGGGCTTATCTTGAGACTCTATCATGTTCATTTGGCCCTTTGTCCCCCAAGAGCCATTTATGTTATTTGTATTAACGAAAATGAACCCTTGACTATTGCAAATATCTCCCCTGCTGAGTCTAAAATCCCTTCTCGAAAAACCCACCTAGGTACTGCTGAAAACCCCAAAACCAAACAGGCTACCAAAAAAATTAAAGGAGGGGCAGGTAACGCGCATACTAGTGCCACGACCAGCCTCTGTGAACTCAAGGCCACCCCAAAAAAGTATTCTTACAAAGCCACCACAATGAAAAAAGTTAAGGATGTTAGAAAAGGTATGTCGGAGCCGATGGTGAAGGA